>CM060944.1:317776526-319026526 GCA_030765085.1 Allium cepa
AATATATCGCTGATAACCATCAACTACATAACCTCTGAGCTCGTACGTCTCAGAGAAGGGTGTTAATCTAAGAGAATAAATTCTCCGCCACCAACAGAAATATATTTGAAAGAAATCAGCTTTATATCTCAAATTGTAATGTCAGACATAATAATCCATACAAGTCTGTTCTGGGTTCGAACAGAACCGAAGGCACTTCCAAAGAAGTCCTTGCAATCCGGGTATTCACAATCCTGATCGGATTTCCCATCACTTAGGGAGTCTCTATACCAGCGCGACTCAGTGCAGAGACAATCGATAGGTCATCCTATCGCTCTCGCAAATACTCGGTCTTCACCACCGGTCTTCAAATGCTATCCATAACGTCAAATCACATATTCGGAATGGGTTATATGACACAAAGGTCCTTTCCCGACTAAACTGAATAGTGAGTGAAAATATTTAAAACATATGGATATGGGATTTCAATTAAGTCACAACTTAATAATTCAAAACTTTCTTTTCAAATGGTTTACACAAATTGCCATTTTAAATCTTTTAAACAAAAGATTTATTTCACAAAATCCCATTTACGGATTTCAAAACAATTTCCATTTCACTTGGATTAACTCGTTTAAAATCTTGAAATTAAAGATTTATCTTATAGCTTTCAAACCGTTCCCAAATATTCACTTTCAAAATTCATTTCCAAATATTCATCAATAACTTGGTAAACTATTTCAGTTTAAACTTGAAATCCCTTTTATATAATTTGAAATTCGTTTCTCCTATGAAAGCTTTTTATTATTTAGAAACAACAGTGTTATTTGGAAAAAAAAACGATTTCATTTATACAAGTTACAAACTTTGGGTTAATTTAAATTCCCAAAAATAATGGTTTAACTCATAATGACTAGTATAATATCGTTAATCCCTAGTTTCAAATTACAGAATTCAATTTGAATATTGAATTCAAATTTAAATTAAAGTATTTAAATTCCAACACTTAATCCAGTTATTCAAAATAAATTTCCATCTTTGAAATTCCATTTCAAAAGCTTTTCACTTCAAACCCAATCCATTTTCAAAACATTTGAATTTAAAAATTCAAATACAAAACTATTTTCAAAAATCTGTGACTTAATCGATTTCCTCGTGAAATCCATATTTGTGTGTGTATGGTGTGGTCCAAGGGTTTAATACAATAGTGCAACATCATTCAATCATCATAGATCAAAACACAGAAATATAGTTGATAAGCGATATAACTATAAAGCTTATCGCCCATTCACAGATTCACAGATAATATATAGATGTATCATCAATAAATGAATAAATTATATACAGCTCAATCCATGGAATAAAATATCACAAATCAGATAGGACAATCAATTCAAGGCATTTCATACAATATATTCATTCATAAGTAAGGTCAAGCATTCAATAAACATGTATAAGCAGGATTAATTAATGGTTAAATCCAAATTTATTCCATTTGTTTCCAATTAAATTAATTACTCATGAATTAGTTATCCAATTTTGATGAATTAATTACAAATCATTTAATATAATTTTAATTAATCAATTACCTTAATTAATTGAATTATTCTCAATTAATTACATTAATTAAATTAACCTCAAGTTCATTACGCTAATTTATATCCCTGGTAAATTTCCATTAGATTTATAAAGTTAAAATAAGTGATTATCCCTAACCACTTGCATCAATTAATAACCTTTAATAGATTTATTATCTCTAAATTAATTACCATATTAATTAATTGTCTTTTAATTAACCATCCGACTAATCAACTTAAATCCTTAATTAACTACTTTAATTAAGTAGTTGTCTTCAAGTAGATAGTTGTTCTCAAATTATTTATCATTAATTAACTTTTAATAACCAATTAATAAATCAACTTTTAATTATCTTAATAAATGATCCTTTAATTACTCAGGGCTTTAATTAACTTAAGATAAACCATTTATTTTAATCACCCATTTTAATCACCTCATCAAATTCTATTTGAAATACTTAAGAATATTTTAAATATAATTACTCAAAATCCCAAAACAATTTTTAGACATATCTTAATTTTAAAATCAAATCGTTGGAAAACTTATCAGTAGCTTTGAAACTTGATGATCACTTATGCTTTGGAACCTTATCAGTAGCTTAAAAAAAACTTTGTTACTAAAGGTGTTTAAAACCGTTATATCAGTTTAATACATACGAATACAAATTTGAGCCAATTACTTAAATCCCCGAGAGAAAAACTCAAACTCTTCCTCTTCTTCCCAAACATTACAGCCTCTCCACACTTCAACGTGCACCGCGTGCACGTGTACAACCCCGTTGATCGCTTGGAGCCACCACCTCGACGTCGAGCAAGTCATCCATCTTCCCCCAACCCGATCTCGTTCACCAAAAAGCCAAGATCCACGTCGCCATTCAAAATCGAAGGCGAGCTGGAAAATGAAAACCTGGCAACATTCCATTCTCGCCGCCTCGGCCACCGGTGATCACGAATCTCCGGCTACATCTTCGTCCACCCTTCCACCTCCATCTCCCAAAATTTGGTAGCGCTCGATCCATTGGAGCACGCGTGCTTGATCGAAAATCATGGCCTCTTTAAACTAGGGTTCCGAACAAAAAACCCTCTACAGCAACCACCTCGACCACTACCATCACCATCGGCCATTTTGCCTCGCCTCTCTGATCACTCACCTACCTCCCGATCGAAACTCAACCTCTCCGATCAAGTGTGTTGCCCGAGGCAACCCAAACTTCCCAATATGATCAACCCAGAAATGCAAATTCTACTCATTACTAAAAATTGTGATTTGAGTTTTAAAAATCCTATTTTTGATTAAGCAAACAGTTTGTAAACTTGATTCGATAATTCATGATGTTTGAATTTGTCACTTAAGTCAAGTATTACTGTTCTTATGTTCTTCCCAGAGCAGATCAACTCTTTTTAGCATGAATTCAATTTTTTAAACCTACTTTATACTCAACCAAACATATTTTGTTTGAAGTTCAAAATTTAATAATGGTCAGGTAAAAAGAATTGGAATTTTGTTTTCAAATTTAAACACCCTGTTTCCAAAGACAGAGAAGAACAATATGTGCAGACAAGCAGACTTATATCACAGCATATACTTTAAATATCATACTGAATACAATATAATTATTAACATGCAAGCATCAACTATCACCAAAATTTTCACAAGCAACAAGATTGCTTAAGTATAAAAAAAGAAGTTACTCACAGATTTCTAGAAGAAGAAGAGAGGGCTGCTATGGCTTGAACTGCTGTGAAAAATTGCAAGCTGAAGCCTTTTTGGTTCTCTGGTTATTGTCGATTGAATTATTGTCTAAATATTGAATCTTTGTTTAAGTATGAAGTAGTATTTACTTCAGCTTTGATGAACGAATTGAAGTAGAGGAAATTGATGTATAAGAGAGCAAGTCTACAGGCTATATTATATTTTGCACAATAGGTGATGTTTGTATTCTTTCTTTTCCAGGCTTGCTAAGTAAATAAACGATCTGGTATAGAGGACGTATATATAAAAGAGAAACAGTATTGAATAGGGAATGTTATCTTTGCATTAATTGCTTACAACTTTATGCGGGCTGAAATGATCCTAAGCAAGCTCGAATTGACTTTGCTCCATGCCTGGTTTACAGCCTACATACTTGAATATATTATATTTCTCTTCTTTAGTACTTGTTGCTTTGTACATAGATACTTTTATTTGCTTGCCTTACATATTTTATTCTTGCTTTGTTCTTGCTTGTCTCAGCTGAGATGATAGCAGTATGGCAGAGGTTTTATTATATTTTTATCTTATACTTTTTTTATGTGCACAAAGATATTTTATTTTTATGCTTTGCTTTATGTTTTGTTTACTTGTTTCCTAAGCCTGCATGTTTGCTTTTATATTTGTTTATTTGCCTAGTTTGTTTGTATTTTTATTTGTCTTGCTTACTTTATGCTTTATAATTTGGATGTAGTTCTATATTTAATTTGTTGTTAGAATTTGTTAAATGTGTTTTACTTTTATATTTTGCAAGTTTGCTTTTATTTTTAACTTAAATATTTATTTCAAAATTTTTGTTATATTCACACAACTTAAAACAAAAATCCATTTCATAAGATTGAATTCAAATATCTCTATATTAATATTGTTTAAAAATATCTCAATACTAAATTTAAAATAATTTATAAAAGAAACTATATAAATAACATAATTTATTTGAATTTGGAAAAAACTCGAATCAATTTATCATTTAATTTCACAATTTTCAATCAAAAATAAATTTAATTTTCGATTTAACATTAATTAAATTCGGGATCGTTACAAAATGCTATCTCACTCGATGAATAAAAGAAAAAGAAAACAAGCGAACGATAATTCTCTTCGCTCAAATCAAAACAACGAAGACTAAAAGGAAAAAATTCACGAAAAAGAAAAAAATCGAAAGTTTATTTCGCTCAAATCCCCGGTTCAAACGAATGATGGCCAAGGCCTGGGAATCAAAAGAAAAAAAAATCTCCTTCTTCCCGATTCAAAAACAACGAAAAAAGGGGGAATAAGTGAAATCGAATTCATTCGAGATCAACTCAGTGAAGCATGTCATAGTGCAATCTGGGAGCGAGAGCAATCGGAACAGTGGCAATGTCGAGCAGCGGTCGTGGACGAGGCGGCTGTTGAAGCTCGAGCGTAGTATCGTACTTTCGTTTATGATGGTTGGCTACTGGAATAAGATTGAATTCCCTTGTGTAAAAACTAATCGAAGGATTCGTGTGTGTTTGGTAGTGTCGTTTAAGCCACGGAGAGGAGCATGCGATAGGAAAGGCGACACATTTGGAGGCCGCTTGATTTGGGTTGCGCATGATTTTGGGCCATGACCTTGAAGGGTGCTCGCGTGCAGGCGAGAACGATGGTCGCAACCTGGCTGGAGGTAGTTCGTCTGGAATTTGGGGAAAAGGTATTTTCTAATTTTAATTAATTTGTCTGGTTTGACAGAAAAAGGAAAAAATCTGGTTTAAAATCTAACAGTGAGATCAAGTTTTTATCAGATTTTTATTTTTATTGTATCTCATAGAAATATATATATAAGTTCTCACATGTATTTAAAATGTATAGGAATTTTCTAGGGCTGTTAAGTTATATAATCAATTTGTAGATGATTTTAAAAGGAAAGAAATATGCATATTTACTAGTTCACTTTAAAAATGGATTAGGATGATTATCTTGTTTTATTAACTTAATTAATTATTTTTAGTTACTAAAGAATTTTATTTCAAAAAAATTTAGTTAAATTATAAATGACAATTGAATTGTTTGATTGTTTCGAATATTAATAAAATTATATAATTGTTGTGCAAGGTCAAAAATCGTGAAAACAAACTGGATTGAAAATGGTTGCATGCGTAAGCAAAGGTGAGATCTTCTCACTCAAATTTAAATTGAAAATTCAGTTATTGATTGACTGTTTGATTGCGATAGTGTATATATATATATATAATAGTATATGTATATGTGTGTGTGTGTCTATATATATATATATATATATATATATATTTGAAGTGATTGATGTCCCGAATTATATAGCGGATGAGACCTTATGCGCCGCATAATAGCGGATGATATTACATAATCCCATATACCGCGATATTCCACCTCGAAGTAGAATTGGTATTTAAGTGTTGTGCTAACATCTGTGGATGTAGGGAAATAGGTTGGAGGGATCCAACTGGATTCCTCAAATATTTGAATTTGTTTCATATGTTGTGTGTTGACTATTTATAATCTGTGTATGATTATATTTATGATTGAAGTCGTTGATTGCTATAGTTTAGCCAAATATATTTTTGGTATCGTAGGATATTAGAAATAAATAAAATTGGATTTTTGAAATTTAAGTAGAAAATTTATAGTAAATTAATTTTAGAAAATTGAATAAATTTTAAGGAATTTAAAGGTATAAAAGTCGATTTTTGAAATCCTATCGAATTAATACCAAAAATATGGCAAAAGATTTTAATAAAGGAATTTTTAGTAATATTGTTTAAAGTTGAAGGATTTATTGAAGGAATTTATTTTAAAAAGAAATAATTTTGAAAATCAAATTGAAATTGATTTGGTATTTGAAAATAATCTTTAGGAAATCAATTTGTAAATTTGATTTGGTGTTTTGAAAATAAATTGGAAAATCGATTTGAAATTGATTTGGTTTTTAAAACAAATATTTGGGAAATTGATTTGGAAATCGATTTGGTGTTTGAAATAAATGTTTCAAAAATCAATTTGGAAGTCGATTTGGTGTTTGAAAATGAATATTTGGAAATCAATTTGAAAATCATATTTCAGTGGATATTTGGAAATTTAAATTCGCAATGGGAATTTATAAAGGGAAATTTGTTTTAAAAATAAATATTGGTTTATTTTTAAAAGTGTGTAAAGGAATTTGTGAATTTGAAAGGTAAATTAAAATAAATCAAGAAGGATTTATTAATTGATTTAAATAGGCCATTTTGAAATGGAAGGTGTATTTTCCCTAGAAAGCCGAGCATGTTTTTGAAGTAGCTTTCAAATATAACTTAAAAAAATTAAAGTTGGTTTTTAAAAAGGATGTTTGTGGAGAAATTATTTTCTTACGTTGTTTTAAAATCTTTAAAGTAAAGATTTATTTAATTAATTATAGAAGTGATTATTTAAAGATTTAAATTAGTATTTGATTTAGAAAATGGATATTTTAATAATTACACTTTATCTAATAATTTTATTCTTAAATTAGTTTGGACTTGAATTTTTATATGAGATATTAGTATAATATTTTTCAAAACTAATGTTTTAAAATAAAGTGTTTTAAAATAGTTTTTATTTTGAATGTTTCCAAAGTATATATTTTGGGTAAGTAATTTAATTATTTTGAAGTATTCGAACTCGGCAAATTTTCAATGGAAATAAATAATATTTGGAAATTTATTCCACATGAGGAAAATGATTTGAAATTTGTTTTCAAAGGATTGAAAAGTTAAAAGTGATTTGAAATTTGTTTTCGAATGGTTGAAGTGTGAAAATATATTTTGCGAAGATATTTTGAAAGTAAATAACTGGGGGAAAATTATTTGAAATATGGTGATTGTTGTGAATGTTGATTGATAGTTAAATAACTGACTATCAATATTGGCCTTTAAAAGGCATTTGAATTTCGATGCGACCGAGGGTCGAATTCCAAATGGATATTCGAAAATCACATCGAATCTTTGTGTTGGATCTTTTGTTTAAAAAGTTCAAAGTGAAAAATTGTTGTGATTTGTTTGAAATATGAATGTAACACTTATTTTTAAAATAAGTGCTCGTTATTCGGATTAGCCCGGAGAGGACTTTATGTCATAAAACCCATTGCGAGTAATGATATGACGAAATGAGATTGCATTTGAAGATAATGTTGAAGACCAGGAATTTTCAAAAACGAAAGGATTACCTGTCGAATGTCTCTGCACCCCGAGTTGTCCGGTATAGAGATTTTATCACCCTTTGTGATGGGGAGTCTGGACGTGATTAGTGAATCTCCGGATTTCAAGGGCTTCTTTGAAATGCTTCGGTTCTGTTTGATCCTGGAACGGACTTGTATGGATGTGTGTCTGACGTTATACTTTGAGATGTAAAGCTGGTTTCTATCAACTACATTTTCGGTGGTGGCAGAGAATTTATTCTCTTAGATTAACACCCTTCGCTGAGACGTACGAGCTCAGAGGTTATGTAATTGATGGTTGCTAGTGATACATTTCCAATTTGGTAATGTGGCATACGAAGTGCTGCTGATCATTTGTTGATTGAAGCATGGATTTTGTGAAAAGCGTAACTTTGTGGACGAGACTTCGTTGGACCTCACAACCCAAAATGGCCGAAATAGGAAGGACGCAGTAAGACAATTTGGGGATAGTGCCCTCAGCTATGTCCATTTCCTTATGGAAAAGGGTTGCATCATGATATGGAGACCAGATACTTAACTTTTGTGGTTACTGCAGATTTATTGCTTTATGGTTGTTGTTTTGTGGTTGAGGATCCTCGGATAAAGGTCGGTAACGACCGAGGATGGCATACTCATGGTATTTACTCATGTTATAGCTGTATTACAGTGTGGGGTAACTCGGCCTTGTGTTGGCAGAGAGCTCGTTAAGTTCTCGATGCGTCCCTCCAGATGCGTACCTATGTGGTAGTAGGAAGTTCCTTAGCCTGATCATTTGTTGAAAATCCAAAGAAACAATATGCGCTCTGTACGGTTTTAGTTGCATAACCTGCCATGGAATGTGGCGGTAACCTGCTATTGAACGTGGTTGCTATATTAGGCCTACAATAATGGTTGTATGCTGGCTAAGATTAATATTATACTTTTGAAATGTTTTCTGCACAATGCACTAATGATAATATTAAAAAGATTTTGCGTATCAAGCATGTTTGACTATCATAAGGAAAAATCTCCTCCAATTCTGTGTTTGCATTGTGTGTGTGGCGGGAGGCCTTATGGTAGTTTCATTTTCCAAAAGTATAGCGGATTTCTTTTTATTTTCTTTGTGAAAATAACTGTTTTTAAGATCTCACACCAGTCCCATGACTGACCTAGAGTTTATTGTTCCCTTTCTAAACTCTGGGTGCCCATAATTTTTCACACGGGCAGCCTAGAGTCAGGTTATCGGTTATTCGGGAGTGAAGTCGGGAAAGTTGCTGTGGAGATCTGGAGGCAAGCTAGATGGCGAGGCGTATCACTTGTATATGTAATATTTCTTCTCCGTTGTTGTGTTATTGTAAACTCTGATAATGTGATGTATAAACTAATATAGTGCTTTTGTTTTAAAGATTATTCATTTATCTATTATATTTTGTTCCACTGCAAAATGTGAATTTCTGTTATTGTTTCTGTATCTTCTTCTTCTCTAACCCTAACGGTTTGGTTTTCCAGCATTCGACTGTGCGGCATTTGGTACAGTGGACATATTGATGTCGACTTTCGGACGTCGAAAAATTGGGTCGTTATAGTATGGAATAGGCAACTTTGTCCTTTCTTCCACTAGCAATACACACGGCAACATCTGCAGTGATTCTCTAATTTTTAAGCGAATTAAAGTGGATTGCATTTTGTATTAAATCTTATACCATTTAAATATAGTATGTATACAACAAAATTTAGTATTGAGCATCATTAGCTGTTTTCTGTCTTCGAATATGTTTAAATTTAATATATTTTAGACAGTACATTTTTTTCTTATTAGCATTAAAATTACTTTTGGATAATTCTTTCTGTTTACATACACAGTCAAAATCATTGTTCTAGGTAATAGAAGATTTATGGACAATGGCATGGGCACAGATATGTGCTGTTAATGATATTGATGCAATATTGATTGGGCATGTATATAATATACATACATATATATATGTATATGCCTAAGTTGAGAGAAATAGCTGAAATGGGTAAATTTGGCTAATTATAAAATTTGAAATACGACGAATAATGTAACGCCCCACCCCAAGACCCATCTTAGTAAAGAGAATTAACGAGTAGTTCCGTCTACTAAAGTGGAGAGTAGGGCTGGTTAAGGGCGACCATCTATAATTTTGTCTTAAACATCTACTGAGTACGTCGATAAATGCAATATGATTTTTCTTTTCTATCTCAACTGGATCGACATAACTAGTAAATGCTTAATCTAAAACTATAGGTGGCTTACGGATCTATCAGAACAAAATACAATAATTAAATGAAAAACACGTCACAGAACAGTAATCAACATCATATATATATACACACTGATACATGTTTAGTACAATACAATATGAATACAATAACGTTGGTACTCGACTACACCATATACATCGAATCAGATATAAATATATCGGAGTATGCGAAAGAACAGAAACTACTCAAGAGAAAGAAGAGTTGATATCCAACATCAACTTCAAGCTAAGCCCAATAGATGATACCTGAAACAACTTGGTCTGACCCGAGTGAAAACACACGGGTCAGGCTAGCTAGAACTTACCATTAGTACAGGTGATGATAAGAGATAAGGGGAAAACCATTCCATCGTTACCAATGGAATGATATAAGTCATCAAGTTATCTCTTGAGTGATACATCAATGGTTCGTCATGATTGCATAGAGGAATACAATATGTATATTATATTGACATTGTTCACCTAATTATATATATAACCGAATGAAAAGGGTGAGGATATGGACCATAAAGTAAATCTTCATAAGATAATTAAAACTTCAAGAATCCATCATAAATAAAACTCATCTAATAGAAACTTCTTAATTATTATACCTCATCTCATCGGTATAAATATAAATACATCTCAAATCCATCATTAAACCCATTATAAAGGAATCTCCATAATCATTTATACCTCATCACATTGGTATAAATATAAATATATCTTAAATCTATTATCAACCACTCATCATAAAAGCATTACCATAATTTATACCTCATCTCATTGGTATAAATATATAATGTCTCAAATCCATCTTGATAGAGCCCGGAAAGAATCCAAAACATCATATTCGAAATCACAAATAAAACTATGTATGTCAATAAGCCTTTTTCGTACATAAGGCTATACTAAAGCATCGTCGTCAAAATACTGAAATCGAAACACCTAAAACCTCATGGAAAGAAGCACGTGCATTTACATCTTGACTACTACTACCATTATTTGGTATCATTCATCGTGATGACTTGGGGTCACATAATATCATAACATCGTGATCATCTTGATTAACTATAGTCGGAAACATCTTGATGAAAACCAGTCACAAAAACCCGAGTAATAACATCGTGATGATTAAAGTCGAGTAAAAATTTCATGAACATCGTGATGACTCCAATCGAGTACTCGATCTGTAGCACTAGTAACATCGTGAATGTGTCTTAACTTCTCGAATAGGAACCCAATAGGCGTCAACGTACGTCCCATACCATATGTTCGTACCTATTGGTTTACTAATCGTTAGTCGGTGCCATATTATAAAACCATCATAAAACATCATCAAATAAGAACTGCCTCATCTCATCGGTGAGTGTAAGATACCTAACTCGTCTTATCTCTTACTTGGACGAGTTTTAAGTGACATCGAGACTTGTCTCATTTCAACGACAAGTAAAAATTCATCATAAATATCGAAATCATCATCAATCCATCATAACAACTTGCCTCATCTCCTAGGCAAGTAAAAGAACATCGTGATGGTTATTTCTAACCATAGTTGCAAATTAAAACTTAACATCAATATTGCCTCATTTCATCGACCATCACAAAATGCATATAGATTGGTTCGTCGTCGAATGCACTCAAAGAGTAATTCTCAAACAAATAATCTTCACCAAAATTTGATAATTCTAAATCAACTCAAAATAACACTTCAAATTGGTTTCGATCGTACAAGTCCGATATTAAGCGATAAAACAAAAATACATGTCCCATACCACGTAATTTTTTTACTAAATCGTTTAATTTACTTCCTCATACGTCCAAAAAAGCATCAAAGTAATTAAAATAAACAAAATTAATTATAAAAGATTTTACTTGAGAAAACGCGGTTATAAAACAAATTTTAGAAATTTATCTAAAAGATTGTGAGAAAAAACACATCATTAAAAAAGATTTTAATAATTTTTAAAAGCCTTAAAAATAAAGAATAATTGATTAAAAACCTATAAAAATACATAAAAACATTTATTACTCCAACCATGATATTAGAAGATTTTATGGAATTTATTCGGATATTTTTTTTAAAACTCAAGAAAACATCAATTTGCAATTTTAATCAACTTAAACCGATATTCAAATTTAAATCGAATTTAAATTAATTTAAATTCAAATCTCATCCTAACTTGATTATTCCATTGCTGGACAAAATGATCAAATATTAGCATCAAATTTCATATAAGAATTTTTGCAAAAGAATGCAAATGAAATCGTCGAAATCTGACAAATATATAAATATTGTGGCTGTCAATGACAGGCCAAAAGTAAAAATGTTAATTTTGCACCATTTAAACTTCGAAATTTTACAATAATCAAAACATGAAACTTGTAGCCTACATCATAATGTTTCCAGAACATGAAACATTTTGATATTTCGCTCAGCAACGAATAAATTATGAGCGAAATACTACTTACAAAAATTTATGTGCACTGGCTATCAACACATGCCTGCGATAAAAAAGTCAGTTATTCACTATGTAAACCTCAAAATCATTCAAAACCGAAAACATTTTTCCATATTTCACAAGGATTTCGAAACATCTAAAATTTCTAAATTCTGATTTCAAACAAGAAATTTATCATCAAATTACTAAAAAAAAACATCAAACTCAGCCTGAACTTATGTATTTACAGGACAGTGACAAACAATTGCAATTTTAGCATAGAAAACTTCGAAATAAGGATAAATTAATAAAATGAAAGTTGTAGCTTAGTTTCTAAGATTTCCGGAATGATCAAGATCATCAAATTCGTTTAAGAAACGCAATAGTTATGGTCAAATTCATTTCATCTTCAATGAAAGAGCAAATATTGGTTTTGCTCTCGTGTTTGCAGTAGAAAAATTAAATTTTGACATAGCTAACTTTAAAATTACAGAAAACTCAAAACAGGAAAGTTGTAGAATATGAATTAAGCTTTCCGGAACATCCAAAATCATCAAAATCGGATCAAAAACGAGAAAGTCACTCCTAAATTTGTTTCAGCTTCAGTAATTCACTGATTATAACATTTTTGATCATATAAAAAGCTAGGGTTTGTGAGTTTTACACTCACCTTGCCTTCATGAAGATTGAATTATGATTTAGATGCCAAATGTTGATGCTTTTAGCCAAGAACAGAGCATTCAAACAAGTAAAACTAAGAACAGGTACATGAAAACAAGGAAAGAAGCAAATCAACAATTATCATTACAAAAATAGATTTTTTCGATGAAGAGAAGGGTTTTAGAAATTGATTACCTGAGTTTAGCTCTTGCTTTAACCTTTTAAATCATCAAATTTTCTTTTAATTTTATGGATTTAGCATAGATTGAAGGAGGAAAGAGGGTTTCAGCCATTAGCATGCTTATGAAGGCTAGAGGAAGAAGTGAGAAAAAGATACGTACAGGTTTTCTTTTTCTCATTTCTTACAGGTCAAGTTGGGATTAGGTTAATGGGTTAAGGTCCAATTTAAAAGAAAATTAGCTTTAGATAATATTCATTCACTTATTTAAACACTTAACCATGTATGTTAACAAATAAAATCACAATAATACAAGTTTTTCTTCTTTTAAAAATTATGAACTTCATACTCTTGATGAATAAAATGTTTTACACTCAAAATAAAATATTATTTCTATATTTAAAACAGTCTACTATCATATTTCTCTATTTTAAATAAAATAGCAAATTTACATCATTAATTACAAAACTCATTGTAACTAACATTACAAATTACACAAAAATCACATTTTTGTGTAATAAAATTCTATAACTCATTTCAAATATAATTTCATGCTCAAATTATTTTTTAAACTCAATTCCATCATTTTATTAAAGATATCCCATTTTAAAAATTAATTACTTCTTTTAAAAATTATTAAAAGTAGTAAATAGTAATAATTAACAAAATTATTGCTTTAACTCTAAATAAAACACATTTCCTCAATCCTTTAACTCAAACCATCTTATATAGTTTCCAAAATTCTATTTTCTCATTTTATACTCAAATATATTGTTTATTTCAAATAAACAATTTAAATTCCTCTTTAATTATTAATTTACACTATTAAATTATAATTGCGTTACAATTTAATATTCTTAGGTAATCGCTAAAACCTGGGTTGTTACAAATAAGGCAGTAAGAAAGCGAAGAGGGAAGTATAAAATACTTGCAGACAAATGCATGGTCATGTATTACTGCTGTTTATGGCACATGTGTAGTAGTAATAATGAGATAAAAAGGAAAGTAGTGCAAAATTAGCTCAATCAGTAACCATAGGTATGGACAACAAACAGAAGGGAAACTATGAACAAAGGACAATTCATTTATTAGGAGTAGCTGCGGACAACAAATAAGAAACAACTTTGACAAATGCAGCTAAGAAATAGAAAATTAACAAAAGGAAAGTTGTCTAAACCAAGAGAATGAAACCAAATATGGAGTAGATAAACAACAAACACCAAAAACCCATCAGATCAGTCAAAATATCATCAATATCCATTTTTCTCCGCCCACTCACTGTAAGTTGACAAAAAACAAAGGAGTCAGTATGGAATAAATTTGATAACAACCACCAGCACTACCATTATATTACCACTGTAGCTAAATCATCATCTGATTCCTCAAGGTTGCAATAGGATGAAGGTTGTTGCTAAATTTCCAGCTTTGCATCATCAGCTCCCGTTTCTTTTGCATCATAACCTAACTTTGCTGTTGGGGGAGGATCAAGTGCTCCAAGTCCAACTATCTCCTTTGAATCAATATGTTGTTTGGATGCCAACTCAGCAGCATCATCTTGCTCCATCTTAACAATCTTAATTCTTTTTGGTAAGTTAGTTGATATCTCCACTGCCTCAACTTTCACTGCAATTGTTTCTTCAATATTTTTACCCTTTGCTTCTCTCTTTTGAGTCATTGCTTTCTGTCATTGTGGAATAAAAATAGTGAGGGAAGTGAGTAATAGTCTTGTAGGAATTTGAAGAAGCATGAAAGTACCCGCTTCATAAATAAACCTCTATTTGATCTGTGAAAAAAAACGAAGAAGCAAAAACGAAGAAACAAAAGTAAACAGGGTTAGTAATCATTTAACAGCTGCATCAACATATTTACTCAAATAGTTCATGTGCAGATTGGAGAAAATGAGTAGAAGAGAAGGTGTAAGAAAGAGGTGATGATGAAGTACTCGAGAACAAATATTATAGCATTGAATGAATAAGAGGTGAGCTAAAACGATTTACTGCATAATAAATAGAGAAGGGATGGAAGAAAGTGGGCAGGTAGAAAATTGCATGGGAAGTAGAGTAAGGTGAGGTAAACGTGGAAACATGGGCTGGAGCAGTAACATTAACCTGATAAACGGCGTTATATGGACAACGATGTGGATTACTGTAGTATGTCTGATATATAATTAAGCCTTAATCTGATGCGTTCTTTATCTTTTTTTGTTTTCGTTAACCTATTCCGCTAAGTCTGCTCTACTTTTTTATATAGATAATGGATTTGTTTATTTAAAAGAGATTTTAAATGTGATTAATTATCTTTCGGGATAATTAATATTGTTTTAAAGTTATTAAAGGTATTTAAATTGTTTTACTAGCTTTTGGGATAATCTCTTGGGTGTCGATCGGATGTTGGTTTTGACCTTCGGAGTCGAGCACTTGAAATGATTATTCTCTTAACGTTTTACAATCCGAAACTAATACTATAATATGGAAATCAAGCGCAAGTTCAGTTCGTTTTTAAAAAGAAAAACTTTTATTCATTTATGGAAATGAATTATTTTTGTAAAGAGAATCACTTATATGGAAACAATTTACTTGTATAATTAGCATTAAACATCGAATAAGTAAGCTTGTCGCTATTTCAAAAGTTAAGAATAATCATTGGATATGACTTTGAGGTAACACAACCTTGACTTGTCCAGTATTATTTCTAACTAAGAAAAAGTAAAAGTTTGAATTCAATGAGTGGTGATAAGTATACAAAACTTAATTCCATATATAATCGTTTTAGATCCTCGATATTTGGCATCTCAACTGTCAGTTACTTCTGCTACTTTATTTTCATCATTCTAAGATGATTTATTGCTTCGTTGAGTGTTAATTATCCTTTGCCCAAAATGACTAAACCAAAGCGCATGGTTTTTGAGGACCAAGTTATGTGAGGTTGTTCCTATTAGGAATTTTCACATCTCATTTAGATTTTTGTGTACTGTCATGCAAAAAATGGTTAAGAGTTTTTGGATGTGAAATATTCAGATTCTCGGTAAGTTTTGGCGGAGTCCGACTTGGAGTTCCCGGGGTTTTTAAGTATATTGCTAGAGGTATACTTCTTTTATAGGGGATGCACTCTCCTAGCCATTTGTTGGAAAATTTCCTTTCCTTATTTGATTCAAAAACCCTTAATCTGTTTATCTTTAAAGTGCCACGAGTAGAGCTAACTCCTCTTCAAAGCATTTAAGTATTGATTTAGTCCATTCTATCAAGTTGAACTGTTACCTTATTCGGTCCATTTTATCAAGTTTGGATTGTTACCTTATTTAGTCCATTCTATCAAGTTGGACTGTTTTGCTTGTTCTATCCATTCTATCCAGTTAGGATTTTACTCGGTTTATTTTCCATTCTTTCAAGTCTGGTTTTAATATTAATTATGCATATCCTTATTTGCATTTGTTCCCTGATATTTGTTTCTGCTCTTACCTGTATGGATGTTATTCTTGTGAGGTGAAAACCCGTTCCGCATTAGCGGCATGGTCTCACAGAACTCTATACGTCCCCTATTATTTGAGTTATCTCACGTTGGTATTTCCAAACTGATCCGAGTGTTATTTATTTATAATGCTCGAGTCAGACCGAATATTTTTCCATGTTTTCCATGGTGTTATAGAGGTCTTGAATAGGAGCTGAAGATTCACCTAACGCAGTATTTTATTTTCCACTGTACCATATAGTATATCTATAGGCATTTGTAAGGTCAGGATTTTATAACCGTCCAACTGATAAGGTTTTTTAACTCTGATATACTATGTATGTTTGGAGTACAGTTTATATTGTCCTTGTTATATTATATGTTGTCGATTCCTCTATGATATTCTATTTTCTCTGTTTTCTATTCTTTTCTTTCTATTTACCCTAACAATCTGCCCTTTTTTGGTTAGATGTGTGACATTAGAACATAGTGGTAGCGTTCGGTGTCAACTTTCGATGGTCAAAAATGCGGGTCGTTACATCAGTCATCACTCTTAATTATAAATATGGAACCTCAATAGGTTACTTCTTTCGGTAGAGATGGAGCCTTAAATATCCACTTAATACCTCAACACTGAAGTAAATCTTTTTAGAGATATCCCTCACCGCTTCCTAATTTCAGATTTGGACCATTTAATACTTTTCAGCTAAGAAAGTAGGTCCAATCTCTCATGTTGTCACGGGTCCTAAGATTAGTGAAATCTCACATCAGTAGTAAGTGCACCTGACTGTTGGTAGCCTCAAGTGAAAGGCAGTCTTCCGTCGAGTGACTCTACTGGCCTCGCATCACCAACCTACTAAGTTCAATTAACCATCTTAATTGTTTACTTATACTATCTTAGGTCGACATTAGACTTAGCTTACTAATTTACTTTTAATTTAAGACAACAAGATTTACCTTAAATACTTATCTGCCCATAAATCCCTTTTTAGTGCTCATAAATGTTAATTTATCTATAAAATTCTAACAGACGATTTCTAAGACATTTATGTGTGATTACTAATTTCAAATTAGTAACTTTTTTATATTTATTCCATTTTTGTCAGTCTATTTTTATCCATTTATTCCTATTAATTGTAACTTCCAAATTCATTTCATTGATTGCCCATTAATTGGAGTTACATTCTTTAATATCATACTAACCAATTGTAACCCCTAGTCCAATCCTATCCATTATTTCCCATTAATTTCCCATTAATAGGAATTACCGCATTTCCTAATTGTACCTATTCGCTTTCCTAAATATAATAATAACTAACGAATGTTACGTATAAATAACTCATAAATAAACATTATTCTTATTTATTAACGCAATAAATATGTATGAACTATCTAATAGAACTACTTATTCCTATCCAAATATATTCTAGTCATAAATATTTAACTAGAATATGCTTTCCATATTTATTATGCTGGCACTTAGTTTCCTAGGAAGATTTTCCACTATGATTTCCATAAATTAGTTTAACACAAAAAGAAAAGATTGGCTCCATTTGAAATTATAATGAATGGATAATTTATTTTTATTTGGAATAAACGATGTAAAATATGAAGAATAAATATGTATTTTACGCATCTCTTCCCTTTTTGTTTTTGGGTATTCCTTCTTAAATCAAACGTCGCCTTTTAAATAAAGTGAAAAGTAAACAAATTTATAAAAATCAAACGGATATTCTTCTCATAAATTAAACTATGAAAATTCTACGACATAGAACAAATTGAGCAATAATCCAAAAATTCTAATTCACACCTAAGTACAGATTTGGAATAAAACTATACAGCATTCAAATTCTAAAATCTTTGGGACTGATTTCCAGATCTAGGTGTATATATATTTCAAATTAGATCTAAAACAAGAATATGTAGGTAATAGTTTTATACACTAATTTAAGCCTACAATTCACAAGTAAAATTGATTTAGATATAAAAATCAAACATACGCCAATGGAATAGATTTAAAATCATAAACAATATATATAATTTCGCACTCACCTTTTCAAAGCGATCCAAATCTTCAGATCTGAAGTAGAACATATGATTCACCTCCAAATCCTTTTTAATCTAAAAAATATGTGTAAAAAGAGTATACACATATATTAGAATTACAGATCCGAGAAGAGATTTGGGATTGGGAGAGAAAATAGATACAAATATATGAATATATATAAATTACCTCGAATATGTGTATTGTTGATTCGCTTCTCTTTTCCCTTTTTGTTTAATTTCTATCTTCTCCGATTTGTATGAATAGAGATATAAATATCAAATTTTTATAATTTAGAAAGAAAGTGGAGAAGAAGAAATGGCAGAGCTTCGCTATTATCTCTAGAAAAATAGGAAAGGAGAAGGGATGGTTAGGCCTAAATTTATAGACGCAAGAATCAACCTCAACCGTCAAACCGAAATATATTAAATTCAGACCGTCGGGTCTAAGCTAACCTTACCGTCACACAGGAAGCGATCGCCCCCTACCTAAGGGTCGATCGCCCTTAGTCGACCACTCATAGTGGCGGGTCAACCTGTGGGTCTAGGTTAATTATTATAAAACCTTAATTAATTCTGGTCGAATTATTTTCGATCCGAATTTGATTTTCGTCCATAACTTCTTCATTTGGACACCGATCACAAAACTCCAAAAAACAAAAGTTGTTTATAATTTTTCCACAAGCCTAATAGTGGAAGTTTCATGGTCAAATTCCATCGTTTGTACAAATTTAATTTTTGCAGCCTAATTAATTAACTAACTAATTAAATAACTAACGTCAAATTATGGAGTGTTACATAGGATGTCTAAGAAAGATAGTGTCGAAGGATTGGGTTTGGATAATTAAGTACTCTGCCCTATATGGCTACTGATCTGGCCCGAATAGGTATATGATCCCAAAAGATTTCCCCTAATAGAATAGGCCCAATTTGAATTGAGTCTTGGGCTAATTTTCAAAATTGTTTGAAAAATAAATAAATATTTAAAATTTAAAATTTAAATTAAAAATAAGATATACATATATTATAAATTTATAATATAATAAAATTTTCAAAATATTTGAAAACAAGAATAAATTAATTTCAAAATTTTGAATTTATTAATATGATTAATAAAATATGTAAATTAATTAAATAAGTTAATTAATAATAAAAAAATACAGGAAATTATTGTCAAAGACAAAATTTCACAGCTTTTTAGCCTTAAGGACGGACCTTCAATATTTTATCCTGAAGGACAACTTTCTGCAGGTATCAGTTTTTAGTTATTGATAGCAGTTTTTAGGTATCAGTTTGTAGTTATCGGTAACAGTTTTTAGGTATCAGTTTTTAGCTTAGTAGCAATTTTGTTGTCCTTATGAATAATTTTGGAAAATGTTTGTCCTTATGAATAATTTTTAGAAGAATGTTTGTCCTTGTGGTAAAAATATTGAGGTCGTGTCCTTGAAGCAAAAAAATATACAAATCTTTGTCCTTTAAATTAATTCCCCCAAAAAAATATACATGTAATATATATTTTGATATATAGTATGACATTTAAAATGTTTGAGATATCATAAGTATACTTGTATGTATATAATATAATTTTTGAAACTCATGTAGTTTAATTAAAATTGTTTAATTAAATAATCAATTAGAGGTTAGTTAATTAAATAAATTAATTAAAAGATTAGTTAATATAATAAATATTTAATACAAATGTTATATTAAAATAATTAAAATGTTAAGCAATTAAAATTAATTAAATAAGATTTAATTACTATAATACAGAAAATTATTATATAAGTAATGTAAAAATATATAAGTTATATGATAATAAAACTTAAAGAATAGACACATATGTACTATACGTATACCGTGATTTTCAATGTGTCCATCACTTGAATCACGAGAGCATTTTATAAGAAATACATTATTCCTTAAGTCGACATCACTCGATATATTATACTGAAGATTATGATCTTTAAAATAAAGCTATCCTCAATTATTTATATACTAATAGTGTGACGACCCGAACTCGATGCCTGACAATAGACATCGAAGTCCGTATCGCCGGAGCTTATAACAACATTAGATGATAAACAGCACAGCGGAAACAAAGGATGATTACATTGATATACAACATAGATACAATGTCAGTTACATCTTGATACAACATATCCTTAAATATCAGAGACCATAAACAACAATGGAAAAGACAACAACGGAAGAGATAACTCCAATATGATCTTCGATAGAGAGTGAATCCATGATCTACAACTCCAAACCAAAACTCCAAAGCCAAAGCTCTAAAACTTCAAGCTCGAACCACCATTAAGCTGAACTTGTAGCAAAGGTGATCCCAAACGTGATTGCCAAACCAAAAACTTCAAAGATCCAAAGACTGAAGAAGATTTCCAAATGCTACCAAACCAAAGACTTCGTAGGTTATCGAATCTACACCTACTATTTGATTATTTGAAAATCCAACTCTAGACTGCCCGTGTGGAAAATTGCAGGCATCAGAGTTTAGGAAGGGAATAATAAACTCCAGGTCAATCATGGGACTGGTATGAGCAAAAAAATAGTTTTAAACAAAACAAACAACAAAAGAATTTAAGATTGAAATCCGCAATGCTTTTTAGAAAATAAAACAACATAAGGCCTCCTGGCACACATACCATGCAATCGCACACTTGGAGGAGATTTCTCCTTATGATAGTCAAACATGCTTAGTACGCAAAATTCTTTTGATACTATTTTTAATGCATAATGGAAAACATTTGCAAGTATAATATTAATCTTAGCCAGCATACGTACCATTATAGTATGCCTACTATAGCTACCATATTAGATGGAAGGTTCTACAACTAAAACCGTACAAGGTGCGTATTGGAGATTGAATTTCCAATAAATGGTCAGGCTAAGAAACTTCCTATTGCCACATGAGTACGCCTCTGGAGGGACGTTTCGAGAACCTACCCGAATCTCTATAACACAAGGTCGGGTTACCCCTGCCCGAATGTAACACCTACAAGTATGCCATCCCCGATCGTTAGCGACCTTTATCCGAGGATCCTCAACCACAAAGCAACCACAAGGTAATAAATTTGCAGTATCCACATGAGTTAAGTATCTGGGCTCCATACCATGATACCACCCTTTTCCAGAAGAAATGGACATACTCTAGGGGCGCGACCCTTAATAAACTTGCTGCATCTTTCCTGTTTCGACCATTTTCGAGTTGTGAGGTCCTGATGCAGTCTTGTCCACAAAACTACGCTTTACACAAAAGCCTAGCTTCGATCAACAAATTATCAGCAGCACTTCGTATGCCACGTTGCCAAATTGGGAATGTATCACTAGTAACCATCAACTACATAACCTTTGAGCTCATACGTCTCAGAGAAGGGTGTTCAAATGCAATCCATAACGTCGTATCATTATTCGGAATGGGTTATGTGACACAAGGTCCTCTCCCGGCTAAACCGAATAGTGAGTGGTTCATTCAAAACCATATGGATATATGGATCTCAGTTAAGTCATGACTTATTATCCAAAACCTTTCTTTCAAATGGTTTAAACCAATTATCATTTTCTAATCTTTTAAACAAAAAGATTCACTTCACGAAGTTCACCCATCTTTCACGAAGATTCATTCATATCCATTCAAAACAATTTTCCTTTCAAATTGAATTAACTCATCCAATCTTTAAATCAAAGACTCAATTCATAGCTCTCAAAATTGTTTCCAAAGATTTATTCATAACTTGGAAAACCATTTTCATTTCAAACATAAAATCCTTTCAACACAAATTGGGAATCCTTTCTTTATATGAAAGCTATCATTATTTCAAAACAAATAGTTTTTGTTTCGGAAAAATCCGATTATATTTGTACAGGTTAAAGCCCTTCAAATCTGAAATTTTGGGTTAAATTCAAATTTCCAAAGTAATGTTCTTAAAATGGTTTAATCATTAATCATTGATCATTAATTAATTATTTGAGAAATGCGGATTACGGATCTTAAGGCTAGGATAAACACTAGAGGGGGGTGAATAGTGTTTTAAGGAATTATTAAATCTTTCTGAGTTTTTGTTAATTTGAACACAAATGTATGCAATATTCAGACACAAATAGGATCACAGAATCAAACACAGATGCAAAAATAAAGTAAAAGCAGTAAAGGAAAGAACATACCGGATTTTATACTGGTTCGGAGTTACCCTACATCCTGTCCCGCACAGAAGTACGGATTTTCTTTCAAAAGCAATTGTACAATTACACCCTCGATTTCAAGGCTACGAGGTACACCCTCCAGATTCACAATCCTCTGGGTAGAGATACTTGATTTCACGGGCAATAAGTTCACCCAATTGATTTCTAAGGCTACAATCACACCTTTTCTCGCTTGATTGATTTTCAAGGCCACAATCACACCTTTTCCCATTTAATTGATTACAAAGAAGCCTATAACTCTGAATAGCACTAAGGATCTTGTTGAGATAGTGATAGAGAATCAAACCAGAGATAACCTAGTTGGATTCAATGTAGATTTCGTTAGAGTAATGGTAGGAATATGTATAAATAAATGTGGAAGAAGAAGAGAAATGAAAACCAGAAAATATGATTAAAAATTCGTTGAAAACAGCCCCTATTTATAGAAGAACAACAGCCATGTCCATTCGTGAAGAGCTATGACGAAAAGACATTTCTTTTGAAATTCAAATTTTGAAATTAATTAACACGATGTCGACATGGGTGTATTGAGCATGTCGACGTCCCAAAGGAAATTTTGGTATTTTGTTTTTCTTTGAAAATATATTTTATCTTATATTAAAACTATTTTAAACTTTTATAAATATACTTAACTATAGTTAAAATACGTAAATAAATATAAAGAATGATATGTTGGTATATATAAAATTTTACTATAATTTTATATTTAAATCTAAGTATAAATATTGAAAGTTAAATATATTATTATTAAAAGATAGTTCAAAACTAAAGATAATTTGATTTTGAAATTAAAGATTATTTTGAGGCTAAAAGTATCTAAAACCAGGATAGATGATTTTGATTCTTTTAAAAGGAAGGTTTTGAAAACATTTTGAAAATAAGATATAATTTTGTAAAATCATTTTCAATAAAAGTTAGCGGATACAAAATAATGTTCCACTAGATTTTTCATAGGTTCCATCCTACTTAGGGCTACATCCCTTTCACAGGCTCGAAGTGGATTCCATTCCATGAATAAATTGGATTTTAAGATGCCAGTGCTTTTCTAGGAGTTTTAACAAAATTCCTAATTAAAAAATAAATTACTTGAAATCTTGAACTCTTTATAATCTTGATTTTCTTGATATTCATGGGTCTTCAATCCTGATATCTTGAATCTTTATACTGTACAGTCTTCATTCTTGGTACCTGCATGGTTAAATCCTGCATATACATATATTTCTAAACTATAATGTTAGTATTTATATTTTATAATCCTATTCTAAGGTTGTTGTCATCAAAACCATCATCTTACAAACTAACAATCTCCCCCCTTTTGATGATGACAACCTTTGTTTGTAAAATATTACTTCTATCCTAATAACTCCCCCTTCATCTATGCCTAACTATCCTATTTTATATTTATCCCCCTAAATCTAGTACTCTATGACATGTGATTATAATGTTAGTGTTATCATAAATAATCAACACTTAGACCTAAACTAAAACTTAGTCCTAAACTACTAACTATCCTAATAAAGTATCCATATAATAACACATATAAGAACACAAATTATTCATTAATTATATAGTTATACTTCCATTTTCGTGGGAAATGTAAGAAAGAACATATAACAATAGGAAAAAGAGAAAAGAAACTAATGAGTGTCTTTGAAAATGGGAGATCTATGAATCGAACAATTTGGATAGTGGAAATAGAAATTTCCACGTTGTTCGACAAGATTTCCATCTTTATCAAAGCACACTTCACCAACGCAAACGACTTTGTCGTCATCTTCCGTATGCACTTCTTACATGGGGACTTCTTCTTCTTCTTCGTTGGCCTCTTATACTTGATCTCCTGAAGAGTCTTCTCAATCAAGATTGGGTTAGCATGATTATCCATTAGAAATATTTGCAAATTCCTAAGGATTTTGCCTTGCCACTCTTGTTCTTTGGCCATTCAAAGTTGCATCACTTGGATTTCTGTAACAACCCGCATATTTATCGAGTTTGTATTTAAATATTTTATTTAAATATTAACTCGTTAATCGGATTTTGGTCCGAAAAGCTACTTTTTGCAAACGGTCAAATTAGGACTCGAGACCACTTCCATTGAGTTCGAAATGTCGTTTACAACTTTTTTAAGTATAAACATCGATAGGTTTAGAGTTAGTGAAATTTCACTAACTTTTCCCGCTTTGGACTTTGGGTTAGTTTAGCCTATTAAGCCCAAGTTCCAACCCTCTTCTCCTCACTCTTCATAAATTTCCTAACTAATCAAGCTTTGGCATTAATGGTGGAGGGAATGGGAAATTAAAATTCCAAAACTCAAATTCAATTGCAATCCATCTTTCTACTCCAAATTCAAGAAGAAGACATTGGATTCAAGCTTCTTGTGCTTAGATAGAAGAAGGATTGATTCTTGCTTGCTTAAAACTTCATTTTCATTGATATTTGGTGCAAAGGTGAGATTTTTATCTCACAATTCTAGCCTATAACTATATTGGACTGTTGGGAATGATTCCTTATCATTTTTGCATGCATGTTAGCATTTGGTTTGGATTGGATTGGCGAAAAACTCCAATTTTTAGCGTTTTGTTGAATTTTCTGCACTTGAGTCGTTCTGGCCATTTTTAGGTCGTTCGGAGTTAAGTCGTTCGTCCATAGGTCGTGAGTCGTTCACGAGTTAACCCTAGGTCGTTCTGGCCATTTTTAGCTCGTTCGGAGTTAAGTCGTTCATCCATAGGTCGTGAGTCGTTTACGAGTTAACCCTTAAGTCGTGCAGCCCTTCAGTCACGCAACCCTTAAGTCGGTTACGAGTTATCCCGATAGGTCGCTGGACACTTAACTCGTAGGTCGTTGGACCTTATCTCGTTAGGTCGCTCCTGGCCTAACCCTTAAGTCGTGCAACCCTTAAGTCGTTGGACCCTTGAGTCGTTGGGTCGTTAGACCCTTGAGTCGTTAGGTCGTATGACCCTTGAGTCGTTAGGTCGTATGACCCTTGAGTCGTTAGGTCGTATGACCCTTGAGTTGTTAGGTCGTATGACCCATGAGTCGTTAGGTCGTATGACCCTTGATTCGTTAGGTCGTTAGACCCTTGAGTCGTTAGGTCGTATGACCCTTGAGTCGTTAGGTCGTATGACCCATGAGTCGTTAGGTCGTTAGACCCTTGAGTCGTTAGGTCGTTAGACCTCATTTTGTCTTCACTAGGTCGTACCGTTTTGGTCGGGGCGCTGCCCCCTGGACCCCCGCGACCTGATCGGGCAGGTCGAACCCCGTAAGCGGTGGCGTTGCCCCCGCACCCCCACCTTGGGGGGTTGCCACCCCCCTGGACCCCCCCTCCGTAGGCGATCTTATCTGAAAAACATTCAACAGAACTTGCTTTGTTGAGATGCTGAGTTGACCATTCTTCGAGACAAACCATCTCTGGTTATCTCGGCCACGTTTGGTCGTTGGGGAACTTCCACTTTGATGCTTTTGAGCTGATTTCCTTGGATTTTATTCACATCTCCGAATGTGATCTTGGTGATGATTGTTTCTACAATCTCTTTTGTGATTTGTCATTTTAAAAAAATATAAAGGTTTCAATACTAGTAGTAAATATCAAAACTCTTTTAACAAACAATTTCAACTCTATTTTTAATAACAAAGCTCTTTTCTTAAACCGTTTTCCAATCTATTAGTATATACAACCCTTTACCTCACTCGGATGAGAAATCTAATTAAACGACTTAGTAAAACAAGTGGTATGAAACGCTTGCGTTCACTTCGTCGGTTAATTCCTGGACTTGTTCGACTGAACCTCTTGTGACAATTTTATTAGTGAAGATTTACAGTTTGTTCGTAAATATTTAAGTTAAGCAAGTGGTTATGGGACATGAAGCTAAACTTCTATATTTACTAGCTTAGTGTAATTGACACTTCTCATTGATCATGACGATCATTCTGATGATTTAGACTAGCAACTGTGCGATGTCTCTTGTTGCGAGGTTAGACTAGACACCACTTGTGTGATTCCACTCACACATACCTTTTTGCTTTTTGGTTAGTCTGGACCTTAATCTGTGTGATTCCATTCACACATGTGGGGTAGCTCCCCTTGGTCTTCGGACCGTCATGTGATAGGCCTCTTTCTCTTTTCTATGATTTCTGGACTTCTTGCATTGATTTCTAGAATTTATGTCATTGACTTGTTATGAGTACAAGTTTGGGGTATGATGCCCTTTCCGAATCTTTGAGAAGATTCTTGTGATATTGATTATCTCTTATTGATTGATCTTATGTTGATCATTATTTACATACTTATAGCGGTATGTCATTATGGATGTTTATGTTTATGCCATATCTTTTATGTTATCTCATGTCATCTGATATTTATAGCTAGACTGATCCGTTTATTATTTTCTTAAATAATACTCGGGTCAGACCGAGATGTTACAGGTGCTTCTGCTTGACTTCTTCCCAGGGATTCATCACTCTGACTTTTGGCTAACTGTTTAGATTAGCAGTTTTTGTTGTATACACTTGAGATATAGACTCATAGTTGTATTCTTTTGTATAGCACGTGTTGCTATTCTTTTGTATTATCGTGGATCTTACTGACCACTACTCTGATGTACACTTTCATGTGTTAGTTATATATTCATATCTTCTTCCGCCTTTGTGATATGGATATCTGTGACTGATTTGTGATATGATTATTTCTATGTTTGTTTCCGAAGATTATTTATAGCCACCGTGTGATAAGCAATTACATGGATGGTCGCTCCTCAACAGCCTTATTCTCCGTGCTAGTTGACAGCACTACTCCGGAGTGTTCTTGGCTAGCGTGGGTATAGAGGTGGGGCGTCACAATTTCAGTCATTAACTGAAGTGCATCCTTCACAGAATCCTCCATTTTCGTCACACGATCGAGCATTGTTCATTGAAACAGTCCAGAAGTAGGAGAAGGGAATGAAAAGGTTGAATTTAAGTTGGATTTAGAAGAGGAGGCCATTGATTATTTAATTTCAGAAGATAGAACAGAGAAATAACAGAAAGAATGAATAGAACTTTGAAATGAGACGAATATATGACCAATTATTTGAATTTTGGTGGGAAAATTTTCAAAAATACAAAATCGTTGTATGTCGACATGGTGCTTGAATTTTTGCTATTTAATTTATTTTGATCTAATTTTTAATTATACTTTGTTATTTATATTTTTTATATTTCAGTTATTGAACAAATACCTAATTCTCTTCTTAATTTAGTAAATAGATTCATTTAATGGTTTTGTTAATATATCAGCAATTTGATTCTCGGAATTAATATAATATAGAGTAATTACTTCCTTATTTACATTATCTCTGAGAAAATGATGTCTTATATCAATATGTTTAGTTCGAGCATGTTGAGTAGTATTTTTGGATAAATTTATCGCACTAGTATTATCACAATAAATTGGTGATTTTGACAAATTTAAACCATAACCTTTTAAAGTTTGTTGCATATATATTACGTGAGAAAAAGCCAAAGCAGCAGAAATATATTTTACTTCGGTCGTTGATAAAGAAACTGTATTTTGCTTTTTGCTAAACCAGGAAATCAGAGAATGCCCTAAAAAGTGACAAGTTCCACTTGTACTTTTTCGATCTGATTTACAACCAGCATAATCAGCATCACAGTAAGACTTACTTCAAAAGAATCATTTTTAGGGTAAAATAAGCCATAATCATAGGTGTGTTCAACATATCTTATGATACATTTTACGGCTCTTAAGTAGGTCTCTTTATGTTGGGATTGATATCTTGCACAGAGACAAACACTATGCATGATATCAGATCTACTAGCAGTAATATAGAGTAGTGATTCAATCATTCCTCTATATAATTTTTGATCTACATCTACCGAGAGATCTTCTTTACTAAGATACTCATTGGTTGCCATGGGAGTGGGCTTCCCACTCACAGTATTCAAACCAAATTTATTAATTAGGTCTTTAGCATATTTTTCTTGACTAATAAAAATACCATTATCTCATTGTTTTATTTGTAATCCTAAAGAGAAATTTAATTCACCCATATGACTCATCTCAAACTCTTTTGTCATTATTTCAGAAAATTCTTTATTCATTTCAAAATTAGTTGACCAAAAATGATATCATCTATATAGACTAGTAATAATTGAATATATTTCTTTTAATAAAAGAGTATTATCTACTTTACCAATTTCAAAGTTTGATTGTAATAAGTAAGATCTTAGTCTATCATAACAGGCTCTAGGAGCTTGTTTTAGACCATATAAAGCTTTCTTAAGTTTGTAAACATGATTTGGTAATTTTTAATTTTCAAAAAGTGGTGGTTGTTAGACATATACTTCCTCTTTTACAAAACCATTTAAAAAGGCATTTTTAATATCCATTTGAAATAATTTGAAATTATTATGATTTGCGAAAGCAAGTAGAATCCTAATGGCTTCTAATCTTGCTACCAGAGCAAAGGTTTCATTAAAATCTATTCCTTCTTCTTGACAATAACCTTGAGCGACTAATCGAGCTTTATTTCTAACTATCTCTCCTTGGTCATTCATTTTATTTTTATAAACCCATTTAGTTCCAATTATAGTTTTATTTTCAGGTCTAGGAATAAGTTTCCAAACATCATTTCTAGTGAATTGATTTAATTCTTCTTGCATAGCCAAAATCCATGAATCATCAGTTGATGCTTCTTTTGGATTTTTGGGTTCGATAGTTGATATAAAAGCTACATTAGTCATTTGACTTAGTTGATTTCTAGTTTTAACAACAGATTGCATATCTCCTAGTATATTTTCAATAGGGCGATCTTTTAAAAGTTTAGTCCCTTTTTATTAGGATGATCAATTTCATTATAAGTTCCAATTGACTCTTGATTTTGAGTGATTAAATCCTCTTTATCATTTTTATCTTCAAAATTTTTGAAATTTTCATCGAACAAAACATGCATTGTTACTTCGGTGGTGTTAGTTCTTAAATTAAATACTCTGTACGCTTTACTTTTATTAGAATATCTGATAAAGATACTTTTGTCAGATTTTAGGATCAAACTTATCTAAGTTATCTTTAGTATTTAAAATAAAACATTTACTTTCAAAAATTCTAAAATAAGATACTTTAGGTTTCTTTCTATGAAGAAGTTCATAAGATGTCTTATTAGTTAAAGGTCTAATTAAGATTCTATTTAAAATATAACAGGCGGTAGAAACTGCCTCTGCCCAAAAATACTCTGGTAATTTACTATCTGAAAGCATAGTTCTCGCACACTCTTGAATCATCCTATTTTTACGTTCTACTACTCCGTTTTGTTGTGGAGTTCTTGGAAATGAAAAATTATGAGTTATTCCCTTTTTATTGCAGAATTCCTCAAACTTTTCATTTTCAAATTCACTACCGTGATGACTACGAATGGTTATAATTTTTAGAGAAAGTTGATTTTGAATCCTTTTTGTGAAGTTCCTAAAACATTCAAAATTATCACTTTTATGTTTTAAAAATATTGTCCATGTAAATCTAGAATAATCATCTACAATTACAAAAGCATATTTACTATGATTTATTGACAGAATTTGAGATGGACCAATCAAGATGAAGTAATTCAAGAGGTTTAGAGGTTGAAATCATATTTTTTTAATTTAAAAGAACTTTTTCTAAGTTTTCCTAATTGACATGCATCACATACACGATCTACTTTAAAATTCATTTTAAGGAGACCTTTTACTAGATCAAGTTTTAACAGTCTAGATAAGAGTTTGAAATTCAAATGCCCAAATCTCTAATGCCAAATCCAAGGGTCACTTGTATTTTCCAAAAGACACAAGTTATCATTTGAAATTTTCATACTAAGAATATAAATATTTTTATTTTCCTAATTCCCTCAAATATTATGGTTGAATTATTATCTTCAATGCAACACTTATCTTTTCAAATTTAATTTTATATCCTTTATCACAGAGTTGACTTATACTTAGCAGATTACGTTTTAGATTCTTAAATAGCAAAACATTAGTAATAATAGGAGTTTCAGAGTTACCGACTTTGCCGATTCCAGTCACATATCTTTTTGAATTGTCTCCAAAGTTAACCGGTCCTCCGTCTTTGTATATTATATCATTCAATATATTTGGATTGCTAGTCATGTGTCTAGAACATCCACGATTGAGTCTCCATTTGTTCTTTTTGATCTGCACAATTTGACTGTTGTGGATTGATTCCTCAACTCGCATAAAGCATGTTTCCTGCACATCAAACAATTTTGGTAGACAACTTGAATTTGAACATTGGTTACATGCAAACTCATGAGACAATGATGATCTGAATATTTCTAAACTAGTATTAACAAACATAGCCATTTTAAAAACGTTTTCAAAAATCAGATTATGAGACTTTGAAAACCTTGCTCTGATACCAAATGTGAGAAATGCGGATTACGGATCTTAAGGCTTGGACAAACACTACAGGGGGGTGAATAGTGTTTTAAGGAATTATTAAATCTTTTTGAGTTTTTGTTAATTTGAACACAAATGTATGCAATATTCAGACACAAATATGATCACAAAATCAAACACAAATGCAAAAATGAAGTAAAAGCAGTAAAGGAAAGAACATACCGGATTTTATACTGGTTCGGAGTTACCCTACATCCAGTCCCGCACACAAGTACGAATTTCATTTCAAAAGCAATTGTACAATTACACTCTCGATTTCAAGGCTACGAGGTACACCCTCCAGATTCACAATCCTCTGGGTAGAGATACTCGATTCCACGGGCAACAAGTTCACCCAATTGATTTCCAAGGATATAATCACACATTTTCCTGCTTGATTGATTTCCAAGGCCACAATCGCACCTTTTCTCATTTAATTGATTACAAAGAAGCCTATAACTCTGAATAGCACTGAGGATCTTGTTGAGATAGTGATAGAGAATCAAACCAGAGGTAATCTAGTTAGATTCAATGTTGATTTCGGTAGAGTAATGGTAGGAATATGTATAAAGAAATATGGAAGAAGAAGAGAAATGAAAGCCAGAAAATATGATTAAAAATTCATTGAAAACAGCCTCTATTTATAGAAGAACAACAGCCATGTCCATTCGTGGAGAGACACGACGGATAGACACTTCTATTGAAATTTAAATTTTGAAATTAACTGACACTATGTCGACATGGGTGTATTGAGCATGTCGATATCCCAAAGGAAATTTTGGTATTTTTTTTTTCTTTGAAAATATATTTTATCTTATATTAAAACTATTTTAAACTTTTATAAATATACTTAACTATAGTTAAAATACATAAATAAATATAGAGAATAATATTTTGATATATATAAAATTTTACTATAATTTTATATTTAAATCTAAGTATAAGTATTAAAAGTTAAATATAATAGTATTAAAAGATAGTCTAAAACTAAAGATAATTTGATTTTGAAATTAAAGATTATTTTAAGGCTAAAAGTATATAAAACCAGGATAGATGATTTTGATTCTTTTAAAAGGAAGGTTTTGAAAACATTTTGAAAATAAGATATAATTTTGTAAAATCATTTTGAATAAAAGTTAGCGGATACAAAACAATGTTCCATTAGATTTTTCATAGGTTCCATCCTACTTAGGGTTCCATCCCTTCACAGGCTCAAAGTGGATTCCATTCCACAAATAAATTGGATTTTAAGATGCCAGTGCTTTTCTAGAAGTTTTAACAAAATTCCTAATTAAAAAATAAATTACTTGAAATCTTGAACTCTTGATAATCTTGATTTTCTTGATACTCATGAGTCTTCATTCCTGATATCTTGAATCTCTATACTGTACAGTCTTCATTCTTGGTACATGCATGGTTAAATCCTGCACATACATATATTTCTAAACTATAATGTTAGTATTTATATTTTATAATCATATTCTAAGGTTGTTGTCATCAAAACCATCATCTTACGGACTAACAAATTATTCTTAATTACTTTTATTAAGAAATTAACTTTAAGTCGTTAAATACCCTCAATTAATTATCTTTTATTAATTTACCTTTGATCATTTAATTATCCTTAATTAATTAATTTCATCAATTAATTATTCATTAATTTATTAAGTTAACCATGTACTATTAAGTAATCAATCAATCTTTAATTTCTCAAGATTTAAAACTAAATCATTACTTAATTATCCATTTAATCACTTCAATCAATTACATTTGAAAGTTCTCAGAGATTTAAAAATTAATCTAACTTAGAATTTATTTCAAAACCACGTCAAATTAATTTTCAAATCATATTTTAATTTTAAATTCAAGTTTGAAACTTGTTTTAGAAAACTTGTTAAAAATCTAGCTTTAAAACTTGTGTTGCTTTTGCTTTAATACTAGGTTTCTTTGGCTTTTTTTTAAAAAATTATTAGCTTGCAAAGGAAAAAAAACCCGAGCCCACCTACTTAATTCTCGAGCTTAACTTCGAGACAACACCCGAGCTCCTCCTTTTATTTTATTTTTCTTAAACTTGTTTTGATTTAAAATTTTAAAATCCTATTCAAACAACTCTCGCGTACCAACACGACAACACACTCGAGCCAATCCATCATCTTCTCGAGATCAACTTCGAGCAACATACTTCTTCCCTAATTTTCCACAAGCAACCCAGAAAAATATGCATAGGTGCACGCATACACATGCACTGATGACCGCTGATCCTCTGACCAATGTCGATCTCTTCAACAAGCTGCTGAAGATACCCATGAGCCCCCGGACCATCCATTTTGACACGATCGTCCGAGAATCAAAACGAACCATTTCAACCCCTATTGCACCAACATGACCAACTAAAACAACTCGTGCCACTATGTGATGCCGCCAGAAACTTCGTGACTCCGACTGAAGCTTCCTCGATCACCCACGAGTCGTTTCCCCTGTGGCCAATGCATCCCGATACCCTGATGAAGTTACAGTGACTAGTTTTCCTACCTCTACAAAAAATTAGGGTTAAACCAAGATCGACTTCGTCTACCTTCCACGATAAATTATAAAATCATTGCATATTTTTCTGATGATCCCCGGACCTTCGACCATCTCCGGTTCCAAATCTCTCGATCACTTTATTGCCGATCGATGGCAATTGTTAAAAAACCCCAATTCAGATTAACTTGCAATTCCTCACATATTACAGTTTTGAAAATCTTGAATTTGCTACTAAAATTCACGATTTTCTACAACAAATCTGATGGTGAATTTCAGACTTGAAATTGTGATCATCAATTTTTAACCTATGTTTGATTTTTCTGCTGTATTATCCTATTTTCGAATTATTTACTTAATATAAATTTTCGAAATTATTTTTAAAATTGGCTTTACATAGTTATCGTTACTTTTCATTTAGAAATTGGAACCTAAAATTACATAAATAGAATGATTTGGAATTTACTAACAAGTTTTTAGTGCTTGTAACAAGAACAGATATGTTCCTTTCTATTCTCAGACATGCACAAGCAAACATAAACAAATATACACACAGATATGCATGTATATTAACATTTATTCAAACAACTTCAAATATATATATATGAGTTTAAGGGTTTGCTCACCTGATTTTTTTTCCTGGAAATAGAGAATAGTTTTGCTTTGCTGATCTTGTTTTGCTTGCTGTTTAAGTTAAATTGAATTGCACGCTTGTTCTGGAAGTTGTATTTGACCTGAAGCTTGATCTTGTTTTTCTTTAAAGCCTGGTTGTAGAAGTTTTGAGTTGCCTTAAACTTTGCTTTGTTCTAGCTTTAAAGCTTCCAGGCTTTTAAATTGTAGTTTGATTTGCTTTGATTGCTGTTTGAATCTTAGTTTCCAATTTTGAAAGCCTTTTTACTGCCTTCAGGTTTTGATTTCTTTACTTGATTATGTTATTTTGATTTCGTAAGAGGATCTTTGCTTTTAAATTTTTTCTTTTGTTTTGTAGAAAATGAGAGAGTGGTTTTAATCTTTGAATTGAATAAAATGAACAGCCTAGTTTCTTTCTTAAGCAATATTTTATGTATTTAAATTCAATAAAACCATATTGCCAGTTGTTTAAATTAAACCATACACTTGTAATTTATGTTAACACTTGTTAATTCCTATAATCTCCACCTTACAAATGTTCATGTGTAAGAAATTTGTGCTTAAACCTTGTCTTGAATTTATTTACAAATTATATTTTTAGACCTTACTTTATTCCAATTTATGAAACATATTTTATTTAATTTATACAATTTGTTTTAGACCCTTTATGCTATTATAACTTATGTAATATATTTTAAACACTACAAATAATATTTTAAATATAGCTTTATATCATATTTCCTATTTAAATAGATACATTTTCTTTATTTATCATTTATACAATCTTTTAAAGAAAAATGGTTTTAAAATTTAGTTGCACATGAATAAATATATTAGAATTTTATTCTTAATTGGTCTTTGAAAAATTTGTTATATCAAATTCAAAATATCATTTTCAAATCAAAATGCATATTTAATATAATTAGAAACAAATTCTTATAAACTTAAAAATAAAATTTTAAATCCAACTTATTCCCAAATATATTATTTTTGAGTTTTTCAAATTCAAAATTTCAATTAAAAATCAATATATATATATATATATATATGTATATGTATATATGTAAACAACTAATATTTTATTTTATTTTTGAAAAACTCAATTTAATTCACAATTTAATTTTCAAAAATTAAATTAATTGTCAATTTAAATTTGATTTTGAAATCGGGATCGTTACAGATTCCCCCTTAAGAAAATTCCATCCTCGAAATTTGCCAGGGAGACAACGAAGAATAGATGAAAGATAGAGCAATATCTTTTCAGATCAAATTGAATATCTATTCTGCATTTGCCTTACCAAATCAGAATATCAACATTAGATATGAGAATGAATTCATTCTGTATCTCACAAGATACTCGGGTCATCGGATCTACGAAATATCCAGGGCATTGATCAGTTCGAAAGGATAACTAATCGTTCGTAGAATATATCGAAACCCAATGAAACAGACAAAAATAGGTTCGTTACGATCTCAGATTCAAGATTTAACTTATTTACAATTTGCTGAGAAATAAAACTATGTGTAGCTCCTGTTTCAAACTAAACTTGAATAATTTTATCGTAAATGAGGAGGTTACCTTATAAAATTCCTTTTACTTTATCAGCCTTTGAGGTTGAAGGATCATCTTAATTGCATAAACCCTTGCTACTTGAGCTTGCTTCGTTGCTGGGCAATCCTTGATCCTATGTCCTGGCTTGTGGCAGTAATAGCATTCCCTAGATTCTTGTTCTGGCTTCATAAATTGCTCCCTCTTTCCCTGCTTCCTGGGATTCTTGCAACTATTCGAGTAATGGCTTTTCTCCAAGCAATTGAAACAAGTAACATCTTTCACCTTGTTATCATATGTATTCTTCTTGCCTTTGCCTTGCCACGGTTTCTTTCCGCCGAACTTCTTTTTCTTCCAATTCGGATTGCTTGCATTTTCCTTCTCTTCTAAAACTTCTTGTTTATCTAGAGTGGCGTATCTATAACCCATATCGATCAGATCAGAAAAAGATTCTTTTATGTGAGCAGTCATTCTTTCATGGAATTTCTTGTTCATTCCCCGAATAAACCTTCCATTCTTTTTCAAAGGTGTATTCACCAACTCCGGACCAAACCGAGATAATTCGTTGAATTTTTTCAAGTTTTCCTCAAATGATAAACTTCCCTGCTTCAAATCCATGAACTCCTAGTACATTCTGGAGATACCAACAGATGGCATATATTGTTGCTCGAACACTTCCTTGAATCAGTTCCAAGTAAACTCATTCGCCGGCTCATCCAATGTAACAGTTTCCCATCATGCTAAAGCCTCTTCCTGGAGTTGCCAGGAAGCTACCAATCGCATCTGATCATCTTCCAATTTTAGTCCTTTGAAAATCCTTTAATGATCGGATTTAGGCTTGTGCTTCGACAATAAACTCCTTGCCGGTGAATGGCTTTCCACCAAGTCTGGAAACTTCGATATAAATCAGCCAGATTCGGCTGAGGCTGAGTTGGAATAGTTGTTTTCGTTGTTGTAGGGCCTTGACCAGTTGAAGTGGTACTTCCCTATCCCCTACCTCGTCCTCTTCTTCCACTCGTTCTTATTATCTGTAAATAGTAAAAAAACCGATTTAAGCATTCGGATGAGACATCTTAGGGAATAACAACGGTTAAAGAAAATAGATTAAGTAATTTGGGTTTTCGGTTTCACGGGTTTTACTCATTCGAGGGTATACTTCACCCTGTCTCTAATAAGCCATCTAATGTGTTACACTCTGTAGCTAAAGTTCTTACTCAACCTTTAGCTCTGATACCACTTGTGACGACCCAAACTCGATGCCCGACAATCGACATCGAAATCCATATCGCCGGAGCTTATAACAACATTAGATGATAAACAATACAGCGGAAACAAAGGATGATTACATTGATATACAACATAGATACAATGTCGGTTACATCATGATACAACATATCCATAAATATCAGAGACCATAAACAACAGCGGAAAAGATAACAACGGAAGAGATAACTCCAATATGATCTTCTATAGAGAGTGAATACATGATCTGCAACTCCAAACCAAGACTCCAAAGCCAAAGCTCTAAAACTTCAAGCTCGAACCACCATCAAGCTAAACTTGTAGCAAATGCGATCCCAAACACGATTGCCATACCAAAAATTTCAAAGATCCAAAGACTGAAGAAGATTTCCAAATGCTACCAAACCAAAGACTTTGAAGGCTATCGAATATACACCTACTATTTGATTATCTGAAAACCCAACTCTAGACTGCCCGTATGGAAAATTGTGGGTATCCAGAGTTTAGGAAGGGAACAGCAAAGTCCAAGTCAGTCATGGGACTGGTATGAGCAAACAAAAATAGTTTTAAACAAAACAAACAACAAAAGAATTTAAGATTGAAATCCATAATGCTTTTTGGAAAATGAAACTACCATAAGGCCTTCTAGCACACACACCATGCAATCACACACTTGGGGGAGATTTCTCCTTATGATAGTAAAACATGCTTACTACGCAGAATCCTTTTGATATTATTATTAGTGCATAGTGGAAAACATTTGCAAGTATAATATTATTCTTAGCCAGCATACGTACCATTATAGTATGCCTACTATAGCTACCATATTAGATGGCAGGTTCTACAACTAAAATCGTATAAGGCGTGTATTCCTATTGCCACATGAGTATGCCTCTGGAGCGACGCCCCGAGAACCTACCTGGATCTCTGCTAACACAAGGCCAGGTTACCCCTGCCCGGAAGTAACACCTATAAGTATGCCATCATCGGTCGTTAGCGACCTTTATCCGAGGATCCTCAACTACAAAGCAACCATAAAGTAATAAATTTGTAGTGTCTACATGAGTTAAGTATCTGGGCTCCATACCATGACACCACTCTTTTCAAGAAGAAATGGACATACTCTAGGGGTGCGACCCCTTATAACCTTGCTGCATCTTTTCTGTTTCGACCATTTTTGGGTTGTGAAGTCCTGATGCAGTCTTATCCACAAAGCTATGCTTTATACAAAAGCCGTGCTTCGATCAACAAATGATCAGCAGCACTTCGTATGCCACATTACCAAATTGGGAATGTATCACTAGCAACCATCAACTACGTAACCACTGAGCTCATACGTCTCAGAGTAGGGTGTTAAGCTAAGAGAATAAATTCTCCGCCACCAAACAGAAATGTATTTGATAGAAACCAGCTTTACATCTCAAGGTGTAATGTCAGACACACATCCATACAACTCTGTTCCAGGTTCGAGCACTTCAAAACGAAGCCCTTGCAATCCGGGTATTCACAATCCCGATCGGATTCCCCATCACATATGGAGATCTCTATACCGTAGCTACTCAGTGTAAAGTCATTCGACGGGTAATCCTTTCGTTCTCGAAAATACCCGGTCTTCACCACCGTTCTTTAAATGCAATCCATAACGTCATATCATTATTCGGAATGGATTATATTACACAAGGTCCTCTCCCGGCTAAACCGAATAATGAGCGCTTCATTTAAAACCAAATGGATATATGGATCTCAGTTAAGTCATGACTTATTATCCAAAACCTTTCTTTCAAATGGTTTAAACCAATTACCATTTTCAAATCTTTTAAACAAAAAGATTCACTTCACAAAGTTCACCCATCTTACACAAAGATTCATTCATACCTTTCAAAACAGATCCCTTTCAAGTTGGATTAACTCATCCAATCTTTAAATCAAGACTCAATTCATTGCTTTCAAAATCATTTCCAAAGATTTATTCATAACCTGGAAAACCATTTTCATTTCAAACTTGAAATCCTTTCAACACAAATTGGGAATCCTTTCTTTATATGAAAGCTATTATTATTTGAAAAAAAAAATAGTTTTCGTTTTGGAAAAATCCGATTATATTTGTACAAGTTAAAGCCCTTCAAATCTAAAATTTTGGGTTAAATCCAAATTTCCAAAATAATATTTTTAAAATGGTTTAAAATCCATACAAACACATTTAGAACATGTATAACTTTTTTAAATCATAATTTCCAAACATAGAATTCAATGTCAAATATTGAATTCAAATTCAAATCAAATTATTTAAATGTCAAAACTTTATCAAGTTATTCAAAATAACTTTTATCTTTAAAACTCTTTTTCAAAAGCTTTTCATATTTAACCCAATTCCATTTCCAAAACCATTTGGATTCAAAATTCAACTTTAAAATCATTTCAAAAATCTATGACTTAATCGATTTCCTCATGCAATCCATATTTGTGTGTGTATAGTGTAGCCCAGGGGTTTCACACAATAGTGCAACATCATCAATCGTCACACATTCAAGCACATCAATATCGATAAGCGGTATATTTCTATAATGCTTATCTTCCATTCACAGATCCGCAAATAAATAATATACATTCATCACTGATAAAATAAATTACATTCATCACAGCCCGAATCAAAATAACTCATATCACAAAGCATCACACTTCAGGGATATCAAACAATTCAAAGCAGTTCATACAATTCAAACATCCATAAGTAAGATTAATTATTCATCTGATTAATTTAAATCAGATTAATCACTTCTGAATAAACTACTAATCCTGGTTAATTAATATTAATTAATTACAAACCTTAATCATTAATTAATCTTTAAACATTTATTAATTAACCTTTAATAAATTAATTAACCCTTATTTATTAATTAAATCAACTTTGATTAATAATTAATCAACCTTTAATCACTAAATAATTAACATTTTATTATTTAATTATCCTTTAAATAATTATCCTTAATTAATTACATAAATTAATTAATCCTTAATTAAGTACCATTAATTATAATAAGTGATTATCCCTAATTACTTATATAAATAAATTACAAATTAGTTATCACTTGATTAATTAATCATTAATCATTAATCATTAATTAATTATTCTTAATTACTTTTATTAAGAAATTGTCTTTAAGTAATTAAATACCCTTAATTAATTATCTTTAATGAATTAATTTACCTTTGACTATTTAATTATCCTTGATAAATTAATTTCATCGATTAATTATTCCTTAATTTATTAAGTTAACCCTTTATTATTAAGTAATAAATAAATATTTAATTTCTTAAGATTTAAAACTAAATCATTACTTAATTATCCATTTAATCACTTCAATCAATTACATTTGAAAATTCTAAAAGATTTAAAAATTAATCTAATATAGAATTTATTTCAAAACCACATCAAATTATTTTCAAATCATATTTGAATATTAATTCAAGCTTGAAACGTATTTTAGAAAACTTTCTAGAAATTTACTTTTAAAACTTGTATTACTTTTGCTTTAAAACTTGGTTTCTTTTGCTTTTAAAAAAAACTTACTAGCTTGCATAGGAAAAAAACCCAAGCCCACCTACTTAATTCTTGAGCTTAACTTCAAGACAACACCCGAGCTCCTCCTTTTGTTTTTTTTTCTTAAACTTGCTTTAATTACAAATTTTAAAATCTTGTTCAAAGGACTCTCGCGTACCAACACGACAACACACTCGAGCCAATCCATCATCTTCCCAAGATCATCTTCGAGCAACATACTTCTTACCCAATTTTCCACAAGCAACCCAGACAAATATGCACAGTTGCACGAATACACGTGCACCGATGATCGTCGACCCTCTGACCGAGGTCGGTATCTTCAACAAACTGCTGACAATAACCACAAGCCTCCCGACCATCCATTTTGACACGATCGTCTAAGAATCAAAATCGAACCATTTAAACCCCTACTGGCACCAACATGACCAACTAAAAAAACTCATGCCACCATGTGACACCGCCAGAAGCTTCGTGACTCCGATTGAAGCTTCCTCGATCACCCACGAGTCGTTTCCCCTACGACCGATGTAGTCCGATGCCCTGACGAAGTTACTATGACCGGTTTTCCTACCTCTATAAAAAATTAGGTTAAACCCAAGATCAACTTGTTGAATATGCGCTTATATGATTTTTGTTTGATGATAATAAACATATATACATTCGTTTAAATGTATTTGATAATATACTATTTATTTTCACAGATTAAATAAATATTTGCTGAATAAAATAAATAACACAGAATTTGAATTCTAACGAATATTTTATTCAAACAAATATTTATTACAACTTTGATAGTACAATTTCAAGCTCTCACTATACACATACAATTTTGACTACAATACATGACATTTCACATTTACATCACAACCTCACTACATATCACTCACACTCGTATTTTTATCTTCAACTGCATTCCAGTTTGAATCCAGCATCTGGGCAATCTGCAAAAATATAAACTAACGCAGTAAAATTGAAAATAAAATATTTTTGCAATATAAAATAAAAGATGAATTTTGAAAATAATATTTGCCTCAGTTATTTGGGTTGTTCGTCATAACTTAAATTTGAATTCATCATACACGAACAACTTGTGACATACACAGTGTATTACTGTATATGCCACAAGGCCGTACTCGCCGATATATACACTTGATTGTTTTACAGGGACAGGTAAGCACAAGTCAAACCCAAATGAAAAACCGGGTTCAACTCACGTGCAATTATATTCAAAATTTCGACACGAGCACAAGGTCAAACTCGAGCTGTAAAACTGGATTCAACACAAGGAAACATGACCGAAGGCATAGCAACTGCATAGCGACTGCAGCAGTGACAAGTGCAATTCGAACCAACATGATCAAGAAATATAAAATGCAGTTTGCTGTGATACGAGCTCACTACAACAGCACCAGCCCGATGATACAAAACACAATGCACAAAGGCTACAGGTCTGAAATTTCAAAATGCAAGTTCAAGTCATCAAGTTCAAGTCAGACCACTGTAATAAGGCAGTAGTGTACATAGATACAACTACAACAATGACCAAAAGTGTACAGCAATGTAAGTAAACATGACACAGCCTCAAATCAATGGACCTGCAGTCAACTCAAGTACATCAACTTCAAAAGTGCATCAAAGCCAGTTCAATGTGGATAGCAACAGCAAAAAGGGACTGCAACAAACATGTATGCAGCATCGAGTCAAGCATGAAAAGAACACAGTGAAGAGACCAAAATGCACATAGGCCACCAGTGAAACAACTTATACACAAGATGAAGTGAATCAAGTCAGTAAAGATGAATGCACATTGCAAGCTACAGTTCAATGCAGACTGCATAATGATCCAAACAACAACAAGCAATTATGCCACCAAGATCAACAATGTCAAGTCAACCAGGCAGCAATGATGAAAGTGTGCAAGTGCAACACAGTTGCAAACAACAGGACAGTGAACAATGAAGTAATGCAATGCTCAAAAGACATAGTACACAAGCCTGCAACTTCAATCCAATTTATTCTTTTAATACAACTGCAATGCGACCAGATTTTCATATCAAACAAGTGCAGACTCGACAATGTTCACAAATGCAAAAGAACAGTGAAGCATGTACAAACTGTAGTGAATACAGTGTGTTACTGAACGAAGTCCAGCATAAACAAAATCAACATCATCAAAATTGATCAACACCGTGTGTTACTGAACGAAGTCCAGCATAAACAAAATCAACATCGCAAGCTAATCAAGTGTTCAAAACCGTGGTAGTCAAGAAAATCATCACAACAACAAGTCGAAGTCCATCAGAAATTCACAAAAACAAATCATGACCGAAGTCAATGTTGAACAAGTCAAAATCGTAGCTGTAGCCAAAAATATATGATTATGAACAAGTCAAGGCCGAAACAGTTGCAATCAAGAAGCTGTAGTCAACAACGTGATGACCAAGGAGTTGTAATCAATGCCGTGGGATTCAAGCAATCGAAGTATATAGTTTTATGAACAAGTCAATACAATCTAAAACATTCGATCAAAATCATACGGCCAGAGCATTTCAGTAGACAAATTCAAATCAACATATACGAACGAAATTCAAGAGGGACGAATCTATATAAATACCAAACCCAGTTATCATCATCGGCATCGAATTCCAGAAAGCATAAATCAGTAAAGAAAAAGCACATAATTACATACCGGAGTTCGATCAACGAAGCAGCCGCGGTGAGCAAATCAAAGAGCATCGAAGTCAAACAGTATCAAAGCATCGAAGTCAAACAGTATCAAAGGTCGGCGCTTCAAGAACCCTAGTGTGGATCGAAAGGACAAAAACCCTAATTTTGTTTCAAAGAGGAACGGCCGCATCTCAAAATAAACGAACGAAGAAAATAAAAGTGACGGGCTAAAATATAAAAGGGGCCGGCAGTAAAAATAAGGGCTTTAAATTTATAAATAGGGTTTTGTTTATATTAGGGCTATTTTATTTTAATTTGTTTTTAATTTGTATTTTCCTTTTTAAACCGTTTAATTTTCTAGTCGTGTGACTAGGGACAAGCTACGGTGTGTAGCTTGAGAATTCGCAACTCGGTAGTTGAGTTGTGGCAGGGTTTTGAGCGTAGAGTTAGATTAGTCAATAGCGGTGTATAGCGAGTTTACGTGTGTAAGCGAGGGACTATCTAATTTCTAGTAGAAACCTTGGGGGCAGCACATAGGCAGGGTTTTGCCGAAGCTGGGTAAATTCTGTGTTGTTCTGTTTTATTCTGTTATTTATATTCTGCGATATCTGTGCTGCTATTCTGTGATCTGAATTGAAATTAATTTATAAGCTTCCGCGATTAATTTTTATAATTTACACTATCACCCTATTCACCCCCCCTCTAGGGTGAAATCGATCCTACAAGTGGTATCAGAGCCTGGAATAGAAGTCAACATCTGTTTTAAAAAATTCGATTTTTTTTTTAAAAAAACAGTTTTTGTTTTAAAAATTTGAATTTTTAAAATGGCTTCTTTTAATAATGCTTTTGCAGAGGGTCAGTCGATAGTTAGACCACCAATGTTCAATGGTGAATATGCTTTTTGGAAAAATAGGATGAAATTTTTTTTGAAAACCATTGACGCTTGGGATATTGTTGAGACAGGTTATAGGATACCAACTATAACTGTAGATAATCAGGAAATAGAGAAACCAAATGAACAATGGACAGAATTAGAAAATAAATTACAGAATACTAATGCCAAAGCTATGAATTCTATTATATGTTCATTGGATCAATTTGAATTTAATCGTGTCTCACATTGTCTAACTGCGCAGAAAATATGGCACATACTAGAAGTGACTCACGAAGGAACATCTCAAGTCAAAGAATCTCGCCTTGCAATGCTAAGCAGCGAATACGAGAACTTCAAAATGGCGAAGGAAGAAAATGTCAAAGAGATGTACGGTCGACTTTCCAATATCGTATACAAATCAAAAGCTCTCGGAAAAATATACACCGAATTGGAAATAGTCCGGAAAATCCTCAGAGTCCTTCCACGAAGCTTTGAAGCAAAAGTAACTGCCATTCAAGAATCGAAAGATTTAAAACAACTCAAAGTCGAAGAACTCATCGGAAATCTCACCACTTATGAGCTAGAAATGAAATTCAAGGAAGAGCGTGAAGGAGGTGACACTCAAAAGAAATCAATAGCTCTCAAAGGAACAATCGAAAGTGATGATGATAACGATGAAGATGATGGAGCAGCAGAATTGGAGCTGTTAATAAGGAAATTCAAAAAATGGAATCAAAAACATGGAAATTCAGCTCGAATTCAAAAAGCAAAAAGCAGAATAGCCAAAGCACTAGACTACTCAGAAGAACAAAAGTTTATTTGTTATAATTGCAACAAACCCGGCCATATCAAGCCCGATTGTCCACAAATTAAATCCAGCCATGGAAAGAAACAGAAAAAGAAAAGTTTTGCAGCCACTTGGGATGAAATAGACGAGAATGATCAAAGCACTGGCAGTGAAAGCGAAAAGGCAGAATTGTGTCTTCGAGGTGATACAACTGACAGTGACGATGACGAGCCAAGTGAGGTATCAAAACTTACCCATTCTGAGTTGCTTATATATTTTCATGAAGTAAACGGTTGTTTTGAACGACTTAGGGAAAAATACGCCAAACTTGAATCTCAAAAAGATACTTTGATAGAATGTAATAAACAACTTGATCAATTAGTTAAAACCTATCAAAGTAGGATCCCTAAGTGTGATAAGTGTCCAACATTCGAAGAAGAAATTAAAAAGTCAGAAATCAATATAAAATCACTTGAAAATGAAATTCTGATTTTAAAAGAGAATGAAAATACTAGGAGAGAGAATTCTATTAAAAAGTGCACACAATTGTTAAACGAAAATGAATCTCTCAAAACACAAGTCCAACAATTGTCAACGACTTTGGATAAATTTTCAAAAAGTGAAAAATCGTTGAATATGCTATTAGGAAAGCAAACTGTTAATTCAGTTAGACAAGGACTTGGATATAATAGTTCGAAAATTGTTGAAAGCAATATTAGTCAAGTTAATTCCATGTGCACGATTTGTAGAAAATATGGACACGGTCACAATAATTGTTGGTATAGACCCAAATATGTGAAAACTATACCGATCTGGGTTCCTAAAGGCACAAATATAAAATCTCTCAAAGTTAAACAAATTTGGGTGCCGAAGGGAACAATTATAAACAGTTTTGGGTCTTCACAAAATTATTTTTCTACATATTCTGCCACTAACAACCATGGACCTATAAAAACAAATAGGTCACATAAAATTTTCATCGTGTAGGTGTGGTGGCGGGCTAAGGAACAACAATAGTGTTATCTGGATTTTTGGCTGTTCCAGAAACACAATGGACGACGAAGCAAAGTTCCTTAGCCTAGTATAAAGGTGACAGAATCACAATGGACAACGACGAAAAAATATCGCAAAGGTAAAAACAGGTAAAAGCATATTTATTTGAATGATATATTAAATGTGATAATCTGCACCATATTCTGAATTAAAATCAGCCAATATTGAGATGATGAAAAGATGATGATTCTGACTTATATTCTTATGCCAATTATATTTTTATGCCAAAAACACCCCAATTCTTGAAATATTTCATACAGATTAAATTGGAAAAATGATGGTGTTTTTAGATAATATTTTTGGCTAAATCCATATTCACGGTTTCTTCTATTTACATGGCTTCAACTTAAAATCCTAATGAATTCTATTTAAAAAATTGTAAAAAGGATTTTAAGAAATTTTTGACTTCTTTTTATTTATGACATTGATTTGTGCTTAAATGATGACCAACCAGATTTTCAACATTGAACTAATCCATATAAATTTGTTCGGTCAAATGATGGTATTTGATTACTCATGCTACACGTAGATATATTGGTTTTGACATTTTGGTCACTGCTTATAAATTTGCACGATTTCAAATTTCATGTGAAAGATGTTAAAAAGGTTTTTTGAGAAATTGTTGAAACTTCAAGAATTTGGTTAAAGAATAATGATGTTGATTGACTGTTGATTACTCATGAATATAACTGTTTATCCTAAGGTTTCTGAAATTAACACTATGATATTTGTTTGAGTGATAACATGGCTTCATTTCAAATTTCATTTAAAAATTGTTGAAAACAATTATGAGATAATTTGTTGAAATTTCACAATCTGGTCTTTGACATTCAACGAGTGAATATTGAGTGAAATTTAAATTCAGATGCATATTACACTGGTAATATAGTTGATAGAAAAATTATTAGTGTAATGTGATTAATTTTTGTAACATTCATTTGCTGCATCATTTTTCAAAGAAAATATCTGCATATTTTTCACTTGAAATAATTTTCAAATAGCAGAAAATTTTCTAATAAAACCCCCTCGAGAAAATCATGTTTGACCATATTTACATATTAGTCATTTTTGAAAAATTAATTTTATAATTTTGGATTTGATTTTAAATGACTATTTTGACTAATCTAACTCCCTAATGATTATCGAAAAGATCAATAGTGATTGAAAAAGTGATGAGTGTCGATATTTGTCATACATTACTCAAGACAATATATTTAGAAAAATTTCTTTAGAATTTCATAACAAAAGTTATAAAAAAAATTTGTTGGGTAAAAATTCCATGATCATTTCTATTTCTATCATCTTTCTATCGACCGTCACTCATCAAAATCATATATAGTATGTAAATTTGTGGTAGTTTACAAAGGAAATTATTCGTTCTTCAATTTGTTTTATCTTCAGATTCATAAAGGAAATTATCTGTGCTTCAATTTATTATATTCTTCAATAAAAATAAATATCCAAAGTATTCACTCTCATTTAAAAGTCCTCACGGTTATGCATGGGTGAATTACTTGGATTTTTGATTATGTGCTTCCATGCTCATTTAAAAGTCCTCACGGTTATGCATGTATGGAACGCATATCAAAATTAATTGGTTAAATAGACAAGTTGATTCTAATCCCATTTAAAAGTCCTCACGGTCATGCGTGGTTAGAAGATACTTGATTTCATTTTTAAAATTAAATTGGAATACTACTAATCTCATTTAAAAGTCCTAACGGTTATGCATGGTTAGTAGATATTCAAATTTCCCGAAATAAATATACCACAAATAGAGAGAACTGTATGATTTTTATGAATTTATCCCCATCATTTCTGAAAGTGGAATATGCGTCTGACATGGGTAATTATGATTTTTGTTTGAAGTTTATTGAAATTTGATATTTATATTCAATTGAGTTAAATGTTTGATTCATGTCTATCACTTCATCCCTATTTTTATAACACTGTTATTCTTTTGCTGATAACAAAAGGGGGAGAAAAAAAGTTAAGATTTTGTCAAATAGAATCAAGCAAAGGTCAAATAATTTTCACTTTGCATATAGACTCATTTACATATTTTTATTTGTAGCCATATATGTAGGGGGAGTATCACATAAAAAGGAAGCATTCAAATAGGGGGAGCAAATGAAATTATCAAATACATTTAATATATTCAAAATCTTAAATATATGTTTGTTATCATCAAAAGGGGGAGATTGTTGAATATGCGCTTATATGATTTTTGTTTGATGATAATAAACATATATACATTCGTTTAAATGTATTTGATAATATACTATTTATTTTCACAGATTAAATAAATATTTGCTGAATAAAATAAATAACACAGAATTTGAATTCAAACGAATATTTTATTCAAACAAATATTTATTACAACTTTGATAGTACAATTTCAAGCTCTCACTATACACATACAATTTTGACTACAATACATGACATTTCACATTTACATCACAACCTCACTACATATCACTCACACTCGTATTTTTATCTTCAACTGCATTCCAGTTTGAATCCAGCATCTGGGCAATCTGCAAAAATATAAACTAACGCAGTAAAATTGAAAATAAAATATTTTTGCAATATAAAATAAAAGATGAATTTTGAAAATAATATTTGCCTCAGTTATTTGGGTTGTTCGTCATAACTTAAATTTGAATTCATCATACACGAACAACTTGTGACATACACAGTGTATTACTGTATATGCCACAAGGCCGTACTCGCCGATATATACACTTGATTGTTTTACAGGGACAGGTAAGCACAAGTCAAACCCAAATGAAAAACCGGGTTCAACTCACGTGCAATTATATTCAAAATTTCGACACGAGCACAAGGTCAAACTCGAGCTGTAAAACTGGATTCAACACAAGGAAACATGACCGAAGGCATAGCAACTGCATAGCGACTGCAGCAGTGACAAGTGCAATTCGAACCAACATGATCAAGAAATATAAAATGCAGTTTGCTGTGATACGAGCTCACTACAACAGCACCAGCCCGATGATACAAAACACAATGCACAAAGGCTACAGGTCTGAAATTTCAAAATGCAAGTTCAAGTCATCAAGTTCAAGTCAGACCACTGTAATAAGGCAGTAGTGTACATAGATACAACTACAACAATGACCAAAAGTGTACAGCAATGTAAGTAAACATGACACAGCCTCAAATCAATGGACCTGCAGTCAACTCAAGTACATCAACTTCAAAAGTGCATCAAAGCCAGTTCAATGTGGATAGCAACAACAAAAAGGGACTGCAACAAACATGTATGCAGCATCGAGTCAAGCATGAAAAGAACACAGTGAAGAGACCAAAATGCACATAGGCCACCAGTGAAACAACTTATACACAAGATGAAGTGAATCAAGTCAGTAAAGATGAATGCACATTGCAAGCTACAATTCAATGCAGACTGCATAATGATCCAAACAACAACAAGCAATTATGCCACCAAGATCAACAATGTCAAGTCAACCAGGCAGCAATGATGAAAGTGTGCAAGTGCAACACAGTTGCAAACAACAGGACAGTGAACAATGAAGTAATGCAATGCTCAAAAGACATAGTACACAAGCCTGCAACTTCAATCCAATTTATTCTTTTAATACAACTGCAATGCGACCAGATTTTCATATCAAACAAGTGCAGACTCGACAATGTTCACAAATGCAAAAGAACAGTGAAGCATGTACAAACTGTAGTGAATACAGACAGTAAACCAAGCTTCACAATAAACATCTCATGAATATAAGATGTCGAAGCCAGCAGTATCAATGACAGTATGCACAGAAGCACAATCCAGTTCAAAATCAACATCATCAAAATTGATCAACACCGTGTGTTACTGAACGAAGTCCAGCATAAACAAAATCAACATCGCAAGCTAATCAAGTGTTCAAAACCGTGGTAGTCAAGAAAATCATCACAACAACAAGTCGAAGTCCATCAGAAATTCACAAAAACAAATCATGACCGAAGTCAATGTTGAACAAGTCAAAATCGTAGCTGTAGCCAAAAATATATGATTATGAACAAGTCAAGGCCGAAACAGTTGCAATCAAGAAGCTGTAGTCAACAACGTGATGACCAAGGAGTTGTAATCAATGCCGTGGGATTCAAGCAATCGAAGTATATAGTTTTATGAACAAGTCAATACAATCTAAAACATTCGATCAAAATCATACGGCCAGAGCATTTCAGTAGACAAATTCAAATCAACATATACGAACGAAATTCAAGAGGGACGAATCTATATAAATACCAAACCCAGTTATCATCATCGGCATCGAATTCCAGAAAGCATAAATCAGTAAAGAAAAAGCACATAATTACATACCGGAGTTCGATCAACGAAGCAGCCGCGGTGAGCAAATCAAAGAGCATCGAAGTCAAACAGTATCAAAGCATCGAAGTCAAACAGTATCAAAGGTCGGCGCTTCAAGAACCCTAGTGTGGATCGAAAGGACAAAAACCCTAATTTTGTTTCAAAGAGGAACGGCCGCATCTCAAAATAAACGAACGAAGAAAATAAAAGTGACGGGCTAAAATATAAAAGGGGCCGGCAGTAAAAATAAGGGCTTTAAATTTATAAATAGGGTTTTGTTTATATTAGGGCTATTTTATTTTAATTTGTTTTTAATTTGTATTTTCCTTTTTAAACCGTTTAATTTTCTAGTCGTGTGACTAGGGGACAAGCTACGGTGTGTAGCTTGAGAATTCGCAACTCGGTAGTTGAGTTGTGGCAGGGTTTTGAGCGTAGAGTTAGATTAGTCAATAGCGGTGTATAGCGAGTTTACGTGTGTAAGCGAGGGACTATCTAATTTCTAGTAGAAACCTTGGGGGCAGCACGTAGGCAGGGTTTTGCCGAAGCTGGGTAAATTCTGTGTTGTTCTGTTTTATTCTGTTATTTATATTCTGCGATATCTGTGCTGCTATTATGTGATCTGAATTGAAATTAATTTATAAGCTTCCGCGATTAATTTTTATAATTTACACTATCACCCTATTCACCCCCCCTCTAGGGTGAAATCGATCCTACACAACTTCGTCTACCTTCCACGATAAATTATAAAATCATTGAACATTTTTCTAATGATCCCTGGACCTCCGACCATCTCCAGTTCCAAACCTCTCGATCACTTTATTGCCGATCGACGGTAATTGATAAAAAACCCCAATTCAGATCAACTTGCATTCCTCACATATTACAGTTTAAAAATCTTGAATTTGCTACTAAAATTCATGATTTTCTACAACAAATCTGATGGTGAATTTCAGACTTGAAATTGTGATCATCAATTTTCAAACTATGTTTGATTTTTCTACTATATTATCCTATTTTCGAATTATTTATTTAATATAAATTTTCAAAATTATTTTTAAAATTGGATTTACATAGTTATCATTACTTTTTATTTAGAAGTGGAACCTAAAATTACTTAAATAGAATGATTTGGAATTTCCTAATAGGCTTTTAATGCTTGTAACAAGAGCAGAGATGTTACTTTCTGTTCCCAGACACGCATAAGCAAACATAAACAAATATACACACAGATATGCATGGACATTAACATTCATTCAAACAACTTCAAATATACATATGGGTTTAAAGGTTTGCTCACCTGAATTTTTTTTCCTGGAAACAGAGAATAGTTTTGCTTTGTTAATCTTTTTTTCCTTGCTGTTTAAGTTAAACTGAATTGCATGCTTGATCTGGAAGTTGTATTTGACCTGAAGCTTGATCTTGTTTTGTTTTGAAGCCTAGTTGTAGAAGTTTTGAGTTGCCTTAAACTTTTTGTTCTAGTTTTAAAGCTTCCAGGCTTTTAAATAGTAGTTTGATTTACTTTGATTGTTGTTTGAATCTTGGTTTCCAATTTTGAAAGCCTGTTTACTGCCTTCAGGTTTTGATTTCTTTACTTGATTATGTTGCTTTGATTTTGGAAGTGGATCTTTGCTTTTAAATTTTTTCTTTTGTTTTGTAGAAAATGGGAGGATGGTTTTAATCTTTGAACTGAATAAAATGAACAGCCTAGTTTCTTTCTTAAGCAATATTTTATGTATTTAAATTTCAAAAAAACCATATTGCCACTTGTTTAAATTAAACCATACACTTGTAACTTTATGTTAACACTTGTTAATTCCTATAATCTCCACCTTACAAATGTTCATGAGTAAGAAATTTGTGTTTAAACCTTGTCTTGAATTTATTTACAAATTATATTTCTAGACCTTACTTTATTCCAATTTATGAAACATATTTTATTTAATTTATACAATTTGTTTTAAGCCCTTTATGTTATTATAACTTATGTAATATATTTTAAACACTACAAATAATATTTTAAATATAACTTTATATCATATTTCCTATTTAAATAAATACATTTTCTTTATTAATCATTTATATAATCTTTTAAAGAAAAATGGTTTTAAAATTTAGCTGCACATGAATAAATATATTAGAATTTTATTCTTAATTGGTCTTTGAAAAATTTATTATATAAAATTCAAAATATCATTTTCAAATCAAAATGCATATTTAATATAATTAGAAAAATATTCTTATTAACTTAAAAATAAAATTTTAAATCCAATTTATTCCCAAATATATTTATTTTTGAGTTTTTCAAATTCAAATTTCAATTAAAAATCAATATATATATGTGTGTGTGTGTGTGTGTGTGTGTAAACAACTAATATTTTATTTTATTTTGGAAAAACTCAATTTAATTCACAATTTAATTTTCAAAAATTAAATTAATTATCAATTTAAATTTGATTTAAAAATCGGGATCGTTACAGATAGATTACTTGCATACTCTTTAGTTGTTGAGCTTTCCTCAAACTAGGACTGTTATGTGTAGTACTATATATATAGACAAGGTAAAATAACTGAATACAATTATTGAGCTTTCCTCAAGATATGTGCCTATACTTTAGTCGTTGTGAAATGATAGGTCTAAGCGAATAGTCTCACTTTACTTGTTAAGCTTTCCTCAAGGTAAAGATGGAATTAGGACAAGGAACCACGGGTTAGAAGTTGTATGTGGTACAATCGATAAGGAATTATCCACCATATGCGGATCTATAATTTGTTGAGCTTTCCTCAAGGTCAGAATCCCAAGGTATACGAGTATTATCACCCACTAGTGAAGTCGAAAGACTTTTATGTTTTACTTAGGGTTTTATGAAACATAAAAGACCAGAGGAAGCCTTGTTAAAAAATGAAATGATAACATTTAACTTTTCTAATATTCTAAGAATATATGTTATATAAAATTATAATAATCTGCAATAATAAATTTGTGCATTTAATACGATTGATAAAATGTCTATTGATTTACAAATGATTTGAATCAAAGATTGATAAATAGAAATATAACATATACTTACTAATAAATGCTTCTTGCATGTTAATGTTTCAGTACCCATTCACGCACCTGATTTTACTACTACTAAATATATTCGTAATTTGATCACTTACACGTTTATTTGGTCGAGCCGATGTATTGCATTCTATGAGTTTTGAACACTAAAGCAATTTAAAATTATGGATATTTGATCCATATACTATCGCGTATAAGTGTTACATAGGGAATGGCAAGAGTTCATAATGTATGATACTTTGATTAAATTAGATCATTCGAAATAAGCCAATAAACAGTGTTGTGAGATTGAATATTCAATTTGATTGATTAACACTAGACCAAAACTACAAGAAAAATCTAAATTTTCGATCATTGAAATGTCAGTTTAATCAGTTTACATAAGATGCATCATATTTAATGTCCTTAAATGCTAAGGATAATCAAATGCGGCTTTATAATAAGTTCATTACGATACTGTAGTAAGGGTTTTTCGTTTGACCATTTGACCATTTGAAAGCAAAATGAATGTATAAGAGTAAATGTGTTTTATAGTACAGCTGGGATGGAGAAAGTGAATGGTCACTTCTGCTTCATAAAGAAACATCAAAAATGAGAACTGTAATAATAATGACAATATAATAAGAAATATGATTTCTATTCCAAAATATATTTTCATATATAGAAAATTTCTTTCTTGAATTCAAGATATTTGATCAAAGAGCTCTCTACTGCAAACTAGTTGTAGTATATGAAATAAATAATTTATATTAAGTGAATGATGGATCTCCGAATTTAACATGTTATTATAGTTATGGCAGAAATAGTGGGAGTATGCCCCATAGCACTTGTTGATTACACCAAGTTACGAAAATTGGTTTCGTAAAACATAACGAATATTATTTATGAAATAATAACTATTTATCGATGTCGATTGAAAATAGATATAGTTTTATTTCAATGTGAATATTATGAATATTCGTAATGAAATATAACTAAAATATGGTATTTATTTTCACAATAAAAGAGATACATCAGAAAATACTGAAGCGTCTAAAGTTATTTACAATTATTTTGGAATTATAGTCTAAGCCCCTGTATTGAAAATTAATTTTTTATTATGTGATTATGAATCATATGATACTGGTTAATTATATCTCAAACAATTAAAGGTCATGCATCCCTTTAGTGAGAGCATCAAAAGAGTTAACAAACTCTTCGAATTGTTACGTATAAATGTATACAATTGCAAGTCTATTAATATCAAAATGATTCCACATACTTCATTATATTCACAGATGATTTATCATAGATGTGGACATGTGTATTTGACAAACATGTATAAGTTTATGATACGCTCATACAATATAAAGCGAAAGTAAATAAAATAACATGCGATAGAAATGATCCGGTTTGATCAAATGGGTGAGTATATTAGAATGAGTTCTGAACGTACCACAAATGAATAAATATTCAATTTCGAAAGTCAATCATCTATGTGATACATAATGATGTATGGATAAGGAGTGATCAAACATTGTTGGACAAAATACGATTGTGAGTTAAATTGAGTTAATTTCATTCCATACAGTTATGTACTTAGGAGTAGTATAAAAGGTTAATATTATTTCATCAAAATAATAGTTTACAAAATCATACAAGATAAGAGTTTATAAGAAACTCCAACATATCCTAGACCAAGGAGTTGGCAAGTTGTGCGAGTTGAAAATTTGCGTATAATAATTGCTCGTGAGGGATCTTATATGAATCTCCCTACAAAGGTTTTGGGAAAGAATGTCATTGGATGACATATTTATGTTTTGTGTTGAATATGCGCTTATATGATTTTTGTTTGATGATAATAAACATATATACATTCGTTTAAATGTATTTGATAATATACTATTTTATTTTTCACAGATTAAATAAATATTTGCTGAATAAAATAAATAACACGGAATTTGAATTCAAACGAATATTTTATTCAAACAAATATTTATTACAATTTTGAATAGTATACAAATTCAAAGCTCTCACTATTCACTATACAACTTTGATACAAATTCAATTACATCACTATTTTACATATCATCAGCTCACTACATATCACTCACACTCGATTTATCTTCAACTGCATTCCAGTTTTGAATCCAGCATCTGAGCAATCTGCAAAAATATAAACTAACGCAGTAAAATTGAAAAAGAAATATTTTTGTAATTCAAAAATAGAAGATAATTTTTGAAAATATGATTTGCCTCAGTTATTTGGGTTGTTCGTCATCATTTAAATTTGAATTCATCATACACGAACAACTTGTGACATACACAGTGTATCAGTGTACATGCCACAAGGCCGTGCACGCCGATATATACACTTGATTGATTTACAGGGACAGGTGAGCACAGGTCAAACCCAAATGAAAAACCGGGATCAACTCACGTGCAATAACATAAAAGTCACAACTCTCAGCACAAGGTCAAACCCGAGTTTTAAAACTGGATTCAACTCAGGTGCAAATCAAAAAGTAAACACGAATGCTATGTTCAAACATGACACAGCCTCAAACCAGCATCAAAGCAAGTACAACTGCAAGTGTCGACCAAGTGACAATGCAAGCAAGATCAACACAGCAGCCAACTAAAGAACAAAATTACTCACAACATCGACAAACCCAAATGTCCAGACCAACAACAACATGAATACTGCACCAACCAGAATGGATGCAGAGATACAAGTCATAGCAAATGCATGCAACAATGTGCACAGGCCAGAAACAATATAGTAATGACAGCAAACATGAAGTGAAGAGAATATCAATCAACAATATCAAGTGACAAGTTGAAGCAATAGTGTCATAATATCAAAGCACAGAACAACCTTGTATCAATAACAATGCACCATTTAGAAGTGACTCAAAACAAGCAGTGCAGACCATAAAAGTGCAACAAGTATTGCAGTAATAAACAACATCAGAAAATCAAGTTCAAGGCAACAGTGACAAATGCAGACACAACTGAAATGAGACAGGTGCAAGTGAATCAGAATAAAGCAATGCAACATCTACGACTGCAAGTACATGAATGCAAACTACAAGTACAGGTTCAAGGCCAGAATGACAAAGTGTATGCAACGGCAGGAAGTCAACTAGAGAATTCATGAATGTATACATGAATCAAGCTACATCATGAAAAAGAAATGCATCATGAACACTATAGGTCGAGAACCAGACCAGGCAAGTATCAAGATAAGTGTACAGCAACAATAATCATGGCACCAGCAAACTATGGCTATAATCATATCACAAGACCAGGCACCAAGTACAGATGAATTGAAGCATGTTCGAAACAACAAGTCAATCATGTCTGACTAAAAGTCAAAGGAAAACAAGCCACCATTCTTTTAGAGCAAACCAGACCGAAGATAATGATATACAGGTTAAAGCAAAACAGTAAGGTTCAGGGATGAACAAGATCAAAATCGTGTGCTACTGAACAAAGTCAGATTAATCACCAATCGTTCAAGTATCAGTATCAAGTTCGTGCCAAAGTAAATGTTGAACAAGTCAGAGACGTAATTGTAAAACAAACAGTTCAGATTCAAAGTCGTGAGAGCCAAGCAACGATAATACGAAATTGACAAAGTCAAATAAATCATCATCGTTCAACAAATATCAGATGGCCGATAGCATAAAATTGAAAAAATCAGACGAACGAGAATTCAGGAAATTGACTCCTATAAAAACCCACAAATCATCATCGGCAATGGTATGATTCGAGTTCAAGTAACAACAGAGAAATATCAATAACTCGAATCAAAGGTCGAGCAAAAATCAACATCGAAAAAGGAACAATCGCATACCGTTTTTGACAAATAACTCGACCAAATTGAAGAAGCCGAAGACAATTCAAAGAGCCAAGCAATCGACGAAAGCAACAAACTGAAAATCATTTTCGATTGAGCAATCAAAGGTCGACAACTTCAGAAACAAGCCCTAATTTTGATCGAACACGGAGCCGCCATTATCTCAAAAAAATTGGGCCGAAGAAATAAAAGGAGACGGTCAAGATAAATTACAAAGAGGGCCGGCCTTTTTACTTTTAAGGGTTATAGTATTTTAAATTAGGGTTTTGTATTTGCTTTTAATTTGTGTTTTTCATTTTAAACCGTTTTAAATTTCTAGTCGTGTGACTAGGGGACAAGCTACGTGGCGTAGCTTGAGAATTCGTAACTCAGTGGTTGAGTTGTGGCAAGGTTTTGAGCGTAGAGTTAGATTAGTCAATAGCGGGTATAGCGAGTTTACGTGTGTAAGCGAGGGACTATCTAATTTCTAGTAGAAACCTTGGGGGCAGCACGTAGGCAGGGTTTTGCCGAAGATGGGTAAATTCTGTGTTGTTCTGTTTTTTCTGTTATTTATATTCTGCGATATCTGTGCTGCTATTCTGTGATCTGAATTGAATATTTTATAAGCTTCCACGATTAATTTTTATAATTAACATTATCACCCTATTCACCCCCCCCCCCCTCTAGGGTGAAATCGATCCTACAAGTGGTATCAGAGCTAGGAACAAAAGCCATTTTTGTTTTAAAATTTTGATTTTTCAAAAATCAATTTTTGTTTTAAAAATTCGTGTTTCAAAAATCAATTTTTGTTTTAAAAATTCGTGTTTCAAAAATCAATTTTTGTTTTAAAAATTCGTGTTTCAAAAATCGGTTTTTGTTTTAAAAATTTAAATTATTAAAATGGCTTCTTTTAATAATGCTTTTGCAGAAGGGCAATCCATAGTTAGACCACCAATGTTCAATGGTGAATATGCTTACTGGAAAAATAGAATGCAAATTTTTCTGAAAACCATTGACGCTTGGAATATTGTTGAGACAGGTTATAGTATACCAACTATAACTGTAGATAATCAGGAAATAGAGAAACCAAAGGAACAATGGACAGAACTAGAAAATAAATTACAGAATACTAATGCCAAAGCTATGAATTCTATTATCTGTTCATTGGATCAATTTGAATTTAATCGTGTCTCACATTGTCTAACTGCGCAGGAAATATGGCACATACTAGAAGTGACTTACGAAGGAAATCTCAAGTCAAAGAATCTCGCCTTGCAATGCTAAGCAGCGAATACGAGAACTTCAAAATGGCGAAGGAAGAAAATGTCAAAGAGATGTACGGACGACTCTCCAATATCGTATACAAATCAAAAGCTCTCGGAAAAACATACACCGAATTAGAAATAGTCCGCAAAATCCTCAGAGTCCTTCCACGAAGCTTTGAAGCAAAAGTAACTGCCATACAAGAATCAAAAGATTTAAAACAACTTAAAGTTGAAGAACTCATTGGAAATCTCACCACTTATGAGCTAGAAATGAAATTCAAAGAAGAGCGTGAAGGAGGTGACACTCAAAAGAAATCAATAGCTCTCAAAGGAACAACCAAAAGTGATGATGATAACGATGAAGATGATGGAGCAGCAGAATTCGAGCTGTTGATAAGGAAATTCAAAAAATGGAATCAAAAACATGGTAACTCAGCTCGAATTCAAAAAGCAAAAAGCAGAATAGCCAAAGCACTAGACTACTTGGAAGAACAAAAGTTTATTTGTTATAATTGCAACAAACCCGGCCATATCAAGCCCGATTGTCCACAAATTAAATCCAGCCACGGAAAGAAACAGAAAAAGAAAAGTTTTGCAGCCACTTGGGATGAAATAGACGAGAATGATCAAAGCACTGGCAGTGAAAGCGAAAAGGCAGAATTGTGTCCTCGAGGTGATACAACTGACAGTGACGATGACGAGCCAAGTGAGGTATCAAAACTTACCCATTCTGAGTTGCTTATATATTTTCATGAAGTAAACGGTTGTTTTGAACGACTTAGGGAAAAATACGCCAAACTTGAATCTCAAAAAGATACTTTGACAGAATGTAATAAACAACTTGATCAATTAGTTAAAACCTATCAAAGTAGTATCCCTAAGTGTGATAAGTGTCCAACATTTGATGAAGAAATTAAAAAATCAGAAATTAAAATAAAATCGCTTGAAAATGAAATTCTGATTTTAAAGGAGAATGAAAATACTAGGAGAGAGAATTCTATTAAAAAGTGCACACAATTGTTAAACGAAAATGAATCTCTCAAATCACAAGTCCAACAATTGTCAACGACTTTAGATAAATTTTCAAAAAGTGAAAAATCGTTAAATATGCTATTAGGAAAGCAAACTGTTAATACGGTTAAACAAGGATTTGGATATAATAGTTCGAAAAGTGTTGAAAACAAGATTAATCAAGAAAATTCAATGTGCACGATTTGTAGAAAATATGGACACGACCACAATAATTATTGGTATAGACCCAAACATGTGAAAACTATACCGATTTGGGTTCCAAAAGGCACAAATATAAAATCTCTCAAAGTTAAACAAATTTGGGTGCCGAAGGGAACAATTATAAATAGTTTTGGGTCTTTACAAAATTGTTTTTCAAAATTTTCTGCCACTAACAATCATGGACCTATAAAAACAAATAGGTCACATAAAACTTTCATCGTGTAGGTGTGGTGGCAGGCTAAGGAACAACAATAGTATTCTCTGGATTTTGGCTGTTCCAGAAACACAACGGGCGACAAAGCTAAGTTCGTTAGCCTAGTATAAAGGTGACAGAATCATAACGGACAACAACGAAAAATATCGTAAAGGTAAAACAGGTATGGTATGTTTTAAACGATATATTAAATGTGATAATCTGCACCGTATTTTGAATTAATTCAGCCAATATTGAGATTGATGAAAAGATGATGATTTTTGATTCTGATTTATTCAAAATTGTTGGCCAATTATATTCTTGTGCCAAAAACACTATAAAAATCTCTAGATTCTTTGAATTACTTCATATATATCATTTTGGATTAAAATTAGTGTTTTGTTGGATAATTATACAATTGGTTATAATTCGGCTAACTCTATATTCACGGTTTTTTGATTATTTACACGGCTTCATTTCAAATTCAAAAGAATGTCATTTAAATTGTTGTTAAAATTGAATTTGAAATTTTTGATGCACACTTCATGTTTTGGTCTATAAAATTCAATTGATGATAATTTTTGAGTGAAAGAGAAATTCAGATGCAGATTACACTGGTAATCTAGTTGATAGAAAAATTACTAGTGAAACGTGATTTTTTGAGACATTTAGTAACTGCATCGTTTTTCAAAGAAAATATCTGCATATTTTTCATTTCAAATAATTTTCAAATAGCAGAATTTTTTTTTAAAAAACCCCCTGGAGAAAATCATTTTTTGACCATATTTTTGGATTATTCATTTTTGAAAAATTAATTTCATAATTATTTTTGAATTTGATTTTAAATGACTATTATGACTAATCTGACTCCCAAATGATTATCGAAAAGAAAAATAGTGATTGAAAAAGTGATGAGTGTTGATATTGATTATATAACTCGAGACGGTGTAATTAATAAATTTCTTTAGAAATTTAAACAAGAGTTATAAAACTGTTTGTTGGTAAAAATTCCATGACCATCTCTATATCTATCATATTTCTAACGACCATCACTCATCAAAATTCTATATAGTTTGTCAATATGTGGTACTTTAAACAGGAATCGTTCGTTTTTCATTTTCACATTTTTTTTAAAAAAAACTAATTAATAATAATAATAAATAAATACCAAAGTACTCACTCTCATTTAAAAGTCCTCACGGTTATGCATGGGTGAATTACTTGGAATTTGTTATGTGCTTCCATGCTCATTTAAAAGTCCTCGCGGTTATGCATGTATGGAACGCATATCAAAAGTTGATTTGTAAAATAAACAAGTTGATTCTAATCCCATTTAAAAGTCCTCACGGTTATGCGTGATTAGAAGATACTTGAATTCATTTTTTTAAAAAATAAAATTGGAATACTACTAATCTCATTTAAAAGTCCTAACGGTTATGCATGGTTAGTAGATATTCAAATTCTTGATATCAATATACCACAAATAGACACAACTGTATGGTTTTATATGATGACATCATTTCCATCATTCTAAAAGTGGAATATGCTCCTGACAAAATATTTATGATTTTTGTTTGATTTTTTATTGAAATTTAATATTTATATTCAATTGAGTTTTAATGTTGGATTAATATCATTTACTTTATCTCTATTTTCTCTAACACTATTATTCTTTTGCTGATAACAAAAGGGGGAGAGAAAAGTTAAGATTTTGTCAAATAAAATCAAGCAAAGGTCAAATAATTTTCTATTTGCATCTAGGATCATTTGCATATTTTTTATTTGTATGCATATATGTAGGGGGAGCATCGTATAGAGAGGAAGCATTTAAATAGGGGGAGCAATTAGAATATATCAATGATCAAATACATTTAACATATTCAAAATCTTAAATATATGTTTGTTATCATCAAAAGGGGGAGATTGTTGAATATGCGCTTATATGATTTTTGTTTGATGATAATAAACATATATACATTCGTTTAAATGTATTTGATAATATACTATTTTATTTTTCACAGATTAAATAAATATTTGCTGAATAAAATAAATAACACGGAATTTGAATTCAAACGAATATTTTATTCAAACAAATATTTATTACAATTTTAAATAGTATACAAATTCAAAGCTCGCACTATTCACTATACAACTTTGATACAAATTCAATTACATCACTATTTTACATATCATCACCTCGCTACATATCACTCACACTCGATTTATCTTTAACTGCATTCCAGTTTTGAATCCAGCATCTGAGCAATCTGCAAAAATATAAACTAACGCAGTAAAATTGAAAAAGAAATATTTTTGTAATTCAAAAATAGAAGATAATTTTTGAAAATATGATTTGCCTCAGTTATTTGGGTTGTTCGTCATCATTTAAATTTGAATTCATCATACACGAACAACTTGTGACATACACAGTGTATCACTGTACATGCCACAAGGTCGTGCACGCCGATATATACACTTGATTGATTTACAGGGACAGGTGAGCACAGGTCAAACCCAAATGAAAAACCGGGATCAACTCACGTGCAATAACATAAAAGTCACAACTCTCAGCACAAGGTCAAACCCGAGTTCTAAAACTGGATTCAACTCAGGTGCAAATCAAAAAGTAAACACGAATGCTATGTTCAAACATGACACAGCCTCAAACCAGCATCAAAGCAAGTACAACTGCAAGTGTCGACCAAGTGACAATGCAAGCAAGATCAACATAGCAGCCAACTAAAGAACAAAATTACTCACAACATCGACAAACCCAAATGTCCAGACCAACAACAACATGAATACTGCACCAACCAGAATGGATGCAGAGATACAAGTCATAGCAAATGCATGCAACAATGTGCACAGGCCAGAAATAATATAGTAATGACAGCAAACATGAAGTGAAGAGAATATCAGTCAACAATATCAAGTGACAAGTTGAAGCAATAGTGTCACAATATCAAAGCACAGAACAACCTTGTATCAATAACAATGCAACACAGTGACAATGCACCATTTAGAAGTGACTCAAAACAAGCAGTGCAGACCACAAAAGTGCAACAAGTATTGCAGTAATAAACAACATCAGAAAATCAAGTTCAAGGCAACAGTGACAAATGCAGACACAACTGAAATGAGACAGGTGCAAGTGAATCAGAATAAAGCAGTGCAACATCTACGACTGCAAGTACATGAATGCAAACTACAAGTACAGGTTCAAGGCCAGAATGACAAAGTGTATGCAACGGCAGGAAGTCAACTAGAGAATTCATGAATGTATACATGAATCAAGCTACATCATGAAAAAGAAATGCATCATGAACACTATAGGTCGAGAACCAGACCAGGAAAGTATCAAGATAAGTGTATAGCAACAATAATCATGGCACCAGCAAACTATGGCTATAATCATATCACAAGACCAGGCACCAAGTACAGATGAATTGAAGCATGTTCGAAACAACAAGTCAATCATGTCTGACTACAAGTCAAAGGAAAACAAGCCACCATTCTTTTAGAGCAAACCAGACCGAAGATAATGATATACAGGTTAAAGCAAAACAGTAAGGTTCAGGGATGAACAAGATCAAAATCGTGTGCTACTGAACAAAGTCAGATTAATCACCAATCGTTCAAGTATCAGTATCAAGTTCGTGCCAAAGTAAATGTTGAACAAGTCAGAGACGTAATTGTAAAACAAACAGTTCAGATTCAAAGTCGTGAGAGCCAAGCAACGATAATACGAAATTGACAAAGTCAAATAAATCATCATCGTTCAACAAATATCAGATGGCCGATAGCATAAAATTGAAAAAATCAGACGAACGAGAATTCAGGAAATTGACTCCTATAAAAACCCACAAATCATCATCGGCAATGGTATGATTCGAGTTCAAGTAACAACAGAGAAATATCAATAACTCGAATCAAAGGTCGAGCAAAAATCAACATCGAAAAAGGAACAATCGCATACCGTTTTTGACAAATAACTCGACCAAATTGAAGACGCCGAAGACAATTCAAAGAGCCAAGCAATCGACGAAAGCAACAAACTAAAAATCATTTTCGATTGAGCAATCAAAGGTCGGAAACTTCAGAAACAAGCCCTAATTTTGATCGAACACGGAGCCGCCATTATCTCAAAAAAATTGGGCCGAAGAAATAAAAGGAGACGGTCAAGATAAATTACAAAGAGGGCCGGCCTTTTTACTTTTAAGGGTTATAGTATTTTAAATTAGGGTTTTGTATTTGCTTTTAATTTGTGTTTTTCATTTTAAACCGTTTTAAATTTCTAGTCGTGTGACTAGGGGACAAGCTACGTGGCGTAGCTTGAGAATTCGCAACTCGGTGGTTGAGTTGTGGCAAGGTTTTGAGCGTAGAGTTAGATTAGTCAATAGCGGGTATAGCGAGTTTACGTGTGTAAGCGAGGGACTATCTAATTTCTAGTAGAAACCTTGTGGGCAGCACATAGGCAGGGTTTTGCCGAAGCTGGGTAAATTCTGTGTTGTTCTGTTTTTTCTGTTATTTATATTCTGCAATATCTGTGCTGCTATTCTGTGATCTGAATTGAATATTTTATAAGCTTCCGCGATTAATTTTTATAATTAACATTATCACCCTATTCACCCCCCCCCTAGGGTGAAATCGATCCTACAAGTGGTATCAGAGCTAGGAACAAAAGCCATTTTTGTTTTAAAATTTTGATTTTTCAAAAATCAATTTTTGTTTTAAAAATTCGTGTTTCAAAAATCAATTTTTGTTTTAAAAATTCGTGTTTCAAAAATCAATTTTTGTTTTAAAAATTCGTGTTTCAAAAATCGGTTTTTGTTTTAAAAATTTGAATTATTAAAATGGCTTCTTTTAATAATGCTTTTGCAGAAGGGCAATCCATAGTTAGACCACCAATGTTCAATGGTGAATATGCTTACAGGAAAAATAGAATGCAAATTTTTCTGAAAACCATTGACGCTTGGAATATTGTTGAGACAGGTTATAGTATACCAACTATAACTGTAGATAATCAGGAAATAGAGAAACCAAAGGAACAATGGACAGAACTAGAAAATAAATTACAGAATACTAATGCCAAAGCTATGAATTCTATTATCTGTTCATTGGATCAATTTGAATTTAATTGTGTCTCACATTGTCTAACTGCGCAGGAAATATGGCACATACTAGAAGTGACTTACGAAGGAACATCTCAAGTCAAAGAATCTCGCCTTGCAATGCTAAGCAGCGAATACGAGAACTTCAAAATGGCGAAGGAAGAAAATGTCAAAGAGATGTACGGACGACTCTCCAATATCGTATACAAATCAAAAGCTCTCGGAAAAACATACACCGAATTAGAAATAGTCCGGAAAATCCTCAGAGTCCTTCCACGAAGCTTTGAAGCAAAAGTAACTGCCATACAAGAATCAAAAGATTTAAAACAACTTAAAGTTGAAGAACTCATCGGAAATCTCACCACTTATGAGCTAGAAATGAAATTCAAAGAAGAGCGTGAAGGAGGTGACACTCAAAAGAAATCAATAGCTCTCAAAGGAACAACCAAAAGTGATGATGATAACAATGAAGATGATGGAGCAGCAGAATTGGAGCTGTTGATAAGGAAATTCAAAAAATGGAATCAAAAACATGGTAACTCAGCTCGAATTCAAAAAGCAAAAAGCAGAATAGCCAAAGCACGAGACTACTCGGAAGAACAAAAGTTTATTTGTTATAATTGCAACAAACCCGGCCATATCAAGCCCGATTGTCCATAAATTAAATCCAGCCACGGAAAGAAACAGAAAAAGAAAAGTTTTGCAGCCACTTGGGATGAAATAGACGAGAATGATCAAAGCACTGGCAGTGAAAGCGAAAAGGCAGAATTGTGTCTTCGAGGTGATACAACTGACAGTGACGATGACGAGCCAAGTGAGGTATCAAAACTTACCCATTCTGAGTTGCTTATATATTTTCATGAAGTAAACGGTAGTTTTGAACGACTTAGGGAAAAATACGCCAAACTTGAATCTCAAAAAGATACTTTGACAGAATGTAATAAACAACTTGATCAATTAGTTAACACCTATCAAAGTAGGATCCCTAAGTGTGATAAGTGTCCAACATTTGATGAAGAAATTAAAAAATCAGAAATTAAAATAAAATCGCTTGAAAATGAAATTCTGATTTTAAAGGAGAATGAAAATACTAGGAGAGAGAATTCTATTAAAAAGTGCACACAGTTGTTAAACGAAAATGAATCTCTCAAATCACAAGTCCAACAATTGTCAACGACTTTAGATAAATTTTCAAAAAGTGAAAAATCGTTAAATATGCTATTAGGAAAGCAAACGGTTAATACGGTTAAACAAGGACTTGGATATAATAGTTCGAAAAGTGTTGAAAACAAGATTAATCAAGAAAATTCAATGTGCACGATTTGTAGAAAATATGGACACGACCACAATAATTGTTGGTATAGACCCAAACATGTGAAAACTATACCGATTTGGATTCCAAAAGGCACAAATATAAAATCTCTCAAAGTTAAACAAATTTGGGTGCCGAAGGGAACAATTATAAATAGTTTTGGGTCTTTACAAAATTGTTTTTCAAAATTTTCTGCCACTAACAATCATGGACCTATAAAAACAAATAGGTCACATAAAACTTTCATCGTGTAGGTGTGGTGGCAGGCTAAGGAACAACAATAGTATTCTCTGGATTTTGGCTGTTCCAGAAACACAACGGGCGACAAAGCTAAGTTCGTTAGCCTAGTATAAAGGTGACAGAATCACAACGGACAACAACGAAAAATATCGTAAAGGTAAAACAGGTATGGTATGTTTTAAACGATATATTAAATGTGATAATCTGCACCGTATTTTGATTAATTCAGCCAATATTGAGATTGATGAAAAGATGATGATTTTTGATTCTGATTTATTCAAAATTGTTGGCCAATTATATTCTTGTGCCAAAAACACTATAAAAATCTCTAGATTCTTTGAATTACTTCATATATATCATTTTGGATTAAAATTAGTGTTTTGTTGGATAATTATATAATTGGTTATAATTCGGCTAACTCTATATTCACGGTTTTTTGATTATTTACACGGCTTCATTTCAAATTCAAAAGAATGTCATTTAAATTGTTGTTAAAATTGAATTTGAAATTTTTGATGCACACTTCATGTTTTGTTCATAAAATTCAATTGGTGATAATTTTTGAGTGAAAGAGAAATTCAGATGCAGATTACACTGGTAATCTAGTTGATAGAAAAATTACTAGTGAAACGTGATTTTTTGAGACATTTAGTAACTGCATCGTTTTTCAAAGAAAATATCTGCATATTTTTCATTTCAAATAATTTTCAAATAGCAGAATTTTTTTAAAAAAAACCCCCTGGAGAAAATCATTTTTTGACCATATTTTCAGATTATTCATTTTTGAAAAATTAATTTCATAATTATTTTTGAATTTGATTTTAAATGACTATTATGACTAATCTGACTCCCAAATGATTATCGAAAAGAAAAATAGTGATTGAAAAAGTGATGAGTGTTGATATTGATTATATAACTCGAGACGGTGTAATTAATAAATTTCTTTAGAAATTTAAACAAGAGTTATAAAACTGTTTGTTGGTAAAAATTCCATGACCATCTCTATATCTATCATATTTCTAACGACCATCACTCATCAAAATTCTATATAGTTTGTCAATATGTGGTACTTTAAACAGGAATCGTTCGTTTTTCATTTTCACTTTTTTTTTTAAAAAAAAAAACTAATTAATAATAATAATAAATAAATACCAAAGTACTCACTCTCATTTAAAAGTCCTCACGGTTATGCATGGGTGAATTACTTGGAATTTGTTATGTGCTTCCATGCTCATTTAAAAGTCCTCGCGGTTATGCATGTATGGAACGCATATCAAAAGTTGATTTGTAAAATAAACAAGTTGATTCTAATCCCATTTAAAAGTCCTCACGGTTATGCGTGATTAGAAGATACTTGAATTCATTTTTTTTAAAAATAAAATTGGAATACTACTAATCTCATTTAAAAGTTTTAACGGTTATGCATGGTTAGTAGATATTCAAATTCTTGATATGAATATACCACAAATAGACACAACTGTATAGTTTTTATATGATGACATCATTTCCATCATTCTAAAAGTGGAATATGCGCCTAACAAAATATTTATGATTTTTGTTTGATTTTTTATTGAAATTTAATATTTATATTCAATTGAGTTTTAATGTTGGATTAATATCATTTACTTTATCTCTATTTTCTCTAACACTATTATTCTTTTGCTGATAACAAAAGGGGGAGAGAAAAGTTAAGATTTTGGCAAATAAAATCAAGCAAAGGTCAAATAATTTTCTATTTGCATCTAGGATCATTTGCATATTTTTTATTTGTATGCATATATGTAGGGGAAGCATCGTATAGAGAGGAAGCATTTAAATAGGGGGAGCAATTAGAATATATCAATGATCAAATACATTTAACATATTCAAAATCTTAAATATATGTTTGTTATCATCAAAAGGGGGAGATTGTTGAATATGCGCTTATATGATTTTTGTTTGATGATAATAAACATATATACATTCGTTTAAATGTATTTGATAATATACTATTTTATTTTTCACAGATTAAATAAATATTTGCTGAATAAAATAAATAACACGGAATTTGAATTCAAACGAATATTTTATTCAAACAAATATTTATTACAATTTTGAATAGTATACAAATTCAAAGCTCTCACTATTCACTATACAACTTTGATACAAATTCAATTACATCACTATTTTACATATCATCACCTCGCTACATATCACTCACACTCGATTTATCTTCAACTGCATTCCAGTTTTGAATCCAGCATCTGAGCAATCTGCAAAAATATAAACTAACGCAGTAAAATTGAAAAAGAAATATTTTTGTAATTCAAAAAGAGAAGATAATTTTTGAAAATATGATTTGCCTCAGTTATTTGGGTTGTTCGTCATCATTTAAATTTGAATTCATCATACACGAACAACTTGTGACATACAGTGTATCACTGTACATGCCACAAGGCCGTGCACGCCGATATATACACTTGATTGATTTACAGGGACAGGTGAGCACAGGTCAAACCCAAATGAAAAACCGGGATCAACTCACGTGCAATAACATAAAAGTCACAACTCTCAGCACAAGGGCAAACCCGAGTTCTAAAACTGGATTCAACTCAGGTGCAAATCAAAAAGTAAACACGAATGCTATGTTCAAACATGACACAGCCTCAAACCAGCATCAAAGCAAGTACAACTGCAAGTGTCGACCAAGTGACAATGCAAGCAAGATCAACACAGCAGCCAACTAAAGAACAAAATTACTCACAACATCGACAAACCCAAATGTCCAGACCAACAACAACATGAATACTGCACCAACCAGAATGGATGCAGAGATACAAGTCATAGCAAATGCATGCAACAATGTGCACAGGCCAGAAACAATATAGTAATGACAACAAACATGAAGTGAAGAGAATATCAGTCAACAATATCAAGTGACAAGTTGAAGCAATAGTGTCACAATATCAAAGCACAGAACAACCTTGTATCAATAACAATGCAACACAGTGACAATGCACCATTTAGAAGTGACTCAAAACAAGCAGTGCAGACCACAAAAGTGCAACAAGTATTGCAGTAATAAACAACATCAGAAAATCAAGTTCAAGGCAACAGTGACAAATGCAGACACAACTGAAATGAGACAGGTGCAAGTGAATCAGAATAAAGCAGTGCAACATCTACGACTGCAAGTACATGAATGCAAACTACAAGTACAGGTTCAAGGCCAGAATGACAAAGTGTATGCAACGGCAGGAAGTCAACTAGAGAATTCATGAATGTATACATGAATCAAGCTACATCATGAAAAAGAAATGCATCATGAACACTATAGGTCGAGAACCAGACCAGGCAAGTATCAAGATAAGTGTACAGCAACAATAATCATGGCACCAGCAAACTATGGCTATAATCATATCACAAGACCAGGCACCAAGTACAGATGAATTGAAGCATGTTCGAAACAACAAGTCAATCATGTCTGACTACAAGTCAAAGGAAAACAAGCCACCGTTCTTTTAGAGCGAACCAGACCGAAGATAATGATATACAGGTTAAAGCAAAACAGTAAGGTTCAGGGATGAACAAGATCAAAATCGTGTGCTACTGAACAAAGTCAGATTAATCACCAATCGTTCAAGTATCAGTATCAAGTTCGTGCCAAAGTAAATGTTGAACAAGTCAGAGACGTAATTGTAAAACAAACAGTTCAGATTCAAAGTCGTGAGAGCCAAGCAACGATAATACGAAATTGACAAAGTCAAATAAATCATCATCGTTCAACAAATATCAGATGGCCGATAGCATAAAATTGAAAAAATCAGACGAACGAGAATTCAGGAAATTGACTCCTATAAAAACCCACAAATCATCATCGGCAATGGTATGATTCGAGTTCAAGTAACAACAGAGAAATATCAATAACTCGAATCAAAGGTCGAGCAAAAATCAACATCGAAAAAGGAACAATCGCATACCGTTTTTGACAAATAACTCGACCAAATGAAGAAGCCGAAGACAATTCAAAGAGCCAAGAAATCGACGAAAGCAACAAACTGAAAATCATTTTCGATTGAGCAATCAAAGGTCGGCAACTTCAGAAACAAGCCCTAATTTTGATCGAACACGGAGCCGCCATTATCTCAAAAAAATTGGGCCGAAGAAATAAAAGGAGACGGTCAAGATAAATTACAAAGAGGGCCGGCCTTTTTACTTTTAAGGGTTATAGTATTTTAAATTAGGGTTTTGTATTTGCTTTTAATTTGTGTTTTTCATTTTAAACCGTTTTAAATTTCTAGTCGTGTGACTAGGGGACAAGCTACGTGGCGTAGCTTGAGAATTCGCAACTCGGTGGTTGAGTTGTGGCAAGGTTTTGAGCCTAGAGTTAGATTAGTCAATAGCGGGTATAGCGAGTTTACGTGTGTAAGCGAGGGACTATCTAATTTCTAGTAGAAACCTTGGGGGCAGCACGTAGGCAGGGTTTTGCCAAAGATGGGTAAATTCTGTGTTGTTCTGTTTTTTCTGTTATTTATATTCTGCGATATCTGTGCTGCTATTCTGTGATCTGAATTGAATATTTTATAAGCTTCCGCGATTAATTTTTATAATTAACATTATCACCCTATTCACCCCCCCTCTAGGGTGAAATCGATCCTACAAGTGGTATCAGAGCTAGGAACAAAAGCCATTTTTGTTTTAAAATTTTGATTTTTCAAAAATCAATTTTTGTTTTAAAAATTCGTGTTTCAAAAATCAATTTTTGTTTTAAAAATTCGTGTTTCAAAAATCAATTTTTGTTTTAAAAATTCGTGTTTCAAAAATCGGTTTTTGTTTTAAAAATTTGAATTATTAAAATGGCTTCTTTTAATAATGCTCTTGCAGAAGGGCAATCCATAGTTAGACCACCAATGTTCAATGGTGAATATGCTTACTGGAAAAATAGAATGCAAATTTTTCTGAAAACCATTGACGCTTGGAATATTGTTGAGACAGGTTATAGTATACCAACTATAACTGTAGATAATCAGGAAATAGAGAAACCAAAGGAACAATGGACAGAACTAGAAAATAAATTACAGAATACTAATGCCAAAGCTATGAATTCTATTATCTGTTCATTGGATCAATTTGAATTTAATCGTGTCTCACATTGTCTAACTGCGCAGGAAATATGGCACATACTAGAAGTGACTTACGAAGGAACATCTCAAGTCAAAGAATCTCGCCTTGCAATGCTAAGCAGCGAATACGAGAACTTCAAAATGGCGAAGGAAGAAAATGTCAAAGAGATGTACGGACGACTCTCCAATATCGTATACAAATCAAAAGCTCTCGGAAAAACATACACCGAATTAGAAATAGTCCGGAAAATCCTCAGAGTCCTTCCACGAAGCTTTGAAGCAAAATTAACTGCCATACAAGAATCAAAAGATTTAAAACAACTTAAAGTTGAAGAACTCATCGGAAATCTCACCACTTATGAGCTAGAAATGAAATTCAAAGAAGAGCGTGAAGGAGGTGACACTCAAAAGAAATCAATAGCTCTCAAAGGAACAACCAAAAGTGACGATGATAACGATGAAGATGATGGAGCAGCAGAATTGGAGCTGTTGATAAGGAAATTCAAAAAATGGAATCAAAAACATGGTAACTCAGCTCGAATTCAAAAAGTAAAAAGCAGAATAGCCAAAGCACTAGACTACTCGGAAGAACAAAAGTTTATTTGTTATAATTGCAACAAACCCGGCCATATCAAGCCCGATTGTCCACAAATTAAATCCAGCCACGAAAAGAAACAAAAAAAGAAAAGTTTTGCAGCCACTTGGGATGAAATAGATGAGAATGATCAAAGCACTGGCAGTGAAAGCGAAACAGTAAGGTTTAGGGATGAACAAGATCAAAATCGTGTGCTACTGAACAAAGTCAGATTAATCACCAATCGTTCAAGTATCAGTATCAAGTTCGTGCCAAAGTAAATGTTGAACAAGTCAGAGACGTAATTGTAAAACAAACAGTTCAGATTCAAAGTCGTGAGAGCCAAGCAACGATAATACAAAATTGACAAAGTCAAATAAATCATCATCGTTCAACAAATATCAGATGGCCGATAGCATAAAATTGGAAAAATCAGACGAACGAGAATTCAGGAAATTGACTCCTATAAAAACCCACAAATCATCATCGGCAATGGTATGATTCGAGTTCAGGTAACAACAGAGAAATATCAATAACTCGAATCAAAGGTCGAGCAAAAATCAACATCGAAAAAGGAACAATCGCATACCGTTTTTGACAAATAACTCGACCAAATTGAAGAAGCCGAAGACAATTCAAAGAGCCAAGCAATCGACGAAAGCAACAAACTGAAAATCATTTTCGATTGAGCAATCAAAGGTCGGCAACTTCAGAAACAAGCCCTAATTTTGATCGAACACGGAGCCGCCATTATCTCAAAAAAATTGGGCCGAAGAAATAAAAGGAGACGGTCAAGATAAATTACAAAGAGGGCCGGCCTTTTTACTTTTAAGGGTTATAGTATTTTAAATTAGGGTTTTGTATTTGCTTTTAATTTGTGTTTTTCTTTTTAAACCGTTTTAAATTTCTAGTCGTGTGACTAGGGGACAAGCTACGTGGCGTAGCTTGAGAATTCGCAACTCGGTGGTTGAGTTGTGGCAAGGTTTTGAGCGTAGAGTTAGATTAGTCAATAGCGGGTATAGCGAGTTTACGTGTGTAAGCGAGGGACTATCTAATTTCTAGTAGAAACCTTGGGGGCAGCACGTAGGCAGGATTTTGCCGAAGCTGGGTAAATTCTGTGTTGTTCTGTTTTTTCTGTTATTTATATGCTGCGATATCTGTGCTGCTATTCTGTGATCTGAATTGAATATTTTATAAGCTTCCACGATTAATTTTTATAATTAACATTATCACCCTATTCACCCCCCCCCCTCTAGGGTGAAATCGATCCTACATTTTGAACATAAGTTTTGTAAACTAAAAACTAAATCAGTTTTATATAAACGACAATTCATTAAGTGTTTATGAATATCTATTCCGTTGCATTGAGAAACATTTGTTATTTCAAGAAATACCAACTTTATAATGAATTAATTTCTTTGAGAAATTATTGATAGTAAAATGGAATTGGATTCTATCCAAAGACAAAAATGATTACATGAGATGAAATGAAATTAATTTACATAAACAATGCAATGCATTAGAGCGTCTAATAAGTATTCTCGCATATTGAATATAAACTATAAGTTTCTTATCAATGACAAAAATATATAATCCTCATTTGTTTAATCAAACTATATATTAAGAGTATTGACTTTATGATATGGTACAATATGCTGATCTAAAAAAGATTTCGAGTACATTATCGAAATATGATTTTGATAGTTGTATCCGAAAGGATACGATACATAAGTTGCAAATGTATCTTTAAGAGAAAGACAAATGCGATTGGAATATAGCGAGCCAAATTGATAAGAATATTACCATAAATTTCAATTGTTGAAATTAACGTATCAGATTCACCGTTCGATGTGCTCAAGTTTACTACAACAAAAACAGCCTATGATAGCGCCTAAAAAACACTATAATAAGCCTATAATAGAGGTTTAATAAATGTTGTATATCGATATGTTATAATAGATATTAGACTATTTATAACACCTAAAAATCCGCTATAAAAAGTTTACTTTCCGTAGTGCTTTTTATCTACCATTATAAGTTAATTTAGCAGCAGTATATTATATGTTATCTTTACTTACATAGCCTAGGAAAACTGTTGTAAAGTCCTACAATATCGCTATATATCAACATATTATAATAGATATTGGACTATTTATGAACAAAATGAGCAGTATTAAAAGTTTACTTTTGATAACGCTTTTAATCCACCATTGTAAGCTTTCTAGCATTTTATAACCGCTATAGTTAAATTTTGTGCATTTTTAAAATTTGTTATATCCCCATAAATTACGATAGCCAATGCCAAATCAAAATGTTACGTTTAGAATATTTTTAAAACATAATACATTTTAAATAATGCAATAATCATAGAAAATAATAAACATAAAAATGCAACACCTTATATTAAAGATAAGCTAATATTCACACATAATATCCCACGGTTTTAACCTCATGATACTTCATTGTATATGTTTTAGGAACAAACCAAAAGGTGGTAGCCAATGTTTCACAAAAAAAACTAACAAGTTGTTTGTATTATAAAGAAAAAATACCTCGTATCTTTCATTCTTCTATCTGCAAATGAAACGAATATCTACATTATAAATGAATATAAATATGAATATGATTAAAATTGAAAAATGAAGTATCTACATCAAATAAACCTGCAAATAAGGAGACTTAATTAATTGAAATAAACACGGTTAATATTTTATAAAACTTAGTTAATTTATTATTATTATTATAAACTTAGTTAATTTTCATAAACTAGTTAATTTATTATTATTACAAAATTTGTTAATTTTCATAAACTTGTTCAATTTTTAAAAAAAAAACTTAGTTGATGAAATTAGTTTTTATAAACTCGATTAATTTATTATTATCATTATTATATATAAATTTAGAACTCGGTTAATATTTTATATTAATTATTATTATTATTATTATTAAAACTTAATATGTACAAAACTTATAGTTAGTTTATATTATTATTATAAACTTAGTTAACTTGGTTAATACTTTATACATTATTATTATGACTATTACTACTACTATTATTATTCTAAACTTTGTTATGAAATTTAATCACTTTTTATAAACTTGGTCTGTTTACTGTTGTTGTTGTTATTATTGATGTTGTTGTCATTATTATTATTAGTATTAGTATTATAAATTTAGTTAATTTATTATTATTATTATTATTATATAAAATTAGTTGCTATATATAAAAATTAATATTTTATAATTTATTATCTTATAATTTATTATTCCATCATTATTATTTTCTGTCAACATTTCTTCAGCAGGAACATGAAGAAAAATATATTGAAATTTTAATCTAAATTTTAGGCACGGCTAATATGATTGGAATGACATTATATAAAAACCCTAACATTTTGCATTACCGAAGAAAAACTTCGGATCAGATAACAAAACATTGTTTCAATCACGAAATAAAAATAGAGTTTTTAAAATTAACAAACCGAGGCAGAAATTAAGAATACTAACTGTGAAGCGACCCATCTGCGGCGATCGCTCTAATAAGCTTCTCATTCGCATCAATCCATTGTTCTGGAATGGCATACTTGTGTCTTTCCTCACAGAACTCCCATACAACAAAATACTTTTTGCATGGGTAAATGCATCACTTTTAGCAAACCCATCAAAAGAAGAATGGTTGGAATTTGGAAAGGAGACGTCGCCTAAAGAAAGGAGGTCATATTGGACAATAAAATTAAATAAAGCTGAACTAGACTGTGGCAGAGTTAATGATATCCATATGATGCGACATTGAATGACATTGTAAAACATAAACTTGACATGTCCAGGAATATCATAATCGCTGTCATACTTTTCAAGTCCGTGAAGTTCAGGGGATGACGATTGAAATGATCGAACGTCCCATTTCCCCATTAATGACCTTTCCTCCCTGTGTATTTTGTTGCTTGCTCAAATTTGTACCTGCTTATATGAATTTATTAGAACAAAAGTAGATACAAGAGGCTTTTGGTTTACGTGCACTATTAATCTTTGGACATTTTTGCTGTGAATTTTATGCAACATATCGATATTTATCATATCAGATTGCAACAAAGGAAAGAAGCTTTAAACAGGGGTATTCACGGTTAATTTGTGGATCCATATAAACCACAGTTTAGCAATAAAAGAACACAACCAAATACATTCCAAATTTCAGTAGATGGATAACATTTCATGCAGGTTAAGTTAAACCATGGGAAAGCTTGCATACGTATGAAGGTAACAAAAAATGCACAAAATGGTGGTCCAACAGGGACATACATATATGCTACCAAAAGAAAAGAAAGTATTGAATAATCCGTAGAAGCAAATAATTTGGTACTATAACATCTGCAAGGTATTCACATACAGAGAAAAATTTAAGGAGAACAGCTTACATTGCAGCTTTTCAAAACTCTAATGGGATTCAGGGGTATTTACTTGACTTTGGAAGTTTGCCTTAAATCCAAATGGGGAAAGAATCAAGGTAAATCATTCAGAAGCTTACTAAGAATGATCTCACGTCTGCTGTAAGATTTGGTAAGCAAGGAACGAAGTTATATCTGATGAAGATTCTATGGAACATGAAAAGCATTATCAAGCCAGCGGAGACATAAGATATCTGCTTTATCTTTTGCAAAGCGGTTAGGGTAGGATATGTAATTGGCCTTCTCTTTTTAGCCCATTTCTGTATATATTTTTTGTAATAAGCTGTTATAAATACAGCAGTAAACAATGTACATTTTATTAACAATCAGTGAATAAACTTCCGTTCTCTCTTCTTTCAATTTCATCAATTATACCATTCAAATACAAAATCAAGAAACTGCATCAAATTGAATATGGTATCGGAGCCAATCAAAGCCTAACGGCAAAACCATTGTCTAATCACCATCAGAGATTCATCATTTGGCATTACAGCAGTGAATCTCATCAGAAATATTTTCATTATCCGAGATTAAAGAATTTGAAAGCTTCTGCTCAGGTGAAAACTGAAAGTGCCCTGCCTAGGTATCTTACCGATAATCGTTGCATCAATCTTTATGCAAGGAAGCAAAATCAAATTCTTTTCCAAGAAAATCAACAAAAAAACTCATCAAAACATTAAGAATTATGCCTTGTCAAAAAAAACCCATCATCAAAACCATGCTCTTGAGTATGCCCTTTTGTCATCAGTCTTGCTTTATATCTGGCGCTTGTACCATCTGGGTTCCTTTTTAGCTTGTATGTCTATTTGCACCCCACAATATTTTTGTACTCAGGTGGTGGAACCAGACTCCATGTTCTGTGCTCAATAAGTGCGTTGTATTCATCATCCATTGCATCTTTCCAGTTTTTGGCTTTGAAAGCTTGATCAAATATCTCCGGTTCATCTGATATGATTGACGCATATATCTTTGATTTGAATATGCCACTTTTTGATCTAGTGATCATATGACGTCCTGTTCTGACTTGGGCTTCATTGTGAGATGATTCATCATCTTAATCTGTGTTGCTTTCTAATTCATTGTGCTGAATATTTGATTCATGTTCACCCGTACTTTGTATTGGATTTGATGTGTTTTCAGGTGAATCGGATGACTCCGCCTGACCCGATTCAACAAACACTGTGTGTTGTGGAGCAGAATTCACCGGGTTCCCTTCAGTCATCACCTACCATTCTGATGGATCCAGAGGTATGGGAGGTATTGAGACATTTGGATGGTAAATTTTCCTTGTTGTTTTGATATTGAAGTCAGAGTAGGGTAAGATGTGTTCATTGAAAACTACATGTCGGCTAACAATTATTTTGCCATTACTATCAATACATTTATAGCCTTTCTGACTAGAAGCATATCCAAGAAAAGTGCATAGTGATCTAAAATTTAGTTTGTGTGTGTTGTATGGCCTAGTGTAGGGAAAACATAGGCAACCAAATGTTTTTAAACCTTGATATTCAGGTTTTATCTCAAATAATTTTTCCATTGGGCTTTGGTCCTTTAGTACTTTAGTTGGCAATCTATTTATTAAGTAAACCGATGTACTAAAGGACTCTGGCCAAATTTTCAGAGGTAAATTTTCTTGAGCAAGTAGAGTTAGCCCTGATTCAACAATGTGTCTATGTTTTCTCTCTACTAGACCATTTTGCTCAAAGGTATAAGGATATGTTGTTCTATGAACTATTACTTTCCCACTAAAATAATCGTTGAGATTTTTAAACTCCGCATCACCATCTGTTTTAATAACCTTAACTTGATGGCCGGTTTGTTTTTCACCTTGTGTGATGAAGTGCATAACCGTATGATGTGCACCAGCTTTTGTTTTCAAAAGATATATCCAGGTATATCTGGAATATGCATCTACGAAAGATATGTAGTACTTGTACCCATAGTCTGAACTGATTGAGGCATGACTCAAGAGATCAGTGGCAATCAACTGTAATGGTTTATCATATTTAGTTATAGAATCAATAAATGCTAACTTGTGACTCTTACCCATTTGACAAAATGTACAGATATAGGGAATAGTAACATTATTAAAAGGAATTTTGTTTTCAGATTAAACCTTTTTTACAATATTAGCACTAGGATGATCTAGTTTATAGTGCCAAACATCAAAGTTACTCAGTTTCTTTTGAGCTAGTTCAGAAAAATTACAACTCTCATTACTTTTATCTCACTTTAAACTTCCTGAATCAACAAGATATACCTATACAGACCCTTCATAGCTTTACCCTGCAATAAAATTTTCTTTGTTAGAATATCTCTAACTAGACAGTATCTTGGATAAAATTGAAAGTATACATTGTTATCACTTGCAAATTGTGATACACTTAGAATATTTTTCTTTATTTGTGGAACCATTAGTAAACTGTTAAGATAAGGTTTTTTTTTCACTTTTGATGCAAGCAATTCCAGTGTGTGTAATCTTTATTGCCTCACCATTTTCCATGTGTATGGTTTTATTACCTTTGTACTTCTTGTTTCCTAGATTTAAATTGTCTGGATTGTTGGTAATGTGATTAATTGCACCAGAATCTGGATACCAGTTTTCATCAAATGCTTGGTCTGATCTGTTGTTGTCATCTTGACTGCTTGTTGTTTTATTGTTCACATGATTATTGAATTTGAGCCATATTTGCACTGGAGTTGCCATTTCTTTGATTATTTGAATTTTTATCTAGGGATTCATGTTGAGTCTGAAATAATATTTTGGAGCAATGTGACCAATTTTCTGACATATGACACTTGGGTATGTTGTTGTTGTTGTATCTTCCTCTACCTCTACCTCTTGCATGTGGATTTCCTTTACTGTTATACTGATTCTTGCCCTTATAACTTGATGCATAATTTATAGACATGTCAGTATCCGAAGGTTTCTTGAATTCTAAACTTCCTTTATGGGCTAAAAGTATAGCATGAACACCTTCAAGAGATAGTGTTACTCTTTGAGATGAGATAACAGCTACAACATTCATAGTCTTCACTTAAACCACTCAATATGATTAACACTTGTTCAGATGTTGGCACTTTGTGCCCAGCTGCTTCAAGTAAATCACATATTGTTTTTATTTTTGTAAGATATTCACCCATGGTATGATTTTCTTTTCTGATACTATGAAGTTGCCTTTTATGATGTATTATGTTAGCTGCAGACTATGAGTTAAAGATCCTTTCCACTATTGACCAGACCTCATTTGATGTTTTACTGCCAATTACTTGAGGCAATAGTTTGACACTTATTGATGATAACAACCAAAAACAAATCAAACTATCTTGCCTTTGATACTTTATGAATTTTGGGTTGCTAACAGTCTTATTTTCTTTATTAGTGATGAATCTTAGCGGGACAATAGTGGTGCCAGTGAGGAAATCTTCAAGCCCATAGCCTCTGACTGCTGTTTGAACTTGAAATTTCCAAAGAAAATAGTTATCTTCTTCTATAGGTTGTAATCAATTGACTCTGTGGACTAATGATGGTTTTAATGAGGCTCTCTGTTGTAGTTTGATCAAATTCGGAGGTAGCTGAAGTTGCAGAGTCATTTGCCATGATGTAGATTCAAAAACTGAGAGAAAGATGCAATGGATGATGAATATAGTGCACTTATCAAAAACAGAACATGGAGCTGGTTCCACCACCTGAGAATAAAAATATTGTGGGTTGCAAATGGGCATATAAGCTAAAAAGGACCTCAAATGGTACAATTGCCAGATATAAAGCAAGACTGAAGGCAAAAGGGCATACTCAAGAGCATGGTTTTAACTTCAATGAAACCTTTTCACCGATGGTGAAACCAACAACCATCAGAGTCATACTTACTGTTGCTCTATACAAAAACTGGAAAATCAGGCAATTTGATGTAAACAATGCATTTCTCAATGGGGAGCTAAAAGAGGAAATGTACATGCAACAGGCACAAGGATATCAACAAAATAGAAACCTTGTATGCAGATTGCATAAAGCTATATATTTTCTAAAACAAGCACCTAGAGTGTGCTTTGAAAAATTAAAAATCACATTATGCAATATGGGTTTTCAATCCACAAAATCATATAACTCACTGTTCACAAAGATTAATGATATTGTTACTATTTATGTACTCAGATATGAAGATTATTTGATTATTACAGGGAACAATGAGGCAGAAATCGACAAAATCATACGATATTCGGACAAACTATTCTCAATCAAAGATCTTAGTCAGATAAATTAATTCCTAGGAATTGAAGTCAAAAGGAGATCAGACATAGAAATCATATTATGTCAACCAAGTATATCAGAGAACTACTAAACAAATCAAAGATGTATGATGCTAACCGTCAATCAACACCAATGAGAAGTAGTCAACATCTATCTAAAAACAGGGGAGAAGCCATGTTTAATGACAAATAGTACAGAAGTCTAGTTGGTGCATTGCAATATGTAACCATAACTAGACCTGATGTCTCATTCAGTGTTAACAAAGTTTGCCAATTTATGAAGGAACCACTAGATCAACATTGGAAAGTAGTCGAGAGTATATTAAGATATCTAAGAGAAACTGCAGACTATGGAATACTGTTAAAGAAAAGCAAACAGCTCAATATAACAGGCTACGCAGATGCATACTAGGCTACATATCTTGATGATAGGAGATTAACTACAGGCTACTGCATTTATATTGGTGATAACCTTATGTCATGGTGCTTAAATAAATAGTGCACAATATCTAGATCAAGTACAGAGGCAGAGTATCCAAGTGTAGCTATGCAACTGCAGAAGTCATGTGGATTCGATCACTAATGCATGAGCTATGAATAATCACAGACGATAAATCAACTATATGGTGTGACAATCTGAGCACAGTCTACTTATCTGCAAACCCATTGTTTCATTCGAGAACGAAACACATAGAGTTTGATCTCTACTTTGTAAGAGCAGATTTTAAGAGGAAAGCTACAAATTAATCACATACCTGCTACTTACCATGTTGCAGATGTTCTAACAAAAGCACTTACAACAAGGAACTTTATTGGCTTTCGAAAAGAACTGAAAGTCGAACAAAATATTATCAAACCTAAAGAAGCTCTAAGCAATAGATCTGACAAAGAAACTAATTGAAGCCTGCATAGCCTCATCTTTGATCTCTGGTCCCAAGCAGTGAAGGAATTTGAAGAAACTTCGATAAGAAATCAAGCAAATCAAGAGGCAGTGCAAATTTGGGAACCCTAGCCCTAATCACTTTGAGGGGGGATGTTAGAAATAATGAAGTGTCGGCTGAGACATAAGATATCTACCTTTATCTTTTGCAAAGCGGTTAGGGTGGGATATGTAATGGGCCTTCTCTTTTTAACCCATTTCCGTATATATTTTTTGTAATAAGCTGTTACAAATACAGCAACAAACAATGTATATTTTATTAGCAATCAGTGAATAAATTCTCATTCTCTCTTCTTTCAATTTCATCAATTATACCACTGAAATACAAAATCAAGAAACTGCATCAAATTGACTAAATTAAAAATACAAAAATTGTGCACGTTTTTATGAGTTAACATAACAGAATAATAAAGCTTAAAAACATTCATACCTTTCAAAAAAATCACCTATTTACTCTGAAGAGCAAATAATAACTTTCCACATCTCCTAAGTACCCACAAGGAATCAAACATCTAAACAATTGCCTTTAATATTAGATTAAAAGAAAAGAAATTCAAGTTATTAAGGTCAACTAATTAAGATAATGGTGTTTACCTACACATTCTTTTCTAGGTCATACTAGTCGGACGAGTCTAGGGATCAATGCACACGAATGTGGTTTCAAGGCATTTCCAGTTTGCGTTGCTATCATGGAAAATCCAAAAATTACACCTCTCTTCGAATTTAATGCAGCCTCATAATTGACAAGGTCCATGAATTTAACATTAAATCTGGTTGCTCCATTTCATTAGTGAGGCTACATAGCTCCTTGTAAGTACAAAGTTCCCACTATCAAAATTTTCACCAATTGCCCCTTCTTGAAAAACTCAGTATCTTCAGTAAGCTGTAGATCAAATAATCAAAATAAATTGATCAAGCCTAAAAGAATAGATACAAACTTTGCATAGTTAATAATAGACATGGTTCAAATAGTCACAATGTTGGATTACTACTTCAGAACCACAATCCATAATTTGAATAACACAGTCGAGATTTATAATACTGAATTTCACTTGAATGTTGATAATAACAATGTTTTTATTTTATTTTTACCATTTGATACTCACCAGATTCAATATAATTTGAGATTCCAAGATGTACAGATTGTTGTATTGATTGTCCCTTTGATATGACCTGTAATTGACTCAAGCTCTTTATCTAAATACCATTTCATTCGATTACTGGCTTATGATCGATTATTCAATATATTTTTGCAGCAGTTACTCCCGCCTTTGCAAACACCACCATGCTCGGTGCTGACTGACCTAATGCTCGATATGTATATTATGATTTGATGATAATTTGCATTGTAGAAATTGAGAGATTAGAAAGAAGCAAATGATTTTTGTATATTGAATTTTGTTCAGAATATAGTGCAACGGACTGTATTTATACAGTCGTGACAACACAAATAAAATGGGCTATTGGGCTTTTCATACCCACACCGATTATTATACAAATACGATATGAGATAACAATTATCTCGATCAATCTATCGCTTTAACTCTCCCCCTTAAAAAGATCTAGGGTTTGTCTTCTTATGGCGGCTCCACTTAGATCTCTTCAATCTTTAATTTTTTTCTTCAAAATTGAGTGCAATCTAAAAGTAAATCAATAGCTTATTGAGTATATCTCACTATTTCTCCACAATCATTGAGAATTGAACGAAAGTGAGAGATGTCTTGAAACGCTTCTGACTTTGCTTCATATGCAGTCATATCTTGTGTTCGTCTATGTGAAGAGGACCTTTGAACACCAGCCAGAGGAGACTCGAGCATGCAAACACCTTATAAGTATAGATCTGTTACCTTAGTGGAAAATCTATACTTGATCTGGTCAAAAGATCTTTACTTTCTGAAGATCTGACTCTTTTGTCACTTGAACGCAAATCGGAGACACTTTTGTTGCTTCGAGTGCGAACTGGAGAGAGCTTTAAGCATGCGGATGACCTTACTAATGTAGATTTGTCACTTTAGTGGAAGATCTATGGGTAATCTGGTCCAAAGATCCTTTCTTTTCATTCACTTTGAGCTTGGTTCTAAGTATGGTAAAGTTATTTGTAGATAATGCTTTTGTGAATATGTCTGCAATTTGGTAATTCGAAGGTACGTGATTTACATGCAGTTTTTCCTTCATTACTTGCTCTTGAACAGAATACAAGTCTATTTCATATGTTTTTTCCTGGAATGTAGAACTGGATTTGCAGACAATGAGATTGCACTTTGATTATCATTCCATATCACTGGTGCAATGTTAATATTCACTTTCAGTTCACATAATAGTGATTGTATTCATAGAACTTCTGTTGTTGCACATGCTATGCTTCTGTGCTCTGCTTCAGTGCTTGATCTAGATACAGTTTGTTGTTTTATGGAACACCATGATACTAGATTATTTCCTATATATATGCCTGACTTGTTGTTGACTTTCTGTCATCAGGATCTGTAGCCCAATCTGCATCATCATAACCAACTATGTTTAGATGTTTGCATGCTTTAAACTGTATTCCATAATTAATTGTTCCTTTTAAATATCCAAGAATCCTCTTTATTGCTTTTTAGTGTTCATCTTTTGGATCTTGCATAAATTGACTGTAACGACTCGACTTCCTATCTCCAGGAAATCGCATCATCTTGAAGAAAGAAAGGGATAGAAGAAGAAAAGAAAGAGAAAGAAGAACACAAACAACATCAGATACTCACAGCGGAACGAATGAAATATAATAAATAACATAAAATATTACATAGTATCTCATTACATCAGAGTACACAACTTAAACAACAGATAATAGACAGTTATAAACATCTGTCTAACTATACAACTCAAGTACTACAGAAACAGATACAACAATCACAGCGGAATCAATATTTATCTACACGTCGAAGCCTCCTGCTCCATATCTCCTCCAGAATTTTTCAAGCTAACCTGAATCACTTGACTACTCATACATAATATGAGTACCCGAGAATTTAATAAAACAGAAAATAAACACTCGGGTCAGACAAGGGTCTGGTGTGAGTAAATGGGTTAAAGTTGCTTAACTTTAGAAAACTTTTGAAAAGAAAAGGTATCACATAAGACTTCCCACACATAAACATAGAAAAGTTTTTACCTTACGCTAACCAAAACATTTGATAGAAAATCCAGTGATATTATAATAGTGTGTAGGGTTTTCAAAATAAAATACAGAAATAGCTGGAATGCTTACATCTCACGTTCTAACATAGTTGGGCACAATCAAAACCGTACAGGCACTCATTGGATTTTGGATTCCATCAATGGCAGGGCTACTAGGGTACCTCCCTTCACAGTACGTGGTCTAGATCACAGTACCGAGGAGTACGCCCACTCCCCTGCAACACAAGGCCGGAACCATCCCTTACTGGACAGTCCCGAACAAGACCACCCCGTAGTTGGCGAGACCAACCGCACACTAAACCGAAATAGAAAGGGACCTCTAGACAGGGGTTAATATCACTCTCAAGTGGGGGCTACCCACGAAGCCTTGCTGCATCTCCCCTGTTTTAGCCATTCCCGGTTGATGAGGCTTGAGGCTGCGATTACCTTTATAGAACACATCTATCTTAGAATGCTCATCGTCCACCCGACGATGTTCTGAAAGCATTCAATCCATACAAGTTCGTTCCGGGTTCGAACGAAACCGCAGGCACTATCTCGTTGTACTCATTATTGGAATCACCCTCAGAGTCAATGACCATAGCCCTTGCACTCTAAATTACCATCTCGAATCTATAAGTACTATTCCGTCAAACTCATTATGGAATCACCCACAGAGTTATACTGACGTATAACACTTACACCTCGAGTCTTCACTAGTTCCACTTGAATTTACGACCTAACGTTTAATTAGAATCGATGTGGTTTTCGAATCCCAAATATGGACACCCGATCCCGGTCTCACCGAAACCAAACGCCATTTTAAATGTCCAAGCTGTACTTAAGGGTTTAAACAATTTAACTCATATTCAAGATGATATAAACAAATAGATGAATCATATTATCACAATAGATAATTTATAACAATCATTTATCTCATACAGCAGCATATCACATATCATAGATACTCAAAACATCCAGTATCAATCAATTACCCAATATCATCATCCAATATCAACCATCCAATATCAATCAATTATCCAACATCGATTAATCAATAACAATCAATCATCCATCAACAGAATTTGATTAACTCTTAATCAATTGGATTACTTAAATCCTTCTTCAATAATTATTATTCCAAATAAATAAATTAATCATCTCTAATGATCTTCCTTAATTAATCTTCCTTGATTAATTATATTTAATTACATTCAAGTAATTATCCTTAACCATATGCAGTAATTAATCCTTAATTACTATCATTAATTATAATAATTAATGATTCTACATTTACTTCCATTATTAATCAATCATAATTAATTACATTACACCTTAATTAATTACAATTTATTAGTCACACTTAAATTAAATCACTTATATTAATCAACCTTGATTAATTAACAAATGACCTTATAAATTAATAATTACTTTAATTAATTAAATAATTAATTTATAATTAATCATTCTATTAATCATAATCAGTAATTAACAATTTGTAATTACTTACCTTAATTAATTAACTTCTTAGTTAATAATCTTCTAAATTAATTATATTAATCCTTGATTAATTAATCCAATTAATTAATCTTTAATTACTTCATTAAGTAATTATTAAACAATTGAATAAATAAGTAATTCCTTAATTAATTACTTTATTAATTAATTACAATTTTAATTAATTACACTTAGTAATAAATCTTAAGTTAAATTCATTAATTAATTAATTAATCACATTAATTGACTATCTAAAATAATTAAGTAATTAACTCTTAATTACTCAACAAGTAATTATTTCTAATTACTTCTACTAATAAATCTTGATTACTCTCTTAATTAATTACTTAACAAGTAATTAATCTCATTATTAAATAATTCTAAATTCTTTAATTAATTAATTACTCCATAATTAATTAACTTTAAAACAATTATAATCAATTTCTCAATTGATAACATTAAGTGATTATTCATTAATCACTTCCATTTAATTACTCCCATGAGTAATTATCATTAATTACTTCCATAAGTAATTAACTTTCTTAATTACATTCAACAATTAACCATTAATTACATAATTAAGTAATTACACTTAATTTATCATAATTAAGTGATTATTTAAAATTAAATAATCAATTAACCAATTATTTAAATTTAATTAAATAATTAATTAACTTCTTATATTTTTAAATCTTCAATTAATTAAGAAAATCATAAATCTTAATTAAACTTAACTTATTAACAAATAAGCATTCTTAAGTTAATTATTCAAATAATTTAACCTTGTTTATTCTCACAAATAAATTGTTTGAATTAATCAAATTTTAACAACTTAAACAAATTATTCAATTTAGATTACAAAATCCTAATAACAACCTTATTTGAAAATAAGGGAATTTAGAAACAAATTTCAAAATTTAAAATACTTTAAAACATATAAATTAATCTTATCTATTTCAAATATAAATTTGAAATCTTAGGTTTGAATCATTACTTAACATTTAAACTTAAACTTTGGTTTAATATTTAAATTCAAAATATCCTTTTAAATCGAACTCCAAAATGTAATTAAATTACTTTCAAATGAAATCACTTTAAATAGATTTAAAGTAAAATAAAATAAATAATTTTCAACTTATACTTTAAAAGTTTGATTAACATTTAATTTTAAACAACAAGTTTTAAACTTTGCATTTTGATTCCTTTATAAAACTTGTTTATAATAAGATGCTTGAATTTTAATTTAATCATCTCAAATTTATATTGCAACCTAGTGATATATCTATTACCAGAACAACAACCAAAAAATCCCGAAGCAAACATTGATTTAACCCGAGTCAACACCGAAGCAACCCAAACTCCAAAAATCTTCGAGTCGCCCCCAAGACACACGCGAGCACCCACCCGTGTTCCATTCATCTTCTCCAAAGCTTCAAATACCCAGTGTACACGACCCAACGTATGCACGTACCCTAACACGTCCGGCCACCGTAGGCAACCATGACCATCGCTGACGACCACTCGAATGCATACGAACACGACCGTACGCCCAGATCCAACAATTAGCAACCAAATCAAATTCGAGTATCACACTCGAACCACTGCAGAAAACACGAGCAACAATCCACATCGCCAACGATCATCTCGTCATCGTTGAACCTCGCCGTCACCCTCATCAACTCGCCACAACCTCACGCTTCTCTTGCAAGCCTTGTGATCACCTCCGGCTCACCACACACGACGAAATCATCTCGGAAATCAAGCTGAAAAAACTACAGGCTTAAACCCTAGTTTATGCAATTCCCTTCAATCCACTACTTTGAAAAATTATTCTGTATTTTTCCCATGATCTATAGCTTACATACAAACTTGGGTCAAAATCCTAGCTTAAATCATCAAGTAAATCTTCTGCAATCACTCAAAACTTCAAAAGCCTTCAAACCCAAAATTCTCTCAAATTAACCAACTAAAAATCACGAATTTCATATCAAAATTCATGATTTACTATCCAGATTACATGCATGTAGTCAAAATTTGAATTTAAGCAAATAAATTTTTAACCAATATTCAAATCTCTTTGTAAAATTTTATTTTAATCATGAGTGATGATATTTTAAATTCCCAGACTATTTTATAATCTTTATTATACAATTACTAATCAATTTCATTCAAATACTTAAGGCTAGTATGGATTAATTTTGGAAATTTTGATTCTTGAAACAAGGGTCACGGTTTTTTTTTTCTTCTTCAAACAGAGAACAATCACCCATATACAGTCATATTTTCACACATATAAATATAACTATTACTTCAATAAATAAACTGGATAATTTCCATGCAATTCTAACATCAATTCACATGCATTTAAATTAACAAGATTAATCTGTTTTTAAAATATTTACTCACCTTAATATATACGCAGAGCAGTTTCTTCATCTATATTCCAGGTTTTGAGATTTTAAAATTGCTTTACTGCTGCAGAAATTGAATGCATGCTGTTGAGATTGAATGCCTTTGCATGCTTAACAATTTAATGCTTTTAAATTTGCAGTTGCCCTCAGATGAAATGCAGGTCGAAAATGCAGGTTGAAGATGCAGATTGATCTTCATTTGAAGTGTAGTAGAGTTGAAGTTAAAGCTAGAAGTTACAGGTTTTGATTTGAATTTCAACTTTAATTTTGCTTTGCAGATTGGAGTTTTCAAATTTTTGAAGAGTAGTTGCCATAATTTGAAAAGTGAAATGAAGACAAAGGAAAGTGTTTGAAAAAAATAAGTTTTCTTCTTTTACATTCATTAAAAATTAAAATGGAATGTTGCCACATGTCTCTAAGTATTTACATTTGTCATTAGTCATGTTTTTAAAAATTACAAGTGTTAAAGATCTTTTGCAAAATTGTTTTTAAAACCTTATAAAAATAATATTTATATCTTATATCTATGTAATATGACTATTTGTATTCATGAAACGTTTTTATGTTAATAAAATTTGAATTTTAGATAATATACAAGTTTGAATGTTTTAAAGAAAATATTATAAAGCTAGTTCTAATACAAATAAATTCCCATATATGTAATTTTAAAAATTTAAAACATTTACTTTTATAACCATTAAAATTTAAACATTTTTAAAAGAAAAACAAAATAAAACTTTTATTAAACCCCTTTTTAAAACTATCATGTTTTAAAATAAATAACAAACTTATATTTTAAAAACAAATGAATAAATCTTTAAATTAATTTTTTGAAAAAATTGATTCTAAAACAAAGCTTCAATCTACAATATTCATACATTATAAATTATCAATTGATTAAATTAAATTTCAAAATAACTCAAATTATAACATATACAAACATATATATTACAAATTTGAAAATTAAATCTTTTATTTAAAACACAAGATCTTCAATTCACAATATATATCAAATGTATATATTATAAATAGAATAAAATTTATTAACTTAGAAAAAGATAAATCTTATCAATTTTAAATTGTCAGAAAGATATTGATCACAATCATTAGATTAAATATTTATTAACCTTTAAAAAGAATAAATTTATCAGTTTAAATTAAAATTATAAAGAAAAATTATCAAACCAGTTAAATTATTTATAAAGATTATTAAATTTATATTGCCCAAAATTCCGGGTCGTTACATTGACACACTTTTTTAACACTGTATGATATTTCTGGCCTTGTAATAATTACATACTGTAAAGCATCAACAATACTTCTGTATTGTTTATTGTTAAATATAGTTTCTCCCCTGTGTTTTGATAGTTGATGATTTGTCACTATTGGTGTTGGTAGTGAATTTGCTCCTTCTATTTTTTCTTTGGTTAAAATTTCCATAATGCATTTTCTTTGATGTAAGAACAGTTTTGATTCAAATATTCTTATAACCTCTCTGCCCAAAAAGTTGCTTAAGGCTCCAAGATCTTTTATTGAAAATTGTTGATCCAAGAACTGAATAATATTGTTGATTTTTGTCTCATCACTTCCTGTAATTATTAGATCATCAACATATATCAGTATATATAGTAAAGGCATTGTTGATTTTATGAAAAGAGAATTATCTGACTTAGTAGGTTGAAATCCCAAATTTGTTAGTATAGATTTCAACTTGTTAAACCAGACTCTGGAAGCTTATTTAAGACTATAAATGACCTTATTTAATTTTCAAACTAAGTCTTTATTTTCTCTGTATCCTTGAGGCTGCTCCATGTAGACCTCCTCTTTTAAACTTCCATTCAAGAAAGCATTGATTACATCACGTTGTCTTATTCCCATTTTTTGTTCAATGCTATAGTAAGTACAACTCTGATGGTAGTTGGTTTAACAACTGGTGAAAAGGTCTGATCAAAATCAAATCCTTGTTGTTGTGTATATTCCTTGGTCACAAGTCTTGCCTTGTGTCTAGCAATAGTTCCATAAGGGTTATTCTTTAGTCTGAAGGTCCATTTGCATCCTACAACATATTTGTTTTCTAGTAAGTGAACTAAAGTCCATGTTTTATTTTTCATAAAAGCATCATACTCTTCATCCATTGCCTTTTTCCAGTTGTTGGTTCTCACTGCTTCATCAAAGTTGCTTGGTTCTTCTGATATGACTGTTGCATTGTATATATTTGTTTTGTAATTCCCACTTTTCGATCTGGTAATCATAGGATGCCTGCTCTCTGTTGGTTGAGATGTACATGCTTGTTCACTTACGTTGTCTTGTTGTACATTATTTTGATGCTCATGCTCTCCTTCTTGACTTATTCTCTATGATTGAGTGTGTATAGGAATGTGATTAGGTTGATCATATTGCTCTGCTTGTTCATGACCCGGTTCATTGAACACTATGTGTTGTGGATCAGAGTGGTCTGAGCCTTCTTTAATCCATTCCTTCCTTTCTTCATTTTGATATAAAGGTATATCAGGTATTGAAACTGTTGAATTATATACTTTCTGTGTTATTTTTACACCTATGTTAGAGAATGGAAAAACACTTTCATTAAAGACAACATACCTTCTTATAAACACTTTACCATTTCTATCCTGGCACTTTTAACCTTTTTGATTGCTTGCATAGCCTAAAGAGGTACAAGCAGTAGATCTAAAATTTAGTTTATGAGCATTGTAAGGTCTTAGATAAGGAAAACACGAACATCCCAAAATTCTTAATCTACGATAATCTGGCTTTGTGTTGAATAAATTTTCTAAAGGTCATTTATTCGTCAACACTTTTGTTGGTAGCCTATTTATTAGATGACAGCGGTGCTAAAAGCATCTGGCCAAAATTTCATAGGTAAAGACCTTTGAGCTAATAGAGTAAGACCACACTCTACAATGTGTTTATGTTTTCCTTCAACTAGACCATTTTATTCTAAAGTGTATGGGCATGTTATTCCATGAATAATTCCTCTTTTTTGAAATAAATCATTAAGTGGTTTGAATTCTGCACCGCCATTAGTTTGCAAATTTTTTAACTTATGATTAGTTTGCGTCTCTGCTTGTGTTATAAAACGCACCATGGCCATACAAGTTTCTGATTTGATTTTAAGAAATTATATCCATGTGTATCTGGTGTGTGCATCAACAAATGATATGTAATAATTAAAACCATAACATGAATTGATTGGTGCTGGACCCCAGAGATCAGCAGCAACCAATTCAAGTGGTTTTTCATACTCAATTTGTGAATCAGTAAATGATAACTTTTGCCTTTTTCCCATCTGACAATAAGTGCATACATGTGGCAGAGTAACATTTTCAAAAGAAAATTTATTATCCATTACAACTTGTTTTACAACATTGATGTTGGGATGCCCTAACTTGCTATTCCATGTGTCAAACACACTATTTTTCTAATCAGTAACAATAGATAGATTACAGGATTTTTCACAACTTCTGGGTGCAACGACCCGTAAAATTTTGTTAATTTTTAATGGTTTTATTTAGCGTATTTAATTTGATTTTTGAGAAATTTTAAATAATAATATTTTGAAATAAAATCTTACATTTGGATTACGTATAGTAAAATGTGGCAAATGATAAATTTTCATCAAAAATTAAGAAAGTATATTTTAGGGTGAAAATTTTATTTTTCTAACCTTTCCTTTCCTACGCTCTCTGTTTCCACTTCTTTCATTATGACCGTTCATTATATATATACACTACAGCTGGAAAGTTATAAACATATAAACTTAGATGCGTTTTGTATTTATTAAAAATTTAAAGCTTACCTTTAATTGTGACCTTTTGGTTTCCTTGCTTTCAAAATAAATTTTGAACCATAGCCACGGTAATAAATTATTATAAATTTTTCAACTTAATCTAAGATGACCGTTGCTACTAGAATCGTTACTTGTCTAATATATTCATTCCTACTTTCACTGACCTTTTATTTCTTCATTTTTCCACCGTCGAAAAAAATGGTTATTCGTTTTATTTTATTCCGTAATCAGCGTGACTCTTGCCATTTACACCGCATCATATTTGACTGTTGATTTTCGTTCAGCATTCTTATTTTAAAAATATACCGCAGAGTAACGTTGCCTTCACAATTTAAAAATTGATTTAATATCTCTTGAATAAATGTGTAGCTATTACTTTGATATTTTTCCGGAATTGTGACTTTTCTCTTTCCTTCCATTCAAATTTGAAACGTGCTGCCATTTATTTGCTTTGATTATTTTCCTAAATCAACGTGAATATTTTGCCTTAAATCCTCCACTGAATCATAGCACGTGATTGTGCTATTTCTTTGGTTACTTTTATTTAGTCGTTTCCATTTACTTCTGTTCGTATTTTCTTCCCTTTTTTATTGCTTCTTCCCAGATTTCTCTTCTTTCCCTCTCTATTGTTTCTTCCTCTTCTATATAAACTTTCCTGGCACTACAAATTTCGGCCTCTCCTTCACCTTTTCCAAACTCCACTCCTCCACCGAACCCACTCTTCCCATTGCGCAATATCCATCGAAGATGCAGCGACCCTCCCCTGTTTCGTCTACTGTTCGCATAACCAGGCATAGGTAAGTTAAGTTTATATTTGCAAATTTTATTTATATATATATATTATATATAGTTTTATATTTAGCTATGATATGGATGATTTTATCAATACACGTCCCCTGTACGTGCTTTTGATGCATATTCTAGCATTCAAAGTTGGTACGCATATTTGTTTATATGGAGTATAGTTATGATATATTGATAGTGGTATAAAAATATAAGATGCATACATATAGTGGTTTATATAAAGTTTTTGGATTTGAATACATATATATACCAAACGTGGTTTCCATTTTTTTTGAAAAGTTTGTTTTGTTTCTAGAAGTGTATGCATATTTAATATGTGTGAATTGTGTTGGATCTGCAAATGGAGTCTGCATATTTGGCAAGTACATTTATATTCATTTTGTTTTAACATTGAGTCCATATATGTATATTTACAAACCATATTGTATGATTTATTTTATAAGTTTGTAAATCTGTTATTATATATATATAGTTTTATAATAAACAGGTTTATAACTTTTATTGAAGGTCAATTTACATCTTATTATTATGGAAGTTGTATAGGATTTTTGAAGTTGTTTATTTTCCTAAATTCATATATGACATATATTTATATAAAGTTATAATAGTTATAGATTTATCTTAATGGCCTTATATATATATCTATATACTTTGCATACACTTATGTATGGAGTTAGTTTTCTAATATATAAGTTTTCATTTCAGTTGGCATGCATGTTTGCATAAAAGTTAAGGGTGTACATGTGTTTTAGTGTAGACCAGTTCCTTTCACCAAAAAAAAAATTAAAGTTATATTAGTTGCTATTTATATATATTGTATAAAGTTTACATTCTAACTTATACTTTCGGTCTGCACAGGTTACAGTATTATATATATTTATAATATAAGTTATATAAGTAATTCGTACGTCCGTTGTCTAAAATTTTGTATAAGTCTGTGTATAAGCTTTACTGTTTATATATGGCTAATTATATATTAGTTTATATATATAGGTAAAGTGTTTAAAATTTATAATTGTATTGTGAAGTGGATTTTGTACCATATGTATATAGTAGTTTATAAATGAGATTTGAACAGTCTAATTTGTTGAAATCTTATATATTAATCTTATTTTAAAATATAAATCTTAAAGATATTATTTACATAGGTCGTATGGGGTGGTATGGGTCTTAGATTTGTAAATAGAAATTTTGATCTATGTGTAAAAATTAAAATGGTTTGGAAAAATTATAAGGATTTTTATTTAACATATATGTTTTATTTCAAATGTTAAAACTATTGGTTTATGTATGAAAAAAAAGGTAAATTATATATGTGTGTGTGTATGTGATTCGACTTTAAATTTTTCTTAGGGATGCAATTTTGATTTTTATTAAAATAGCAAAATTTCTGTATATATCAGACTGATTCTGATTCAATTCATAAATTCTTGATTATCAGCCTCGTTCGTCCAATTCGTGCCAATCCTACTTTGCTTTGAAATTCGTGCTCAGATTTATAATTCAAATTTCAGTGTCTATATCGGTGTGCATATCCATGTCATCTTCTGTATTCTCTAGCCTCAAAAGGTGAGCAATCACTCACGATTAACATTCTTTTATTTGTTAAATTTGATTAAATTGAAACGACAATTGAAATATGATGTTGTAGTTATTTAAATTGTTATATATGCTATTATTTGTAACTGTTCACTTATGGGATATGACAACATATCCTATTGTTTATATTTATTTTTGATGATATATGCCTGTTGTTATTATTATTTTCACATCTGTTATCACTCTGCAAGTTCCCTGTTAGTATAGAAATCACTATGGGTTGAAATGATACATACCCGAACGGATTTTAGAATAGGAGAATTTCGTTATGGGTTGAAATGATAAACCCAAGCGATTTTCATTTGAATTGAATTTGGGATTACGGGTTGAAATGATATCCACCCGTATATATTTAACTTACGGATTGAAATGATAAATATCTGTATCCCTTGTACATAGAATAGAAAATTTTACATCGACACCGTGGTCTATATGAATGTTTTGAAAATAATTTATATGGTCTTGAAAAGAAATATATGGTTTTAATGAATATTGATTCAAAGCATTATATACAAAGGTTATTTATATATAGATTTAATATTAAGATAATTTAATTAAGATTGATTTTATTAATATGAAATATGTTTAAGGATTTATTAAATTTGTATTTCTGAAATAGATTTATGGAATAAATTTTATAAGCTAAGTTTGAAGATATATTTGGGACTTATTTTAATTTGTCATTAATTAAGGATTTTATTTAGTTAAATCAATTTGAAAGTATTAAATTCGAAACTTTAACATATGATCCTATAACTTGAATTTTTATTTAAGAAATTTAATGGACGATTCATGTCTAAAGAAATCGAAGGTAATATATAGAAAATGTAAATTTAAGGTCATATAAATAATATTGAATTTATTAAGTGAATATTTCAAAACTAAATAATAGTGAAGTCAAGTTGGGAGATAAACGTAACTATCAAAGTTTAGTCTTTGAGATGTTGAACATTTAAAGCTCCGAAATATATTAACTTCGAATTATATTGAAATTAAAATGGTTTATTTTGTGGTTCAAATCCGTATTTAAAATAGATAAAATTTGAATTAGTTTAGTCGGAAACTAAATTGAATGTAAATTGATAAATTTTGATTTAATTAAATTTGAACGGGATGGTCGAGTTGATTTTTAAAGCGATTTGTGAAGTTTAAGGAAATAATAATACTTTACTTCATAAATTATTGGATATATATATATATACACTAATTTGGAAAATAGAGATATTTGAAATGAAAATGATATTTTAGTTTTGAGATATGAATAAAATTGAAATGACCACGGTGTTATAGTGTATATTTCTACCCTGTAGACAGTTCCTTGGATCCTTAGAGGATGGGTATCCCAAACATCCTCTAAGTTAATTATATTTCAGTTGATATTTCACTTGAGTTGGATTTATAGATATAAGAATGTTAATCCTGACTCGAGTGTTTTGTGTTTTGCTTTAAAGCTCGGGTCAGACTGAGTGATACAGCATTAGAGACTCACCTTCGAAGTTGGAGCTTTGCTTGAAGATCCAGCTATCTATCCTTTTAGTCATCTAGTCGATTGGTTCAGAGAAGTCATCTGCCCGTACTGGAGACTTCACTGCATCTGGGATTTTCTGATGTATTTTAATTCTAACTTTGTTTATATAGTAGCTTCATGAACTACTATTCATTTATTCCGCTGCGTATCATTGTACTACTCTGTATCTATGATTCTGTGATTGATTTATTTACTGTAGATGTTAAGTTTTGCCAAATTTCAATTAACAATCTGATATTTTGAGCAATTCAAGTCCGACATGTGCGGATGTGAATGGTTGAAAATATCAGGTCGTTACAGTTGGTATCAGAGCTATGGCTCTAGGTAAAACTTAGCATATATGGTAAATTTATTTACAGAATCTCTTTCGTTCGAGTTGAATCTCTTCCTTTTTGACTCGATTTCCTTTGAATTTTGGAATGTCCCTCCGTTCCTAAATTCATCCTTGTCTCTTTCTATTTATATTCGTTTGATTCTGGAGTATCCCATAATTCCACTCAATGTTTTGTGAAGGGGGTGAAAACTCCTTTACAGTTGGCATTGATTCACCGAAGATTTCTGTATCCTCGGTTTACGATGCTGCTATATCTTGATATGGCGAATTCTATCTCTGGCGATCGAATATCGATTTGTTTTGTAATTCCGCATCGATTATATTTCTAAAGTCACGGTTGACTCGATTAAGGTCGCCACGATTTATAGAAGTATATCCATCTTCTATTTTGTAATTTAATTATCTCATCTTCGATCAAGTCTATCTTCGAATCATGATTCTATTGATTGGAGTTCCTCTAATTTAAATCTCCTGTATTCTTTACCCCTGTATTCTTTTTACCCCAAGTTTAGATTTTTCAGATTTTTTGTGATATGATTGGTTGCCCCTGAGTCTGGATACCAGCTTTGATCAGTTGCATCATCTGTCTTTATAACTATGTTTTGCTGACTGTTTCTTGATGCTTTTGATTGATCGCTTGAGTCAACTTGTGCCATGTTAACATTTGGATTAGCTCTTCTTTGACTGTTTTGATTTTGATTTGTTATATAACTTGCATTGAATCTGAAATAGCACTTGACTGCAGTATGGTCTGTTAGGAACTGAGATGTTGGTTTTGATGACAACAACCTTTTTAACTATCTTATTATAAAATATATACTAACACTGTAATCTAGATAGATATGCATATGCAGGATATATAAATATGCAGGTATTTATTACTAAAGACCGATCAATTAAAAGACTCAAGATTAAAGAATCTAGAGTATCAAGATCAAGATTTCAAGATATATGTCTAGTTTTTGTTAAAACTTCATAATAGCATGGAAATCTTCATTCCGAATTTCATTTAGGATGGAACTCATTTCTACCTTCTTAGTGGCTTACAAAACAACGACAAGTAGCTTGCAGACCTACGACAAGTGGCTTACAAACCCACGAACATCATGGTTTTCTACAAGTTCTCGAGTCCTGATATGATGAGATATTCTGTAGGAAGAAGCTTGCAAAACTACTTCAAAATGGTTTTCTAAAACGATTTTCAAAACTGCTTTCCAAAATGTTTTAGCCTTAAAACTCGTTGAATCTGAAAATGAGAAATAGAAAAATGAGAAGTTAGATTTAGAAAATCAACTTGGTGTTTTAAAGAACAATTTTGAGGCTCTTACAGATTTTCTAGATGAACAAAACACCATATTTGAAAAAGAGAGAAAAATTTTCAAAAGAAATTTTTGATTTGAAAAGACAAAATGATTTATTACAATCCTCTTTAGTTAATTCAAAATCTCAAAATTTCCTTCTCAAAAATGAGAACGGTACGTTAAAAAATGAGAATTCTAAATTAAATGAGAAAATTGATATTTTGAAAAACAGTAATATTTCTTTTGAGAATAATAATTGTGACTTTAAAGCTAGATTTTATAAACTTAACACTGAAGTCACAAACTTTAATAAAGGTCAAAACAATTTAAATATGATTTTATCTAGTTCTAGACCTTTACATGATAAAAATGGTTAAGGATATAATAAAACAGATCATACAAATAGCACTAGACGCGCTTTCATGTATAGTAAATATGTTAGTACTAGCCCTAGATTACGAGTAAAGTCTAAATCCAATTTTCCTAGAAATTCAAATACTATTATAACCAATAATGTTTATAATTTTTTTAGAAGATCATTAACGGGAAATATGAATAAAAATTATCTAAGTATTTGGGTTCTTTTTAATTGGAAAAAAAAATACATTGATGATTATTTTGATATGATAGTTAATAATTAAGATTATATTTTTAAAGGTTCAACCATACCCAAATAGGTATGGTTTCCTAAAAATTAGGAAATTATAAGAACCTTGGGTATCACATGCTTTAAATAAATTCTTTCAATACCTTACATTATAAGTAGTAGTTATTTTTTTCTATATTGTTCATTTCTTTATTCCTTTTTTTCGATGACAAAGGAGGAGAAATATTATTACTAACGTTAAGAATGCAGGATATAGAGTGTCAAAAATTCAAGGGGAGTAACTATTTATATTATATATACAGTCGAAATCTATATATATTTACAGGTTTTCATCAATCAAAAAGGGGGAGAATGTTGAGACTTAGTTTTGATTCATGACACAAAGCTGTCACTACGACATACAGATTTAATGATTGCAACGACAAAACGAGAATATATACTACTAGAGGACAGGACTTCAAAACTTTTGTATCCATTATATTATTTATATTTAAGTCTTAGGTCAATTTTGTTAAAATATCTCCTTGTTTACGTATATATTAGCTTATATATTTAATCGTCTTATTTTCAAATAATTTATACATATATAATCATGTATAATTGTTTAAAATTATATATATTATCACTACAAGATAATACGGCTATTCCAACGGCTCCTAGCCGTTGGCGGCCATTGGAAGCCGTTGGAGTAAATCCCACGCCTTCCAATGCTTTCCAACGGACCATTTTCAACGGAATTTCCAATGGCCACTAACGGCTTGGAGCCGTTGGAATCCGTTAGAAACCGTTACAATAAATGGCTAATTAGCCGTTGGAAGTCGTTGGAAGCCGTTGGAAATACTGGGTTTATTTTGCTGTAGAACAGCAAGCCTATTTATCTTCCACCCACACCATTTTCAATCCATTCAATTTCCATTCCATTTACAATCAATTCCACACATATATATCAATACAAACAACACACATAAATCAATAAAACACCAATATAAACAAACCAAACCGATCAAACATCACAAAATATACCATCAACGTACGTACCATCAACAAATGTCAATAAACCATGTACATACCATCAAAATATTTCTCACCCACTACGTACCAATATATACTACATCACCATCAACATCAAAACATCTCCAAGTCAATATATACATTGTTCAAACACAAATACTCAAAAACATACCTCCTCAAGGATCCTCGTCGCCTCCAGAAGCACCAGACGACGAAGGAAGGGTACCATGATTCTGCAAATACTGCGCAAGCTTTTGATCCAGCTGCTCCACCTGGATAGCTCGTAGAAGATTCTCCTCCCGTAGCTGCTCAACCATAGCTCTAAGCTCCTTGATTTCTTCTTTGTCTTGGTCTTTTTGAGCCTGTCGAGCCTGCAAATAGAAATAATAACAAAAGGGTTGTCTCAGCATATAAAATATTATAACATTATATATCTAAACGCTGATTTTTTGTACATATGTAAAAGGATTAATTACCGTTAGGTTCCCGAAGCCAAAACGTCTACTCCGTTGCGCCGGATCCATAACAGCGGTAAAAATGTTATCCTGCTCCTCCTGTGTCAGCGCATCACGACCAGACTGCTGAAGCGCATAAGCCTGTGCTTCCTGCAACCTCGACTATAATGAAAAAAAAACAATTTCAGTTGAAAAATAGTAGCATGTAATTATTTTTCATAGCTAGAAATTAATAAACTTATCGGTGTAAGTATTAGAATTTAAAAATGCATACATATGCCTCGGTCGCCCTATCTTGATCACCACACTGATATATGATATTGCCAGCCTCATCTACTTGCCTAGACGCGTGGGTGTGAGCAAACACGTCCACTAAGCCAACAGAGTCTCCACGAGCTCGTTCCTGCAATTGATAATTTGGATAATTTAACTGTACATAACTAATTACTGAACTGATCAATATACAAATGTGATAATAAATAAATTTACCAAATCTTCGTGATGATGCTGGAAAGATTTGGAGCCTCCACGGTGTGATACAGGATTCCTGCTCCTGTTTGCCGAGTTCCTAGCTGACTCCTCCTGCAAATTTACAATGATTAATTATTTATTAAACGGTAAAAAATTGCTGAGATTTATTATAGATTTACCTTGAACTCCTCAGAGTTCCACCACTCAACCCACTTCTCCCATACAGTCGCGCTCATCCACTTGGGCTTCTTTCCTACTTTTTTAGTCTCCGACATAGTCTCCCTATAGTTCTTCACGATCTTGGAGTTCCAGTGTCGCTGAACTAAATTGACGTCAGGCTCTTGCAAATCTATGGCGCCTGTACAATGAGAAAATATTACTAATTATTTATTTGTATTTAATTAATCATCTTGTAAAGTGGTATAAACTTACTAGAAAATCTTGCCAAATCGTCTCTCTCACGTCGTCGGGGATCTTGCCCCACTTGGGCCAGCAATCGGTTATCCTAGCCATGTACGCCTGCTTCGAAATGTTCAGAACCACTTTGGATGGCTCCAACTCAAATCCACTGCGTTAAATAGAAAATTGAACTTTAGATAATTGTAGATATATCATGTACAATTAAAAAATTAAAATGCTATGCTTGCTAATTATGATACTTACGTCTCATCAGCCTTAGGCTGCAAGTAAACAAGTGGCCGAGCTGGTGGCTCACCACTACTCTCTCCAATATGACGTGAAGAGCCACGTCGCCGAGACCCAGAACCAGAACTAGAACCGGAACTGGAACCGGACATAATATATATACCTGCCATATATACATACATATACAATTCATAATAATCATGATATGATGAACCATTAAAAAATGTAATGCAATATGCTACAAATGTGTCATGTTGTGTATGTGTTGAGTGTGCGAGTATACACTTATTGTCATTAAAATTGTATAAATTGGATAAATGCATTATTAATCAGAGATCAATGTAATGTGAATACTTTTAAAAATTACCGGATATTACTCAGTCGTCCTCATCGTTTTCTGATTCAAACTCGGTTTCGTGCTCTATGTCGTTTTCCTCTACACTAATTTCCCTTTTAGAAAATGTTCGCTTATTGCGCCATTAATTTCCCTTCTTTGATACATCCAGCTCCGATCATTAAATTAATTGACCATGTTTCCCTACTAGAAAACCTATGATAGAGTAAAAATGTTATAAATCATTCATTTTATATTTTGCAGGAAATTTTCCAATGGCCGCAAACTGCTAATTTCACAAACTTTATTTTAAATAAGCAACTATTGTTCCATTGCCACTTATGTGTCTTTCTTTGATGGTCGGTCATCCTACTTCCCATTACAAACACAATAGTAATTATATTCCGTAAATCATATCATTTTAAACGATTCACAAAATTTCGGCAGCATTTCCCCCGTGCTCCTTGCATCGTACACAAATGCGTGTACACAAGGAACGTAAAGGAAATGCCGTCGAAATTTTGTGAACCGTTTAAAGTGATATGATTGACGGAATATAATTACTTTATAGTGTTTGTAACTTGTCCAATACTGGGACAAATCCGACAAATGATGTATCAGATGAATAAAGTTGTCCGTTTTGTGGAAAAAACGAATATCCCTAAAACGATCATATACAACACTTGTCAGACGGGGCCGAATAATATCTAAGGATTTAAATATTTATTTATATTAAATTTGAATATATAATTCGTTTAATTAATATTGGTTTATATTTTACCGTTTTATTACATAAGTACTAAATTCATTTTATACACTAAATTTGTACACAAAATTCATTTTTTACAAATTCACGTGTTCTTACAAATACAAAAATCGTATTCGCACAAATCCAATATCCGTTCTAACGGATTCCAAATGCAATAAACTCTATCACACACATACGTTCAATACTAACCAAATCAACATATATAAACTATTAAAATATCCTAAATTACAAAATTTTCAATCGGTAATAACTTGTTTATTATGGGATAATAACTAAAATTAGGGGATAGCATGATGTAATATGCATACAATAACAAGTAGGAAACAAGCACAAGTCAAATTAAACCCTAAATCAAAAAAACCAAAAATTTAGGTATAGAAAAAAATACCTGACTTGGAGACATAGAAGGATGGAGATGGACCGGAGTACCTTGTAGATGGCGTAGGAGGTAATTTGGATGGTTTTTGGGGCGGCGGCAGTTTGGTTGGAGATGGGGATTTGGGGAAGATGAGAATGAGGGAGAAGATGGCTCGCGGGCTAATATCTCAGGGAAAATTTCCAACGGCTTCCAACAGCGGCAAACGGCTTATTTCCAATGGATTCAAACAGCTTCCAACGGCTACGGAAAAAATTAACGGGCCGTTGGAATAGCCGTTGGCGGCCGTTGGAACAGGGCCGTTGGAATATACTGTTTTTCTAGTAGTGTATATTATAAAAGTGTTTAAAGTTATATATATTATTATACCTGTAAAACCTGTATAAATTGCACAGATTTTACAAGGTTAGTCAACTGACCCAGAGGCTCTGTCGACTGACCCAAAAAATACTGTACAACATGCACAGATGCACAGATATACGGATATGTATTTAAAAATTCGTTTGAATATTCAATCAACTGACCCATAGGCCAGTTACTGAATTTCTGCAACGACTACTTTTTGAAAAGACACGACTATTTGTGAAGAGTTACGAACCTCTACGAAAAGATTTGGACGCAACACTTCAATCGCAACTCTTCATCAACAGTCGTTGCTCTTTAACATCTATAAATACATACTCTAACTTGATTCCAGTCACGACCCGAATTTCACTCCCAGAAAATCGCGTCATGAATGAAGAAAGAAAGGGATAGAAGAAGAAAGAAGAAGAGAAGAAAGAAACAACATCAGAATCTAACACAGCGGAACGAATAAATATATATTAATAACATAATACTTTACATAGTATCATATACATCAGAGATACACAGCATAATCAACTCATACTAGACAGTTATAGACACCTGTCTAGTTATACAACTCAATACAACAACTCAGAGAACACACAGCGGAATACTCAATAGCTATACGCAGAAGCCTCCTGCTCCATTGCTCCTCCACAAATCGTCAAAGCTAATCCAGAATTCTAACCTGAATCCCTTGACTACTCATAAAAATTTGAGTACCCAAGAGTTTATGAAAAACAAAAATAAACTCCGGGTCAGACATGGGTCTGGTGTGAGTAACAGGTTAAAGTTGCTTAACTTTTAAAACCTTTTGAAAAGAAAGGTATCACGTAAGACTTCCCACACATAAACATGGAAAAGTTTTTACCTTACGCTAACCAAAACATTTGATAGGAAATCCGATGATATTATAATAGTGTCTAGGGTTTTCAAATAAATAAGAAATAGCCGAAATTGTTACATGATTAAATTCCAGCTACTAGCCACAAAAGTGGGTAATACAATCAAAACCGTTGGCACTTATTGGATTATGGATTCCATACAATGGCAGGGCTACTGGGGTACCGCCCGTCACAGTACGTGGCCTAGATCACCGTACCGAGGATTACTCCCTTCATCCCCTGCAACACAAAGCCGGACCCGTTCCTTACTGAACAGTTCCAAACAAGACAACCCCGTGGTTGTAGCTAGCAACCACCCACACAGCCGAATATAAAGGGACTTCTAGACAGGGATCAATCTTGCTCTCCAGTGGGCGCGACCCACGAAGCTTTGCTGCACCTCCCCTGTTTTAGCCATTCCCGGTTGATGAGGCTTGAGGCTACGATTACCTTTATAGGACATATCACTTAGAATGCTCATCGTCCACCTGACGATGTGCTGAAAGCATTCAATCCATACAAGTTCGTTCCGGGTTCGAACGAAACCGAAGGCATTATCTCGTTACACTCATTTTGGAATCACCCTCAGAGTTAACGACAATAACCCTTGCACTCTAAATCTCCATCTCGAATCTATAAGGACTAATTCCGTCAACTCATTACGGAATCACCCACAGAGTTATAATGACTCATAGTCCTTACACCTCGAGTCTTCACAAAGCTCCATTTTGATTCACGGCCTAACGTTATTTGGAATCGATGTGGTTTTCGGATATCCAAATATGGAAATCCGATCCCGGTCTCATCGAAAACCAAAGCGTGTCTTTTAAGGTCCAAGTTGTTTTAAAGGTTTAAAACAATTCAATACAGTATCTATATACACACAGATAGATAACTTAAAACATAACTGATAATCAACATTATCACATAACAGGTAATTCACATCATCAATATCAAATAGATATTCCATATACCACCATCACAATAGATAACCTATGTTATCATCACAATATAACCAACATCCATACCACACAATATCATTTATCTCATTACTGAGATTACAAAGCATCCAAGTCAAACCATTCATCCATAAGCAAAGATTCACTCATCACAATATAATTAATTTAAAATGAATTAAATTAATCATCTCTATCTCAAATTAATTTAAAATGAATTAAATTAATCCCTTCATCTTTAATTAATTTAAAATAAATTAAATTAATTGCTTTACCAAAATATCTTGCTTACTCAATCATTTAATTGATTTCAATCAATTAATCAATCATTCAAAATAACTTACCTTAATTAATCACTCTTGATTAATTACTCTTAATTACATTCATGTAATTATCCTCAATTAATTTTACAAAATTAATTATCCTCAACTAAACAGTAATTAACTTTTAATTACTCCAACTAATTAATTAATCATAATTAATTACCTTAATCCTTAATTAATTACATAAATTAATTACCCTTTAATTACCTATTATTGATTAATTAATCATAATTAATCAACTTAATTACATCATTAAATAAATAATTAATGATCTTAATTATTTCTTAAATTAATTACTCAAAGTAATTAACAAACTTAATTACTATATTAAACCAAATTAATTATCCTTAAATTAATTTCTTAATTAATACCTTGATTAATTATTAAATAATTAATCCAAATTTTTTTCATACTTAAACATCTCCTTAATTACAATCTGTAATTATTAAACAATTACTTAACTAAGTAATTTCCAAAACATTAATTACATAAAGTAATTATCCTTAACCCAAGTGTTTAAAATTAATTAAACTTAATTAATTACTTTAAACAATCTCATTCAATTAAATTAATTACGTTAAGTAATTAATTTCTTAATTACTTTATCAAGTAATTACCCAAACCATTTACAATTGATTATTATTAAATTAATTAATCTAATTAATTATAAAAATTAACTACATTAATTAATTATTAAATAATCATGGTTAATGACTCTCATTAACCATCCTCAAATTATTTTATAAAGTAATTAACTTAAATTAACTTCCAATTAAATTATTTTTAATCATTTATTAATTAAAGTTAATTATTAAATTAATTAACCTTAATTAAAAACTTAATTACATAATTATTATTCATTTATCATTAATTAATAACTTAATTAATGATCTTAATTCCAAATTGATTAATCCTTAATCAATTATTAATTCCAAATTTAATTAATTAATTAAATTAATTAACAAATCTTAATTACCTTGTTAATTAATTCTAAAACAAAATCTTAATCAAATTTTCAAAATAAAACATAACTTAATTATGTTTTAAAACAATTTGATTCAAAACAAAGTACTTTTGAAATTTCCTTTAAATTCCAATTTAAATTCAAGTTTAAAACGGTATAATTTTAAACTTATCAAAGTTTTAAATAAATTTAAAACTTTTAAAATTTACAAGTCAAAACAAATACTATATGAAATTTTAAAGTTAATTCCATTTCAAACCTTTAATAACTTAAGTTCCCATTTTAATTTTAAAACTTCAAATTCAACCTTGTTTGAAATTTAAACTGAATTTCAAATTAAACTGCTAAATTTCCAGATTTAAACAAATTTCAAATCTTCTCATATTTTAAAACCTCATTACTAAAATGTTCAAACTACTTATCAACATGATATAGTAAATAAGGTTAAATTTTTAAACTTGAGTTTCTGTTTTAAAACTGGAATTTAAATTCAATTTAAATTTTAAACTTACATTTAAATTTTGAACTTAAATTTTTCTCAAAACTATAATTACAGATTTAAAAAGATTTTAAATCCAGATTTTGCAGAAAACAGAAAAACAGGTTTCAATTCAAACCTGGAATTTAAATTTAAATTAGTAGTTCAAACTTAAATTAAATTTAAACTTAAACCTTATTTAAATTCTATAACTACAGGTTTTAAATTTTGGCAAACCCAGATTTTTAAAAAGGTTTTAAAACCCAAATTTTTAAACAAAACACAGTTTACTGTTTCCTGAAGCCTGCACATAATTCAACCCGAGACAAGTTCATTTCTGCTTCGGGTTAAAAGTTTACTTACTTCGAGTCATCCACAGGCCAACCTTGAAACACCCCAAACCACAACAGTTCATCAGAAATCATGTCACACCACCTCTGGCGATCGACTTCGATGATCCAACAACCACTCTAAACACAAACATACCCACAGCTACCATCAGGTTGAACAAAATCCAAAGATTCAAGGATCACCCCCAAAATTTAAAAACCTGGAAGAGTATTCTACAGGTTTTACTCAAAACCTGTCAACGACCACCATTTACATCTCCGACCATCTGACAACCACCCTCTTTGGCCACGAACACTTCTACACACCCTCTACCCATATCCCAAACACCAAAGCACTCGGTCCATCCTAGCCTTCCCACTGATCCATGCTCACACCCCATTACTAAACTAGGTTTAACTGAAGAAACTAAAAACTACACTAAATCAAATCAGTTTAATCACTTCTCTGATTTTTATTTTTTCCCAGAATCTATGATCCATTCTTAATGATACAGAAGAGTTCTAACATTCCTCAAGTTACAGATTGCAAGTATAGGCACAGATTTATATTTTTATTCAAGAAACAAACTGTTTCTATTTATACTAACTTAAATTTAGCTAACTCCAGACAGACAACACTTATCATATAAATATTATGATTCTAAACTAAAGTAAGCTAACAAATTTAATTTCTTAAAGACAGATAGTAACAAAGGTTTTAACAGACTTTGGTGGATTCATTTAAATGGGAAGATGAACTCAAAGGCAGAGCATACCAACATGCATTCACAAACATATAACCAAACTTTTATGAACACAACATAAATTTTTCTTTATCTCTATCATTTTATCAAGCAATCTAATATATTTTGAGGTTTCAATGTTCTCACTTTTGAAAAAAATACAAAGCTCAGTTGAATATGCAGAAAACTCAAAATGCATGCATTCCATCTCATACACAAACACAGGCATATCCATCATACTCAACAGGCAATAGATTTAAGCAACTATATTTTAATTTAGTTTTAAAAATAAATTGTTACTCACCTTTCATGTATGCAGACCACTGTTGTCCCATTGAATTTGCAGCAAACAAGCATATGCAGGCCCCTGTTTGAATTGTAGAACACATGCAGGCTTGACCCCTTTTTGTTGAAATCTGAGTTTGAATTGATATGCAGTTTTCCAGTTGCCAAATGCATGCTAATGCTTATGATCCCAACCCAAATTTTAAAACAGTGCAGACTTTAAAAATGCAGGTGCTTCTTCTGTTGTTATAAGTCTGGTTGCTCATGCTTTCCATGACCAGGATGCTAGCATGCAGAAATAGATGATGCAGTGGCTAAACTTCCCAGTTTTAACAGAATGCAGAGAGACTAAGGTGTGCAGGCTCACTTGAATTTTGAGGAAATGCAAATTGAATTTGATGAGAAATTTGGTCTTTTAGTATGCAGGGGAATTTGCAGATTTGAAACTTGATAAATTTGTGGATTCTTTTATATGCAGAAAATGCTGGCTCTTTGGCTTTGAAGAGGAAATGCAGAAATAAGACATGCTAATTTGGATTTTAGTTTTGGATATGTAGAATCTTGATCTTTGATGAGGGGTGTATGCAGATTTGAATAGGAGCTTGGGATATGCAGATTTGTTGAACAGAATGTATATATGAAGTAAGTGAGTTTTGGATATGTAGATTGATGTTTTGATTATGCAAATGTTGGATTTCTTTTTGAGAAATGCAGATTTTTATTGTGCAGATTTATAAAATGAATTTTGAAGATGGGTTTGATCTTTGTTTGATTTAAGAAAATGGGGAAAAAAAAATATGCATGAAGATATAAACTTAACTATATGCATATTTCAGATTTTAAGAAAAGAAAAGAAAAATAAAAACAAAATTCAACACTTGTCATAAATGAGACACTTGTCTATATGATTGCATATTAATTTAACACATGTATATTCTTTAAGGAAAATTAGTATTTATTTACAAGCTAATGCATATATTAACTTAGTTTCAATTTGTTAATTTATATTTAAACATGTGTATGAAATAGAAACAACCAATGTTTTCTTAAAGACAATTAGTTTTAATTACAAATTAATGTTATATTAGCTTAAATTAAGTTGTTAGTTTATATGTATAAATTTATAAATGAAAACAAAAACAAATCATGTTTATAAACTTATACAAATAAAAATTAAAACAAATTTAGATTTTATACCTTTGAATTTAAATTCAAACTAGATTCAAAACCAAACAATTTCAAAATAAAAATTCAATTTGAAATAACCAATTGCAATTTCTATTCAAAATTTATTTTAGAAAGACAATACAATATTAATATTATTTTTATAAATCTCTTTTATTAATTTAAAATCATTTTACAATAAATTATATTTTATTAAATAAAATATCCATTTTATTAAACCATAAAACATTTTATTGTATTTATTTTAAATTTTAAAACAATACCAATCTATTTAAAATATAAACCAAATATTTATATTGAAAATAGAAATCAATTTATTATTTAAAAGATAAAATAACCAATTTAAATATTTATTGAAGAAAATTATCATATTCACTTGAATAATTATTATCAGATTATCAATATCAATTTAATTTTAACTACAGATTATTAAATTGATATTGTCAAAAATTCCGGGACGTTACAATCCTTCCCCCTTAAAAGAATTTCGTCCTCGAAATTTAAAACAAAGGTAATTTGATAATCTGATTAAATTTTAATTTTAAACACAAGCATATATCAAACATATGCTAACAACCAATCAACCAATCAAACAAACCTAATTATCCAGACAAAATCTGGATAAAATTTCATCGAGTTTCCCCAGTGTATATATATATATCCACCGGGACACTCGCTCTAGAAAATCCAAACAAACAATACCATGAAGCTACAAAGCTCCTATACAACTATATCTAAACACTAGACAAGATATCAGACTACAGACGAGTCTGACTTAACAATCAAAACTCCAGAACTGCTGGTTCCACAACCAGAGATAAACCATACACGTACTCCCTCAGAGATACGTGAAACTCATCGAATCCCAGTTATTCAAACTGGCAACTCAATCCTGTAGATCAATCACTTACTCTCCAAGATCACAGAAAAGATCCAAAATACTTCAGAGCTAGCTTCTCAGCCTTACACAAACTTATAGCTCACTTATGATCGGAGACAACTTATCCAAAATTAAATCTCCGTCTTTAGAGTCCAAATCTCTCCGACTCTAATCCATAAAATCTCTTCAGACGATCCTGGGCTACCTACAGCCTTCCTGATCAGCTCAACCTTCGCTGATGCTTCTAGAAACAAACCAGACCAATCAACTCAACAAAATGATCTCCTCAATATCAGAAAACAACAACTTACTTCTCCTGTCCAGAAAGAAAAGCAGATACACTCCCAAACTGCTTCCGCTGCTCAACTCTGATCCGAAGAAGAGAATGCTGAAGAAGAACACAAGCACAAACTGGACAACACACCCCAGAGATATGGTTCAACAAGTCCATAAGAATCATTCAGGAGTTCCTCCAAAACTCCGAGCTGCTACACCAACTCAACTCTTGGAATCATTCTACTATAAAGCTGAACCTCCAATACCACTCCTGGAATTCCAATCGATAAGGAAACTCAATCTCCAGATGCAAACAGAACTCTGACTTCCTGAAGACATCCAGAAAAACTCAAACAACCGAAGAGAACACTCAAACAATCGCAAGTCACTTTTGCGAACCACCCAAACCAAATCCAAGGAAAACTGTTCTCTCTAAACCAAACAGAACAGCTCAATCTCAACAAGCCAACCCATCGAAGAAACGGGTTCACTCAACTGCTTCTGAACTCCACTTCAGAAAAACTGCTAAACCAAAAGATCTCTTGCCAACACTGAGAACATTTCAAACTGCACTGCTGCCACAGATGCCAAAGAATTCCAAAACAAAGCTCTCCGAGAAATTCGGACTTCAAAGCAAACAGAAACTCCGGCTGAACACAGCCACAACACTGAAGCAGACTCACCTTCTTAAACTTGTTCCAACGAAAACATCTTCGGGAACATCCATAGTCACTGCATCTCATCACGCAGCTACTACTCCTGAGGTATTCAAAATACCATCACTTACTTCAGCTCAACCAAGCAGATCCAAACACTACTCATCTAACTTCAAAAATGAACTCCGAACCTTAACAGGTTTCCTTCAGAGATCAATGAAGTTCTACATCACTACAGAATTCACTCGAGACGGTATTAGGTCTACAGTCTCAACAGATACACCTCCAACCTCAAAACATTCAAACTCCAACCAATAGTAGTAATCGTGTAACACACAATACTACCTCATCTACCTTCATAACTTATATTGGAAAACCTGAACGGGTAACCCAACAGATAGGTAGAAATATATATAGTTATATATAAAAATTACAAATACGCTCTCTCAAGAAAGACACCACTACTGAGCCTAGGTATTCACTCAACCTAATGCTCCCTAAAGAAAGATATACTTCAGAGCCTAGGTATTCACTCAACCTAATGCTCTGATACCAAATGTAGCGACCCGAATTTCACTCCCAGAAAATCGCGTCATGAATGAAGAAAGAAAGGGATAGAAGAAGAAAGAAGAAGAGAAGAAAGAAACAACATCAGAATCTAACACAGCGGAACGAATAAATATATATTAATAACATAATACTTTACATAGTATCATATACATCAGAGATACACAGCATAATCAACTCATACTAGACAGTTATAGACACCTGTCTAGTTATACAACTCAATACAACAACTCAGAGAACACACAGCGGAATACTCAATAGCTATACGCAGAAGCCTCCTGCTCCATTGCTCCTCCACAAATCGTCAAAGCTAATCCAGAATTCTAACCTGAATCCCTTGACTACTCATAAAAATTTGAGTACCCAAGAGTTTATGAAAAACAAAAATAAACTCCGGGTCAGACATGGGTCTGGTGTGAGTAACAGGTTAAAGTTGCTTAACTTTTAAAACCTTTTGAAAAGAAAGGTATCACGTAAGACTTCCCACACATAAACATGGAAAAGTTTTTACCTTACGCTAACCAAAACATTTGATAGGAAATCCGATGATATTATAATAGTGTCTAGGGTTTTCAAATAAATAAGAAATAGCCGAAATTGTTACATGATTAAATTCCAGCTACTAGCCACAAAAGTGGGTAATACAATCAAAACCGTTGGCACTTATTGGATTATGGATTCCATACAATGGCAGGGCTACTGGGGTACCGCCCGTCACAGTACGTGGCCTAGATCACCGTACCGAGGATTACTCCCTTCATCCCCTGCAACACAAAGCCGGACCCGTTCCTTACTGAACAGTTCCAAACAAGACAACCCCGTGGTTGTAGCTAGCAACCACCCACACAGCCGAATATAAAGGGACTTCTAGACAGGGATCAATCTTGCTCTCCAGTGGGCGCGACCCACGAAGCTTTGCTGCACCTCCCCTGTTTTAGCCATTCCCGGTTGATGAGGCTTGAGGCTACGATTACCTTTATAGGACATATCACTTAGAATGCTCATCGTCCACCTGACGATGTGCTGAAAGCATTCAATCCATACAAGTTCGTTCCGGGTTCGAACGAAACCGAAGGCATTATCTCGTTACACTCATTTTGGAATCACCCTCAGAGTTAACGACAATAACCCTTGCACTCTAAATCTCCATCTCGAATCTATAAGGACTAATTCCGTCAACTCATTACGGAATCACCCACAGAGTTATAATGACTCATAGTCCTTACACCTCGAGTCTTCACAAAGCTCCATTTTGATTCACGGCCTAACGTTATTTGGAATCGATGTGGTTTTCGGATATCCAAATATGGAAATCCGATCCCGGTCTCATCGAAAACCAAAGCGTGTCTTTTAAGGTCCAAGTTGTTTTAAAGGTTTAAAACAATTCAATACAGTATCTATATACACACAGATAGATAACTTAAAACATAACTGATAATCAACATTATCACATAACAGGTAATTCACATCATCAATATCAAATAGATATTCCATATACCACCATCACAATAGATAACCTATGTTATCATCACAATATAACCAACATCCATACCACACAATATCATTTATCTCATTACTGAGATTACAAAGCATCCAAGTCAAACCATTCATCCATAAGCAAAGATTCACTCATCACAATATAATTAATTTAAAATGAATTAAATTAATCATCTCTATCTCAAATTAATTTAAAATGAATTAAATTAATCCCTTCATCTTTAATTAATTTAAAATAAATTAAATTAATTGCTTTACCAAAATATCTTGCTTACTCAATCATTTAATTGATTTCAATCAATTAATCAATCATTCAAAATAACTTACCTTAATTAATCACTCTTGATTAATTACTCTTAATTACATTCATGTAATTATCCTCAATTAATTTTACAAAATTAATTATCCTCAACTAAACAGTAATTAACTTTTAATTACTCCAACTAATTAATTAATCATAATTAATTACCTTAATCCTTAATTAATTACATAAATTAATTACCCTTTAATTACCTATTATTGATTAATTAATCATAATTAATCAACTTAATTACATCATTAAATAAATAATTAATGATCTTAATTATTTCTTAAATTAATTACTCAAAGTAATTAACAAACTTAATTACTATATTAAACCAAATTAATTATCCTTAAATTAATTTCTTAATTAATACCTTGATTAATTATTAAATAATTAATCCAAATTTTTTTCATACTTAAACATCTCCTTAATTACAATCTGTAATTATTAAACAATTACTTAACTAAGTAATTTCCAAAACATTAATTACATAAAGTAATTATCCTTAACCCAAGTGTTTAAAATTAATTAAACTTAATTAATTACTTTAAACAATCTCATTCAATTAAATTAATTACGTTAAGTAATTAATTTCTTAATTACTTTATCAAGTAATTACCCAAACCATTTACAATTGATTATTATTAAATTAATTAATCTAATTAATTATAAAAATTAACTACATTAATTAATTATTAAATAATCATGGTTAATGACTCTCATTAACCATCCTCAAATTATTTTATAAAGTAATTAACTTAAATTAACTTCCAATTAAATTATTTTTAATCATTTATTAATTAAAGTTAATTATTAAATTAATTAACCTTAATTAAAAACTTAATTACATAATTATTATTCATTTATCATTAATTAATAACTTAATTAATGATCTTAATTCCAAATTGATTAATCCTTAATCAATTATTAATTCCAAATTTAATTAATTAATTAAATTAATTAACAAATCTTAATTACCTTGTTAATTAATTCTAAAACAAAATCTTAATCAAATTTTCAAAATAAAACATAACTTAATTATGTTTTAAAACAATTTGATTCAAAACAAAGTACTTTTGAAATTTCCTTTAAATTCCAATTTAAATTCAAGTTTAAAACGGTATAATTTTAAACTTATCAAAGTTTTAAATAAATTTAAAACTTTTAAAATTTACAAGTCAAAACAAATACTATATGAAATTTTAAAGTTAATTCCATTTCAAACCTTTAATAACTTAAGTTCCCATTTTAATTTTAAAACTTCAAATTCAACCTTGTTTGAAATTTAAACTGAATTTCAAATTAAACTGCTAAATTTCCAGATTTAAACAAATTTCAAATCTTCTCATATTTTAAAACCTCATTACTAAAATGTTCAAACTACTTATCAACATGATATAGTAAATAAGGTTAAATTTTTAAACTTGAGTTTCTGTTTTAAAACTGGAATTTAAATTCAATTTAAATTTTAAACTTACATTTAAATTTTGAACTTAAATTTTTCTCAAAACTATAATTACAGATTTAAAAAGATTTTAAATCCAGATTTTGCAGAAAACAGAAAAACAGGTTTCAATTCAAACCTGGAATTTAAATTTAAATTAGTAGTTCAAACTTAAATTAAATTTAAACTTAAACCTTATTTAAATTCTATAACTACAGGTTTTAAATTTTGGCAAACCCAGATTTTTAAAAAGGTTTTAAAACCCAAATTTTTAAACAAAACACAGTTTACTGTTTCCTGAAGCCTGCACATAATTCAACCCGAGACAAGTTCATTTCTGCTTCGGGTTAAAAGTTTACTTACTTCGAGTCATCCACAGGCCAACCTTGAAACACCCCAAACCACAACAGTTCATCAGAAATCATGTCACACCACCTCTGGCGATCGACTTCGATGATCCAACAACCACTCTAAACACAAACATACCCACAGCTACCATCAGGTTGAACAAAATCCAAAGATTCAAGGATCACCCCCAAAATTTAAAAACCTGGAAGAGTATTCTACAGGTTTTACTCAAAACCTGTCAACGACCACCATTTACATCTCCGACCATCTGACAACCACCCTCTTTGGCCACGAACACTTCTACACACCCTCTACCCATATCCCAAACACCAAAGCACTCGGTCCATCCTAGCCTTCCCACTGATCCATGCTCACACCCCATTACTAAACTAGGTTTAACTGAAGAAACTAAAAACTACACTAAATCAAATCAGTTTAATCACTTCTCTGATTTTTATTTTTTCCCAGAATCTATGATCCATTCTTAATGATACAGAAGAGTTCTAACATTCCTCAAGTTACAGATTGCAAGTATAGGCACAGATTTATATTTTTATTCAAGAAACAAACTGTTTCTATTTATACTAACTTAAATTTAGCTAACTCCAGACAGACAACACTTATCATATAAATATTATGATTCTAAACTAAAGTAAGCTAACAAATTTAATTTCTTAAAGACAGATAGTAACAAAGGTTTTAACAGACTTTGGTGGATTCATTTAAATGGGAAGATGAACTCAAAGGCAGAGCATACCAACATGCATTCACAAACATATAACCAAACTTTTATGAACACAACATAAATTTTTCTTTATCTCTATCATTTTATCAAGCAATCTAATATATTTTGAGGTTTCAATGTTCTCACTTTTGAAAAAAATACAAAGCTCAGTTGAATATGCAGAAAACTCAAAATGCATGCATTCCATCTCATACACAAACACAGGCATATCCATCATACTCAACAGGCAATAGATTTAAGCAACTATATTTTAATTTAGTTTTAAAAATAAATTGTTACTCACCTTTCATGTATGCAGACCACTGTTGTCCCATTGAATTTGCAGCAAACAAGCATATGCAGGCCCCTGTTTGAATTGTAGAACACATGCAGGCTTGACCCCTTTTTGTTGAAATCTGAGTTTGAATTGATATGCAGTTTTCCAGTTGCCAAATGCATGCTAATGCTTATGATCCCAACCCAAATTTTAAAACAGTGCAGACTTTAAAAATGCAGGTGCTTCTTCTGTTGTTATAAGTCTGGTTGCTCATGCTTTCCATGACCAGGATGCTAGCATGCAGAAATAGATGATGCAGTGGCTAAACTTCCCAGTTTTAACAGAATGCAGAGAGACTAAGGTGTGCAGGCTCACTTGAATTTTGAGGAAATGCAAATTGAATTTGATGAGAAATTTGGTCTTTTAGTATGCAGGGGAATTTGCAGATTTGAAACTTGATAAATTTGTGGATTCTTTTATATGCAGAAAATGCTGGCTCTTTGGCTTTGAAGAGGAAATGCAGAAATAAGACATGCTAATTTGGATTTTAGTTTTGGATATGTAGAATCTTGATCTTTGATGAGGGGTGTATGCAGATTTGAATAGGAGCTTGGGATATGCAGATTTGTTGAACAGAATGTATATATGAAGTAAGTGAGTTTTGGATATGTAGATTGATGTTTTGATTATGCAAATGTTGGATTTCTTTTTGAGAAATGCAGATTTTTATTGTGCAGATTTATAAAATGAATTTTGAAGATGGGTTTGATCTTTGTTTGATTTAAGAAAATGGGAAAAAAAAAAATATGCATGAAGATATAAACTTAACTATATGCATATTTCAGATTTTAAGAAAAGAAAAGAAAAATAAAAACAAAATTCAACACTTGTCATAAATGAGACACTTGTCTATATGATTGCATATTAATTTAACACATGTATATTCTTTAAGGAAAATTAGTATTTATTTACAAGCTAATGCATATATTAACTTAGTTTCAATTTGTTAATTTATATTTAAACATGTGTATGAAATAGAAACAACCAATGTTTTCTTAAAGACAATTAGTTTTAATTACAAATTAATGTTATATTAGCTTAAATTAAGTTGTTAGTTTATATGTATAAATTTATAAATGAAAACAAAAACAAATCATGTTTATAAACTTATACAAATAAAAATTAAAACAAATTTAGATTTTATACCTTTGAATTTAAATTCAAACTAGATTCAAAACCAAACAATTTCAAAATAAAAATTCAATTTGAAATAACCAATTGCAATTTCTATTCAAAATTTATTTTAGAAAGACAATACAATATTAATATTATTTTTATAAATCTCTTTTATTAATTTAAAATCATTTTACAATAAATTATATTTTATTAAATAAAATATCCATTTTATTAAACCATAAAACATTTTATTGTATTTATTTTAAATTTTAAAACAATACCAATCTATTTAAAATATAAACCAAATATTTATATTGAAAATAGAAATCAATTTATTATTTAAAAGATAAAATAACCAATTTAAATATTTATTGAAGAAAATTATCATATTCACTTGAATAATTATTATCAGATTATCAATATCAATTTAATTTTAACTACAGATTATTAAATTGATATTGTCAAAAATTCCGGGACGTTACAATTCCCAATCACCGAATTATCACTGAATTTTCTTATCTTTCTAATCTAACTCTCTTGAATCTATTTGCTATAATACTTCCAATTATTCTGCATTAAAGCAATATTATACCTTTCTATTTTTCATAAACTTCAAATATATATATTTATACTCAAGGAGAATATTATAGGAAGGGTGTATTACAAGTGACAAATCCGTGTTATTAAAATACATAAGGTCAAAACAATCTTTTGTAATTGTTGAAGTCCTGTTCGGCTGCTCAGGCATGTGAAGTCCTCTTCGACTGCTGAGGCGAAATCCTGTTCTGCAGCTCAGGTTTCTATTCGGCTGCTCAGGGGTTGTATAGACCTGTTCCTTTGAGTTAAGTGAGGGTTGTTGTTTTAGTGAAATTCCAGAAGGAGTCTGGGACTGGATGTACGACGGAGGTCCGAACCAATATAAAAATCTCTGGTGTCATTTTACTATACCGCTTTTTATATTCCGCACGGTTAACAGTATTACTATCATCACTATACTCTGCATTATCATATATCCATATTACACGATCCATAGCACACTTTCAAAACTATCTTTTCAAATGATTTTCAAAAAGATGTTTTAGCCTTAAAATATCCTTTGTTTTTGTGTTTTAAAACATAGTAAAATTAGTTTATTTTACTCCAGAATCATTTCATCATGTTTTCATTTCAATACCATTTTCAAAACAAATTTTAATTATTTTTAACAAGGGGATGTCAAAATCATGGGATACCCCATGTCGACATGGTGGTTGTTGAATTCAAAAGTTTCAATTTTCCGAAGAAGTGTCTATTCGTTTAAATGTCTTCACAAATGGTTATGACCATTGGTGCTTTATAAATAGTCTTTAGAAATGAATTTTTTAACCATCTATTTTCATATTTTCTTCACTTCTTCTCCACAAATCCATGTTCTATAATTTTAATATTTTTAAGATCATGTCGAAATTCTACCAAATTCTCAAGTGAATCAAATTAGAATCTCATTATTGTTTGATTCTCTGCCCTCTCTCGAAGATCAAAGTGCTATTCGGAGTTGTCGTATCAATTTATAATCAAAAGTTTATCGATTCTCTCTATAAGGTGTGGTTGTGCTTGAAAATCAATTGGGTAAGCTTTGTGGCCCGTAAATCAAGAGAGTTTTCCCCAGACTCGTGAGACAGGAGGGTACCTCAATGCCTTTACAAATTAAGGAGTGTAATCTCGACACTGGTTTAATAAAAATCTACATGAGGTGGTTTTCCTTTGTATAGGAATGGATAAAGGGTAACTCTGAATCAGTATAAAATCCGGTGTGTTCTTTTCCTTTATTTCTTTTTATTTACTTTCTGCATCTATGTTTGATTCTTTGATTGTTCTTTGATTAATTTCTGCATTTGTTTGTGTCATAATTTCAATTTAGTTCATATAAGTATTAGAATTCATTAATCACTATTCACCCCTCCCTCTAGTGTTAAATTAGCCTTAAGATCCTTAATCCGCCGTCCTTTTCAATTGGTATCGAAGCATTGGTTTTCGTAGTTTTCGTAATCTAAAACTTGAAAATTGTTTTAATGGCTACCAACACTGGTAATTTCAACTCTGGCACTAGTTCTGTTATCACTAACACTAGTTCATTTGTAGAAGGTCAGTCTACTGTCAGACCACCATTTTTCAATGGCAGTAATTATGCATATTGGGCTTGTAGAATGAAAATTTATTTACAATCTGTAGGATTAGACACTTGGAATATCACACAAACTGAGTATATTGAACCAACTACCAATTTTTCCCAGTGGACTGCTGAGCAAAAGGGTGTTGCACAAAATAATTCAAAGGCATGAATATATTATTTTGTTCATTAGATAGGAAAATAAAGTGTCTGTTTGTAAGTCTGCATTTGAAATTTGGAAAACTTTGCAAGTTACTCATGAAGGAACAAGCAAAGTTAATCAGACTAAAATTTCCATATTAACTAATCAGTTTCCATTGTTTAAAATGCATACAAATGAGTCCATTTTCGACATGTACTGTCGATTTCAAGACATTGTTCATTCACTAATTGCATTGGGAAAAGCTTTTCGGAGGAAGACCAAGACAAAAAAAATTCTAAATTCACTCACTCCAAAATGGGATCAAAAGACACTTACGATCGAAGAAGCAAATGACATCGGTCTCATGAAAATAGAAAAATTGATTGGGAATCTGATGTCGCATGAAGTTCAACTGTAGGGAAGAAGAGAAAACAAGGCTACAGAAAAGAAGTCATTAGCATTCAATGCAAAAATTGAAGATTCAGAACCAGACAGTGATGAGGAGACTGCTTTCATGACAAGAAACTTTCGAAAATTCATAAAATCTATAAAAATGAATAATTACAAAAGAAATGATCAAAGGAATTCAAGAAATAATGCCGAGCACGTCAGCAATGATAGATGCTACAATTGCACTAAACTCGGGCATTATAGGAAAGACTGTCCGTATCCAGATAAACAATTATTCCCTCCGAACAATGATTCGTCTAAGAAAAGGAAGAAAGCATACACAGCAACTCTTGATGACTCAGACTCATCATCCATTGACGATGAAAAGAAGACGAAAAATTCAAATTTATGTTTCACTGCTATTCATGAATCTGACGATGATGGGAATATGGATCTAAAAATAGGTACGCATTTACATTATTTTTAATTTTTCTTGGTTGAATGGATGCTTGTTTGTTTGCTTGATTTTATTAAATTCCCTGAATTTTAAATTCAAATTTATCCCTTGAAATTTGAAGTTTAAATTCAAAAATAATAATATTATTTTTATAATATTTTAAATATTGAATTATTAATATTTAAGAATTATTATATTTAATGTTATCATAGGAATTCTATAATTAGAATATAGGATATAATATATATAGTTATTAGAAATTAGGATTGGGCACTTGTCCTTTGAATCAATAGGCACATTTCGACATACCCGGATACCCCATGTCGACATGCCCCTTAAAATTTGATTTCAAAATTTGAATTCAAACTTTTGAATTTCGCTCCATTTTTTCACCAACTTCAATGCTCTGGAAAGATGCCTCTTGACCAGAGAACATGACTATAGAATCTCTATTTATCTCACTCTCTTTATCATCACTTTTCATTTTCATTTCAAATTTCAAACTTATTTTCATTATCTTCAACTCCTCTCAAACTTCTCTAATGGCCTCTTCAAGCACTCCTAACACCATTAGGCTTCCAAAATCTATCAAAAAACTTTCTTTTTAATGACCCAGACGCTATCAAAGCTTACATCAACTATGTAAAATTTGGTAAAATTCATATGGGAAAATTTTCTATTTTTGATGATTTTCCTTCTTATGAAATTAAAATCTTTTTCAACAATGTTCTATTCTTAGTTTAGTTGATAACAAACAAAATGATTTTGTATGTTATCCAAACCTTGTTAAGATGTTTTATGCGAATTTGAATCGAGATTTTATGATGGGGAAGAAGGACAAATTTGGAGTAGTGTTAAAGAAACACAAATTGTTTTGGATTGTAAAATTTTGAAAAATATTTTGGGATGTAAGTATACCGGAATGAATCTCTCGGAATTCCAAATCAATGAAAATGATCGAGTGACATTTCATCACATCTTTAAGGGGATGACAATTTTGAATTCAAAAATCGGTATTTTTGTCCAAAAGCAAGAATTGTTAATCTTATCCAACACACTCTTATACCAAGATTGGGATGAAAGTTTGCTAAGCACTTTTTGCAATTTTTGAAAATTATGATATTAACTGGGCTCAAGTTATTTTGGATGAGCTAAGGCCCAAGAACTTTACCATGGGTAAAAACATATTATACCATGGAATTTATCTTACTCGAATTTTCAATTACTTTGGAGTTGATTTTAAAAGAGAAGAATTTAAAACTAGAAAAGCGTTCAACCATGGAAACATTTCCCTTATGCAAATTCCATTAGTGTTTCAACCATATGAAACACTTACGGAAAAAGAAGAAAGGCTTGCTCATGAAGAAATGGAGGAAGAAGAAGAAGAGGAAGAGGAAGGAATGGAAATTGAGGAGGAGGAAGAGGAAGATCAAGAAATCTCCTTAGAAAGTATTGAATATTCTACTAATCCCGTTAATCCATCCAACAAAACCATTCCCGATAATCAAAGAATTATAGTGCAAAATCAAAAGACACTTAAAAGATCAGGGTAAGAAAGTGGATAAGATTTCCACTAAATTCGAGAAGTTCTTCGGAAAAATTAGAAGAAAGCTTGGACTATCATCTTCTTCATCTTTATCTAACTAGTTTTAGTTCATGTTATCTTAAGTTCTATCTTTGTATTTCCTTTATTTTAGTTAATATTATATTATTTTATGTAATGTTGACTATAATTATTAATGGAATCTTTCATTTCTTGTTATTCTTGTTCACTTGTCTCTGTAATTGCTTGTTTTTATATTATACAAATTTTAGTTTAGTAGATTTGTTAATATTATTCAAAATAAAGCAAATTGTCACTTTAGGTAGAGGCATGTCGACATCCAACGGGCAGAAACTAGTTACACTTTCAAATTTTAATTTTATATAACTAACTTATGTCTATTCATTTCGAACGACTTTCTATTCCTATTAATGTATGTTTCTTCCAGAATAAATTGTCAAACTTCATTTCTAGTCATTTTTTTCGTAGTTCTTTCTATGTCTTGAATTATGGCTTCTTCGATTAAGAATCTAAGTGATAATCTTGATGAAACTCTCACTTCCTTCAAGAATATTCTTACATTCATACTTCACAAGCAACATCACTTAGTATTAAGTCAAATACAGATGATCAAGGAGCAAGAGAGACATTTCGACGCCCTTCGTTGGATGATCTCAGCCCTTAACAAGGACGATCTTGAAGAAATTCCACCAGTCACTCTCAACAAAGATAAAGAAGAATGAGATGCCATTAAAGCAGACCCTATCTTTGGAGAAGATGGATGGTTGGACGTACCAATGAATATCTAGTCATTATATATGTTATTTGTTTGATTTGATTGGTGTGTGTTAAAACTTGATTGACTTAACTTATTTGGTATGGTTTGTATATATGTTTGGATTGAATAATTACTGTAAATATGATTGGCTGATGATCGATTTATTTGATTACACTTATGATCACACTTGGCACTTATTACACTTATATATGGTTTACTCTATTTTATTATAGTTGATTATCTTATAACAAGTTCAGGAATTTTATTAGTTAGAAGTTTTTGTTGATGACAAAGGGAGAGAAGTTATAAAATAGTAGTTGGCTTGGAGTAAGGGGGAGTTATCATGGTTTGGAGTAAGGAGGAGTCATGGAGTAAGGGGGAGTTATGATAGGAGTTATGGTACCGTAAGTATATTTTATAAATACAGGTTGTCATCATCAAAAAGGGGAAGATTGTTAGGAACTGAAATGTTGGTTTTGATGACAACAACCTTTTTAACTATCTTATTATAAAATATATGCTAACACTATAATCTAGATAGATAGGTATATGCAGGACATATAGATATGCAGGTATTGATTAATGAAGACTGATTGGTAAAAAGGCTCAAGACTCAAGATTGAAAATTCTAGAGTATTAAGGTCAAGATTTCAAGATATGTGTCTAGTTTGTGTTAAAACTTCATGATAGCATGAAAATCTTCATTTCGAATTTCATTTAGGATGGAACCCATTTCTACCTTCTTAGTGGCTTACAAACCCACGACAAGTAGCTTACAAAACTACGTGAGTGGCTGACAAACCCACGAACATCCTACTTTTGTACAAGTTCTCGAGTCCTGATGTGATGAGATATTCTGCAGGAAGAAACTTACAAAACTACTTCAAAATGTTTTTTTAAAACGATTTTCAAAACTGAAAATGTTTTAGCCTTAAAACTATCTTTTCAAATGATTTTCAAAAAAGGATGTTTTAGCCTTAAAATATCCTTTGTTTTTGTGTCTTTAAACATAGTAAAATTAGTTTATTTTACTTCAGAATCATTTCATCTTGTTTTCATTTCAATACCATTTTCAAAATAAATTTTACATTATTTTTAACAAGGGGATGTCGACATCATGGGATACCCCATGTCGACATGGTGGCCACTTAATTCAAAATTTTCAATTTTCAAAAGAAGTATCTATTCATTTAAATCTCTTTACGAATGGTTATGACCGTTGGTGCTTCATAAATAGGCTTTACAAACGAATTTTTTAACCATCTATTTTCATTTCTTCACTTCTTCTTCTCCACAAATCCATTTTCTATAATTTTAATATTTTTAAGATTGTGCCGAAATTCTGTCGAATTCTCAAGTGAATCAAATTATAATGTCATTTTTGTTTGATTCTCTACTCTCTCTCTCGAAGATCAAAGTGCTATTCAGAGTTATAGGATCAATTTGTAATCAAAAGTATATCGAGTCTCTCTATAAGGTGTGGTTGTGCCTGGAAATCAAATGGGTAATCTTATGGCCCGTTAATTAAGAGAGTTTGCCCCGGACTCGTGAGATAGGAGGGTACCTCAAGGCCTTTATAAATTGAGGAGTGTAATCTTGACATTGGTTTAATAAAAATCTGTATGAGGTGGTTTGCCTTGGTACAAGACTGGATGTGGGTAACTCTGAACCAGTATAATATCCAGTATGTTCTTTCCCTATAATGCTTTTTATTTACTTTCTGCATCTATGTTTGTGTGACGCCCCACCTCTATACCCACGCTAGCCAAGAACACTACGGAGTAATGCTGTCGACTAGCACGGAGAATAAGGCTGTTGAGGAGCGACCATCCGTGTAATTGCTTAGCGCGAGCACCGATATGTCAGATAGTATAACATGCATTTTATTTCAAGAGGAAATCCAACATACCGATACAAACACAAAGCTACTACACAGGGGCTATAATAATCTTCGGAAACAAATATAGAAACAAGCATAACACAAATCAGTCACAGATAATTCATATCACAAAGGCGGAAATAGATATGAATATAACACATGAAAGTGTACATCAGAGTAGTGGTCAAACAAGATCCACAATATCAAAGAGAATAGATACAAGTGCTAGACAAAAGAATAAGTATACATCATAGAGTCTGTATCTCAAATGTATACAACAAAAACTACTAAACTAAAGTAGTTAGCCAAAAGTCAGAAGATGGTTCTAGATAGGAAGCCATGAGGAAGCACCTGTAATATCTCACTCTGACCCGAGTATTATTTAATAAGAAAATAATAAACGGATCAATCTAGCTATAAATATCAGATGAAATGATATAGAATAAGAAATATGAAAAAACGTATAATAATCACAATGCCAAGCTGTGATAAATAAGTAATTGAAAAATCAATAAGAGATTAGTCAATATCGCAAAGATCTACACAAGAATCAAAGGAAATGTCATACTCCTAATTTCATTCACCAAGCCACAATAAATGACATATATATTAATGCCAATCGTAAAAGTTGGTGAAACATAAATTCCAGAAGTCAACACAAGAAATCCAGAAATCACAATAAAAAGGATGGCCAATCCCACAAAAATAAACTCCTCCTGACAGGGTATAGTCCCCCATTACGGACTTTGAGCCGAAGCTCCTCCTGGTGAGCCGAAGCTCCTCGTGACAGGGTATAGTCCCCCATTGCGCACTTTGAGCCGAAGCTCCTCCTGGTGAGCCAAAACTCCTCCTGACAGGGTATAGTCCCCCATTGCAGACTTTGAGCCGAAGCTCCTCCTGGTGAACCGAAGTTCCTCATGACAGGGTATAGTCCCACATTGCGGACATTGAGCCGAAGCTCCTCCTGGTGAGCCGAAGCTCAATAAAAACGACGTACAGTCCTCCACGTGGACAAAGAGACATCGCACAATGCTAGTCTAAAGCATAAAATGATCGTCATGATCAAAGAGAAGTGTCGATTACAGTAAGCTAGTAAATATATGAGCTTAGCTTCATGTCCCATAACCACTAGCTTAACTTAAATATCTACGAACAAATTGTAGATCTCCAATAGAAAATTGTCACAAGAAATTCAATCGAACAAGTCCAAGAATTAACCGACGAAGTAAACGCAAGCGTTTCATACCACTCGTTTTACTAAGTCGTTTAATTAGATTTCTCATACGAGTAAGGAAAAGGCTTGTATATACTAATAGATTGGAAAACGATTTGAGAAAACGAGCTTTGTAATAAAATAGTGTTGAAATCATTTGAAGAAAGAGTTTTGATATTTACTACTAGTATAGAAAACCTTTATATTTTTAAAGTGACAAATCACAAACATGATTGTAGAAACAATCAATCACTAAAATTCACCTACGAAGACGTGAATAAAATCCAAGAAATCGATAAAGGATCCATCTAAATGGATATTCAAAAATCCCTAAAAAGAGTCATCAAAGTCATAATAGATGATAACAACAAATAGGAAACAACACGAATCGATTAAAGTTGGAAATTCAAGCAACTAGGCGAAAATAGGCAAAATTGCACAGGTCGGTCGACCGGCTGCAGGGCTCGGTCGACCGGACCCTGTTTTGAAAATTTCTCGGGACATCAGGTCGGTCGACCAAGCCCTGCAGCAGGCCGACCGAACCAGAAACAGAGAAGTGCAAACTGCACTTTTACTAGCAGGTCGGTCGACCGGACCAGGGGGTCGGTCGGCCGAACCTGATGCTCTGCAAATTGATGCCCATTTAATTGATGTGCAACCTCCAATTCGCAACCGAACGAGTACGGACGCTAGGGAATTATGCCTAACGGCTACCCGGCCCTATTGGCTCCTCGATGCATCACCAAAAACACATTTGAACATCAAAGCTATGATTTTTAAGGATTTGGCTTTCAAACACTAAAATTGGAATATTCTCAAAAAGCAATCCAAATCAAAAGCAATTGCACAAGAATAAGTGTTAGGAATTCATACCTAACAATCGAAGATAATCATAGACTAAGATGTGAGATTAAAAATCTCACCTTTGAACCCAAACGATTGAAGAAGAAGCTTGAAAGCAAAGGGGGAATCAACCACACTTCAAATCCAACTCAAGAAGCTTGATTCTCAACTCAAAAGAAGAACATTCCTAAATTTAGGTTTAGCAAATTTCAGAAATCAAAGGGAGAATGAGTTGGAGAAGAAGAAGGAGATGCTTACCAATGGGTTCTCTAGAGTTTGGAGCTAGAAGATGGATTTGCTAATGAAGACTAGGGCTTGGAATTTTAGTTTCCTCTTCCACTCCTCCATTATTATGAAAGCTTGAGTATTAGGAAAATAGAAAGGAAGTAAATGAAGAGGAGAGGGTTGGGACTGAATACATAAGTGGGGTTAATGGGCTCAGCCCAAACCAAAGCCCTAAGTGAAAAAGTGGCAAAAATCAACTTTCTCCAAACATATCGAAGCTTATACTCAAAAAGGTCGCAAATGTCATTTTGAACTCAATGGGGGTGGTCTCAAGTCCCAATTCGACTGTTTGCAAAAAGTAGCTTTTCGGACCAAAATCCGACGAACGATAAAATATTTAAATAAAATATTTAAATATAAAATCGATAAATATGCGGGTTGTTACAGACTCCCCTCCTTAAAGAAATTGCGTCCTCGCAATACTTAAGAGGAAAATAAGAAGTAACAATCATATATCAACACAAAAGAAAATTGAAATAAGAAATTCACCATAAAGAGCACGAAAGAGTTAGCATGAACGGGATCGCTCGATGAATTCTCTAGATTCCCAAGAGTAATCCCTAGGATTTGAGAACCATTGAACTCTCACAAGAAGGACATCTTTATTTCGAAGTCGATCAACCTCCGAAGCAATGATGCGAATGGAATGTTGCTCATAAGTCAAACTTGGTGAAACTTCAATTTCTTCAATAACACCGGGCTCAAGAATGGAAACCGGAATCCCTAAGGCATTTCCGTAGATAAAAGACGTGGGGAACGTCAAGAATAGCAGAAAATTGAGCCAGTGTAACGGCGTAGTACAAAAACGGTACGCCCAATGAACTGATAAACCGGAACAATGATGTAGTATAATAATGGTACATCCATTGATCCAGATAAGATGGAACATCGATGTAGTATAATAACAGTACATCCGATGAACCGAACACCATAAAAGAACATTAGACGCGAGTCCATAAAAAGAAATGAGATGAAACTCAATAAAACGAAGTACATCAAAACATTCGATGAACTTGACAAAGAGATAATTCCATTCAGACATCATCAAAGAATCAACACTTGTTGCCTACGACAAAACGTATTGGCAACATGATTTCCCTTCCAGGAATAAAAAGAATATCAAGATCATAAGATGTCAGGAACTCAAGTCAACATGGAGTTTATGAGAAAATAATTATTCCAAAGATTTATGATCAAGGTAGAGAACAAATTTCTCATCCAAATATGATGATGCCAAATTCCAAAAGTAAAAACAATAGCCGCGAGCACTAGATCATGAGTGGCATACCTAGTCTCGATCGGCTTTAATGGTTTAGAAGCACAAGAGATAGCACGTTCTCTTTGCAAGAGAACGATACCCAAACCAATATGACTAGTATCGGTACAAATAGCAAAGTCTTGGTTCTCCTTCAGGAATCACAAGAATAAGAGTTTCGAAAAGAAAGAATTTCTTTTAAATAATCTTCGTTCCCATAAAGTTGAAACTTTCAAAATTACACTTATCTTTATGTAATTATCTTTCTAGAAAAATTTTACGTTTTACAAGTCAATACATCGTGTCTGATTGTCACATCAAAGCGTTTAGGAAATTCCTATCGATAACGTTGATCAAGCGCATCGACCAAAATTCTTAAAGCACTCAACGGGCAATACAATCACAAAATCATCTTTTATAGGATAAATAAATCTCTTAAAAAGTTTTAAGAATATTCGTTGTTCGTTTCAAGAACAAAATCCAGTTTTACTTATAAATAAATCTTATGAAAAAGATTTGCAAAATTTTATATTGCTATTTTCATCCAAAAATCAATAAATACAAGAATGGTCTCATCGAAATATTCATAGAATATTCGATTATAAAATGGATGAAATAAGCTGGACAAACTGAATGACAAAATAATTCATTCATAGGAATCATAACGAGTGCGGAGTGCGTAGGTGGAATGCTAACTTCCGCAACTCGTAGCAAATGAAAACCGGTGGTAAGGTCGAACTGAAAAGACCTTAGCACCACACAAAAGATTACTTAGGTGATAATCCTAAGACAAGCTCAAAAATTACCAGAAAAGTTTCACAAATTATTTAGATAATAGAAATAACACTTTTCTCATCTTGAGGGCTTAAAGAATAAAATGATGCCTTCAAAAATTTGAAATCGAAATCTCAAGAAAAAATAGAAATCTGCTTAACAGATAGAAAATGTCGAAGATGAATAGTCCATACGAAAAATAGGATATGGGCTTTACTAATGATTAAGCCAATCCTATCGCACAAATCAATTCCGAAGCCTAAGTAAAAATCGGCTCGGAAAGAAAAATCACATAAAATAATTTCGACATCAATAGAAAGCAAATTGAGTGTTGCGGATCAACCATCCGGATTCGCAACTCTGAAAGAAGTCATCAAGCCCAAAATATTTAAAGAAAAAGAATCAACAAGTTCTTTTTGATATAAAATAGTGAGATGGAACCCATATCAAAAAGAACACGAACAAGATAATCAAAAAGCAAATGTCATCAAGGATTGAATGAGAAATACCTTGACCACGAGAAGTGTTGCTAGGGACTTGCAGCTTTCCTTCTCTCTTGCTTTGACGCTTGGGACACAAAGATATATAATGATCCGCACTTTTGCAATAGCGGCAAGAAATAGGCCTTGGAAACCTATTTATATAGTGGTCCCTAGAGCCACAATTGTAGCATTCTCCGCGATTAGGGATAGGAGTATGTGCTATAGAAGTCTCTTGCTTTGCCCTCTTGTTAGGATTAGGACTTTCGAATCTAATAAAGGGATGCCTCTTCTTGGTGTTGTTGGAGTTCGGTTTGGCACTCCCAACCTCGACATCACTTTCTCTATCGGCCTCTTCAAGACGAAGGGCGATATCAATAAGCTGATCAAATGAAACTTCAAGTTTCAGGAGTAATGGCTTCTTAAGATTCTTATTCAAGCCATAGACAAATCTCTGATTTTTCTTCAATGGGGTGTTGATGTATTCAACCCCGTACTTAGAAAGAGATTCGAAAGACGCGACATAGTCTGTCACAGAAGATTCACCTTGAACAAGGTCAATAAAATGCCGGGCCAAAGTTACTTTTTCAGCCTCCAGCACAAATTTCAATTCGAATCTTTCCCGGAATTGCTCCCAAGTGAGATCCGCTTCAACGATTTCAGAAATTAAAAGCTCATACCAATCTAACGCTCTTTCTTGGAGCATACTAGAAGCCACTTGGACTCGATGTAGATCAATAAGGTTCATGCGAGAAAAGATGCGATCGCATGATTTGAACCAAGCTTGAATTTCTATAACACTCTCGAATCCCGTGAATGGCCTTCCTCCCAAATCGGTGTAGTCTCTGCACAAGCGTGCAAAACCGGATCTAGGATGAGTAGGCTCTGAATTGGGACCGGCAGCTTGAGCATTCTTTACTAGATCAAGAAGCTGCTGGGCAGACATGAAAACTCCATCTTAGGGAGTAGCACTAGATTGACCGGCGCTAGAACGGCCTGGTCTAACCATTTCTCTTCTTTAAGAAAGAAAGAAAGAAGAGGAAAAAGTTATTCTCAAAGTAAATTTCAATCAAACTTGATTGATAAAACAAGGATTCATAAAGAAAATAGGATGAATCGGTACGAAGACTCGAATAAAATCCTAAAGCACGACTCCTAAGATGGACTTAGGACGATGATCCTTGTTATAATATTCCATATTGTTCCGAAGTTTGGCTCTGATACCAAGCTGTGACGCCCCACCTCTATACCCACGCTAGCCAAGAACACTACGGAGTAATGCTGTCGACTAGCACGGAGAATAAGGCTGTTGAGGAGCGACCATCCGTGTAATTTCTTTGCGCGAGCACCGATATGTCAGATAGTATAACATGCATTTTATTTCAAGAGGAAATCCGACATACCGATACAAACACAAAGCTACTACATAGGGGCTATAATAATCTTCGGAAACAAATATAGAAACAAGCATAACACAAATCAGTCACAGATAATTCATATCACAAAGGCGGAAATAGATATGAATATAACACATGAAAGTGTACATCAGAGTAGTGGTCAAACAAGATCCACAATATCAAAGAGAATAGATACAAGTGCTAGACAAAAGAATAAGTATACATCATAGAGTCTGTATCTCAAATGTATACAACAAAAACTACTAAACTAAAGTAGTTAGCCAAAAGTCAGAAGATGGTTCTAGATAGGAAGCTATGAGGAAGCACCTGTAATATCTCACTCTGACCCGAGTATTATTTAATAAGAAAATAATAAACGGATCAGTCTAGCTATAAATATCAGATGAAATGATATAGAATAAGAAATATGAAAAAACGTATAATAATCACAATGCCAAGCTGTGATAAATAAGTAATTGAAAAATCAATAAGAGATTAGTCAATATCGCAAAGATCTACACAAGAATCAAAGGAAATGTCATACTCCTAATTTCATTCACCAAGCACAATAAATGACATATATATCAATGCCAATCGTAAAAGTTGGTGAAACATAAATTCCAGAAGTCAACACAAGAAATCCAGAAATCACAATAAAAAGGATGGCCAATCCCACAAAAATAAACTCCTCCTGACAGGGTATAGTCCCCCATTGCGGACTTTGAGCCGAAGCTCCTCCTGGTGAGCCGAAGCTCCTCGTGACAGGGTATAGTCCCCCATTGCGGACTTTGAGCCGAAGCTCCTCCTGGTGAGCCAAAACTCCTCCTGACAGGGTATAGTCCCCCATTGCAGACTTTGAGCCGAAGCTCCTCCTGGTGAACCGAAGTTCCTCATGACAGGGTATAGTCCCCCATTGCGGACATTGAGCCGAAGCTCCTCCTGGTGAGCCGAAGCTCAATAAAAACGACGTGCAGTCCTCCACGTGGACAAAGAGACATCGCACAATGCTAGTCTAAACCATAAAATGATCGTCATGATCAAAGAGAAGTGTCGATTACAGTAAGCTAGTAAATATATGAGCTTAGCTTCATGTCCCATAACCACTAGCTTAACTTAAATATTTACGAGCAAATTGTAGATCTCCACTAGAAAATTGTCACAAGAAATTCAATCGAACAAGTCCAAGAATTAACCGACGAAGTAAACGCAAGCGTTTCATACCACTCGTTTTACTAAGTCGTTTAATTAGATTTCTCATACGAGTGAGGTAAAGGCTTGTATATACTAATAGATTGGAAAACGGTTTGAGAAAACGAGTTTTGTAATAAAATAGTGTTGAAATCATTTGAAGAAAGAGTTTTGATATTTACTACTAGTATAGAAAACCTTTATATTTTTAAAGTGACAAATCACAAACATGATTGTAGAAACAATCAATCACTAAAATTCACCTACGAAGACGTGAATAAAATCCAAGAAATCGATAAAGGATCCATCGAAATGGATATTCAAAAATCCCTAAAAAGAGTCATCAAAGTCATAATAGATGATAACAACAAATAGGAAACAACACGAATCGATTAAAGTTGGAAATTCAAGCAACTAGGCGAAAATAGGCAAAATTGCACAGGTCGGTCGGCCGGCTGCAGGGCTCGGTCGACTGGACCCTGTTTTGAAAATTTCTCGGGACATCAGGTCGGTCGACCAAGCCCTGCAGCAGGCCGACCGAACCAGAAACAGAGAAGTGCAAACTGCACTTTTACTAGCAGGTCGGTCGACCGGACCAGGGGGTCGGTCGGCCGAACCTGATGCTCTGCAAATTGATGCCCATTTAATTGATGTGCAACCTCCAATTCGCAACCGAACGAGCATGGACGCTAGGGAATTATGCCTAACGGCTACCCGGCCCTATTGGCTCCTCGATGCATCACCAAAAACACATTTGAACATCAAAGCTATGATTTTTAAGGATTTGGCTTTCAAACACTAAAATTGGAATATTCTCAAAAAGCAATCCAAATCAAAAGCAATTGCACAAGAATAAGTGTTAGGAATTTATACCTAACAATCGAAGATAATCATAGACTAAGATGTGAGATTAAAAATCTCACCTTTGAACCCAAACGATTGAAGAAGAAGCTTGAAAGCAAAGGGGGAATCAACCACACTTCAAATCCAACTCAAGAAGCTTGATTCTCAACTCAAAAGAAGAACATTCCTAAATTTAGGTTTAGCAAATTTCAGAAATCAAAGAGAGAATGAGTTGGAGAAGAAGAAGGAGATGCTTACCAATGGGTTCTCTAGAGTTTGGAGCTAGAAGATGGATTTGCTAATGAAGACTAGGGCTTGGAATTTTAGTTTCCTCTTCCACTCCTCCATTATTATGAAAGCTTGAGTATTAGGAAAATAGAAAGGAAGTAATTGAAGAGGAGAGGGTTGGGACTGAATACATAAGTGGGGTTAATGGGCTCAGCCCAAACCAAAGCCCTAAGTGAAAAAGTGGAAAAAATCAACTTTCTCCAAACATATCGAAGCTTATACTCAAAAAGGTCGCAAACGTCATTTTGAACTCAATGGGGGTGGTCTCAAGTCCCAATTCGACTGTTTGCAAAAAGTAGCTTTTCGGACCAAAATCCGACGAACGATAAAATATTTAAATATAAAATCGATAAATATGCGTGTTGTTACAGTTTGATTCTATGATAGTTCTACGATTAAGTTCTGCATTTGTTTGTGTCATAATTTCAATTTAGTTCATACAAGTATAAGAATTCATTAAGCACTATTCACCCCCCTCTACTGTTAAATTAGCCTTAAGATCCTTAATCCGCTATCCCTTTCATGGCCAACCTTTTCACATATTTGACATCTTACCCTGTTATTATTTTTCCATCTGCCTCTGCCTTTTTCTCTATTGTTGTAGCCACCTCTTTGATATGTTCGATTTGTTTTACTGTTGCCTTGATCTTTGCCCTTGTAATTAGCTGCATAGTTGGTAGACATGTCTGAATCTAGTGGCTTTTTATGGTCAATTCTTCCTTCATGTGCAAGAAGAATGGAGTGAATGTACTCTAGTGATGGCATGGTTTTCTTTGATGTGATAACTGCCACAGCTGATTCATATTCTTCACCAAGACTGTTTAGAATGGTCAAGACTTGTTCTGTATTTGATACTTTGTGTTCTGCTGCTTCTAACATATCACATGTCACTTTGATCTTTGATGGATAGTCTTTCATGGGTAAGTTGTCTTTCTTGATATTTTGCAACATTCTTTTGTAGTGCATTACCTTTGCAGCTGACTGTGTATTGAAAATTCTCTCAACTTATAAGTCTGTCTTGCCTATGATATTTTGTGTATTCCTCATTACTAATTACTTTGTTTTCTTGATTAGTTATAGATTTTGGAGGGACAAAGATGGTGCCAAGAATAAATCCCTCAATGACATAGCCTTGAAGTGCGGTTTTAATTTGGAGCTTCCACAAAAGATAATTGTCATCTTTAAGATGAACAGTTATCAATTGGCTTTGAGGACTGATTATTGTTTTGATGATACCGTATTATGATTTGATGATAATTTGTACTGTAGAAATTGAGAGATTAGAAAGAAGCACATGATTGTCGTATATTGAATTGTATTCAAAATACAATTGAATGGACTGTATTTATACAGTCATTACAACACAAATAAGATGGGCTGTTGGGCTTTTCATACCTGCACCGGTTATTACACAAATACAATACGACATAACCCTCATCTCGATCATTCTATTGCTGTAAGCAAAATTGTCCTTAAAAGATACAAATTCATGCTCAACTATATATGAGTTTAAAGTAAATAGCTGGCACTCAAAAGAATATGTAGAAAATAACATGCCACCAAGCATAACGGAGAACATCGTAGCAGTAGCAAGGCCGCCATTGGTTTAATGATGCCTAACAAGCAAACCTCCATACCAAAGAAGACTAGCATAACAACAAAACACTGTGAAATGTCAGTGGAAATTCGATCGCCTGCTCCACTCAATTACTTTATCTTCTCCAATTCGTTCCTGCAAATGTGAGAACAACTTTCTAGCATCATTTGTAAATTTTATGTTCCGTTGTTTTTTTGATAGAGATTACATAGTTGTGGCTTGTAGATTTAAAAAACAAAAACAGTATGCTACATGCAATCTAGAATTTTCTGAAATACCAAGTGTATTGTTTAAATCCAATCAATTTGTAAACAACGAAGATCAGATTTATAGTGATACTAATGCACAAAGGAATTTAGATCCAAGCAAGATATATCAAAATTTAGGCAAGCTAACCTATTTAATTCTTGTTCTAGCTGCCTTGTCAAGAAAAATAAAAAATTACTGTAAAATTTATCTCTAACATTTACTAAGTTACAGCATTTTAGTGTTGCTTTTCCTAACTCAACCCTCAAATCTAATTAGACCAAATAATTAAAAAAATTATAGAAAATAATAGTTGGTATGGATTATTATTATTATCAACTTATTAATTTTATAAGCTTAGTTAATTTGTATATACAATTTTATGGTTTTAAAATAGAAAAAGAAACAAAATTTATCCTTTCAGGTAATTTAGTACCATCAGCTTCAAAATTTCCATCATCAGCCAAACCATAACCAACAACTCTCAGAATTCCTAAAATGTAAGTATAGTTACATAAACACCAAAGGATCATTGTGTTCATCCACAGGGAATAGAGAACATAATTTGAAAAATCTAAGAAGAAACATACCATGTCATCAGATGTCAGAGTTCCAGTTTTATCAAAGCAACATATATCAACCTGCATACTATAAGCATATTATATTTTCGCATTGACCTCTAAAATACTGATACTGGAAGCCACGTATAACACAAATTTACTGCTTAGGTTGCTGACCTTTCCAGCAAATGGTATTCTGAATGGCTCGGTACAGAAAATGCCTTTCCGTGCTAATGCAATTAAAGATGTGTTAACATCTATTGGTAGCTCCATAGGCAGCTCAGGTGGAATCACAGAAGCAACAATTATAGAACAGCTTTAAAAGAGTTTATATTTGCTCCCCATAGGATCTTCTATTCCTTATAACAAAGGCAAATGTTAATTACCAAATAATACCATACAAATAGATAAAGTTTCTAGAGGGAAATTAGTCAATACCTTCTTAAGCACATAACCTGCTGCTATGATGGCAAATAACACCAAGAATAATATGAACAACCCGCTTTCCCAGCTATTTGCAGTTACCTGAACATCAAATAAGCAAAAGTTATGGAAAATACAATCAGTTATTTAACTGGAGATAGGAGACAGCTTACTTTTTCAGTAGAAAATAATAGTCCGGCCCTCAGTGGTTTCGAACCCTGTGTTAAAACTAGGTCACCATTCTTGAATCAAACTTTGGGAAGAATCTATCAAAAATAAAACTGACAAAAAAACAAAAAAAATACAACTATACAACCCAATTCGTTAGCCCAATAACAATTGGACCTGAAACCAAAATAACACTCAACACCCCCCTCAAGCTGGAGATTGGTACAAACCTAGCTTGGATAAAATAGAATTTTGCTGATGGGATGGCAATGTCTTCGTAAAAACATCAGCTAGCTGCTCTGAAGAAGGAACATAGGCAAGTTTTAACAATCCTTCCATGACTTTATCTCTAGTAAAGTGGCAGTCTACTTCTATATGTTTTGTTCTTTCATGGAAAACTTGGTTTCTCGCAATATGCATGGCAGAATGATTATCACAAAATAGAGTGATTGGTTTGATTGGATTCACCTCTAGCTCTTGTAGTAATCTGACTAACCAAGTTACTTCAGTAGCAGCTTGTGCCATAGCTCTGTACTCTGCTTCAGATGAACTTCTAGAAACTATTGCTTGTTTCTTCGACTTCCAAGAAATAGGAAAGGTGCCAAGAAGTATGATATAACCAGTAACAGATCTTCTTGTCATCGGACAGGCTGCCCAATCTGAGTCAGAAAAAGCTTGTAAGGATGGTTGATCACAACCATTAAGAAGTATACCATTACCTGCAGTTCCTTTTACATATGATAGTGTGTGATGCAAAGCTTTAAGATGAGGAATCCGAGGGTTCTGCATAAATTGACTTAATGTTTGTACTGCAAAACTTAAATCTGGTCTGGCATGCGTGAGGTAATTCAATTTACCAACTAAAGTTCAATAAAGAGTAGGATCATGCAAAAGATCTCCATCTGTTGCATTCAATTTGAGATGAAGTGGTAAAGGTGTCACGTCACATTTGGAAAAGGTAATGGCAGAAGTTTTGAGTAAGTCAATAGTAAATTTGTGTTGTGTTATAACAATCCCTGAATTGATATAAGTAACTTCCAAACCCAAAAACTAATGTAGAGAACCCAAATTTTTGATGCTAAAAGTATAATGTAAAAATATTTTCAAATTTTCAATTTCAGATGAATCGGAACCTGTCACTAAAAGATCATCGACGTACACAGCTAATATGGTTGTCAAACCTGATTGCCTTATAGTGAATAAAGAGTAAACATTTTTGAATTGAGAATATCCATGAGAAAGCAAAGCTGATGTAAGTTTGTGAAACCATTGTCTTGATGTTTATTTCAAACCATAAATTGATTTCTTAAGTCTGCAAACAAGATGATTAGGATTTGGAATTCCTTCAGGCATTAACATATAAACTTCTTCATATAAATCTCCATGAAGAAAGGCATTATTGACATCAAATTGATGAATATTCCATTTCTTTGAAGCTACAACTGCTAGAATGGTTCAAATAGTTGTCATCTTGACAACCGGAGAGAATATCTCATGAAAATCTACTCCTTCTTTTTGTGCGAAACCTTTAGCTATTAACCTACCTTTATATCTCTCCAAAGAACCATCCACCTTAAGTTTAACTTTAAAAACCCATTTACAACCAATTGGAAATTTCCCTATTGGAAGTTTAACCAAATCTCAGGTTCCATTTAACTGAAGAGCATTTATTTCATTTTTTATAGCTAAAACCCAGTTTTCCATGAAAGAACAAAACATATAGAAGTAGACTGCCACTTTACTAGAGATAAAGTCATGGAAGGATTGTTAAAATTTGCCTATGTTCCTTCTTCAGAGCAGCTAGCTGATGTTTTTACGAAGACATCGCCATCCCATCAGCAAAATTCTATTTTATCCAAGTTGGGTTTGTACCAATCTCCAGCTGCTTTGATACCATGTTAAAACTAGGTCACCATTCTTGAATCAAACTTTGGGAAGGATCCATCAAAAATAAAACTGAGAAAAAAAACAAAAAAATACAACTATACAACCCAATTCGTTAGCCTAATAACAATTGGGCCTGAAACCAAAATAACACTCAACACTCCGTACGAAGAACAACACCTAAGCAGCCTCCAGCAGGTGTTTTTAGATGAAATGACTACAATTCAAGATATAAGGCAAAGAATAAGCAACAAAAAAATACTAGCATTCCTTTAAAATGAGTCACGTTACCTTATCAGGAGTATGTTGATGTATTTTTGTTCCTCAATTCTTGTCCCGCAACTGAAATCTATTGATTTAATTTTAATTATGAAGCAAATAAAATTAACGAACTTGGCAACATAAGCAGAGAAAAGTTAAGAGAGAAATCTCAAAGCTCAATGCAAAATCGTGAGCTATACATGTTTTATCTTTAATTTGAGACTTGTAGAGTTGCACGACTTAAATTGACATATTATGTACCAAGCATTGTCATTTACCAAGCGTTGGCATTCAACAAGACTGCCGTTTGCATGATATCATTTCAAAATTTGCATATAATGGCTGCAGATTTTACTGAGTTATTGAGTGAACTTTGATAAATCTAAGACATGGACATCATGAAGGAGCATGTCAAGAGAATAATGATGAAGTTATTTGTTGAGGTTAGTCACACATCGGACAATTTACAATATGAATTCTGCATAAATACTATGATACTTTCCATCACATTAACCAATTGGTTTTGTCATAATATGAGGTTCTCTAAGATTATTTGTGTAGCTACACCGCTACATATTATCAGTGAATCAGTGCATGAAAAATACATATTGCTCTTGTATCCAAAGGTCAATATCAGTTTTGAAGTGCTAAGTGAATCCCGTATACCTTTGATGAACAATTATAAAATATTTCAGAGATCTAAGCCAACGAAGTAACTGGTAGATTATGTTTTGATAGAAATACCAACTCTTGTGTTTTAAGTAGGAAAATTTGTAACTAGGTGGCATGCCTTCATATTTCACTATATTCATGGGATAAACATTAGTTTACAGTCGACGTAGATTGTTGAAATTGTGTACAAATAGATCCATGACTCTTGTTTTAAGCTCTAATCGAACCTAGAAGACTTTGGCAGGTTTATAGAAACCATTTACTGCAATAATTCCTTTGGCCGGGCCACCAACCTATTAGCATTAGAAACATTCCTTGCAATAATTTAAAAACAATGTAACACACACAGACAAAGAATCCATTCATCATGTAACTTGTAGAAAATTCATAACATTGTCTTAAAGTCCTAAGATTGTCTTGAAGCATTAGCTTATATATGATTCCATTTCCACCTAAAAGAACAGTGCACACGATATTTGTTAGAAATGAATGAGTTGTATTGGGGAATGTGAAGGCATTAATTGTCTTGGAAGTTGAATAGTCTCACATCTTATAATATAATATAATATTTGTGTTCATATACTAAGATGTGGACATTATGACAATTCATATAGACAAAGATAGATACAAGCCAGTTGCACCACCCTGTACACGCACACGCCCACATCCATGGTGTGGGCGAATGAGCGTCCGAGACACTTAGCAATTAGCAGTTGGCTTGGCGTGGTTGTTCATATCGAATGGTTTTCTATTTCTATCTGTTCAAATTCAAACGGTTGCACCGTTTGGTAAAGGATCGCAACCTTTTCAATGGTTATGACCGTTCAAACAGATACTACTCCCTCGAATAGGCACCTTCCTGTGCCTATATATAAGCAGAACGAAAAACAGAAATACACAAAATAATTTTCTGCGTTTCTTTTTCATCCAAACTCTGTTCTTAAAATTATCTTTTGAGTTTTTCGTTGCTCTGCAATTATCAGCGCAGCACTATAGAGATCGGTCCGTTTCATTTTGAAAATCAGTTGCCCATCGACCCTTCAGCGCCATTGAAGGAGCAATTATGTTTCAAGGAAACAGTTTCACTGGACTCAGAAAAAATTCAACGGTAATCTGTTTACCAGTATTGCATATATTTGCAACAGTTTTATCAACATAATTGCAACAGTTTCGCAAGGCTTTTGTAACATTATTGTACTACTCTCTGTATACAGTTTAGTAACACTTTTCCGACGTTACTAAAATAACAATTTCGTAACACCTTTCTAATGTTACAACTAATAATCTTGAAACATAATTTTGTATTTTGTTTGTCACGGATTGGAGTCATTATATTTCTGACAATGGCTTAAGACAGTAATACATCGGCAATCAAACCAACCGTGGCACCAATAAGAACAGAACAATGGTTCCAACAACCACTGTCGCTTTTTCACATAGTGAGAGGCTAGAAAAATTTGCTAGAGTAGATTTCAAACGTTGACAACAGAAAATGCTGTTTTACTTGACTACTCTTAACCTTGTGTAATTTCTCACTGAGAATGCTCCGGAAGTGGACGAACTAGAGACTGATGCAACCTAAGTTGAAACACTCAACATATGAAACAGTTCGGACTTCATATGCAAAAATTACATATTAAATGGACTGTATAACGGTCTATATAATGTGTATTGCATAATAAAGACTTCGAAACAACTCTAAACTTCCCAGGATAAAAAGTATAATACGGAGTATGCTGGAATGAAAAAGTTCATTGTCGGAAAGTTTCTCGATTTCAAAATGATAGATTCCAAAACCATTATCAGTCAAATCCAAAAGTTGCAGGTAATAATACATGAAATTCATGTTAAAGGGATGTCCTTGAGCGAATCATTTCAAGTGGCTTCTGCTATCGAAAATCTACCCCCGTTATGGAAAGATTTCAAGCATTATCTAAAACATAAGCTCAAGGAAATGACTGTGGAAGATCTTGTAATTCGACTTAGAATCGAAAAGGACAACAGAATATCAGGAAAGAAACCACCAATGCAATAGTGGCAAAATATGACACCCCACCTCTATACTCACACTAGCCAAGAACACTACAGAATAATGCCGTCAACAAGTATGAAGAATAAGGCTGTTGATGAGCGATCATCCGTGTAATTGCTTTGTGCGAGTACCCATATGTCAGATAGAAGGTCTCATATTTCATTTAAAGAGGAAATCCGACATATCAAGCACAAACTCAAAGCTACTACACAGTGGCTAAGTGATCTTCGAAAACAAATATAAAATAAATATAACACAAATTAGTCACAGATATTCATATCACTAAGGCGAAAACAATATGAATGTATCACATAAAAGTGTACATCAAAGTAGTGGTCATACAAGATCCAATACATCACAAAAAAAAGGGTACAAGTGCTAGACGAAAGAATATGTATACATCAAGAAGTCTCTTTCTCAAATGTATAAAACCAAAAACTACTAAGCTAAATAGTAAACCAAAAGTCAGAATATAGTCCCTGCTAAGAAGTCAAGTGGAAGCACCTGTAACACCGCGGTCCGACCCGAGTATTATTTAAGAAGAAAATAATAAATGGATCAGTTTAGCTATAAATATCATATAAAATGAGATAGGATACGAGATATGCCAAAAACGTATGATAATAATAATGTCATAATGTGATAAGTATACATTAGATAACAAAAAAAATCATACAATATCTCGAATATAATCAAACACAAAAAAGAATGTCATATTCTTTAACTTATTCACCAAACCACAAATATTGATAAAACTTATCAACGTAAATCATAAAAGTTGATGAAACACAAATTCTAGAAATCATTAATTAGAAATCCAAAAATCACAAAGGGGGGAGGCTTATCACAAATGGAAGCATAAAAACTCACCAACTTGCGTATCACAAATGAAACGCTATCCCATAAACCGAACATCGATGCACCTAGAAAGATACGCTCCATGCATAAACAAACATCGACGCACCTAGAAAGATACGCCCCATGCAAAGTTTAACATCGACACACCTAGAAAGATACGACTCATGCAGAGGCGAACATCGACGCGCCTAAAAGATACGCCTCATGCTCTAACTTATCGAGCCGACTGATCTGCGAACGGTCCAAAGACCATGGGTCACTAGCCCATAAAAATGAGCTGAATGCTCCATAAAACAAGGTACAGTCCACCATGTGGACAAAGAGACGTCGCACATTGCTAGTCTAAATCACAAAATGATCATCATCAATCATCACGATTACATTAAGCTAGTAAATAAATGAGTTTAGCTTCATGTCTCATAAACATTGACTTAACTAAACACTTACGAACAAATTGTAGATTTCCACACAAAAAATTATCACAAGAGTTTCAATCGAATGAGTCTAAGAATTAACCGATAAAGTAAACGCAAGTGTTTCATATCACTTGTTTTGCTAAGTTGTTTAAATTTGATTTCTCGAACGAATGAGGAAAAGGTTTATATATACTAATAGTTTGGAAAACGATTTTATAAATGAGATTTGTATTAAAATAGAGTTGAAATCATCTTTGTGAAAGAGTTTGAAATTTACTACTAGTATATAAACCTTTGCATTTCAAAGTGACAAATCACAAAAATGATTGTAAAAACAATCAATCACCAAAAAATCACATACGAAGACGTGAATCAAATCCAAAAAAATCGACACCGAATCCATAAAAATGGATATTCTCAAAATCCCACAAAAGAAATTATCAAAAGTCAACAAAAGCGATTACAACTAATCGGATCAACGAGAATCGATTTAAGATTGGAAATCCACACAAAAAAAAATTTGGCCGAGATAAGCAAATTCAGTCGACTGAACTGTGTGGTCAGTCGACTGACACTATGCCTGAAAACTTTCAGTTTCCAAGTTCAGTCGACTGACACTATGTCCGGAAACTTTTGGTTTTCAGGTTCAGTCGACTGGACTACATTGTCAGTCGACTGATACTGTCCAGTCGACTGATACTGGCTCAGGAAATTTTTTGGTTCTAGCTTCAGTCGACTGAACTTCCTTTTTCAGTATTTTCAGCCTCTCCCCAAGAAGGACAAAAATCCTAACCGAAGGCGATCGAACGCACAACGAAGACTAGAAATTTATGTCAAGCGACAACCCTTATAGGCACTTCGATAGACCTCAAAAACATGTTCAAACATCAAAGATAGGATTTTTAAAGATTTTTGACTTCAAATGTGACGACCCACCTCTATACCCACGCTAGCCAAGAACATTACTTGAATGCTGTCAACTGGCACGGAGAATAAGGCTGTTGAGGAGCGACCATCTGTGTAATTGCTTTGTGCGAGTACCGATATACCGGATAAAAATATAACTTTTCATCTCAAGAGGAACTCCGACATACCGACACAAACTCAAAGCTACTACACAGTGGCTATAATATCTTCGGAAATAAATATAGAAATAAACATAACATAAATCAGTCACAGACAATTCATATCACAAAGGCGGAAATAGATATGAATATTACACATAAAAGTGTATATCAGAGTAGTGGTCAAAAGATCCACGATAATACAAAAGAATAGCAACATGTGCTATACAAAAGAATAAAACTATGAGTCTATATCTCAAGTGTATACAACAAAATAAACTACTAATCTAAGTAGTTTCCCAAAAGTCAGAGTAATGATCCAGGATGAGAAGTCAAGCAGAAGCACCTGCAACATCTCGGTCTGACCCGAGTATTATTTAAGAAGAAAATAATAAACGGATCAGTCTAGCTATAAATATCAGAAGAAATGATATAGAATAGGAGATATGACATAAACATATAATAATCACAATGCCAAGCTGTGATTAATAGGTAATTGAAAACCAACAAGAGATTTATCAATATCACAATAATCTACTCAAGATAAAAAGGAATGTCATACTCCTAATTTCATTCACCAAGCCACAATAAATGACATATATATATATATATATATATATATCCATGCCAATCGTAAAAGTTGGTGAAACATAAATTCCAGAAATCAACACACGAAATCCAGAAATCACAAGAATAGGTGAAGGATAAAATTTCCTGAAATCAACACACGAAATCCAGAAATCACAAAAAGGTATGTGTGAGTCAAAATCACACAAGTGGTGTCTAGGCTAACCGAAAAGGTATGTGTGAGTCGAAATCACACAAATGGTGTCTAGCCTAACCTTGCAAACAAAAAGGTATATGCGAGTCGAAATCACACAAATGGTGTCTAGGCTAACCGAAAAGGTATGTGTGAGTCGAAATCACACAAATGGTGTCTAGCCTAACCTTGTAAACAAAAAGGTATATGTGAGTCGAAATCACACAAATGGTGTCTAGGCTAACCAAAAAGGTATGTGTGAGTCGAAATCACACAAATGGTGTCTAGCCTAACCTTGCAAACAAAGAGACATCGCACATTGCTAGTCTAAACCATAAAGATGATCGTCATGATCAACGAGAAGTGTCAATTACAATAAGCTAGTAAATATATGAGTTTAGCATCATGTCCCATAACCACTAGCTTAACTTAAATATTTGCGAACAAATTGTAGATCTCCACTAGAAAATGGTCACAAGAGATTCAATCGAACAAGTCCAAGAATTAACCAACGAAGTAAACGCAAGCGTTTCATACCACTTGTTTTACTAAGTCGTTTAATTAGATTTCTCATACGAGTGAGGTAAAGGTTTGTATATACTAATAGATTGGAAAACGGTTTAAGAAAACGAGCTTTGTAATAAAATAGTGTTGAAATCATTTGAAGAAAGAGTTTTGATATTTACTACTAGTATAGAAAACCTTTATATTTTTAAAGTGACAAATCACAAAGAAGATTGTAAGAACAACCAATTACTAAAATTCACATTCGAAGACGTGAATAAAATCCAAAGAAATCGATACCAAATCCATAGAAATGGATATTTCCAAAAAGATCCATAAAAAAAGTCATCAAAGTCGACAATAAGTGATAACGATTAATAGGATCGCTAAAATCGATAAACAATGGAAATTCAATCCAAAAAGGCAAAATGGACTCAAACAGCAGGTTCAGTCGACGGAATAGAGTTTTCAGTCGACTGACTCTGTACCTAGAAATTTTCCAGGTTCAGGAAACTTTCTGTTTCCAGTTTTCAGTCGACTGAGCAGAGGATTCAGTCGACTGAATCATGCCTGGAAACTTTCGGGTTCCAGGTTCAGTCGACTGAACAGAAGATTCAGTCGACTGAATCATGCCTGGGCTGTTTTTCAGCCTATTCAAATGAAGAGCAAATTCTTCCAAAATGCAACCGGACGAACATTGGCTCTAAGGGTTTATGCCAATCGGCAACCCTGGCCCTATATGCTCCTCGGTGCATCACTAAAAGCATGATTAAACATCCATAAAAGGATTTTCACACAAATTTGACTTAAAAACCCAAAAATTGGAATATTCACAAAACCAATCCAAATCAAAAGCAATTGCACATGAATAAATGTTAGGGATTCATACCTAACAACAAAGATAGATATAGACATAGATGTGAGATTAAAAATCTCACCTTTTTAACTCAAGAACAAGAAGAAGAAGCTCAAATGCAAAGGAAAGGCTAACCACTCTTCACTCTTACTCAACAAGCTTCAATCTAAGAATAAAACACATATTTTCCTAAATTAGGTTTAGGATATTTTCTGAAATTGAAGAGGAGAAGAGATGGAGAAGATGGAGAAGAGGCTTACCTATCCTTCTCTTTGAATTAGGAGCAAGAATTTGGATTATCATGAGCAACTAGGGCTTGGGAGTTTCTATTTCATCTTCCTTTCCCCCATTAACAAAAAAGCTTGAGTATTAGGAAAATAGAAAAGAAGTGAATGAAGAGGAGAGGGTTGGAACTGAATACATAAGTGGGCTCAGCCCAAACCAAAACCCTAAGTGAAAAGTAGCAAAAATCAACTTTCTCCAAACATATCGAAGCTTATACTAAAAAAGGTCGCAAACGTCATTTTAAACTCAATGGGAGTGGTCCCGAGTCCTAATTCGACCGTATGCAAAAAGTAGCTTTTCGGACTAAAATCCGACTAACGATAAAATATTTAAATAAAATATTTAAATATAAAATCGATAAATATGCGGGTTGTTACAGACTCCCCTCCTTAAAGAAATTGCGTCCTCGCAATAATTAAGAAGGAAATATAAGAAGTAACAACCATAGAAGCATATTAACACAAAAGAAAATTTGAATCAAGAAGTTTACCATAAAGAGCACGAAGGAGTAAATCCGAAAGTTTTCGTTCGATGAATTCTCAAGATTTCACATGAGCAATCCTTAGGATTTGAGAAGCATTGAACTTCTATCAAAAAGAATATCTTTATATCGAAGGCGCTCAACCTCGGAAGCAATGATACGAATAGAATGTTGCTCAAAAGTCAAATTTGGTGAAACTTCAATCCCTCAATAGCACTGGGCTCAAGAATAAAAACCGGAAACATAAAAGCATTTCCATAGTTAAAAGACGTGGAAAACGTCAAGAATAGCAGAAAGTTGAGCCGGTGCAACGGCGTAGTACAATCACGGTACGCCCGAGAAACTAGAAACTCGAATAATTTGGAACACCGACGTAGTACAAAGACGGTACGTCCAGTGAACCAAGAAGCCAAGTCATTGATGTAGTACAAACGGTACATCCAATGAATCAAAAACACTGATGTAGTACAAACGGTAAATCCAATGTATCAAACAGCAAAGGCATTGATGTAGTACAAACGGTACATCCAACGAATCAAAGACACTGATGTAGTACAAAAGGTACATCCAATGTATCAAACAGAAAAGGCATTGATGTAGTATAAACGGTACATCCAATGAATCAAAGACACTGATGTAGTACAAACGGTACATCCAATGTATCAAACAGCAAAGGCATTGATGTAGTACAAACGGTACATCCAATGAATCAAAGACACTGATGTAGTACAAACGGTACATCCAATGTATCAAACAACAAAGGCACTGATGTAGTACAAACGGTACATCCAATGTATCAAACAGCAAAGGCATTGATGTAGTACAAACGGTACATCCAATGAATCAAAGACACTGATGTAGTACAAACGGTACATCCAATGTATCCAAAAAGAAAAGACATTGATGTAGTACAAACGGTACATCCAATGAATCAAAGACACTGATGTAGTACAAACGGTACATCCAATGTATCCAAAAAGCGAAGTCATTGATGTAGTACAAACGGTACATCCAATGAATCAAACAGCAAAGTCATTGACGTAGTACAAACGGTACATCCAATGAACCAAAAAGCGAAGTCATTGATGTAGTACAAACGGTACATTCAATGAATTAAATAGCAAAGTCATTGATGTAGTACAAACGGTACATCCAATGAATCAAAGACACTGATGTAGTACAAACGGTACATCCAATGAATCAAAAAAGAAAAGACATTGATGAAGTACAAACGGTACATCCAATGAATCAAAGAAACTGATGTAGTACAAACAGTACATCCAATGTATCCAAAAAGCGAAGTCATTGATGTAGTACAAACGGTACATCCAATGAATCAAACAGCAAAGTCATTGACGTAGTACAAACGGTACATCCAATGAACCAAAAAGCGAAGTCATTGATGTAGTACAAACGGTACATCGAATGAATCAAACAGCAAAGTCATTGATGTAGTACAAACGGTACATCCAATGAATCAAAGACACTGATGTAGTACAAACGGTACATCCAATGAATCAAAAAAGAAAAGACATTGATGTAGTACAAACGGTACATCCAATGAATCAAAGACACTGATGTAGTACAGACGGTACATCCAATGTATCCAAAAAGAAAAGACATTGATGTAGTACAAACGGTACATCCAATGAATCAAAGACACTGATGTAGTACAAACGGTACATCCAATGAATCAAAAGTCAAATAATTCGGAACACCGACGCAGTACAAAAACGGTACGTCTAATGAACCGAAGCCCGAATGATTTCGGAACACCGACGTAGTACAAAAACGGTACGTCCAATGAACCGAACACACTAAAAGAACATCGGACGCAAACTCATAAAAGAAATGAGATGAAACTCAATAAAAAGAAGTACATCAAAACGCCCGATGAACTTGACAAAAAGATAATTTCATTTGGTCAACATCAAAGAATCATCCACTTGTTGCTTACGACTAAACGCATTGGCAACACGATTTCCCCTTCGGGAATAAAAAGAATATCAAGATCATGAGATGCTAGGAACTCGTGTCAACATGCAGTTCCTTAAGAGAACATAAATATTCCAAAGATTTATGATCGAGGTAGAGAACAAATTTCTCATCCAAATATGATGATGCCAAATTCCAAAAGCAAAAACATTAGCCGAGAGCACTAGATCATAAGTGGCTATCTAGTCTCGAGAAGCTATAATGATTTAGAAGCACAAGGGATAGCACGTTCTCCTTTGCAAGAGAATGGCATTCCAAACCAATACGACTAGTATCGGTACAAATAGCAAAGTCTTGGTTCCCCTTCAGGAATCACAAGAAAGAATAAGAGTATCTAAAAGAAAAAACTTCTTTTAAATAATTCTCTTCCCTGAAAAGTTAAAACTTTCAAAATTACATTTTTACTTTTATGTAATAATCTTTCTACAAAAATTTACATTTTTACAAGTCAATATATCGTGTCTGATTGTCACATCAAAGCGTTTAGGAAATTCCTATCGATAACGTTGATCAAGCGCATCGACCAAAATTCTTAAAGCACTCAACGGGCAATACAATCACAAAATCATCTTTATAGAATAAATAAATCTCTTAAAAAGTTTTAAGAATATTCTTTGTTCGTTTCAAGAACAAAAATCCAGTTTTACTTATAAATAAATCTTATGAAAAAGATTTGCAAAATTTTAAATTACTATTTTCATCCAAAATCAATAAATACAAGAATGGTCTCATCGAAATATTCATAGAATATTCGATTTGTAAAATGGATGAAATGAGCTGGACAAATTGAATGACATAATAAGTCATTCATAAGAATCATAACGAGTGCGGAATGCGGTAAGTGGAATGCTAATTTCCACAACTCGTAGCAAACGAAAATCGGTGGCAAGGTCGAACTAGAAAGACCTTAACACCACACAAAAGATTTCTTAGGTGATAATCCTAAGACAAACTCAAAAATACCGGAAAATTTCTCAAACTACATAAATGAGAGAAATAACACTTTCCTTATAAGTGGACTTAAGGAAAAAATGATGCCATCAAGTTGGAATCAAAATCATAAAGGAAAAATAGAAATCTGCTTAACAGATTGAAAATGTCGAAGATGAATAATCCACTCGGAAAATAGGATATGGGCTTCACAATGATTAAGCCAATCCTTACTGAAAGGTCAATTCCGAAGCCAAAGCAAAAATATCGGCTCGGAAAGAAAAGTCACATAGAACAATCTCGACATCAAAACAAAAGCAAATTGAGTGTTGCGGATCTTCCATCCGGATTCGCAATCCTCAAAGAAGTCATCAAGCCCAAAATATTCAAAGAAAAAGAATCGACAAGTTCTTTTGATATAAAAATAATGAGATGAAACTCATATCAAAAAGAACTCGAATAAGAAGATCACAAAATAAATGTAATCAAGGATTAAATGAGAAATACCTTGACCAAGAGAAGAGTTGCTAGGAACTTGCAGCCTTCCTTCTCTCTTGCTTGGAAGCTTAGGACACGAAGATAAAAGATGGCCCGAAACTTTGCAGTACCGACAAAAGAGGGTTTTCGGACACTCCCTTGCATAATGGTCCGTGGAACCACAATTGTAGCAATGACCACGACTAGAGGTAGGAGTCTTTGCTACCGGAATTTGTTGCTTCCCTTTCTTATTAGAATTGGGGCCTTTGACTATGATAGGCCTCTTCATGTTGTTTTTGAAGTTCTGTTGGGCACGCACAACTTCAACATCACCTTCATTATCGGCCTCTTCAAGACGAAGAGCGATATCAATAAGCTGATCAAATGAAACCTCAAGTTTCAGAAGTAATGGCTTTTTAAGATTCTTATTCAAGCCATAGACAAATCTCTGATTTTTCTTCAATGGGGTATTGATGTATTCAACTCCATATTTGGAAAGCGACTCAAAGGATGCGACGTAATCAGTCAGAGAGGATTGACCTTGAACAAGGTCTATAAAACGCCGTGCTAAAGTTACTTTTTCAGCCTCCGGCACAAACTTTAGTTCGAATCGTTCCCGGAATCGTTCCCAAGTAAGATCCGCTTCAACGATTTCAGAAATTAAAAGCTCATACCAATCTAACGCTCTTTCTTGGAGCATGCTAGAAGCCACTTGGACTCGATGAAGTTCAATAAGATTCATGCGAGAAAAGATGCGATCGCATGATTTGAGCCAAGCTTGAATTTCCATAAGACTCTCGGATCCCGTGAATGGCCTTCCACCCAAATCGGTATAGTCTCGGCACAAGCGTGCAAAACCGGATCTAGGATGAGTAGGCTCCTGATTGGGACCCGTTGTTTGAGCGTTCTTGACAAGATCTAAAAGCTGCTGGGCAGACATAAAAACTCCATCCAGGGGAGTAGCACTAGATTGACCGGCACTGGGACGGCCAGGTCTAACCATTTCTCTTCTTTAAGAAAGAAAGAAAGAAGTGGAAAAAATTATTCTCAGAATAAATTTCAATCAAACTTGATTGATAAAACAAGGAATCATAAAGAAAATAGGATGAATCGGTACGAAGGCTCGAATTAAACCCTAAAGCACGACTCCTAAGATGGACTTAGGACGATGATCCTTGTTAAATTATTCTACATTATTCCGAAGTTTGGCTCTGATACCAAGCTGTGACGACCCACCTCTATACCCACGCTAGCCAAGAACATTACTGTGAATGCTGTCAACTGGCACGGAGAATAAGGCTGTTGAGGAGCGACCATCTGTGTAATTGCTTTGTGCGAGTACCGATATACCGGATAAAAATATAACTTTTCATCTCAAGAGGAACTCCGACATACCGACACAAACTCAAAGCTACTACACAGTGGCTGTAATATCTTCGGAAATAAATATAGAAATAAACATAACATAAATCAGTCACAGACAATTCATATCACAAAGGCGGAAATAGATATGAATATTACACATAAAAGTGTATATCAGAGTAGTGGTCAAAAGATCCACGATAATACAAAAGAATAGCAACATGTGCTATACAAAAGAATAAAACTATGAGTCTATATCTCAAGTGTATACAACAAAATAAACTACTAATCTAAGTAGTTTGCCAAAAGTCAGAGTAATGATCCAGGATGAGAAGTCAAGCAGAAGCACCTGCAACATCTCGGTCTGACCCGAGTATTATTTAAGAAGAAAATAATAAACGGATCAGTCTAGCTATAAATATCAGAAGAAATGATATAGAATAGGAGATATGACATAAACATATAATAATCACAATGCCAAGCTGTGATTAATAGGTAATTGAAAACCAACAAGAGATTTATCAATATCACAATAATCTACTCAAGATAAAAAGGAATGTCATACTCCTAATTTCATTCACCAAGCCACAATAAATGACATATATATATATATCCATGCCAATCGTAAAAGTTTGTGAAACATAAATTCCAGAAATCAACACACGAAATCCAGAAATCACAAGAATAGGTGAAGGATAAAATTTCCTGAAATCAACACACGAAATCCAGAAATCACAAAAAGGTATGTGTGAGTCGAAATCACACAAGTGGTGTCTAGGCTAACCGAAAAGGTATGTGTGAGTCGAAATCACACAAATGGTGTCTAGCCTAACCTTGCAAACAAAAAGGTATATGTGAGTCGAAATCACACAAATGGTGTCTAGGCTAACCGAAAAGGTATGTGTGAGTCGAAATCACACAAATGGTGTCTAGCCTAACCTTGTAAACAAAAAGGTATATGTGAGTCGAAATCACACAAATGGTGTCTAGGCTAACCAAAAAGGTATGTGTGAGTCGAAATCACACAAATGGTGTCTAGCCTAACCTTGCAAACAAAGAGACATCGCACATTGCTAGTCTAAACCATAAAGATGATCATCATGATCAACGAGAAGTGTCAATTACAATAAGCTAGTAAATATATGAGTTTAGCATCATGTCCCATAACCACTAGCTTAACTTAAATATTTGCGAACAAATTGTAGATCTCCACTAGAAAATGGTCACAAGAGATTCAATCGAACAAGTCCAAGAATTAACCAACGAAGTAAACGCAAGCGTTTCATACCACTTGTTTTACTAAGTCGTTTAATTAGATTTCTCATACGAGTGAGGTAAAGGTTTGTATATACTAATAGATTGGAAAACGGTTTAAGAAAACGAGCTTTGTAATAAAATGGTGTTGAAATCATTTGAAGAAAGAGTTTTGATATTTACTACTAGTATAGAAAACCTTTATATTTTTAAAGTGACAAATCACAAAGAAGATTGTAAGAACAACCAATTACTAAAATTCACATTCGAAGACGTGAATAAAATCCAAAGAAATCGATACCAAATCCATAGAAATGGATATTTCCAAAAAGATCCATAAAAAAAAGTCATCAAAGTCGACAATAAGTGATAACGATTAATAGGATCGCTAAAATCGATAAACAATGGAAATTCAATCCAAAAAGGCAAAATGGACTCAAACAGCAGGTTCAGTCGACGGAATAGAGTTTTCAGTCGACTGACTCTGTACCTAGAAATTTTCCAGGTTCAGGAAACTTTCTGTTTCCAGTTTTCAGTCGACTGAACAGAGGATTCAGTCGACTGAATCATGCCTGGAAACTTTCGGGTTCCAGGTTCAGTCGACTGAACAGAAGATTCAGTCGACTGAATCATGCCTGGGCTGTTTTTCAGCCTATTCAAATGAAGAGCAAATTCTTCCAAAATGCAACCGGACGAACATTGGCTCTAAGGGTTTATGCCAATCGGCAACCCTGGCCCTATATGCTCCTCGGTGCATCACTAAAAGCATGATTAAATATCCATAAAAGGATTTTCACACAAATTTGACTTAAAAACCCAAAAATTGGAATATTCACAAAACCAATCCAAATCAAAAGCAATTGCACATGAATAAATGTTAGGGATTCATACCTAACAACAAAGATAGATATAGACATAGATGTGAGATTAAAAATCTCACCTTTTTAACTCAAGAACAAGAAGAAGAAGCTCAAATGCAAAGGAAAGGCTAACCACTCTTCACTCTTACTCAACAAGCTTCAATCTAAGAATAAAACACATATTTTCCTAAATTAGGTTTAGGCTATTTTCTGAAATTGAAGAGGAGAAGAGATGGAGAAGATGGAGACGAGGCTTACCTATCCTTCTCTTTGAATTAGGAGCAAGAATTTGGATTATCATGAGCAACTAGGGCTTGGGAGTTTCTATTTCATCTTCCTTTCCCCCATTAAACAAAAAGCTTGAGTATTAGGAAAATAGAAAAGAAGTGAATGAAGAGGAGAGGGTTGGAACTGAATACATAAGTGGTCTCAGCCCAAACCAAAACCCTAAGTGAAAAGTAGCAAAAATCAACTTTCTCCAAACATATCGAAGCTTATACTCAAAAAGGTCGCAAACGTCATTTTAAACTCAATGGGAGTGGTCCCGAGTCCTAATTCGACCGTATGCAAAAAGTAGCTTTTCAGACTAAAATCCGACTAACGATAAAATATTTAAATATAAAATCGATAAATATGCGGGTTGTTACATCAAAACACCAAAATTGAAATATTCATCAAACCAATTTAATTCAAAGGCAAATGGATAAGGAATACATGTTAGGAATTACTATCTAACAACTATCAAAGATATAGACATAGATGTGAGTTCAAAAACTCACCTTTTAACCCCAAAACACAAATGAGAAGCTCTAGAACAAGCAAAGATTGATCTCTCTTCAACAATACCTCTAGAATCTTCAATCTATTATCAAAGGTGAAGTTTTTCCTAAGTTAGGTTATAGGAATTTCTGAAAATTTAAGAGCGATTGAGATGGAGTAGATGAAGAGGATGCTTACCTATGATTCTCTTGGATTTTAGACTTGAATTTGATAATTCCTAAGAGAATTAGGGATTAGAAATTTCTAATTTCTTTTCTCTTCCACCATTTTTCTTTTAGCTTGAGTGTTAGGAAATAATAGAGTGAGTGAAGAGAAGTTGGATGAAGGGTTAGGTTATTAGACAAGTCAAAGGGTTGAAACCCAAATCCAAAGCTCAATAGAAAAATAGTAAAATTATAGACAACTCCAAACATATCGATGTTTATATTCAAAAAGATCGCATATACTATTTTGGACTCAATGGAAGTGGTCTCGAGTCCTAATTCAACTGTTTGCGAAAAGTGACATTTCGGACTTAAATCCGACTAACGATGCTACATTTAAATAAAATATCTAAATATTCAATCGTAAAATATGCGGGTTGGTATAGACTCCCTTCCTTAAAGAAATTGCATCCTCATAATCATTAAAAGAAAATAAAGAGTAACAACCATAAAAGCATATCAACACAAAAGAAAATTTGAAATAAGAAGTTCACCTTTAAAGAGCACGAGGGAGTAAGTCCGGATGCGTTCGCTCGATGAATTCTGTGGATTTCCATGAGCAATCCTTAGGATTTGTGGACCATTGAACTTTCACAAGAGAAACATCTTTATTTCGAAGGCGTTTAATCTCCGAAGCAATGTCACGAATAGGATGTTGCTCATAAGTCAAATAAGATGGAACTTCAATTTATTCAATATCACCGGACTCAAGAATAAAATCAAAATCCCAAAGCCATTTCTGTAGTAAGGAGACGTGGAAAACGTCATGAATAGCAGAAGATTGAGTCAGTGCAACGATGTAATTCAATAACGGTACACCCGAGCAACCGGATACTCGAATAATTTGGAACAACGACTTAGTACAATAACGGTACACTAGATGAACCCATTAAAAAGATCACTCCATTCGGACATCATCATAAAAACAATCGCTTGTTGCTTACGGCTAAGGACATTGGCAACACGATTTCCCTTTACGGAAGTATAAAAAATATCAAGATCATAAGATGCAAGGAACTCAAGTCAACGTTGTTGACGCAAATTAAGTTCCTTTTGAGGAAATAAATACTCCAAAGATTTATGATCAGTGTAGAGAACAAATTTCTCTTCCCAAAATAATGATGCTAAGTTCTAAAAGCGAAAACAATAGCCGTGAGCACTAGATCATGAGTGGCATACCTAGTCTCCATAAGATTTAATTATATAGAAGCATAAGTGATAGAACGTTCCCTTTTTGCATGAGAATGACATCCAAACCAATATGACTAGCATCAGTACAAACAATGAAGTCTTGGTTCCCTTCGGGAATCACAAGAATAGGAGCATCTGAAAGGAGTTCTTTTAAGCGATCATCTTTCCTGAAAAGCTTAAAACATTCAAATTATAATTAACTTTATGTAATCATCTTTTTAAAAAAATTACTTACTACAAGTCAATTTACCGTGTCTGATCGTCACATCATAGCGTTTAGGAGATTCCAATCGATAACGTCAATCAGGCACATCGGCCAATATTCTTAAAGCACTCAATGGGCAATACAACACAAAATCATCTTCTATATGATAAAAATATCTCTTAAAACTTTACGAATATTTTTTGCTCGTTTTAAGAACAAAATCCAATTATACTTATAAATATCTTATTAAAAAGATATGCGAATTTTAAATTGCTGTTTTCATCCATAATCAATGAAAAGAAGACAGACTCATCGAGATATTCGTAGAATACTCGATTCATAAGATAGATGAAATAAGCTGGATGGTTCGTCAAACCAAATGGCAAAACAAGCCATTCATAAGAAGCATAATGAGTGCGGAATGCGGTTAGTGGAACACTATCGTTCGCAACTCATACCTAATGAAAACCTTAGCACCACTCAATAGATCGCATAGGTGGTAATCCTAAGACAAGCTCAAAAATAATGGAAATTCACAAACTACATAAATGAGACAAATAACATTTTTCCTCATCATGTGGGTTTAAAGAAATAAATGATGCCACCAAATTGGAATCAAAATCATTAAGAAAAATTAAAATCCTGCTTAACAGATTGAGAATGTCGAAGATGGATAGTCCTCTCGGGACAAAGGGGGCTTCGTAATGATTAAGCCAATCCTTTCTCAAAAATCAATTTCAAAGCCTAAGTAGCACATAACATGCAAATCGTATCGAAAAGCACAATCACGTAAAATAATCTCGACATCTTTATAAAATAAACCGAGTGTTGCGGATCCACCAACTGGAATTGCAATTCTCAGTGAAGTCATCAAGCCCAAAATGTTTAAAAAAAGAATCAACAAGTTCTTTTTATATAAAATAATGAGATGAACTCATATCAAAAAGAGCTCGAATAGAATAATCACAAAACAAATGTCATCAAGGACTAAATGAGAAATACCTTGACTAAGAAAAGTGTCACTAGAAGCTTGCACAACATTCAGCTTTCCCTTCCTCCTACTTTGAAGTGTGGGACATGCAGATATATGGTGACCCGAATTTTTACAATAGCGACAATAAAGAGGTTTCAGACACTCCTTTGCATAGTAGTCCGTGGAACCACACTTGTTGCATTGTCCATGACTAGAGGTAGGAGTCTTTGCTACCTTAGTTTATTGTTTTCCTTTTTTGTTGGGATTGGGGCCTTTGAACATAATAATCCTCTTCATGTTATTGTTGAAGTTTTGTTTGACACCCACAACTTCAACATCACCTTCTTTATCGGCCTCTTCAAGTCGAAGAGCGATATCAACAAGCTGATCAAAAGAAACTTCCAGTTTCAGGAGTAAAGGATTTTTGAGGTTCTTATTCAAACCATAGACAAACCTTTGATTTTTCTTCAATAGAGTATTACTCTACTAAACCCCATATTTAGAGAAAGATTCAAAAGATGCGACGTAATCCGTCATAGAAGATTCACCTTGAATAAGGTCAATAAATCGCCGAGCTAAAGTTACCTTCTCAGCCTCCGACACAAACTTTAATTTGAATCTTTCCTGGAATTGCTTCCAAGTAAGATCCACTTCGACAATCTCTGAAATCAAAAGCTCATACCAATCTAATGCTCTTTCTTGGTGCATGCTAGAAGCCACTTGAACTCGATGGAGATCAACAAGATTCATGTGAGAAAAGATGCGATCGCATGATCTAAGCTAAGCTTGGATTTCTATAACACTCTCGGATTCCTTAAATGGCCTTCCATCCAAATCGGTATAATCTCTGCACAAGCGTGCAAACCCAGATCTAGGATGAGTAGGCTCTGAAATGGGTCTGACAGCTTGAGCATTCTTTACAAGATCTAAAAGCTGCTGGGTAGACATGAATACTCCATCCTGAGGAGTAGCACTAGATTTACCGGTGCTACGATGGTCTGGTCTAACCATTTCTCTTCTTTAAGAAAGAAAGAAAGAAGAAGAAAAAGTTATTCTCAGAATGAATATCAAACAATCATGATTGATAGAACAAGGCATCATAAAAGATAATAGGATAGAACGAGTCCAATGGCTCGAATTAAATCCTAAGGCACGATTCCTAAGAAAGACTTAGGACAATGATCTTTGCTATAATATTCTATATTGTTTCGAAGTTTGGCTCTGATATCAAGCTGTGACCCCCCACCTCTATACTCACACTAGCCAAGGACACTACGGAGTAATGCCGTCAATTAGCACGAAGAATAAGGCTATTAAGGAGCGACCATCCGTGTAATTGCTTTGGGCGAGTACCAATATGCCAGATAGAAGGTCAGGTATTTCATTTAAAAAGGAAATCCGACATATCAAGAACAAACTCAAAGCTACTACACAGTGGCTAAGTGGTCTTCGGAAATAAATATAAAATAAGCATAACACAAATTAGTCACAGATATTCATATCACTAAGGCGGAAACAGATATGAATATATCGCATAAAAGTGTACATCAAAGTAGTGGTCATACAAGATCCAATACGTCACAAAAGAATAGGTACAAGTGTTAGACAAAAGAATATGTATAAATCAAGGAGTCTCTATCTCAAATGTATAAAAGCAAAAACAACTAAGCTAAGTAGTAAACCAAAAGTCAGAAGCTAGTCCCTGCTAGAAAGTCAAGTGGAAGCACCTGTAACACCTCGGTCTGACCCGAGTATGATTTAAGAATAAAATAATAAACGGATCAATCTAGCTATAAATATCATATAAAATGACATAGGATACGAGATATACCAAAAACGTATGATAACAATAATGTCATACTGTGACAAGTATGCATTAGATAACAACAAAAATCATACAATATCTCGAATATACTCAAACACCAAAAAGAATGTCATATTCTTTAACATATTCACTAAACCACAAATATTGACAAAACTTATCAATGTAAATCATAAAAGTTGGTGAAACACAAATTATAGAAATCATCAATTAGAAATCCAGAAATCACAAAGGAGGGGAGGCCTATCACAAATAGGAGCATGAAAACTCACCAACACATATATCAAAAAGGGAACGCTATCCCATAAACCGAACATCGACGCACCTAGAAAGATATGCCCTATGCATAAACAAACATCGACGCACCTAGAAAGATACGCCTCATGCAAAGTCTAACATCGACGCACTTAGAAAGATACGACTCATGCATAGGAAAACATCGACGCACCTAAAAGATACGCCCCATGCTCTAACTTATCGAGCCAAATGCTCCACGAACGGTCCAAAAACCATGGGTTGCTAGCCCATAAAAATGAGCCGAATGCTCCATAAAACGAGGTACAGTCCCCCACATGGACAAAGAGACATCGCACATCGCTAGTCTAAATCACAAAATGATCATCATCGATCATCAAGAAGTGTCGATTATACTAAGCTAGTAAATAAATGAGTTTAGCTTCATGTCCCATAACCACTGGCTTAACTTAAATATTTATGAACAAAATGTAGATTTCCACTCGAAAATGGTCACAAGAGTTTCAATCGAATGAGTCTAAGAATTAACCGACAAAGTAAACGCAAGCATTTCATACCACTTGTTTTGCTAAGTCGTTTAATTTGGATTTCTCGAACGAATGAGGAAAACATTTATATATACTAATAGTTTGGAAAACGATTTTATAAACGAGCTTTGTATTAAAATAGAGTTGAAATCATCTTTGTGAAAGAGTTTGAATATTTACTACTAGTATAGAAACCTTTATATTTCAAATTGACAAATCACAAAAATGATTGTAAAAACAATCGATCACTAAAAATTCACATACGAAAACGTGAATCAAATCCATAGAAATCGATACCGAATCCATCAAAATGGTATTCCTACAAATCCCGAAAAAGAAATTATCAAAAGTCAAAAAAAGTGATAACAACTAATCGGATCAGCGAGAATCGATTTATGATTGAAAATCCACACAAAAAGGTAATTTGGCTGAGATAAGCAAATTTAGTCGACGAACTATGTAGTCAATCGACTGACACTATGCCTAGAAACTTTTGGTTTTCAGATTCAGTCGACTGGATTGCATGGTCAGTCCACTGACACTATGTTTAGAAACTTTCGGTTTTCAGGTTCAGTCGATTGGACAACATGGTCAGTCGACTGATACTGGTTCAGAAAATTTTCTGGTTCCAGGTTCAGTCGACTGAACTTTCATTTCCAGTATTTTCAGCCTAGCCCCAAGAAGGGCAAAAATCCTAACCGGAGATGATCAAACGAGAAACGGAGACTAGGGATTTATGCCAAACGACAACCCAGCCTTATAGGCACTTCGATACACCCCAAAAACATGTTCAAACATCAAAGATATGATTTTTAAAGATTTTTGACTTCAAAACGCCAAAATTGGAATATTCATCAAACCAATTCAATTCAAAGGCAAATGGACAAGGAATAGATGTTAGGAATTACTACCTAACAACTATCAAAGATATAGACATAGATGTGAGTTCAAAAACTCACCTTTTAACCCTAAAACACAAATGAGAAGCTCTAGAACAAGCAAAGATTGATCTCTCTTCAACAACACCTCTATAATCTTCAATCTATTATCAAAGATGAAGTTTTCCTAAGTAAGGTTATAGGAATTTATGAAAATTGAAGAGGGATTGAGATGGAGAAGATGAAGAGAATGCTTACCTAAGCTTCTCTTGGATTTTGAACTTGAATTTGATAATTCCTAAGAGAATTAGGGGTTAGGAATTTCTAATTTCTTTTCTCTTCTCCCATTTTTCTTTTAGCTTGAGTGTTCGGAAATAATAGAGTGAGTGAAGAGAAGTTGGATGAAGGGTTAGGTTATTAGACAAGTCAAAGGGCTGAAACCCAAACCCAAAGCCCAATAGAAAAATAGCAAAATTCTAGCGAACTCCAAACATATCGATGTTTATACTCAAAAAGGTCACAAACGCTATTTTGGACTCAATGGAAGGGGTCTCGAGTTCTAATTCAACTGTTTTCGAAAAGTGACATTTCAGACTTAAATTCGACTAACGATGCTATATTTAAATATTGTTACACCAAAGAAAATGTAGTCGAGACCGAGAAAAACAACAGGCGGAAGCGGGAATACAATCCAAACACAAAGAAACCAAAAAAATTCAAAGGAACCTGTCACAACTGCGGGAAGAAAGGACATAAGGCCAGCGATTGCCGAGGTCCAAAGAAAAAGAAAGAACAAGAAAATATCACCGAATGCAAGAAACTCTCTGATGAAATTTCTGAAATTAACTTGTCTACGATGATTTCTGAATGCAACTTAATTGACAAATCCTAAGACAGGTTTGTGGACACATGTGCCACTAAACATATCTGTGCCAATAAGTGGATGTTCTCCAACTATAAACCTGTAACACAAGAAGAACAATAGTTTATGGGAAATTCCTCCACCTCAAAAGTAGAAGGAAAAGGCGGAATTGTGCTAAAGCTGACCTTTGAAAAAGAACTTACGCAAGTAGCAAGTCCACATATCTTAATACTTAACCTGGCTTTTTGACCTTTATCACCAACGAAGAACCTCAAACCTAAAAGGCCGTCATGGAATCATCTAGTAAAGAAAATAGCAAGTCCACAAGTGATATATATTCACAATTGAAGGAGCAACAGTGTCTTGAAAGTCATCAAATTAGACTGTGATTGCATGCTCTACAATGGAAGCAAAATTCGCAGCCTTATATGAACCAGTGGAAGAAGCATAATGTCTTCAAAATTTTCTTGAAGGTATTACATTATGACCTAAGCTTATGACCGCTATTTGTATTGACTATGATAGCACAACGGAAATCATAAGGTGTAAAAAAAAGTTACAATAATGAGTCTACGCATATACGAAAAAGGCACGAAACTATCAAAGACTTGCTCAAGAATGAGGGAATATTAATGAATATGTGAAGTCAAGGGGACATATAGCAGACCTTTCGACTAAAGGGCTGTGTAAAGACAAGTAATATTTACATTAGCATATTGGAGATCTCATAGTCTAGGTTCAATAGGCAAACTAGTTAGGGAATTTTCAAGTAAAACACACAAAATTACTTATCTATGGTCGCTGAAGTGTGTTTCCTACAAAATGATGAGGGTGAATTGATATTCTTAATAATACTAATATCTTACTGTAAGAGGAATATATCAAAACATTTTTAATTAGTATTACCTATTCGAGAGTGATGTGGGGTTGCATCTATAAGTGTTACAAAGCTACACCTTCTGAAGCTCTCATGAAAACTCGATCTGTTCGGGACCAAAATGAACACAGCAGAATGAAATGCAATATGCCAGATTTGGTATGTGCGACCTTTGTTGTTTAGGTTTACTATAAAAGTGAATAGTTCAAGATTTTATATCACTACTTTACAAAGTAAAGCCGAAATGTGCTCACCATGGAACGTTCAAGTCTAGAAGTCACATCTTCGGTATTATTCTCTAATGATTGGAAGAACTTATTTTCTATTCAATGTGAGGTACGTTATAGTTTGAATAGAAAATGTGGGGTATTGTTGGAAATTTGGTAGAAATTAAAGTCTCACACCAGGAAATATTTAGGCAAAATTCCCCATATACACCAATACATATAATGTACTATGTAAATTGGTATTAGAAAAAAAAACACATGCATGCATGCGCTTGAAATAATATATTAGAATATCAAAGGTAAGGCCTTGGGCCTCGAGCCTATTGGGGTGTCGTGATTTGATGAGATGTCGGGTTCAGATGGGCCTGGCATGCATAAAACAGGTCATAAGCTTATATATGCAAAACCCGTCTCTTGTATACCTGTATATGCATGCCGAAAATTCCAAACAAAACCACCTTTTAATTCTATTATACCTCACTTCTCTCCGCTTTTCTTCACACGGCCAAAAGAGAAATACAGATTGAAGTTGGACATGATCTAAAGCATCCATGCACGCCCTGAATTGAGAGTCGTATCCAGCAAGTCATACGCCTACCTTGCCAAAACTACCGCAGAGACCTAGAGACGAAATTCTGTCTTACGACATTGCGACTACTAGTCTCTCTCGAATCAAGATTGATCTCATTCTGTTCACAACATACTATCAATTGCACCCTGAGATGCTTCAGAAAAAACTGCAAATTAAGATGCGAAGAAATATAACTATTAGTCAAACTAGCATGAGTGCAAGGGTAAATTCGGTATTTCAAAAAGACACCGATAAAAATATTTCATGGAATTCTCTTTATTAGTAGCATAGAATTAGTAGTATAGATGAGTTGTGGACATGTTTTCAAGAGTTGGAGAAGCAAAATGATGATTGATTGATAAATTGATGAAGAAAGGAGATGACAAAATATGGGGAAATAAGATGAGAAGGATTTGAAGAGAGAAAGGTGGAACATGGAGTGTGGTAAAGTTTTGAGAGTAATCTGTTGCTCACGATTCCACGTTAGCCCGTACAAAATGTCAGGGTTTCCTTCGGGCCCTCTTGATTATATTTTTTCAGTTATAAAATCTATGGTAGATATTTTATTTTATAATTTAAAATTAATCAGATTGGTCATTCAATTGGTTTTATCATAATAATCTATTAACCGACCTACACATAATTGGATCCCAAAATTTTACAAATGATCTGATTCATCTCTTTATATTTGATTGGTTTCGATTCATTTTGTCTGGATTAGATTGAATTGAACGAGCAACAAATTCATGTGCATCCCCACCACTTAAACAGTAACTATTGTCCATTTATGCAAGTATTACTTGTGTATTTCTCAAAATCATCAAAAATATTTGCTTTATAGTAATCCATGGAACACAAGGCGTCAGAATCATCAATATATGCATAGACATTATATATCCCTTTTAAAATTCCCACTAGAAATTATCTGAAGATACACGCTATCATATTAAGGACAACATGATGAGGTTCAAAATACTTTCACTATATCCGTCTATATAAACCCAAACAAGATACATAGCAACAACAAGATGGGTACATCCAGTAACAACATGTTCACAATAGTTTTTCTTATATTCATATTACTAAGTGTTTCTTTCGCAAAAGTTCATGTGAGCATAATGAACAAATTGGGAGGAGGAAAAAGCATCAACGTTCATTGTCAATCAAAAGACAACGATCTCGGCCAACAAGTTGTAGCAGATGGATCTGAATATGGATGGGATTTCTCCATTAATATTATTGGCACTACTTTATTCTACTGTGATTTGAATTGGGGGAATGTGAGCTCTTTTCCCTTTAATGCGTTTGATTATCACAGAGATAGGCGTAGATGCAGCTCGACCTGTACTTGGATAGTTTCTCAAGAAGGCATTTATAATTTGGACGATGATACTGGTTTTTATGAGTTTATGTATTCTTGGAGTAGTTGATCAATTGATTGCGCTTAATTTCTGTTGCATATCTATTATTTTCACATTGTACCTTAAGATAATTGTAGTGCTTTATTGTTTCATATGTACATTTGCAGTTTGAAAAAAAAAAAAATGGAAACATGAATCATACACTCATTTCAAGTGAACTGTTGAAAAAACAAACATAAAGAGGAAAAAAAAGAAAAGAGGTGTGACATCATCTATAGTAATATATGGAGATTTGCTCTAAATGATGAAGTTATCTGCAATAGTTCCATTCTTCAGTACCACGGTGACTCCCGATCTGATATAAAAACCTTCATTTGATCTTTCTGCCTCTTCCACATTCTGAACAATTATATTCAGCAACAATTTATATTAAGAAATAAATTTTTATCAAGTGATAGGAAATGTACTTACATCTTTGTTTGCAATGATCACATTCTTTCCAATTTTTGCATTTTTGTCGATGATACAGTTTCTACATTTGTAATGAATGTATAAATATTCATGAAATTTTGCAGGAAAATAATAATTGAGTTCACAAATTATGTACCTGATTTTGGTATTTTCTCCAACGCCGACAGGTACATCTCCTTTCGCTAAAGAAGAGGCTTTTTCTTCTTCGGTTTGATAGAAGTCTGCGCCCATCATCATAGTATTCTGATATATAAAATAAGTGATGTCTATGCTAATGCTACACTTTAATAATAATAATAATACAAATAATAAAGGATTTTAAGCTTGAGATACCTTGATTTCCACCCCACTATTCAATTTCGATCGAATGCCAATTATGGAACGCTCAATGCTGCATTCTGTCAAGAAACATCCGTGTGAAATAATTGAGTTCAAAACCTGAAAGTTCACAAACAGAGTGATGAATTATAAATATTTTACTTGGTAAAACTTAACATTATATAATAAAACATACCCTGCACTTTTCTATTTTTGTTGGTGGTAGAAACCGAGGTGATGTGAAGATTGGCTTCGCAGGATCATACAAATGAAATTTTGGAACCTTCAACATTTTTTCGATTGTAAGTTAGAATATTGGTAATTTATAATTCTCTTGCAGTAATAAACAAATATTGCTGGTGTACTTTATTCATTCTTTAGACATGCACGAACATGCACGGATATGCAGGGATGTGCACGTTAAGTATACCTGATCAGTGAGGGCCAAATTAGCATCAAAGAAGGATTTTATTGTACCGATATCTTCCCAATATCCATTGAATAGATATGCCTGTCACATAAACTTAAAGATAAGAAACATTTTAAATGATGATGCATCGAAAAGGAAAAAAAAAAAATGAAAAAATAGGAAGTATACCTGCACATTATACTCTTCAGCAGCCTTTGGAATAATCTCCGAACCAAAATCATTGTCGTCGGGATAGTCCCATCTGGAAAATAAACAACAATTATAAACAGTATAATAATGCGATATGCTTGTGCTATTAAAAATTGGATATGGAAATATACTTAAGAAGCTTCAAAAGAACTTCAGTTCTAAATAAGTATACACCCATAGAAGCAACATATGGAGAGTTTTTCGCATCTCGTGCAGATAATCCAAGCATACTTGTATCAACTTGCTGCAAGGATTCACATTATAAAAACAAGGCTCCATTTATAATCCTCTTTTACTGCCAAAAACAAAAAAGCAAAAAACAAAAAACAATATTTACCATAGATTTTAACAATTCTCCTTTTGGTTTTTCAAGAAATTGGCAAATGCGGCCCCTGTTATCAATCTTAACCAGTCCAAAATCAGAAGCGCGGCTGATATAAAATCAATACAAAAACATATCATTATATGCATGCAATAATTTTTTGTTTTTGATCAGTTGAAAAATAATAGAGATTAAAAACTTGAATTACCAACGGCTAGATAGATACCTTTCATCAACTGGTACACAAGACACAGATATATCTGCACCAGAATCCATATGTTTCTGCTTATTATACCATATAAAGTAAGTTCAAATGACGAAATATATACACATATATCCAATATCTCGAACTTAATGTGAGATATAATATCGAACCTGAACAAAATCCATGTAATCCATCCGATACAAATGATCTCCCGACAGTATAAGTATATTCTCTATATTTTTAAGCTTTGGATCCTAGGTCAAATACAAACTTCCACACATAACATAACACATCCAAATATCAATAATGTTATCAATATAACTTTTGATCCAATACCTCAAGAATCCATGTGAATTGCCTAACAGCATCAGCAGTTCCCTGAAACCAATTCATTCCTGATTTTCCAGGCGTTTGTGTAGCCGCTAGCACCTGAAATAACAAACTTTACTTGATGAAATTTCTTTATATAGAATTAGGACTAACAGTATCAGTTTAGCTCTCACTTGTTTAAAAAAGGAAAATTTGATGAAATATATCTGCTCTTTATAGAACTGATAATATGAATAGCAACATCTTCTTAAATTATAGTTTTAATTTTAATGTACAACCTCAACAAATCCATTTCCAAAGTTAACTCCATTCCCTCCTAAATTATAAGCATGAGAAAGATGGCGGTTAAGAGACTGAGAATTGAACTGAGTCAGAACACAAATTTTGTTTATGCCGCTGTTAATGCAATTGCTCATAGGGACATCGATGAGCCTGTAGCAACCACCTATCGGTACCTTGAATTAAGCATATTATGTTAGAATTTTGAATAATAAATGTGAATATGTCAGTAGTTTGAGGATTAACTGCTTACTGCAGGTTTTGCTCTTGTTCGAGTAAGTGGAAAAAGTCGAGTCCCTGCTCCTCCTCCTAGTATGATTGCTGCTACTGTTTTCGGATCTGCTTTTGGCATTTCGGTAATTTTGGGTGTTTGTATTGTCTGCATCACAATTTGGAGTATATGAATAAAGAAGGAAATTAGAAGAAGTCAACTTAACGAAATAAAGCAATTACCAGGAACTCCTTGGCCACATCAGTGAAAACTGAGTTCATAGTTGAGCTCTGTGTGCGAATATCGTTTTTGATTTTTATTCTTGATACATTGCGAATTCTGTATTCCTTTTTCCATGGTTTTCTTTCTATGATTCTATCTCCGAACAAAGATGATGATCTTGAAGAATTATGAATCAAAGAGTTGGAATAAGACACTACAGGCATTTTTGAATTATGAGTTTTGTATATATGATTATGTCAAAAGGACAGATGAACCAACAGTGCAGTTAGTTTGTGAAAATGATACAACTTTTAGAAGGAGAAAGGGAGCTACCAAATGAGAATGAAGCAGAGAAGTTAAGTAAAGCAGAGTGATGTAATGAGAGTGAGAGTGAGAATAGGATTATATAGCAAAAAAGTAGACAGAACAGGTTTGAGTTTGATTTTTTCTTGGTAGATTCAGGATAAATAGGACTCATGCAGCAAAAGTTTTTTTATTTGGAACGAAGCGTTTAGCCTCTTTTTAATATTCATACCATATACCCTGTAGTCCATAACCCCAACAAAGATATAAGTGAACCTTTATATAGTTTATGTAATCCGTAAAGTAAGTCTGCTTACTCCGTATACAAATATTTTAATTTGAAAACTTTGAAATTAAACGTGTGAATTGGCTCATCTTCTACAATTTATATGTATATAACATCATGTTGATCACCCGATCGTTGCTTATAACCGTTTTAAGCATCAGTTTTACATGCGTTTAATCTCCTATGATTTGACCTGATAATTTAGAAAGCTAAAAAGGATATCTATGCATGTGTATATGTATGTATGTTACACACACCCCAAAGAATCCGATTTTAGGACATTTAGATCCATAAGTTTAGAACTTTATAACTAAGCTAGGGATCATCAAAAATAATATATAATTAAGTATGTTATAGGTTGACTTTTGAAGAATTACGACCTAATATTGATTTCCTTATTGTGTACATCGTTTAATCTAATTTCTGATCTTGTAAACACGAATCAAACGATTATAGTTCATTCGGTGAAAACCAATAGCAAGTTTAACTTACTAAGCAACAATTAACCACCCACAAGAATCAATCAATCAATGACATGATATAACAAAACTTAATTGAATTAAACAGCGTCCCCGATATGACATCTTTTACCATTTTCATTATAGCATGGTGAAGGAACCTTATCAGAAAATCACCTTTAGAATCAAAATATTTTATGCATGAATTTTCACACATGATGACCCGATTATAATGGACTTGGGCAAAGCTTATGGATGATCAAGTGCAAAATGGTACGGGAGAATAGTTGGAAGAAAGTGCCACCATTCGTACCAAACGATAGAATGGATTGGTATCGATCAATAGAATTTCACAATTCTCTATGAAATGTTGGTGTACTATAACATGAGAGCTTGGACTAAAGTGAAGGTACGAAGCAATGATGGATAGATGGATAAATTCAGTACAAAATGAAGCATTGCTGGGAAATTAATTAATACCATCAATTGGAATCGATCGATAGGATGTCGATTGGCACCGGTCGTGCTGCTGAGTTAAAACATCCATAATATTTCACCATTTTTGTCGATCTGAAAGAGATATTTATGTAATTGACTTTTTAGATGAGTGAGCTCGACTACTGAACCCTAACTCATTCCTTCACACCTTTAAATACAACGGTAATCAAGACAAAAAGGGATCAAATTAATTTTCACCAAAGGGAGGTTAATTTTTGTGACGACCCGTCTTTCTAACCACAAAAAGACGTATCATCAATAAGGAAAGAAAGAGATAGAAAAAGAAAAGAATAGAAAGAAAGAATAACAACATCAGAATCAGAAAGAAAGAAAATATTGAACCTTTAATTTAATTGAATAAAACAGATTTTATTATAAATAGTTTTGAAAGATTCTATTTTAAATTTTCAAATCAAAATTTCCTTCACAAAACATATATATATATATATATATATATATATATATATATATATATATAAAACTGAAAAATGTCCAAAGATCTTATCATTTTATGAAATGAAAAGCTTGTAGATTTAAATACTTATCAAAATAATATTGCCAAAATTCCAGGTCGTTACATTCCTCCCCCTTAAAAGAATTTCGTCCCCAAAATTTAAAACAAAAGTTAATTCAAAAGCTTTTATATTAACAATCCAAACATACATATCATTCATACAATAGCAATCAAACAAACAGTCCATCCTAACAACCATCACTAGTTATCCAGACACAAATCCGGATAAGCTTTCCTAAAACTATCCAAAGTTTTCCAAGTACAATCTCGGGATCCTCGCTCCACTACACCTTGACGAGCTTCACTACTTTGCTCCTGAGTTGCTTCTCGTCTTGATTCACAATCCGAACTGGATTTCTGACCACAGTCAAATTTGGTTCTACTTCTAAATCTTCCTGGACTAGTGGTTCTACAACCAGTGATGGGTCATGGATAAACTTTCTTAGATGGGATACATGGAATACATTATGAATTCCAGATATCTGTTCTGGCAATTCAATTCTATAAGCTACAACTCCAATTCTTTCCAGCACTCGGAATGGTCCTATATATCTTGGGGCAAGTTTTCCCGTCTTTCCGAATCTAATAGAACCTTTGATCGGGGAAACTTTGATAAAGACTAAATCACTAGACTCGAATTCCAATGGTCTTCGCCTTTTATCCGCATATTTCTTCTGACGATCCTGAGCAGCTTTTATCCTTTCTTGATAAGCTCAACTTTCGTAGAAGCTTCTCGAATTAGGTCGGGTCCGAGCAAAGACGATCTTTCGATTCTATCCAACAAGATGGGGATCTACACGGTCTTCCATACAGAGCTTCATAAGGAGCCATCTTAATACTTGCCTGGTAACTATTATTATTAGAGAATATTCCACTAGATGAAGATGGTCTTCCCACGATCCACCAAAATCCAAAACACAAGCTCGCAGCATATCCTCAAGAATACGATTAAGCCTCTCCGTCCGTCCGTCCGTCTGAGGATGATAGGCTGTACTCAATCTCAAACTCGTTCCCATAGCTGATTGCAGAGCCTCCCAGAATTTGCTGGTGAAAATAGGATCTCAATCGCTCACTATACTGACATGAACACCATGCAATCTGACTATCTCCTTCTAGAAAATCTCTACCAGAGAAACTGCAGTATGAGTTGCCTTAACGGGTATAAAATGGGTGCTCTTAGTTAAACGATCCAGAATTACCCATATTCCTTCATTTCCTTTCTTGGTTTTAGGCAAACCGTCGATGAAATCCATCGAAATCATTTCCCACTTTCAATTTGGAATTTCCAAAGGCTGCAATAATCTGGCTGACTTCTGTTGATCTCCTTTAACTGTTGGAAGATGGCACAACTATTCACGAAAGCAGATACATCCCTCTTCATGTTCGGCCACCGGAAAACTCTTCTCATATCCTTATACATCTTCGAGATTCCCGGGTGAATATTCAATTTGGAGCGATGACTCTCTGACATCACCTCCTGTCTCGGATCTCTATCATTCGGAACACAAATCCTCCCATTAATCCTCAATGTTCCGTGGTCATCAATTTCAAAACTGGGACACTGACCCTTCCTGATTCTTTTGATAATTCTTCTCAACATATTATCAGATGCTTGCTTTCTTGAAATCCTTTCAATAAGACATGGAACAACTTTCAGAAGAGACAGAACTGCATTCCTGCTAAGAGCATCAGCTACAACATTTGCCTTTCCCAGGGTATACAGAATATCCAAATCATAGGATGTCAGAAACTCGACCCACCGCTGCTGCCTCAGATTAAGATCCTTTTGAGAGAAAAGATATTTCAACGGTTTGTGATCCATGAATAACTCGAATTTCTCTCCCAAAAAATAGTGTCTCCAAATCTTCAAAGCAAAAACAATGGCCAACAACTCAAGATCGTGCGTAGCGTAGTTCCTTTCATGTGGCTTTAACTGCCAATTCGCATACGCAATAACCCTTCCATTCTGCATCAGAATTGCTCCCAGTCCAACTATACAAGCATCGGTATAAACCTCAAATTTGCTCTTTTCATCCGGAATAGCAAGCACTGGTGCACTGGTTAGCCTCGTCTTCAATTCCTAGAAAGCTTCTTCACACTGAGGGGTCCATTTGAATTTAGCTCCTTTCCTAGTCAGCTTGGTCAGATGCGAAGAAATCTTCGAATAGTCCTTGATAAACTTCCTGTAGTAGCCATCCAATCCCAGAAAACTATGAACTTCAGTCGTTGTTTTCGGTTGCTTCCATTCCAGAATAGTTTCAACCTTCGCTGGATCTACAGAGATACCTTCACCAGAAACAACGTGCCCTGAAAATTTGACTTTTGATTTTTAGAAATGGGACTTAGAAAACTTTGCCTTAAAAACATGTCTCTTCAGAGTCTTCAACACAATTCTCAAATGCTGCATGTGCTCCTCTTCATATTTGGAGTAGACCAAGATATCATCAATGAATACCAGAACGAACTTATTCAATACATCCCGAAAGACTCGGTTCATCAGGTCAATGAAGTAAGCAGGAGCGTTGGTTAACCCGAAAGGCATAACCAACCACTCATAGAAACCAATTGGTCCCCTAAATGCAGTCAAGGGAATACTGTTCTTAGCTACCCTCAACTGATGGAAACCTGAAGCTAAATCTAGTTGAGAAAAGATAGAAGCTCCATGCAAATGGTCAAAGAGATCATCAATACGAGGAAGAGGATATTTATTACGGATGGTCACTTTGTTCAATTCTCTATAATCCACACAGAACCTTAGCGATCCATCCGATTTGGTGACAAACACCGCAGCAGAGCCCCAACAAGAAAAACTGGGCCTAATCAACCCCTTTCTCCAAAAGATCATGCGTCTTCTTAATTAACTCCTCTCTCTCTCCTTAGAAGCCATTCTCTTACTAGGCTGAATCACCGGCACTGCTCCTGAAATCAAATCAATGCGAAACTCTATTTCTCGATGTGGTGGCAGACACTTAACTTCCTCAAATACATCAGGAAAATCTTGGACCACATCGATATCTTCAACCTTCTCTTGAGAAGTCTCAATTCCATGCAAGAGACTAATCAAGTGAATTACAGAATTATCACACGTCACTCTGGCAATTCTACCCAAATCAGTTTCCAGCGAAACTGTTCTCTCATCACAATTCAGAACTGCCCTATACTTATCCAGCCAGTCCATTCCCAAAATAAGGTCAAATCCCTTAAAATTCAACACATAAGGGTCACAAGAAAAACTATGAGATAGATAGGAAATCTTCAAGTCCTTACAGATCGTATCTAATTTGATCACTCCTCCTACAGGAATAGATACCAAGATGGGACAATCTACAGTACTAGGGGTAAGAAAGAACTTCTCTACAGATTCAAGAGAAATAAAACTCAAGGAAGCACCCGAATCAAACAAAACTTTAATATAATTGCCATCTAAAGGTAATGTACCTTCTAATACTCCCTTGCCTTTAGATGAAGTACATGGTGCACCTTCCAAAGCAAATACCTTATTCTGCTGAGCTTTATGAAGTAACGGGCAATCCTTGATCATATGACCTGGTTGGTGATAATTAAAGCATAGAGATCTCTGAACCAAAGCTGAACCCGGTCCACTATGATGCGGTTGCTGCTGCTGCTGAAATCCTTTCCTAGGACACTTATTCGCCAAGTGACCTTCTTGTTGACATATATACTTCCAACCTCACACATTCAAACTCCAACCATTGGTAATCGTGTTACACACACCACTACCCTATCTACCTTTATAACTTATATTGGAAAACCAGAAAAGGGAACCTAACAAATAAGTAGAAATATATATATATATATATATATATATATATATATATATATATATATCAAAATTACAATACGCTCTCCCAAAAAAGAAATCACTCAAGAGCCTAGGTATTCACTCAACCTTGCTCTGATACCAACTGTGACGACCCGCCTTTCTAACCACAGAAAGACGTATCATCAATAAGGAAAGAAAGGGATAGAAATAGAAAAGAATTGAAAGAAAGAATAACAACATCAGAATCTCACAGCGGAATGGAACAAAATATAATACATCACATAACTATTACATAGTTTTTTACATATATCAGAGTTACACAATATCATACACATGACAGTCATACATAAATCTATCAATACATACATCCCAAAATACAGCATACATCAACTACACAGCGGAAACTATATAGATAGATACATACGTTTGGGCTTCTGCTCTAAGCTCCTCCAGAAACTCAATACTCCAAAAACCTATCACTTGGCTAATCATGAAAATTTGAGTACCCAATAATTTATGAAAATCAAAATATAAACTCCGGGTCAGACATGGGTCTGGTGTGAGTAAACGGGTTAAAGTTGTTTAACTTTGAAAACCATTTAAAAATAAGGGTATCACGTAGGACTTCCCACACATAAACACGGGTAAGTTTTTACCTTATGCTAGCCAAACATTTTATAGGAAATCCAGTGATATTTTAATGGTGTCTAGGGTTTTCAAGTAAAATACAGAAATAGCTCAAATGCTTACATCTCGCATTCCAACATAGTTGGGCACAATCAAAACGTATGGCTCTTATTGGAAATTCGATTCCATACAATGGCAGGGCTACTGGGGTACCGCCCGTCACAGTACGGGGCCTAGATTACCGTACTGAGGATCACTCCCGACCCCCTACAACACAAGGCCGGAACCATTCCTTACTGAAAAGTCCCGAACAAGATAACCCCGCAGTTGTGGCCAACGACTGCCCACACAGCCGAAATAAAAAGGGACATCTAGACAGGGGTATATCTCGTCCTGCTTGGGTGCTACTCACCTAACCTTGCTGCACATCCCCTGTTTTAGCCATTCCCGGTTGATGAGGCTTGAGGCTGCGATTACCTTTATAGAACATATCTCTTAGAATGCTCATCGTCCGCCTGACGATGTGCTGAAAACATTCAATCTATACAAGTTCGTTCCGGGTTCGAACGAAACCGAAGACATTATCTCGTTATACTCATTTTGGAATCACCCTCAGAGTTAACGACAATAACCCTTGCATTCTGAAGCACCATCTCGATCTTCACTTGAGATGTCACGACCTATCGTTTAATTTGGATCGATGTGGTTTTCGGATAATCAAATTGACGCCCGATCCCGGTCTCATCGAAATCCAAACGCCATTTTAAGAGCCAAGTTGTTTAAATAGTTTAAACCGTTTAATTCAATACTTGGAATTCACATAACAGTTATCATAGATAAATCATACACAGTAATCACAGATATATATCCAGAATATATCACAAAATATCACAGAATATCACCAAATAGATATCAGAGTCAATCAAACAAGAATCGTCAATTCATATCAAAATAGTTTAATTAACTTAACTTAATTAATTACTTAAGAATAAACAATTTTATCCTGTTTAGTTAATCATTAATTAATCAGCTTATTAAATTTATTAATTACTACTTAATTACTCACTTAACTAATTATTTCTTAATTATTAATCAATAACCTTAATAATTAATTAATAAAACTTAATTACCCATTTATTTATCACTAATTATTTAATTAATCATTAATTACCAATAAATTAATCATTTAATCCTTAATTGATTACTTAATTAGTAAACTACTATTTATTTATTAATTTACTTTAAGTAGTTAATTAAATTCTTAAGTTTAAAATTGATTTAACACATAATTATCAATCTTTAAATACAAATTTATTTAATCTTAAATTACTTATTTAATTACAATTATAAAATTATTCTTAATTAACCTTCCATATAAATTAATTATTAATCTTACGTTTGCAAATCTCTCTTAATGATTTTAAATCAAATCTTAGCTTTAAATTTGTCAACATTATTTACTTAATTAATACTAAACTTTTATTTGACAAAATAACTTAAAAGTTATTAGGCTGATTCACGTAGAAAATAAAACCCGAGGCAAATACTTGGTTTACTCGAGTAAAACTCGAGTTTTCTTCCTGTTCCCCGAGTTCCTCCCCTATCTTTCTTCTCGCATACCTTCTCCTTCTACTCTTTCTTCTTTTTTTTAGTTAAATTTTTAATTACACTCAAGCACGCACCCAGGGTTCGTCCCGAAGAAATTTCCCTTCCTACTCGAGTATCACTCCAATCGAATCAACACTCAAGTCGCTGATACTCGTACGCCAGTGTGCACGTGCACGGTGCTTCGCCGTCCCTCCGGCGAACCTCGTCGCCTCCTACAAACCACAAATCGACTATAAACTCGAAAGCAATACCCAGTTCTACACAAAAAAGTCGAAATCAAAATTAACCCATTCGCTCGAATCCAGCAACACGAACACCCAACAGAAAAATGCCTCGACCCTCGAACACCGACCACCAGTGGCAACGCTGCTTCGGCCACACCACGGTCATACCCTCCTCGACCACCTCCTAATTAAAAACTCGAACCACTCAATCAATCCACGGTGGCAAAATCATGAATTTACAGAACACAGAAAAACTCAAACCCAAAACCTTATATTCGATTCGACCCACTAATTCTTGCATTAGATAATGTTGTAGCATTTTCCCCTTATTAGTAAACCATCAAGCTAGCCTCTCATCAAATTTCAACAATTAAAATTTGTTGAATCATCAGCAATTTAAAAAAAGCAATTTCGGTTCATTTATAAACTACACCTCGGATACTTATCTAAAAATCATCATTTTTATTTAAAAATCTTAATTTTGTATGTTTATTCAAGATATGAAATCAAATTAAAAAATTAAAAAATTTGAATTTTACACCTTGATTCCTTTTTACTTCAACTTGAATGTCCAGAGTCCATGACATACTGTAAAGCTTCAAAACAAAGTTCAAAATTATGATTGAAGATTAAACAACCTATTTTGTTTAAAAATCCTAAGTTTAAAATGATTTATATGAAGAAGTATAAATCTTTCTCTACTTTTCTTTGTTCAGAAACTTGAAATATTGAAGAACATCACATAGCAGAGCTTCCAGTTTAATAGCAAACATCACAGAACAACTTATTTTCAATATATAGCAAACATAAGATTACATGAGCTAATTATCAAGTTTTAAACTTCAAAGATAGTATGTTTACTCACCTTAAATTACTGTTGAAACAGAGAATAAATCTTGTTGAAAAACTGCAGTTTGAATTCCTGAAAATCTTCTTTGCCTTGATGTTGAATTTGCTTGAGTTTGTAAATACAGATGTTTATTTTTCTTTTTCTTTCTCAGGTTTACTATGTTTTGGAACGAACTAAATAAGATAACGGATATATAGGAACAACTTTGAACAGTATAGGCTACAACTTGGACAGGCCTTACCCTGTTTTTGATTAGAGATTTTTATGTTTGATGTACTACAAATTTGAAATGATATTGTATATTTCGGCTGAAAGGATTTCTTTTGTAAATTTGAAATGACAAATGTGTGCTAGCATTTAATGTATATGTCTTCAAATATGTTTACACATAATTATGATTTGCTGATATTTGTATTTGTGTACAAAGATATTTTGAATATTATGTTGTGAATAATTTAGCTCTTTTGCATTGCACATATGTATTACACAACAACATGTGTTATTATATTTGTCAAAGATTTTGTTTTTGCATACCATATGTGTTTATATTAGAACTATCATATGTTTCTATTTCCATATAAGTTGTGGTTAACAATCTTCTTAGTTGTATTTTTATTTGTAATTTAATTTTCAAATATTTGATTTATAACCTATATTTGTATTTATATGTTTTATGTTTATATTTATAGGATTGTTTATTTTAAACATTATTATTAAAAACTACATCTATATTCACATATGTATTATATCAAATGTCAAAATATTGAACCTTTAATTTAATTGAATAAAACAGATTTTATTATAAATAGTTTTGAAAGATTCTATTTTAAATTTTCAAATCAAAATTTCTTTCACAAAACATATATATGCATATATAACTAATAAATGTCAATGATCTTATCAGTTTATAAAATGAAAAACTTGTATTTTATTTAAATTAGATTAAATACTTATTAAAATAATATTGCCAAAATTCCAGGTCGTTACATTCCTCCCCCCTTAGAAGAATTTCGTCCCCGAAATTTAAAACAAAAGTTAATTCAAAAGCTTTTATATCAACAATCCAAACATACATATCATTCGTACAATAGCAATCAAACAAACAGTCCATCCTAACAACCATCACTAGTTATCCGTACACAAATCCGGATAAGCTTTCCTAAAACTATCCAAAGTTTCTCAGGTACAATCTCTGGGATCCTCGCTCCACTACACCTTGACGAGCTTCACTGCTTTGCTCCAGAGTTGCTTCTTGTCTTGATTCACAATCCGAACTAGATTTCTGACCACAGTCAAGTTTGGTTCTACTTCAAAATCTTCCTGGACTACAGGTTCTACAACCAGTGATGGGTCATGGATAAATTTCCTTAGATGGGATACATGGAATACATTATGAATTCCAGACATCCGTTCTAGCAATTCAATTCTATAAGCTACAGCTCCAATTCTTTCCAGCATTCGGAATGGTCCTATATATCTTGGGGCAAGTTTTCCCATCTTTCCGAATCTAATAGCACCTTTGATCGGGGAAACTTTGATAAAGACTAAATCACCAGACTCGAATTCCAATGGTCTTCGCCTTTTATCTGCATATTTCTTCTGACGATCCTGAGCAGCTTTCATCCTTTTCTTGATAAGCTCAACTTTCGCAGAAGCTTCTCAAATTAGATCAGGTCCGAGCAGAAGACGATCTTTCGATTCTATCCAACAAGATGGGGATCTACACGGTCTACCATACAGAGCTTCATAAGGAGCCATCTTAATACTTTCCAGGCAACTTTTGTTATTATAGAATTCCACTAGATGAAGATGGTCTTCCCACGATCCACCAAAATCCAAAACACAAGCTCGCAGCATATCCTCATGAATACGATTAAGCCTCTCCGTTCGTCCGTCCGTCTGAGGATGATAGGCTGTACTCAATCTCAAACTCGTTTCCATAGCTGATTGCAGAGCCTCCCAGAATTTGCTGGTGAAAATAGGATCTCAATCACTCACTATACTGACAGGAACACCATGCAATCTGACTATCTCCTTCAAGAAAATCTCTACCAGAGAAACTGCAGTACGAGTTGCCTTAACCGGTATAAAATGGGCGCTCTTAGTTAAACGATCCACAATTACCCATATTCCTTCATTTCCTTTCTTGGTTCTAGGCAAACCATCCATGAAATCCATCGAAATCATTTCCCACTTCCAATCTGGAATTTCCAAAGGCTGCAATAATCTGGCTGACTTCTGTTGATCTCCTTTAACTGTTGGCAGATGGCACAACTATTCACGAAAGCAGCTACATCCCTCTTCATGCTCGGCCACCAGAAAACTCTTCTCATATCCTTATACATCTTCGAGATTCCCAGGTGAATATTCAATTTGGAGCGATGACTCTCTGACAACACCTCCTATCTCAGATCTATATCATTCGGAACACAAATCCTCCCGTTAATCCTCAATGTTCCTTGGTCATCAATTTCAAAACTAGGACACTGACCCTTCCTGATTCTTTTGATAATTCTTCTCAACATTTTATCAGATGCTTGCTTGCTTGAAATCCTTTTAATAATACATGGAACAACTTCCAGAAGAGACAGAACTGCATTCCTACTAAGAGCATCAGCTACAACATTTGCCTTTCCCAGGGTATACAGAATATCCAAATCATAGGATGTCAGAAACTCGACCCACCGCTGCTGCCTCGGATTAAGATCCTTTAGAGAGAAAAGATATTTCAACGGTTTGTGATCCGTGAATAACTCGAATTTCTCTCCCAAAAAATAATGTCTTCAAATCTTCAAAGCAAAAATAATGGCCAACAACTCAAGATCGTGCGTAGCGTAGTTCCTTTCATGTGGCTTTAATTGCCGACTCGCATACGCAATAACCCTTCCATTCTGCATCAGAACTGCTCCCAGTCCAACTATACAAGCATCGGTATAAACCTAAAATTTGCTCTTTCCATCCGGAATAGCAAGCACTGGTGCACTGGTTAGCCTCATCTTCAATTCCTAGAAAGCTTCTTCACACTGGGTGGTCCATTTGAATTTAGCTCCTTTCCTAGTCAGCTTGGTCAGGTGCGAAGAAATCTTCGAACAGTCCTTGATAAACTTCCTGTAGTAGCCATCCAATCCTAGAAAACTGTGAACTTCATTCATTGTTTTCGGTTGCTTCCATTCTAGAATAGTTTCAACCTTCGCTGGATCTACAGAGATACCTTCACCAGAAACAATGTGCCCTAAAAATTTGACTTCCGATTTTCAGAAATGGGACTTAGAAAACTTTGCCTTAAAAACATGTCTCTTCAGAATCTCCAACACAATTCTCAAATGCTGCCTGTGCTCCTCTTCATATTTGAAGTAGACCAAGATATCATCAATGAATACCAGAACGAACTTATTCAATACATCCCGAAAGACTCGGTTCATCAGGTCAATGAAGTAAGCAGGAGCGTTGGTTAACCCGAAAAGCATAACCAACCACTCATAGAAACAAATTGGTCCCCTAAATGCAGTCAAGGGAATAATGTCCTCAGTTACCCTCAACTGATGGAAACCTGAAGCTAAATCTTGTTGAGAAAAGTTAGAAGCTCCATGCAACTGGTCAAAGAGATCATCAATACGAGGAAGAGGATTTTATTACGGATGGTCACCTTGTTCAATTCTCTATAATCCACACAGAACCTTAGCGATCATCCGATTTGGTGACAAACACCGCAGCAGAGCCCCAACAAGAAAAGCTGGGCCTAATCAACCCCTTCTCCAAAAGATCATGCGTCTTCTTAATTAACTCCTCTCTCCCCCTAGGAGCCATTCTCCTACTAGGCTGAATCACCGGCACTGCTCCTGGAATCAAATCAATGCGAAACTCTATTTCTCGATGTGGTGGCAGACACTTAACTTCCTCAAATACATCAGGAAAATCTTGGACCACATCGATATCTATAACCTTCTCTTGAGAAGTCTCATTTCCATGCAAGAGACTAATCAAGTGAGTTACAGAATTATCACACGTCACTCTGGCAATTCTACCCAAACCAGTTTCCAGCGAAACTGTTCTCTCATCACAATTCATAACCGCTCTATACTTATCCAGCCAGTCCATTCCCAAAATAAGGTCAAATCCCTTAAAATTCAACACATAAGGGTCACAAGAAAAACTATGAGATAGATAGAAAATCTTCAATTCCTTACAGATCGTATCTAATTTGGTCACTCCTCCTATAGGATTAGATACCAAGATGGGACAATCTACAGTACTAGGGGTAAGAAAGAACTTCTCTACAGATTCAAGAGAAATAAAACTCAAGGAAGCACCCGAATCAAACAAAACTTTAATATGCTTGCCATCTAAAAGTAATGTACCTTCCAATACTCCCTTGCCTTTAGATGAAGTAGATGGTGCACCTTCCAAAGTGAATACCTTATTCTGCTGAGCTTTAAGAAGTAACAGGAAATCCTTGATCATATGACCTGGTTGGTGACAATTAAAGCATAGAGATATATGAACCAAAGCTGAACCCGGTCCATTATGATGCGGTTGTTGCTGCTGCTGAAATCCTTTCCTAGGACACTTATTCGCCAAGTGACCTTCTTGTTGAAATATATACTTCCAACCTCACACATTCAAACTCCAACCATTGGTAGTCGTGTTACACACACCACTACCATATCTACCTTTATAACTTATATTGGAAAACCAGAACAGGTAACCCAACAAATAAGTAGAAATATATATATATATATATATATATCAAAATTACAAATACGCTCTCTCAAGAAAGAAATCACTCAAGAGCCTAGGTATTCGCTCAACCTCGCTCTGATACCAACTGTGACGACCCGCCTTTCTAACCACAGAAAGACGTATCATCAATAAGGAAAGAAAGGGATAGAAATAGAAAAGAATAGAAAGAAAGAATAACAACATCAGAATCTCACAGCGGAATGGAACAAAATATAATACATCACATAACTATTACATAGTTTTTACATATATCAGAGTTACACAATATCATACACATGACAGTCATACATACATCTATCAATACATACATCCCAAAATACAGCATACATCAACTACACAGCAGAAACTATATAGATAGATACATACGTCCGAGCTTCTGCTCCAAGCTCCAAGCTCCTCCAGAGACTCAACACTCCAAAAACCTATCACTTGGCTACTCATAAAAATTTGAGTACCCAAGAGTTTATGAAGAAAAAAAATATAAACTTCGGGTCATACATGGGTCTGGTGTGAGTAAATGGGTTAAAGTTGTTTAACTTTGAAAACCATTTGAAAATAAAGGTATCACGTAAGACTTCCCACACATAAACACGGGTAAATTTTTACCTAACGCTAACCAAACATTTTATAGGAAATCCAGTGATATTATAATAGTGTCTAGGGTTTTCAAGTAAAATACAGAAATAGCTGAAATGCTTACATCTCATATTCCAACATAGTTGGGCACAATCAAAACGTACGGCTCTTATTGGAAATTGGATTCCATACAATGGTATGGCTACTGGGGTATCGCCCGTCACAGTACGGGGCCTAGATCACCGTACCGAGGATCACTTCCGACCCCCTACAACACTAGGCCGGAACCATTCCTTATTGAATAGTCCCGAACAAGATAACCCCACAGTTGTGGCCAACAACTTCCCACACAGCCGAAATAAAAAGGGACATCTAGACGGGGGTATATCTCGTCCTGCTTGGGTGCTACCCACCTAACCTTGCTGCACATCCCCTGTTTTAGCCATTCCCGGTTGATGTGGCTTGAGGCTGCGATTACCTTTATAGAACATATCTCTTAGAATGCTCATCGTCCTCCTGACGATGTGCTGAACGCATTCAATCCATACAAGTTCGTTCCGCGTTCGAACGTAACCGAAGGCATTATCTCGTTACACTCATTTTGGAATCACCCTCAGAGTTAACGACAATAACCCTTGCATTCTGAAACACCATCTCGATCTTCACTTGAGATGTCATGACCTATCATTTAATTTGGATGGATGTGGTTTTCGAATAATCAAATTGACACCCGATCCCGGTCTCATCGAAATCCAAACGCCATTTTAAGGGACAAGTTGTTTAAATAGTTTAAACCGTTTAATTCAATACTTGGAATTCACATAACAGTTATCGTAGATAAATCATACACATCATCATATATATATCCACAATATATCACAGAATATCACAGAATATCACCACATAGATATCAGAGTCAATCAAACAAGAATCATCAATTCATATCAAAATAGTTTAATTAACTTAACTTAACTAATTACTTAAGAATAAACCATTTTATCCCGTTTAGTTAATCACTAATTAATCAGCTTATTAAATTTGTTAATTACTACTTAATTACTCACTTAATTAATTATTTCTTAATTATTAATCAATAACCTTAATTATTAATTAATAAAACTTAATTACCTATTTATTTATCACTAATTATTAATTAATCATTAATTACCAATAAATTAATCATTTAATCCTTAATTAATTACTTAATTAGTTAACTACTATTTATTTATTAATTTACTTTAAGTAGTTAATTAAATTCTTAAGTTTAAAAATGATTTAACACATAATTATCAATCTTTAAATACAAATTTATTTAATCTTAAATTACTTATTTAATTACAATTATAAAATTATTCTTAATTAACCTTCCATATAAATTAATTATTAATCTTACATTTGCAAATCTCTCTTAATGATTTTAATTCAAATCTTAGCTTTAAATTTTTCAAAATTATTTACTTAATTAATACTAAACTTTTATTTAACAAAATAACTTAAAAGTTATTAGGCTAATTCACGTAGAAAATAAAACCCGAGGTAAATACTTGGTTTACTCGAGTAAAACTCGAGTTTTCTTCCTTGTTCCCCGAGTTCCTCCCCTCTCTTTCTTCTCGCATACCTTCTCCTTCTACACTTTCTTCTTTTTTTTTAGTTAAGTTTTTAATTACACACAGCAAATACACAAATACACTCAAGCACGCACCCAGGGTTCGTCCCGAAGAAATTTCCCTTCCTACTCGAGTATCACTCCAATCGAATCAACACTCAAAGTCATCGACACTCGTACGCCACCATGCACAAGCACGGTGCTTCGCCGTCCCTCCGGCGAACCTCGTCGCCTCCTACAAACCACAAATCGACCACAAACTCGAAAGCAATACCCAGTTCTACGCGGAAAAGTCGAAATGGAAATTAACCCATTCGCTCGAATCCAGCAACACGAACACCGAACAGAAAAATGCCTCGACCCTCGAACGCCGACCACCAGTAGCAATGCTGCTTCGGCCATACCATGGTCATACCCTCCTCGACCACCTCCTAATTAAAAACTCGAACCACTCGATCAATCCACGGTGGCAAAATCACGAATTTACAGAACACAGAAAAACTCGAACCCAAAACCCTATATTCGATTCGACCCACTAATTCTTGCATTAGATAATTTTTCTAGCATTTTCCCCTTATTAGTAAACCATCAAGCTAGCCTCTCATCAAATTTCAACAATTAAAATTTGTTGAATCATCAGAAATTTAAAAAAAAGCAATTTTGTTTCATTTATAAACTGCACCTCGAATACTTATCTAAAAATCATCATTTTTGTTTTAAAATTTTTAATTTTGTATGTTTATTCAAGATATGAAATCAATTTAACAAATTAAAATATTTGAATTTTATACCTTGATTCCTTTTTACTGCAACTTGAATGTCCAGAGTCCATGACATACTGTAAAGCTTCAAAACAAAGTTCAAAATTATGATTGAAGATTAAACAACCTATTTTGTTTAAAAATCCTAAGTTTAAAATTATTTATATGAAGAAGTATAAATCTTTCTCTACTTTTCTTTGTTCAGAAACTTGAAATATTGAAGAACATCACATAGCAGAGCTTCCAGTATAATAGCAAACATCACAGAACAACTTATTTTCAATATATAGCAAACATAAGATTACATGAACTAATTATCAAGTTTTAAACTTCAAAGATAGTATGTTTACTCACCTTAAATTACTGTTGAAACAGAGAATAAATCTTGTTGAAAAACTGCAGTTTGAATTCCTGAAAATCTTCTCTGCCTTGATGTTGAATTTGCTTGAGATTGTAAATATAGATGTTTATTTTTCTTTTTCTTTCTCAGGTTTACTATGTTTTGGAACGAACTAAATAAGATAACGGATATATAGGAACAATTTTGAACAGTATAGGCTACAACTGGGACAAGCCACCCTGTTTTTGATTAGAGATTTTTGTGTTTGATATACTACAAATTTGAAATGATATTGTATATTTCGGCTGAAAGGATTTCTTTTGTAAATTTGAAATGAAAAATGTGTGTTAGCATTTAATGTACATGTCTTCAAATATGTTTACACATAATTATGATTTGCTGATATTTGTATTAGTGTACAAAGATATTTTGAATATTATGTTGTGAATAATTTATCTCTTTTGCATTGCACATATGTATTACACAACAACATGTGTTATTATATTTGTCAAAGATTTTGTTTTTGCATACCATATGTGTTTATATTAGAACTATAATATGTTTCTATTTCCATATAAGTTGTGGTTAACAATCTTCTTAGTTTTATTTTTATTTGTAATTTAATTTTCAAATATTTGATTTATAACCTATATTTGTATTTATATATTTTATATTTATATTTATAGGATTGTTTATTTTAAGCATTATTATTAAAAACTACATCTATATTCATATATGTATTATATCAAATGTCAAAATATTGAACCTTTAATTTAATTGAATAAAACAGATTTTATTACAAATAGTTTTGAAAGATTCTATTTTAAATTTTCAAATCAAAATTTCCTTCACAAAACATATATATACATATATAACTGATAAATCTCCAAAGATCTTATCATTTTATGGAATGAAAAGCTTGTATTTTATTTAAATTAGATTAAATACTTATCAAAATAGTATTGCCGAAATTCCCGGTCGTTACATTCCTCCCCCCTTAAAAGAATTTCGTTCCCGAAATTTAAAACAAAAGTTAATTCAAAAGCTTTTATATTAACAATCCAAACATACATATCGTTCATACAATAGCAATCAAACAAACAGTCCATCCTAGCAACCATCACTAGTTATCCGGACACAAATCCGGATAAGCTTTCCTAAAACTATCCAAAGTTTCCCAGGTACAATCTCTGGGATCCTCGCTCCACTACACCTTGACAAGCTTCACTACTTTGCTCCTGAGTTGCTTCTCGTCTTGATTCACAATCCGAACTGGATTTCTGACCACAGTCAAAGTTGGTTCTACTTCTAAATCTTCCTGGACTAGTGGTTCTACAACCAGTGATGGGTCATGGATAAATTTTCTTAGATGGGATACATGGAATGCATTATGAATTCCAGATATCCGTTCTGGCAATTCAATTCTATAAGCTACAACTCCAATTCTTTCCAGCACTTGGAATGGTCCTATATATCTTAGGGCAAGTTTTCCCGTCTTTCCAAATCTAATAGCACCTTTGATCGGGGAAACTTTGATAAAGACTAAATCACCAGACTTGAATTCCAATGGTCTTCGCCTTTTATCTACATATTTCTTCTGACGATCCTGAGCAGCTTTTATCCTTTTCTTGATAAGCTCAACTTTCGCAGAAGCTTCTCGAATTAGGTCGGGTCCGAGCAAAGACGATCTTTCGATTTTATCCAACAAGACGGAGATCTACACGGTCTTCCATACAGAGCTTCAAAAGGAGCCATCTTAATACATGCCTGGTAACTATTATTATTAGAGAATTCCACTAGATGAAGATGGTCTTCCCATGATCCACCAAAATCCAAAACACAAGCCCGCAGAATATCCTCAAGAATACGATTAAGCCTCTCCGTCCGTCCGTCCGTCCGTCCGTCTTAGGATGATAGGCTGTACTCAATCTCAAACTCGTTCCCATAGTTGATTGCAGAGCCTTCCAGAATTTGCTGGTGAAAATAGGATCTCAATCACTCACTATACTGACAGGAACACCATGCAATATGACTATCTCCTTCAAGAAAATCTCTACCAGAGAAACTGCAGTACGAGTTTCCTTAACCGGTATAAAATGGGCGCTCTTAGTTAAACGATCCACAATAAGCCATATTCCTTCATTTCCTTTCTTGGTTCTAGGCAAACCGTCGATGAAATCCATCGAAATCATTTCCCACTTCCAATCTGGAATTTCCAAAGGCTGCAATAATCTGGCTGACTTCTGTTGATCTCCTTTAACTGTTGGCAGATGGCACAACTATTCACGAAAGCAGCTACATCCCTCTTCATGCTCGGCCACCAGAAAACTCTTCTCATATCCTTATACATCTTCGAGATTCCCAGGTGAATATTCAATTTGGAGAGATGACTCTTTGACAACACCTCCTGTCTCAGATCTCTATCATTCGGAACACAAATCCTCCCGTTAATCCTCAATGTTCCTTGGTCATCAATTTCAAAACAGGGACACTGACCCTTCCTTATTCTTTTGATAATTCTTCTCAACATTTTATCAGATGCTTGCTTGCTTGAAATCCTTTCAATAAGACATGGAACAACTTCCAGAAGAGACAGAACTGCATTCCTGCTAAAGGCATCAGCTACAACATTCGCCTTTCCCGGGGAATACAGAATATGCAAACCATAGGATGTCAGAAACTCGACCCACCGTTGCTGCCTCGGATTAAGATCCTTTTGAGAGAAAAGATATTTCAACGGTTTGTGATCCGTGAATAACTCGAATTTCTCTCCCAAAAAATAATGTCTCCAAATCTTCAAAGCAAAAACAATGGCTAACAACTCAAGATCGTGCGTAGCATAGTTCCTTTCATGTGGCTTTAATTGCCGACTCACATACGCAATAACCCTTCCATTCTGCATCAGAACTGCTTCCAGTCCAACTATACAAGCATCAGTATAAACCTCAAATTTTCTCTTTCCATCCTGAATAGCAAGCACTGGTGCACTGGTTAGCCTCGTCTTCAATTCCTGGAAAACTTCTTCACACTGGAGTGTCCATTTGAATTCAGCTCCTTTCCTAGTCAGCTTGGTCAGATGCGAAGAAATCTTCGAATAGTCCTTGATAAACTTCCTGTAGTAGCCAGCCAATCCCAGAAAACTGTAAACTTCAGTTGGTGTTTTCGGTTGCTTCCATTCCAGAATAGTTTCAACCTTCGCTGGATCTACAGAGATACCTTCACCAGAAACAATGTGCCCTAAAAATTTGACTTTCGATTTTCAGATATGGCACTTAGAAAACTTTGCCGTAAAATCATGTCTCCTCAGAGTCTCCAACACAATTCTCAAATGCTGCCTGTGCTCCTCTTCATATTTGGAGTAGACCAAGATATCATCAATGAATACCAGAACGAACTTGTTCAATACATACCGAAAGACTCATTTCATCAGGTCAATGAAGTAAGCAGAAGCGTTGGTTAACCCGAAAGGCATAACCAACCACTCATAGAAACAAATTGGTCTCCTAAATGCAGTCAAGGGAATAGTGTCCTCAGCTACCCTCAACTGATGGAAACCTGAAGCTAAATCTAGTTGAGAAAAGATAGAAGCTCCATTCAACTGGTCAAAGTGATATTTTAATAGTGTCTACGATTTTCAAGTAAAATACAGAAATAGCTCAAATGCTTACATCTCACATTCTAACATAGTTGGGCACAATCAAAACGTATGGCTCTTATTGGAAATTCGATTACATACAATGGCAGGGCTACTGGGGTACCTCCCGTCATAGTACGGGGCCTAGATTACCGTACTGAGGATCACTCCCGACCCCTTAAAACACAAGGCCGGAACCATTCCTTACTGAAAAGTCCCGAACAAGATAACCCCGCAGTTGTGTCCAACAACTGCCCACACAGCCGAAATAAAAAGGGACATCTAGACAGGGGTATATCTCATCCTGCTTGGGTGCTACTCACCTAACCTTGCTGTACATCCCCTGTTTTAGCCCTTCCCGGTTGATGAGGCTTGAGGCTGCGATCACCTTTATAGAACATATCTCTTAGAATGCTCATCGTCCGCCTGACGATGTGCTGAAAACATTCAATCTATACAAGTTCGTTTCGGGTTCGAACGAAACCGAAGGCATTATCTCATTACACTCATTTCGGAATCACCCTCAGAGTTAACGACAATAACCCTTGCATTCTGAACCACCATCTCGATCTTCCTTTGAGATGTCACGACCTATCGTTTAATTTGGATCGATGTGGTATTCGGATAATCAAATTGATGCCTGATCCTGGTCTCATTGAAATCCAAACGCCATTTTAAGAGCCAAGTTGTTTAAATAGTTTAAACCGTTTAATTCAATACTTGAATTCACATAACAGTTATCATAGATAAATCATACACAGTCATCACAGATATTTCAAGAATATATCACAGAATATCACAGAATATCACCAAATAGATATCAGAGTCAATCAAACAAGAATCATCAATTCATATCAAAATAGTTTAATTAACTTAACTTAATTAATTACTTAAGAATAAACAATTTTATCCTGTTTAGTTAATCACTAATTAATCAGCTTATTAAATTTATTAATTACTACTTAATTACTCACTTAATCAATTATTTCTTAATTATTAATCAATAACCTTAATTATTAATTAATAAAATTTAATTACCATTTATTTATCACTAATTATTTAATTAATCATTAATTACCAATAAATTAATCATTTAATCCTTAATTAATTACTTAATTAGTTAACTACTATTAATTTATTAATTTACTTTAAGTAGTTAATTAAATTCTTAAGTTTAAAATTGATTTAACACATAATTATCAATCTTTAAACACAAATTTATTTAATCTTAAATTACTTATTTAATTACAATTATAAAATTATTCTTAATTAGCCTTCCATATAAATTAATTATTAATCTTACATTTGCAAATCTCTTTTAATGACTTTAAATCAAATCTTAGCTTTAAATTTGTCAACATTATTTACTTAATTAATACTAAACTTTTATTTGACAAAATAACTTAAAAGTTATTAGGCTGATTCACGTAGAAAATAAAACCCGAGGCAAATACTTGGTTTACTCGAGTAAAACTCGAGTTTTCTTCCCTGTTCCCCGAGTTCCTCCCCTATCTTTCTTCTCGCATACCTTCTCCTTCTACTCTTTCTTCTTTTTTTTAGTTAAATTTTTAATTACACTCAAGCACGCACCCAGGGTTCGTCCCGAAGAAATTTCCCTTCCTACTCGAGTATCACTCCGATCGAATCAACACTCAAGTCGCCGATACTCGTACGCCACCGTGCACGTGCACGGTGCTTCGCCGTCCCTCCGGCGAACATCGCCGCCTCCTACAAACCACAAATCGACTATAAACTCGAAAGCAATACCAAGTTCTACACGAAAAAATCGAAATCGAAATTAACCCATTCGCTCGAATCCAACAACACGAACACCCAACAGAAAATTGCCTCGACCGTCGAACGCCGACCACCAGTGGCAACGCTGCTTCGGCCACACTACGGTCATGCCCTCCTCGAGCACCTCCTAATTAAAAACTCGAACCACTCGATCAATCCACGGTGGAAAAATCATGAATTTACAAAACACAGAAAAACTCAAACCCAAAACCTTATATTCGATTCGACCCAATAATTCTTGCAGTAGATAATTTTGTAGCATTTTTCCCTTATTAGTAAACCATCAAGCTAGCCTTTCATCAAATTTCAACAATTAAAATTTGTTGAATCATTAGAAATTTAAAAAAAGCAATTTCGGTTCATTTATAAACTGCACCTCGAATACTTATCTAAAAATCATCGTTTTTATTTTAAAAATCTTAATTTTGTATGTTTATTCAAGATATGAAATCAAATTAAAAAATTAAAATATTTGAATTTCACACCTTGATTCCTTTTTACTGCAACTTGAATGTCCAGAGTCCATGACATACTGTAAAGCTTCAAAACAAAGTTCAAAATTATGATTGAAGATTAAACAACCTATTTTGTTTAAAAATCCTAAGTTTAAAATGATTTATATGAAGAAGTATAAATCTTTCTCTACTTTTCTTTGTTCAAAAACTTGAAATATTGAAGAACATCACATAGCAGAGCTTCCAGTATAATAGCAAACATCACAGAACAACTTATTTTCAATATATAGCAAACATAAGATTACATGAACTAATTATCAAGTTTTAAACTTCAAAGATAGTATGTTTACTCACCTTAAATTACTGTTGAAACAGAGAATAAATCTTGTTGAAAAACTGCAGTTTGAATTCCTGAAAATCTTCTCTGCCTTGATGTTGAATTTGCTTGAGTTTGTAAATACAGATGTTTATTTTTCTTTTTCTTTCTCAGGTTTACTATGTTTTGGAACGAACTAAATAAGATAACGGATATATAGGAACAACTTTGAACAGTATAGCCTACAACTAGGACAAGCCTTACCCTGTTTTTGATTAGTGATTTTTGTGTTTGATATACTATAAAATTGAAATGATATTGTTTATTTCGGCTGAAAGGATTTCTTTTGTAAATTTGAAATGACAAATGTGTGCTAGCATTTAATGTATATGTCTTCAAATATGTTTACACATAATTATGATTTGCTGATATTTGTATTTGTGTACAAAGATATTTTGAATATTATGTTGTGAATAATTTAACTCTTTTGCGTTGCACATATGTATTACACAACAACATGTGTTATTATATTTGTCAAAGATTTTGTTTTTGCATACCATATGTGTTTATATTAGAACTATCATATGTTTCTATTTCCATATAAGTTGAGGTTAACAATCTTCTTAGCTTTATTTTTATTCGTAATTTAATTTTCAAATATTTGATTTATAACCTATATTTGTATTTATATGTTTTATGTTTATATTTATAGGATTGTTTATTTTAAACATTATTATTAAAAACTACATCTATAAGCATATATGTATTATATCAAATGTTAAAATATTGAACCTTTAATTTAATTGAATAAAACAGATTTTATTATAAATAGTTTTGAAAGATTCTATTTTAAATTTTCAAATCAAAATTTCCTTCACAAAACATATTTATACATATGTAACTGATAAATGTCCAAAGACCTTATCAGTTTATAAAATGAAAAGCTTATATTTTATTTAAATTAGATTAAATACTTATTAAAATAATATTGCCAAAATTCCAGGTCGTTACATTCCTCCCCCCTTAGAAGAATTTCATCTCCGAAATTTAAAACAAAAGTTAATTCAAAAGCTTTTATATCAACAATCCAAACATACATATCATTCGTACAATAGCAATCAAACAAACAGTCCATCCTAACAACCATCACTAGTTATCCGGACACAAATCTGGATATGCTTTACTAAAACTATCCAAAGTTTCCCAGGTACAATATCTGGGATCCTCGCTCCACTACACCTTGACGAGCTTCACTACTTTGCTCCTGAGTTGCTTCTTGTCTTGATTCACAATCCGAACTAGATTTCTGACCACAGTCAAGTTTGGTTCTACTTCAAAATCTTCCTGGACTACAGGTTCTACAACCAGTGATGGGTCATGGATAAATTTCCTTAGATGGGATACATGGAATACATTATGAACTCCAGACATCCGTTCTGGCAATTCAATTCTATAAGCTACAGCTCCAATTCTTTCCAGCACTCGGAATGGTCCTATATATCTTGGGGCAAGTTTTTCCGTCTTCCCGAATCTAATAGCACCTTTGATCGGGGAAACTTTGATAAAGACTAAATCACCAGACTAGAATTCCAATGGTCTTCGCCTTTTATCCGCATATTTCTTCTGACGATCCTGAGCAGCTTTCATCCTTTTCTTGATAAGCTAAACTTTTGCAGAAGCTTCTCGAATTAGATTAGGTCCGAGCACAAGACGATCTTTCGATTCTATCCAACAAGATGGGCATCTACACGGTCTTCCATACAGAGCTTCATAAGGAGTCATCTTAATACTTTCCTGGTAACTATTATTATTAGATACTTCCACTAGATGAAGATGGTCTTCCCACGATCCACCAAAATCCAAAACACAAGCTCGCAGCATATCCTCAAGAATACGATTAAGACTCTCCGTTCGTCCGTCCGTCTGAGGATGATAGGCTGTACTCAATCTCAAACTCGTTTCCATAGCTGATTGCAGAGCCTCCCAGAATTTGCTGGTGAAAATAGGATCTCAATCACTCACTATACTGACAGGAACACCATGCAATCTGACTATCTCCTTCAAGAAAATCTCTACCAGAGAAACTGCAGTACGAGTTGCCTTAACCGGTATAAAATGGGCGCTCTTAGTTAAACGATCCACAATTACCCATATTCCTTCGTTTCCTTTCTTGGTTCTAGGCAAACCATCGATGAAATCCATCGAAATCATTTCCCACTTCCAATCTGGAATTTCCAAAGGCTGCAATAATCTGGCTGACTTCTGTTGATCTCCTTTAACTGTTGGCAGATGGCACAACTATTCACGAAAGCAGCTACATCCCTCTTCATGCTCGGCCACCAGAAAACTCTTCTTATATCCTTATACATCTTCGAGATTCCCAGGTGAATATTCAATTTGGAGCGATGACTCTCTGACAACACCTCCTCTCTCAGATCTCTATCATTCGGAACACAAATCCTCCCGTTAATCCTCATTGTTCCTTGGTCATCAATTTCAAAACTGGGACACTGACCCTTCCTGATTCTTTTGATAATTATTCTCAACATTTTATCAGATGCTTGCTTGCTTGCTTGAAATCCTTTTAATAAGACATGGAACAACTTCCAGAAGAGACAGAACTGCATTCCTGCTAAGAGCATCAGCTACAACGTTCGCCTTTCCCAGGGTATACAGAATATCCAAATCATAGGATGTTAGAAACTCGACCCACCGCTGCTGCCTCGGATTAAGATCATTTTGAGAGAAAAGATATTTCAACGGTTTGTGATTCGTGAATAACTCGAATTTCTCTCCCAAAAAATAATGTCTTCAAATCTTCAAAGCAAAAACAATGGCCAACAACTCAAGATCGTGCGTAGCATAGTTCCTTTCATGTGGCTTTAATTGCCGACTCGCATACGCAATAACCCTTCCATTCTGCATCAGAACTGCTCCCAATCCAACTATACAAGCATCAGTATAAACCTCAAATTTGCTCTTTCCATCCGGAATAGCAAGCACTGGTGCACTGGTTAGCCTCGTCTTCAATTCCTGGAAAGCTTCTTCACAATGGGGGGTCCATTTGAATTTAGCTCCTTTCCTAGTTAGCTTGGTCAGATGCGAAGAATTCTTCGAATAGTCCTTGATAAACTTCCTGTAGTAGCCAGCCAATCCTAGAAATCTGTGAACTTCAGTCGGTATTTTCGGTTGCTTCCATTCTAGAATAGTTTCAACCTTCGCTGGATCTACAGAGATACCTTCACCAGAAACAATGTGCCCTAAAAATTTGACTTTCGATTTTCAGAAATGGCATTTAGAAAAATTTGCCTTAAGAACATGTCTCCTCAGAGTCTCCAACACAATTCTCAAATGCTGCCTGTGCTCCTCTTCATATTTGGAGTAGACCAAGATATCATCAATGAATACCAAAACGAACTTATTCAATACATCCCGAAAGACTCGGTTCATCAGGTCAATGAAGTAAGCAGGAGCGTTGGTTAACTCGAAAGGCATAACCAACCACTCATAGAAACAATTTGGTCCCCTAAATGCAGTCAAGGGAATACTGTCCTCAGCTACCCTCAACTGATGGAAACCTGAAGCTAAATCTAGTTGAGAAAAGATAGAAGCTCCATGCAACTGGTCAAAGAGATCATCAATACGAGGAAGATGATATTTATTACGGATGGTCACTTTGTTCAATTCTCTATAATCCACACAGAACCTTAGCGATCCATCCGATTTGGTGACAAACACCGCAGCAGAGCCCCAACAAGAAAAACTGGGCCTAATCAACCCCTTCTCCAAAAGATAATGCGTCTGCTTAATTAACTCCTCTCTCTCCCTAGGAGCCATTCTCCTACTAGGCTGAATCACCGGCACTGCTCCTGAAATCAAATCAATGCGAAACTCTATTTCTCGTTGTGGTGGCAGACACTTAACTTCCTCAAATACATTAGGAAAATCTTGGACCACATCGATATCTTCAACCTTCTCTTGAGAAGTCTCAATTCCATGCAAGAGACTAATCAAGTTAATTCCAGAATTATCACACGACACTCTGGCAATTCTACCTTCTATAAAAGGATTTTTACAAAAGGTTTTTTATAAAGGATTTTTTATAAATGAGAGATGTATAAAAGCATTTTATAAACAATTTTAGAGATTTATAAAAGAAGTTTTATAAATTAATTTAGAGATTCGTAAAAGGACTTGTAATGGAATGAGTTTGTGAAAAGGAAATTTTATAAAAGGAGTGAGATTTGATTTTCATAAATAATCCTTCCTAATTATGGTGGTATGGAAGCATTCTATCCATACTTTACACTGAAGATAAAGTGGTTTGGGTTTATAGTAACAATGTCTTAAATGACATTTTTTTTAGCCTGATTAAATATGATTTTGAAAAAATGTAGATGTTTTCTAAGTATTGGAAGTGAAATGGTTTGTGAATACACTTATATCATTGAGATAAGTATATGAGTATTTGTCAAGTATATTCAAGGTGAATTTAATTAATGAAAAGTTTAATTAAAGAGGCTTAATGGCTTCTTATGTGTTTAACCAAGCTTGGTTTCTTATGGAATTAACCTCTTATTTGGTTGATTGTTTAGTTGATAGTTAAATAATCGATTATTAAACCTTGACAAAAAATATAACTCTGGAGAAATCTAGAAGAAACATGAGAATTATATGGTATAATTATCTTCAGTTGTGCTATACTATACATATGAAATTGTTTCACTCTTCTAGGTCAAACAACAAGGAAATCCATCTGCTTAAACGGTTAAGAGGTGATCCCTGCCCTTATGTATTGTTTGTTTATTTCCAAAAGAACCGACGTTGAGTTTACCAGAAATATCGATTTGCTTTGGAGCAACCGGTAAGCAGAGGAGTGTACTTATATGAGATAATTCGAAACCATAACCACTCCAAAACCATATACATATTCAATGCTTTGGAAGATATCTTGAAGATAATGTTATAGATGAAGGAGTTCTTTAAAGTGCAAAGGTTACTTGTTACTAATCTTGAGAGTGATTCCAAAATGGATGTAGTAGAAGTAGCACCTTCGGTTTGTTTATATCCTGAACAACTTGTATGGATGAATGTTAGCATTGCATTGTTTCCTAGAGGGCAATGTTAGCATTACAAATAGGATTTGCTAAGAGAGGAAAAAGGTACTCATTGCCTCACATGCCTCATAGCATGGAATGATTAAACAAGGGATATTCTTTAAGGCTATGTGGTTCTCTACCATTAGGAGCATCATTCCTAGATCTAGAATCGATATTTATGGATTTGGTATGTGTGTGAATGGAAAAGAGTGGGTTATGGCTTGGTGCATCTATTTGTAGTCGTAGTGCTCGAGGGGCGACGTACTTCGGCTTGTCGTGTTAGAGGGGCAGGCCGAATCTGATTCGTAGGGGTTGAAAGGTTTTCGACCTTGGTACACTGTCTAGAGATGTACTATAGCAGGTAGTACCTCATTAGCCTTGTCATTAATGGAATACAATCTCCAATACGTGCCTTTATAGACTTAGTTGTGCCCAACTACTGCAATGTGACATTCAAGTGTTTCAGCTATGCTATATATTTATTTAAACCTAATACATTATTATAATATCACTTGTTTCCTATAAATATGGTTTGGTTATCGTAAGGTAAAAACCCATCTGTGTTTATATGTGGCATGGTCTTACGAGAAATCTTTGTTTTTGAAAGATTTTTATAATATTAAAAATCCGTTTGATTGTGTTTCTTACGCTGGTCTACTAGACTGATCCATGCTTTATTTTCTAATAATGCTCGGGTTAGCTCGAGCATATTTCAGATTTATTTATGGATGCTTTGGAGCTTCAGGAGACGAGCTGTATGTCTCTAAGACGTATTTACATATCTTTATTTTCGCTTCATTAATTGTGTTGTATTATCATCATTTGTGAGGACATGCTGTTATAATTGTCGAGGCTGATGATAGGTTAGTATTACTCTGATTTACGCATATATTGCAGTTTTCTTTTACAAAGATCATTGGTATATTATAGATTACTCGTCACATTGAAAGATTCTATTATGTCTTTTCTTTTCTTTCACACTAACAATATGTCCTTTTGGCACTTGGATATTCGACATGTGAATACCATAGATATATTAGTATCGACTTTTGAGGATTGAAAAGGCCGGTCGTTACACGTGTATTAGAGCTTAGGTTGAGCGAACACTTGGGCTTTGGTGGGGTAGACTTATTAGAGATACGGTTAGCAATACCCTAGAATGAATTTGAGCGTATTATATATAAGAGCTGTACTTTTTTAGTGTTATAAAAATATTTTACATTGTGTTGATTGGTTCGTTGAGTGGGTTATGAATTCTGTTCGATGTGCCTGATCAATGTTATCAATAGGCATTTCTAAATAATTGAACAAGGTAAACCGAAACGGTGTTGTTTAAAAATTTGAAAATGAAATAATTTTATCTAGAATTATGCATTATATATAAAAGAATGATTTGTAAAGCTTATATAGATTTATGACATGGTTGGGTGATAGAAGATGGTGATACTCGATTATTATTATTTATTGGTTGATTGATTTTGCTCGTCTAGTTTATGAGCTGTTTTACCTTTTCACTAAATGGGTAGTGTGGTGGATAGTAATTGTGGGAACATTAAAACGAACGCTATGTGAGTTAAGTTTTTCAATTGACTATAAGACGTTCAGTGATAATGTTTGGTCAAAAATTTTTAATAGGAATTGTTTATTTTTTTCTAAACAAAGATATACATTGGTGAAATGATTTATAAAAGAAAGTGAAATTTGTAAATATGACCTATAAATTAAAAGGATTTAAAACTGAGAATTTGATAATTTATATCTAGGTATTTTGAAAATTGTTTTTCAAAGTTTATGGAAAAATAATAATATTATTATTTTGTAAGTATTTGTGAATAGAAATATTTTAAAAAAGATTTTAAAGAAGATATAAAGCACTGAACTCACTTCTGTCGTTAGAAAATAATTCTGGTGATAACTGCAGCATCAGCAGCATTCATTTTTGAGTTTCTAAGTGGAAAAAATGCTACCAAAGTAATTTGCTATAGAGTTGTTTTGGTAAAAAAAATTGTTTTAAATTCCATAAGTATGATTTGATATACAAAAAGAGAGGTATATATCATTATTTCAAAATGATTTGAAATAAAAGCCGGTGTTTTATTTTCAAGTTTTCAATTAAGCTATTTTATGGATGCACGTATCATACGCATTAGGGTAATTTGGTTTATGCATCTCATTTTGATATGTTGTTTGGTAGTATTCATTTGTTGAAATGAAAAGGAATTTTTGATGGTTTTGGATAGTCAAAATTTCTGAATTAATCGAAATTTGAACCTAATTGTTTAAAATAAAATAAAAGTAGAGGTTTCTAACATCCTGGTTAAGTAAAACAAATTTAATACTGTATATATACTCTCAAGACGTAGTAGGATATTATACAAGTTTTAACTTAGTTAAGTTATTACAATATTTGTTCATAATTGATTTTGGAGGTAAACAGAAATTGGTATAAGTAAGAACCAATAAGAATAAGTATGTAAGTTGTATGTAGATCATTTTCTCACACTGTTCTTTATCCAAGATTCGAGTAGATGACTTTGAGGTGATTTATACCGACCAAGATAAGGATTATCACTCGATTCTTGACAGTGAACTTTTGGTGAGGGTTTTTGGTATGTAATCAATGTTTTAAATCATAGTACATGACTATCTAAGGAGAATGGATGTTTCTAATCATGGATCCTGATCAGAATCCATATTAGGAAACGGGCGAGTAATACAACTTCGAAAGAGAATTTATGTATTCGAGTAAGCGATTGAATCACATATTAAGTACAGATTATCTATATACATTGTATGAGCTTATGGAAAATGTTAAGTACCTATATAGGATTATTTCTTTCTTTGTTTGATAGTAATAAAATTTCAGGGATGAACATCTTTTAAAAGGGAAGGATGTAATTACCCGGAATTTTTAAAGTTTCAAATTTGAATATTTAATTTATTTAAATATTCGAATTTGAATAAATAATAAAAAAACCAATTTTTGATAAAATGACTTGATTTTTTATAAGGTGTTTTTAAATGAATCTATGGGCTTTTTCCATACTTTTAATGTGGAAAATATTTAAAATTATCGTTTGATGCCTTTTAGAGCAAACGTTGGTATTTTTGAAAACAAAAGAGAATAAGATAACTAGTGTATTTTATTATTGTTTTGAGGTCGTGTCACATTGTTGTATGCGATCGTATTTTTATTTCTGTCATTCGCGGTGCATACCAGAACAAGATTTTTCATAACGGAATACCACAAGACTCTGTTTTCAAACCTTTTCCAAATCATATCAAAACCAAAATTTTCAACCAAGCATTTACTGTGATTTGCCCTTGAATTGATGGGTGGCTTGAATTTTTGGGTTTACTTAACTTAAAAGTAATATGTTTGTTTGATTATAAGTGTTCATCATCATCTCTTCATTTCATTGCCTATTTTCACTTCTTCACTTTACATCATTCATTCTTCTTTCCTTCTTCTTCTTCTTCTACCTTTTTCCTTTTTCTTTCCTATAAGTGAAATGAACTCCATCTTCCACTTCAAAAATCATTTCCTCCTAATCCATTCACTTTCAAACAAAACACCAAATATGAAATTTGTTTGATTCCATCTCTAATATTTAAAAATATAGTCACTCATTGTTTTGTCGAGCGGATTGGTGGATATTGTTCGATATCAGTAGTGGTCGAATATTGATCATTTTTCGTCGAATACGAATTGGAGAATTAGGGGTATGGTCATATTCATCTCTACAAGACGATATTTTTGGAGCTAGTAGCTCAATTTTAGGATGTTGGGATTGGTCATCATTTGAAGATGATTATTTTTCTATCAGCTTGGGTTTTTCGACAATGTGATGGGCGAGGGAAGCAATGGTGAGTACTAGCTCGGGCTAAGACGAAGTTGTTGGAGGTGGTCTATAATGACCCACCTTTTTTGGACAATTTTAAATCGATAATAAACTACATATGCCAACTCAAACCATTCAAAAGGGAGGATTATTAATGGGGTAAATGAGAAAATAAGAGAGAAAAAACAAAACAAAACCCAAAATCTCATAGCAGAATGACAAAATATAAAAATAAAATAAACAGTTTATGAAGCTGTTTTACAAATAACATTTGATTACACTTTTACAATACAATCAGAGTTATACATTCAGCATGAATAAATAATGCAGTGGAACAACATGATGTAGCGGAATATATATAAATAAATAACATGATGCAGCGGAGCAACATGATGTAGTGGAATATATATAAATAAATAGCATATAAATCTCCGTCTTCGTCCTCCAGAATAAAGTCTTCAACACTGAAAAGCTCAGGCTGACCTAAGCATAAGGAAAAGACAAAACATTCGAGTCAGAACTAAAAGATCTTATGTAAGTTAAATCAACATAAATAAATACGAGTGCAACGGCTTCAGAGATGTTTACGGGATTTTACATCTCCTATCCAGTGTATAACATGCGTGCAATAACTTAAGAGATGTTCGAGATTCCATCTCCAAAGGATCCGTTAAACTATCTACATATATAATACAATATGATATTGTAATATGTCTACAGTAAAGTAAAGTATTAAAGTAACATTAAGGCATTACCCATATCCCCCTTAACACATTTTTATATAAGTATCGTAGTCTATACAGTACCGTAATTCCTCCGTAAAATGACGGGCTATCAAAGGGCATTCCATAGTGTATGACACAAACCAAACTCATAGTGGGCTCGATCAGGATAAATTTGACAAGGAATGCGAGGCAATGCCCAAAATAGGATATTACGTTTTGTGGATCCGGACTGGTGGTAACACATAGCAGCTACTACCGCCCACCTTGAGACACACTCTCATAATCAAATCAAGGGGTGGCCACCAAATCAATCACAAAGTAATAAATATGGTATCGATGAAACGTGCCCGATAGGGGGAGCGACCCTACTTGGTCTGGCATGGCTCATGTTTTAGTCATTTTAGTTATGAGAAGAAAGTCAAGGCTATCCATCATTGTTCTCTTACTTCATCCAGTAGTGTTCGCCAAACCATCCTGCCTTGCTCTAGATTCTTCACCACGTGCACAGTTATTAAAATGGTTTTCTGTATTGGCAGTGAGTATGACAATATCCGATCCTGGTCTCTTTAACAACCAAACGCTTATTTCACACTGTGGTCATTTTATAAAACATTACAATAAAATCCCAAGCTACAAATTTAATCAATACTAAAATATCTAAATTCAATTATATTCTAGTTTTGAAACATTTAACTACAATTTGCATCAAATTAAATTATCTCAATTTCAGAATCATATCCTTGGAAATTCCAAAAACAAATAGATATAATAATCTTATTTGATTTTATTCCATTAAATTATATTTTAATCTTATTTCCTCCTTTCTATTTTTATTAAAATAGTTGTAAAATCTATATTTATTATACTAAATTAAATTTATTAAAGTTAAATCTTATTTTACAAAATTAAATCTTATTTTATTAAATTAAATCTTTATTTATTAAAGTTATGTTAAAATTATGCATTTATTATATTAAATTAGAACTAAATTAACTCTATTAAATTAATTATAAATTTATTATATTAAGTTAAATCTAAATTAACTATATTAAATTAAATTTTAAAATATATGTTTTAATACTATATGAAATATTTCAAAAAATTTAATTTAAATTATTTAAATTATATATTTAAAACTAAATAAAGTTATAAGTTAAAATCTAAATTTTACATTTAAAACCATTTATTAGCCTATAATTTAAAACTTCAAAACATATAAAATAATTTATTTTCCAAATACAAATTTTAATAAATCATTAGGTTGAATTTAAAAATAAAATTTATTAAATCAAACATACTTTATCATTTTAGAAAATAATTTAAAAAACGACCAACAATGTCCGTATATAATTTTCTATCCTATGGTCAAGTGATACGGATGTATATCATTTCAACCGCAATAATTTAAATTTTCAAATACATATCATTTCAACCCATATCTCGAATCACAATTTTCCAAATCCATAAAATCGCTTGGGTTTATCATTTTAACACATAACGATTTTTTCTAATCTGTAAGATCATTCGGGTATGTATCATTTCGGCCCATAGTGATTTTTCTTGCAATAACTAAGGGAACTTGCAGAGTGATAACAACATATAAAATAAACATAACCTCCAATCATCCAAAATGTCAACAATTAAGCATCCATCAAAATCTTCATTCAAGTCAACCAATAAATCACAACAATTAACTGGTTATCATTATTATGAACTTAACTAACAATTTAAATTCAATATTAATTTAAATAGCAATTTAATTCAATATAAAATCAAATTGAATTTAAAATACCAAATAACAATCAATAAATTTCTAACCACATCATAAATTTAAGCTAACTAACATAAGATGGCTTAGTATTCGTGAGTGGGTTAAAATGTTCACCTTTTATGTATCGTCAATTAAAAATCCAATTAAGGTCCAAAAATTGAACAGACTTAGAATGCGGCTAAACCAGTTTCATGATGTCCGGAATTTCGATATGATCGCAATGGAGAAAACTGCACCTAAATCCGAGTTCGTATGCAAGAGTTATGATAATTAGAAGTTTGCAAATTTAAATTAAAATTAAATATAAAATTGAAGGGCATTATGGAAATTAACATTACCTCACCCTATCACAAACGAATTCGACATCGACCAAAACCCTACAGCTGCCACTATCATCAGGAACACGCGGTGCCTACGATCGCCTGTACTCAAATCAGACTACATCACCTAGATACCCATGTCGCGCTGCCACTTCACCTTAGGCGCGAATGCCTACGCCGCCGCCGTCGCCATTTCTCAACAAACGCGGTGAAATCGACACCTTTGGCACGAACGAACACCACCCATAAGACATGCTCCAACCTCTATAAGGCTGCACCTCCCAATCGTCGTATAATCGACGATCCACCATTGTATCAAATCTCTAGTTTCGACGGCCGAGACTTCTTCGATGATTTCTGGACAAATGATGCATCAAATCAAAAAATGAATTGCGGCAGTAGATTTTGCTCGTAGAGAGCATTTCAACGATATATAATATGATAGGGTTTGGAGAGATTGAATTTCGAAATTGATTTTGAAATTGAAATTAGGGTTTATAACAGCTAGGTACGTACAGAAATAATGAAATGAGAAATAATTAGGGTTTATAACAGCCTATATATAGGCAGAGATGGATGAGAATGAATGGGCAGATCGAATTGAGTCGAGACGATAACGATGATCGGAAAGCCCGTTTCGTTCCCAAACAAAAATAGGTCATTCAATATATCAAAATATAGGTTTTCGATATTTTTAAACTCAATGAAACTAGTTCCAAACCCTAATTCCATTGTATACAAAAGTTCGATTTAAAATCAGATTATATTCACTTAAATTCCATTAATCGATTTCTACACGTTTCGAGCTCGTACGATTAAACAACGAGTCCGATGGCTCTGAAACTTAAAATCCTACAATAATGCGCTATTTCGAATTCGATGAAACTGGTTTCGTCGAAATCCGAGACAATGGCCAAAATGGCTAATTTTCATGTTAATTAAATAAATTATTATTAAATTGATTTAATCACTTTTAAATTCCAATTTAAAAGTTAACAATTTTATCATTCTTGATTAAACAGAAATTTATAATCTTTTTTATAAAAAAATTCCATGTTAAATTCAATGTTTAAATATTGCACTAAATTACAGTATTTAATTACAACTGTAAAAATGCATTAATTGTAATTTAAAATTTCAATAAATTCATTTTTTTGATTTACATTCTTATTATTCAATCAACAATACCCTATGAATTTTATTAACATAAGTTTACATTTTATTACATTCATTATTTTATCGTTAACATCTTAACTCATATTAACTGCACTATTTAATGACATAAACTTTAATTGATTTCTAGTTAATTTCAAATGGATGTGATATCAAGATGATAATCAATCAATTTTTATAAATTAATAATTCACCTCTACTAACCTATTGTTTACAACAAAGATTCTTAAATTACTTACCAAATATTGATTCCATTCTATATTAACCAATTTCAATTAATTTCACATAATTTCGCTTTTTTATACAACATTGATTTAAATCTTTATTAACCTTTCTTATTACCACTAATTGCAATAACCTTAAATAGTTGTCAATAATATTCGAACCACATTATTAAGTCATATTCAAATTATTTTTCTCAATAATAAATCATAAATCTTTTAATTTCTCACAATGTTAAATTTCAAAATCTTATTTAATTTAATAGTTTTAATTATCAAAACTATGAGTCGTTATATGGTCAGCGGCAGTCGGAGGTGGCTTGTCGAGCTAGGTTTAGGGTTTGATGGGCTATTTTTCATTTGAGTTCGTTTGTCGACTGCTCGTGGTGATTTGAGGCGGCGAGTTAGTCTAGGTAGAGTTCTAGCATGCGACATTGGACGACAGTCACGGTTGCAGGATCGACGGTGGTAATCGGTGCTAGAGCATCGAAAGCGAGGTGAATGATCAAGGTGACTTCAATTGCCTAGACACGAATTCGATTGAGGATAGAGGGACAAATTTCGATGGGGATGGTCGGAGGCAGTGATGTAGGTGCAGGCGAGTCAAGCTCGGCGAGTGGAGGGTGTGAGCGGTTATTGAATTGACGATTACTTGTGGTATTGGTTGTGTTAGTGCACGGCATGCCCATTTATGTGCACGGGAGGAATTCGAATTGAATTTGGGGAAGATGGTTCCTATAGCTAGGGGGTCGGGTTTGGTTTTGCCTTTACGCTTAGCCTGTTTGGTGAGAAATAAATTTCGTTATTTTTTTAATTATTTAAACAAAGTGTGTTAAATTTGAGAAGTCATATATCATTCATTTTAAATGCTATTAACCCATGGATTTTTTTATTAGACTCGTATTGACAAGTACAACACTTTATTATAAAAATTTGATAGTTTCAATGAATCATAATTTAATAATTAAATGATAATTATTGAATATAATACGTTGATTTAAATAGTAATGTATACTTCATTGATGAGTTTGAAAGAATAAAATACTATTCTACTATAAATAAATTGGATTATTTTGGACATCCATTGAACGGAATAAAATATCGTTTTGCTATTGTATTATTTAGATATTAATTTATATGCTAGTTAATTAATATGTGGATTAATTAATATTGGATAAATGATGGGTTAGCTGCTGATTATTAATGGTTGATTTATTTACATATATTCTTATTTATATAAATACCAGTAATATAATTAGGAGAGTTGAATTGACATAAGTGGTAGCCGTTTAAGTACCATAGTAGTCGCTAAGCCTCTTCCTAAATTTGAAATGTTATGGATTTTAAATTGACTTCAACTTTATAATATTTTGAAGTAAGATGTTTCCTATATCTTCATAGGAAGAAATGGAGTCTTATTAAAGGGCATATAAATATTTTAAAAGAGTTTTCAAGTGGTTTAAAGGTTATTTAATTTATAAATCAAGTTTCAAAAGTTATGGTCCATATACCGATAGTCGCAATGAATGCAGTTTTGACATTTTATAAATAAAAGATAGATTTATAAATGGTAATTTATAAATAAAAGAATATATTATAAGTGATATTTTTATAATAAAGAAGATTTCGATTAAATTGTTTATAAAAATCAGTTAGGATTTATAAAAGTATTTTATTCAAAGGATTTTTTTACAGAATTTTTATAAAGGAAAGATGTATGAAAGAGTTTTATAAATAGAAAGGAGTTTTATAAATAATTTTATAGATTTATGAAAGAAATTTTTATAAATTAATTTGGAGATTTTTAAAAAGACTTGTTAATATGAAATGAGTTTATAAAAGGGGGAATTTTATGAAAGGAATAAGATTTTATTTTGATAAATAATCCTTCTTAATTATGGTGGTATGCAAGCATTCTTTCCATCCTTAACACAGAAGGAAAGGTGCTTTTAGTTTATAATATAAAATTTTTAAATAACATCTTTTCTGGCTTGGTTAAATATGATTTTGAAAAAAATGGAAATATTTTCTAAGTATTGGAAGTGAAATGGTTTGTGAATATACTTATACCGTTGAGATAAGTATATGAATATTTTTCAAGTATTTTCAAGGTAAATTTAATTAATGAAAATATTACTTAAAGAGGGTTAGTAGCTGCTTATGTGTTTAACCAAGCATGGTTTCTAATGAAATTAAACCTCTGATTTGGTTGACTATTTATTTGATGGTTATGTATATATATTACAGTTTTATTTTGTAAAGATCATTGGTATATAGATTACTCGTCACACTATGAGATTCTATTCTGTCTTTTCTTTTCTTTCGTCCTAACAATCTAGCTTTTGACACTTAGATGTTCGGCATGTGAAGACCATGGATGTTTTAATGGCGATTTTTGAGGATCAAAAAGGCTGGTTATCACATTTGCACTGCCTATTTCCATAATTTAAAAATGAATTCCTTTTTCACTTCAAGTTCGTATATATAAAATTTGAATTAGAATACAAAGTTTTAAATTGTAAGTTTTATTCTTTAAAATAGAGATGTTGATCCTACTATACAACAACAACAGTTAAGTCGTTATTTCCAAACAAGTTGGGGTTGGATAGAGATGGAACCCAAAACTAAATAACAAAGTCAACTTAAAAGCAATAATAGTAGTAGTAGATTTTTTTTCTTTCAAAAAGGTGAAAATAGAAATAAAGATAAAAATAAAATAAACTAAAATACATAAAAAATAATAATAATAAATAAAATAAAAATAGAAATAAAAAACAAAAACAGATAAAGAAAATTAAAAAAACGATGAAAATGATGATGATAATAATACTAATAGTAAAAATTGGTACTAATAGTAATACCGACCAATGATCAAACACTACGTCTTAGGCTCCTATTCACTAGTCCTATAATCTAAAACTTATAAAACTAACCCTAAACCAACCCTAAGTACAAACTCCTAGCTCATAATTCTAGTATATGGATTACTAGCTTCCACATGCTTCTGTCTAACACCAGCTCTTCGAATATATTCTAATCCCTTAAGTCCCTTTTTACTACTTCCTCCCATGTCAACCTTGGTCGACCTCTACCTCTCTTTGAGCATTCGATGCAGCCTATAATTCCAACGTGTACAGGTGTCTCAGGAGGCCTCCGTTGGAGATGTCCAAATCATCTTAAGCGATATTGGACTAGTTTCTCTTTAATTGGAGCTACTCCAAGTTTGTCCCGTATACCATCATTTCTAATTCGATCTCACCTTATATGACCACAGCTTCATTACAGCATATGCATCTCTGCTACACTTATCTTCTAGATGTGTTGTCTTTTAGTAGGCCAACATTCTACACCATACAACATTTCATGCCTTCTTGTCATTCTATAGAAGTTTCCTTTAAGCTTTTGTGGGACTTTGTTGGCTATTCGCTTGTAATAATATAAAATAATTTTTAGTTAATGTAAAATAAGTTTGGTATTTGGTTCTATTTTATTAATCCAAGCCTATTTTTTGGCTAAGGATATTAGCCAATTTGTAAGCTATTGTATGGAGTTAGACTTGTATGAATATGAATGACATTTAAAATGATTAGTATAGGGCGTGGAAATCTTCGCATGTTTAAGAATATTTAGTTAGCCTAAACTACGACGTACAAATATATTAGCATATAAATATATTATTAACATAAAGTAGTAACTCATTAATCGTATCGTGTAGAATAAATAGGTTAAAAATTAGCATTAAACCCCACAGTAAGGAAGTAATGATAGTTATGGAAATTAATCCATAGCCAAAATAAGGAGTTTTCCTTATATGGCCTTAATGCGAAATGCAATGAGATATATATGTGACAGCATGTTAGGAGAGTGGAATTATGACAAAGTTATAAGGATGCAAGGTCAGTCAAAAGCACATAGAATGCCCAGCTAATATGGCTACCAGCATTTGACTTTGAGACTAATGTAACACATCGCCTATAATAAGCACTTACGATGGACGCGAGATTAGCCCCAATTTTGCAGGGTAAGTATACTTGGTTAATTTGTCTACTAGCACCTACGAATAATCGGACTAATTTGAGACGTCACGTTTATTCTACGAGTCATAATATGTAAGGCTTGTTTCTGACTTGGGGGTACTAAGTAGCTGTTGTAGGGTCTGCTTCCTTCCCACCTATGAAGTACTAAATGAATGAGATTACCATTTAGGCGCGGTAGTAGGGAATCTCGAGAGGGGTCCGCTTCGGGATTGAGGTATTAACTGGCTATTGTAGGGTCCGCCCTTCCCATAAAGAAGCATTAAGTGATCTAATGAAATTTCATGCAATGTCAGTTAGAAAGTACCAAAGAGGGATCCAACTTTGGTTAGGTATTAAATGACGAGGATCTACCAAGAATATCGGTATTAAATGGTCAGAGACTCCCTAATACCCTTTAAACAAGTATTAATTAGCTCGAGTTTCTCTCACATTGTTAGGACATGACTAATGGTAGTTTCATGGGATTGGAAAAGCCCTTTGACCTACAGTTAAAGGTACGTTATGAAGTTGGACTAGAAGAGCCTTTGGACTTACAGTTGGAGGTATTCTTGATAGGATATAATCTAGGATGCATAAGACATATTACTTATCTAAATGATCCTACCAAAATACTATTATGGCAAGATTTGAGATTTTTATTCACTAAATATTGTTGTATTAAACTCCCCCCATTACAACATACACGTTACAGGAAACGATGCTAATTGAGAAGATGAATTGAGAGGCGAAGACTTGTGGCAGTTTGCCTATCTATTTATGTTTTTGATATATTTTGATGTACCTAGTTTCAGACATTGCTGTTATTTTAAGACATTATATTTTAGATATTTGGGATGATATGTTGTATTTCTAAGATTTGTAATTTTATCAAATGGGTAGTTATTTCCATTGCTATATTTTATTATTTCCATTGTGAGGTTCTGATAGCATAGATAGATAGCTCTGTATATTATTCATTATATCAATTTTACCAACCAACAGACAGCTTTAAAGTGGGTCTAAAGTTCGATGGGCATTCATTGGGTCCAAAATTAGGCATGTTTTGAGGTGGGCTATTATATAGTTCATTAAAAAAGAATGAGAAATTCACAGAAGGGTTGAGAAAGGGGCCGAATCATAAGGTGATGGCACGTTTGTTGACTCCTTTTGATATGGTGGTGGAAATGACAAGAAGATATGATCGCTTGTTTTTGGAAGAGTGAAAGGCTTATGTTAAGCCCAAGGGTAGGCAAACAAAAAAGATTCTACCCATAATATAAGAGTAAGAAGAAGCAGAAGGGAGAAAAGGCCTCGGGAGGAGGAGCTCAAAGGTCAAATGTGATAGATCTTACTTGTCTCAAATGTGGGAAAAAGTGACATTGCTCTACTAAGTGTACCCAATAGGAGAACAAATATAGGGCTAAGTACTTCATATGTAATACAACTAGTGATAAGAAGAGGGATTTCTTGGAGGCGAAGTAGGTAAAGGTTTAGGATTTGGAAGGACCTTCGTCTAGACTAACTTCTAAGGAAAATGGAAAGTATGTGCTTGGAGTTACGATTCTGATTTCTAGTATACCAGTTAGAGTTAAATTAGATATTGGTGCTACTCACTCTTTTATTTCGAAAGATTATTTGATAGGTTAGAACTAGATAATACCTATTAGATTACGTCCTTGGGCATGGTTAATCCTTTTGATGGGTATGCCACTCTCGGATTAAAGTGCATTGACCTTGTGTTTGACTAGTGTGGACATTTTTTGTGTGTGATTCATATGTGTTTAACTTCATAGGGCACAACGCAATATTTGGTATGGACTGGTTGGTGCGTAATGACGCTAGGATCTACTGTGTGGATAGGATTATTGCCTTACGAAATCTAAGGGGTGAAGAAAGAATTATGATGGCATTAGACATGATGAAGGAGAAGTCAGACATAATGTTATATTCTTTGGAAGATGACGATGAGATCAGTAAAGTAGGATTGGGTAGGGAATTCATAGATGTAATCGAGTTCTGAATAGACTAGACATCGAGGGCATAACCTATTAGTAAGCTACCTAGCAGATTGCAGCCTAAGGAGATGGAAGTAGTAAAGAAGTAGCAGGTGAAACTTGAGGATTAAAGTTTCATTAGGACACTTGTTCAGCATAGGGAGCATCCATGGTATTCTAAAGAATTTGTATGGATATTTACGGATGTATATAGATTATTGGAAGCTAAATGAATCGACATGAAGAATCATTATACATTTGCCTTGACGGATGAATTGTTTAATCAGTCGAGTGGAGCTCGAGTGTTCTCGCAGTTAGATTTTGCAATGAGATTCCATTGAATAGATTAAAAAAAGATAGCATTCCCTTGATTGTACTTCGAATAAGGTACAGTTCATATGAGTAGTCAATGATGCCGTTTAGACTGACAAGTGCCCATGCATTCTTTGTTGATCTTATGAACTAAATCTTTCGCGATCACTTGGATATTTTTGTCGTGTTCTTCATTAATGACATTTTGGTATATTCTAAAGAAGAGAAAGAAACATGAGTCCATCTTAAACATGTGTTGGAGATATTAAGACAATACAAGTTGGAGGCAAAGTTTTTGAAATACCATTATTGGAAAGGGGAGGTTAAGTTTCTTGGGCATGTAATTTCAGAAAGTGAATTAGTTGTGGATCCATGAAGATAAAAACTATTAATAGTTGGATGAGACTAGAGATGGTCATAAAGATGTGAAGTTTCTTGGGTTTGGCGTGCAGTTATTGTAGATTCATTAAGGATATCTGATGTCCAGCAGCACCCTTGACTAAGTTCACCAAAAAGAACGAGAAGTCCATGTGCACCGATAAGTGTGAAGGGTCACTTCAGAAGTTGAAGCAGTTATTGACGAATTCTGCTGTTTGATCATGCGAGAAGGGAATTAGGAGTTGGTAGTATATATCGATGCCTGTGGAACAGGGCTGGAAGCAGTGCTGATGCAAAGAGTGCGTGTGATAACTTATGCATCAAGGAAATTAAGGCCACATTAGGTTAGGTATCCAACCCATGACTTAGAATTAGCAGCGATGTTGTTTCGTGTTGAAGATTTGGAGACATTTAGGTGATAGTCGATAGATTAACTAAGATTGCGCTCTTTATCTCGGTGAAAGCAACAAGAATGGCAACTGGTTTAGTGAAGCTCTATGTGAAGAATGTAGTGAGACTCCATGGGATTCTGGAGAAGTTTGCAGAGCGCATTGGATAGGGGGATGAATTTGAGTACGGCTTACCACCCATAAACTAAATGCCAAACAGAGAGGGCTAGTCTTGTACTTGAGGATTTGCTAAGGGCATATGTTTTGGATTTCGGAAGTTTATTGGAAGATTATTTTCATCTGGTAGGGTTTGCCTACAATTCCAATTACTATTCAAGTATCGAGATGGCACCGTTCGAGGAGCTTTATGGTAGACCGTGTAAGTCGCCTATTTTTTGGCTAGACATAGGAGATAGATTTGTGTTGGACCCGATTTGGTAAGAGTTGTTACTGAGAAGTTAATTGATTCATGCCAGGATGAAGGTAGAGAAATCCTATGTGCATAAGGTTTTTCCATATATCACATTTGAGGAAGTGCATGCAGGACCCAAGTTCTATAGTGGAACCGAGAGCGATAGAGGATTTATCTGTAGAGCCAGATTTGACTTATATAAGATGAATGAATGAGATAGTAGGTTGTGATATGAATGAGTTAAGGAATAAGGTTATCAACTTGTTCGCCTCAAGTGGAGTGATGACAAAGAAGATTGTATTTTTGAGGTAGAAGGTAGGATTAGGAGCATCTATCATGAGTTGTTTGACATTCGCATATATAGAAGGTGCTTTATTTGTCTATTGTATGTACAAGTAGTGGCACTAGTAGCTTCATGTTATGATATGATTATGTGTTTGTAGTTGCACTAATGCATTTTGTTTGTTGATTGATGATTTACATTAGTAGGGTACTGGTGTACCTTCTTGAGCATGTATGTACTTGTACAATGATATTTTACACTTTTAGGGTATTGGTTTACTTCTTTTATTCTTCCTTATTTAAATTTCAAGGATGAAATTTTTGAAAGAAGGGGAGACTGCAACACACCATATTGTTTAGCTCCAAAATATGGGAGATTAAGTTAAATTAAATTAATAGTAATTTTTTATATTAAAAGGGTAAATGAAATAATTTAATTATTAGAATTACCTAAGGAAGATTTGATTAATTAAGTGTACGATACTTTAGAACTTAAAGTTGGCCTTATTAATGAGTAAAAATAAAATTTTGAAGGAGAAGGATTTTGTATTGGTGAGATTAGGTAAGGTGGGATATTAGCATAAGCCAAAATCACCAGCATACTTTCCTTAGCCGTATTCTCTCATTCTAGTCATTTCTAAAACAAAACCTCCTAAACTTTCACAAGGCCGACCACCATATTTTATAAGCAAGAGAAGAGGAAAATAAAGCTAGGAGATTCAAGCTTTCATTCTAACAACAAAGAAGATTAAATCAAGATTTCAAGGCTTGTTCTAAATCAAGGTGAGTAAAAATTTTGCTATAAATTTTCCTAATACATTTGGGTTCGTTTTTGGTTTTGAATATATGGTTTTTATGATGATAAATATGCTTGAATGATTAAACATTGTTTTAAATGTGTTTGAAATTCAAATTAAAAGAATTTAACCATGCCTTTGGATAAAGTATGACTTAATCATACTTGATTATTATGAAAATTTATGATATTTATATAAAAAGAAGGTGGGATATTTAATTTTACAATTTTTTGAAATTATTTCGAACTATTAAGAATTTTTTAAGTTGAGAAAATGCTTAATTTGGAAAATTTAATTGTTAAATATAAGAGAAATAATCATTTAGCCCTGAAATTTTGATATAAGGTAAAATACGATAATTTCGGATTTTGGTGAATTTATGGGATTTTTTTCCCCATTAGATTCGATTTTATATGAATTATTTTCCAAAGGAAAAAGTAACTAATTTAAGATAACTAATTAATTGAATATGTAGCTAACAAATTCTAAAAGAAAACTATAAAAGCTTGAATTGACCACTGAGAATTCAACATAAAACAGATTTGGCGTAAAGTGATTGCTTCAAATGGTAATAAAACAGTTTTCAATCTAGTTGCAGCATTGCCACATCAACACACGACAACTCATATACCTATCAACTTGCGATGGCACTAGTACAAGTCAACCTGCGATAGCTTGGATGAGCTTGTTTGCCTTATGATAACAAATATAAGATTGTCAACATGTGATAGCTAGTTGAGTTATCAATCTTCAATAGCCCATATGGGGTCAACCTGCGATAGCTGCTAGAGTTATCAACCTGCGTTAGCTATTGAAATCATCAACCTATGAAAGCTAGTTGGACTATCAACTTGTGATAGCTATTTAATGTTTAACTTGGGATAGCCTAAAGAATCAACCTGCAATAGCCAAAAAACACTACTAACCCATGATAATTAGTTGAGTTGTCAAATTGTGATAGCTTAGTAAGTTCAACGTGCGATAACTAGGCTCAATATTCAATGGCTTGCATGAGGTCACCTTGCAATGGCTAGGATGCAATAACCAACACGTGGTAGCATGAAAAGATATAATTTTCTAAGTAAAATAAGACAATACTAAATACATTTTGGAAGCCAGTTTCCAAATGTTGATCGACTATTTCATAGGATTAAAATGGAGAATTTAATAATTTAAATTTTGTTCACTTATTCTAAAATGGAAGAAAGCCTAGAGAAGCTAAGAAATGATCGGGTATCATTTAAATAACAGGTAAAAATGTTTTTCTAAAAAATGTGTACGGTACATAGTAAATAAATGAAAGAATGAGGGTGAACCAGGATCGTAAAGATATACAGCTCATGGAGTTATTGAATGGAAGGTGCCAAGATTACTAAAATCTAAAATTCAATGGTATATGGTAAGGTGTCACTGTAATACCCTACAACTATAACGATCGAATATTTAAATGATTAATTTAAATATTTAATCGTTAATTAATGGAATGCCTATTATACTCGATTTCTTATAGACGATTGAATTGGAATTCGAGACACCCGTAGTTGAGACCGTTTTTCCTACGTGAGCAAAATACGCATAAATTTGGCTATGTTTGTAGTCGATGAATTTTTAAAGCGAATAATGATTTCTAAAAAGGAATGGAAATTGAGTTTAGGCTAAGGCCCATAAGCTAGCTTATAATTTAGCCTACCCTTCATCTCATTTTCATTCCACGTTACTTTTTATTTCATTCTCTTAATCACTTTTCTGATTATTTCCTTAAGCCTAAACCTTACATCCACTTTAATCCCTTCATAGAAAATTCCTAAATTTAAACTAAAATCATCTTAATTCCTCACATAACCCATCAAGGAATTAGGTTAAATCGAAGTTTAAACCTTCATCCAATATTTCAATAGAGAAAAATTTTGGTTTTTGGTTATTAAAGCTTGATTTGGTGAAGAAGATGGTAAGTAGGAAGATTCTCTAACTATTTTTACATGCTATACTTCATATATTTGTGTTTATGCGATTATAGAGTTATATGTGATGGTTTAGAGAATGTTATGTGATGCTTTATGCCTTAATTCAGGTTATAAACTTGTTTATATTAACTCATTATTTTTAATAACTATTTTTGAAATAGTTGGTAAGCGAAGAAATTGTTTTTGGTTAATTGAATGATTATATGTGACGTCCTGATATATTAGAGACTAATTACATGATATAATTAAGTGCACATCATTACTTAGTAACAATGAAACTACTTTAAATGGTTTTAGAAAAGTTGTAAGCCAATTATGTAGGTTTTGAACTCTACATTTATTATTAAAGTCATTAGAGGGTTAAGGAAGCTTAATTAGTATTTTTAAAATTGTTATATGATTTTATATATGAAGTATAGATTTTATAAATGAAGTAGAGATTTTATAAAATGAAAACAAGATTTATAAACTAGTAGTATGATGTATACTTAATTTTAATGAAGTAATTAAGTATTTAAAGGCTTAAAAATGATTTATAAGCTAATAATATATTTTATAAAATAGTTGTAAGATTTTATAAAATAGTATGAATTCATATTTGGTTTTCATTGAAAAAATTTGGTAAATAAAAGTAGGATTGATTAAGTAATAAATTAATTGCTTGTTTAAATATATGTTTATGTATATGAGTATGGGCAAGTATACATATACGTGTATTTAAAGAATTTAACAATCGAATTTTTTTTATGTATTGTATAATAATTGTTATGTTTGTTTGTTTGACTATATGTGTGTATTTATGCGAATATATATATATATGACTAAATGTGTGCAAATACATTGGTATATAAGAGTGTTACGGGCATCTCGTGTACGCATAGTAACCATAGTGTGCACCAAGTTGTGTAAGTATATACCAATCGAATAATCGCTCCAATGAAGTCCGAAATATGATTTGTGTAGTAAAGTGTGCATGTGTACACATATATGAATATGCACGAATGAGTGTGCTAGCACATGTAGGCATTACATGAACCAAGATAGGTTGTTGAGCGTGTTTTTATGTGATTAGAGAAAGCTGGGTCACTATAGTCGCACGTTGAGCTTTACACGTGCGAAGAGTGGATCTCGTGTCGACATTGGTTTTCGAACACATAATGAATCACTTCCAAAACATCAACCAATAAACTCTGAAGGAGGTCCGATGCGGTGAAGGTAGACTTTGGAAGCAAGGTGGCTCATCGAGCGAAGCAGTAGATGAAACGGTGAACTGTGAGGCTCACTACCCAGGCCTTACTGTCTGGGAACAGTCCCCATGGTCCACAGGTGGGACATGATCGCTCCACTGATGGGGGACTGTCCCAGGCAGTAATGGCTGGGAAAGAAGGGTTTTTCGAGTGATTTCTTCCCCGGGAATGTGGAAACAATTTTTTATTATATTATAATTGTTGTGTATTTATGCTTCAAGCTCGGGAAGTTAGAATGCAAGGTGAGGCTCGAGACTCTGATGCTAAAATAAAAGGTGCACAAGTGGTTGGGAACGATCAATAAGGCATTCGGGCAAGCGATCGAGGCAAGAAGCGCAAGGGACGGACTGTTCCTACACGAATGTAGTAGGAGATTTAGATAGAATCGGATAAGAGATCGAGACATGATAATTTTTACAATCATATACTATGAACATATACGATTGGAAGGAGTAGTTGATAGCGAGGAGTCTATTCTAGACTCAGGTCGATGTGGAAGCATATGACGGCATCGATCGGTACTAGATTCGGGCAGACATGTAAACTTATGGTTAGCATAGATTATATGGTTCAAAGCATCATTGTGCTTGAGTGATCTGTTGGGTTCGAAGTAAGTACATGGTGTGGCAATCGTAGAGTAGGCGATTAGATTTGGGTCATAGTGCGGTTCCAGTGCTATGCATCTGTTCGCATGATGTTTTATGGTTCTGGGCCAAGCCTTCGAGAGGATCCGAAGTAGCACTTAAAGGGTGCTTGTACCCAATAGTAGTAGCGTATATAGACTCTAGGGAGCGCTGCAGTGTCAAGTGTTTTCATTGTTTCCAGGAGAGCGACCTTGGTCTGAATGCGGGAACCCATACAACAAAGAGGTCATATAAGGATGCTCAGTTCCATTCATGGTCCCTTGAGGGTAAGAATGTATATAAATCCAAAGGTCACATAAGGTGTGGTTGCTTCATTTAATTATTTTTTTCGTACGGGAAGATAGTAGATATTCTCTATTTGACATCGTTGTTATGTTCTGCTTGTGCTATACATATCTTTGTGTATACATTGACATTATCTTTGTGTATACATAGCGTAAACTTATGTTATGACACTTTTATCGTTTCTACACTTGTATAGTTCAACTACCTTTATCACAATATATTGTTACATATTAGTCACATTATATTATTTATGTTGACTCTTTGATGACAGAAGAAGAGCAGGTTATAGTATAATTTCCTATCATTTTGATATAGGTTTACTTTACTTGTTTATTCACAGTTTGGATTACCGCTGTGCCATGCTTATGGATAGGACCGTCTGGACCTCAATAGTTTCCTTTATAATGTACATAGCTTTGATGTATAGTATGTTGAGATAGTTCCCCTCACATCAAATTTTAATCTCACCCATGTTTTGTCTTTGTCTGTTTATGTCACGATAACTCTCGGGTGCTTGACTTAGTAGTTTGAGAGTCAGATGCTTTTGCGGATATGCTATTAAGATGCGCAGTTGGAGCATTTTAGAGGCCTGGCATCGATGTATTGGATATGTATACTTGATATTTTAGTAGTACATGATAGACCTATTATTTGTATATAAGACCTATTGCGTTAGATATTTACTTAGAACTTTGTGTTGTTGGGAGTTGATGTATTCTGACTTTCTATATGGATATATATATTTATCAGTCACTTCTGCTAGTGTGGTCTCTTATATATTTTCATCATGTTTTGTTCATGTATATTCGGTATATTATAGGTTATCATTCCATTATGAGATCTTATCGATGTCATGGTTTAGTTTTTCTTAATTTTACCCAACAATCATTCATTTATGGTATTCGAAAGTTGGTCGATGTGCAAGGCACTGATTTTTGGGTATTATGAAGGATGGATTGTTATAGCCACGATAGCCTAAACTTTAAAATAAGTTTATGGATGGATACCAGACATTGGGGTGGTATTATAACTAAAATGAGTCATTAACGTGAAATGAAAGTGTTTTGAGACTAAGAGGGGCTATTGATGTTCAACAAGGACGTTTGATAGAATATATTCAAGATGCTTATATTCAACCTCTTAGGGGAGTCAAGGTGTCATTTTTAAGGGTGGCTCCAATGGTGAAATGAGTGGCTATTTCATCAGGTGACGTTGTTTGAGAAAAATATAAATTAGTGATAACAAGTCTAGGGAGGTGATCACTAAAATTGGTTAATGATAAGTTAGAGATTGACACCTAAAATAAGAGACTAAGTGATGTTTGAAAGGTTGATTGTTGACTATATGACATGGTTAATAAGTAAATATCAAGTATAGGTCATAGAGTATACTTATTTTGAAAGAGATAAATTTAAATATGACATGGTTCATAATTGGGTGATAAGTATAAGGTATACTTATGAATTAAATGTGTTGCTAATGTATGTTTATGATGTTATGCTTGTTTACATTATCTAATGTAATGATGAAGTGAGGGGGAGAATGTTCCATACTTTATTGGCATGGTCTCACTATGGTTGCTTAGGGTAAAGATTTTACGCATATTAAGGCTTTATGTCACACCTGTGCTTTTGTTATTTTCCAATTCCCATAACCTCATGGGCTCTTATTCGAGTAGGCTGATTTATTGTTTAGATATGGATCTTTTGGAAATATGAATAAAGACTCTGAAGAAGAAGCAAAAGGATTATCTAGTAAATAAAAGTTATTTTGAAAATTCTGCAGTGTAAAACCAGGAAATATAACTAGTTAAGTGTCATGTTGACATCTTCACATGTCAGGCATGACATTATATTTATTTCTTATTATATTGTACTCCAAGGAGAAGGTTTAAATAAGTTGTAATGAATTATGTAAAAACCAGTTGATGTAAAGGAAATTTATTAAACTACCACATTTACTTAATGTTGTGCAAAATAAATACTAAACTCACTTTTTCGCTGAAAAATTATTCTAGTGATGACTTCAGCATCATCGGCATCTATTTTCGAGTCTCAAAGTGGGGGACGTTACAAGGAGTAACTTGATATTGAATTTATTTCACTTTAGGTACTACTGGAACCTTTTCCAGTATACTCACCTATTTGATCAAATCTAATTGCCTTATTTCCTTTACATGTTATATTTTTAACTTTTGTTTTAAATTATATGAACCTAGGTGTACCACTTTGTATATCAGATACACACGTTTGAACCTAGGCGAACTCTACGGTAATTCATTAGTAAATTAGCAAAGCTAATGGATATGTTCGGAATATTATACCCTGGATTGTACACACACACCCGAAGAGTTCATTAATCCATTTGTCGCTCCCATTAGATGAGTGCTTTGCCCTTGATTGTTTGAGATATAATTCCAAAATAATTGCCTAAATATTAGATACTTCTATATTTATCATGGCTAATGCATCGCTAGTGTTATAGAAACAAAACCATTATTATAATAAATTTATTTTATAACGAATATTCATATTAAACTAAAACTATATCTATTTTCAGTTAATACTAAAAACTGTTATTACTTTGGAATTAACATTTGGTATACATGCAAAAGCAGTCTTTCGTAACTTGATGCATCTATTAATTAGTGTTATACGATAAGCTCCCACTATTTCCATCGTTACTATAATGGTGCATGAAATACGAAACTTCATTCAACCACTTATTATAAGTCATTTATTTCATCCACTGTAGCTAGTTTACAGTTGAGAATGTTAGATCAAATATCATAAACTCATAGTTCCATAATAAAAAATTAAACTCGGAATATAAATCACATTTATCATTCTGTATTAAGTATCTACTTATTATATTATACAATTCACATTTCCAGTGTCTCTTCATGAGGCATAAGTGACCATTTACTCTTTTCATCCTAATTGTGCAAATTTTACATCCATTCTCAACATCCACTTTTCTTTCAAAATGGTTAGACCATTCAAAAGGAAGCTTTTACTAGAAGGCTATACCAAATTTTTTATAAAAGTGCATTCAGACTTATGTAGTTAAAATCAGTGTCAGGTTCGTATCGATTAAGTACCAATATGATATATTTTAAATAATCGAGATAATATAGGATAATATCTATAAAATATCGCATGTTTAGAACATGTTATAAACGATATTGTACTAAGTTATAATGATGTTAATCTTTTAAATATTTGGATCTATGTTTCCAAATAACTATTAAAGATAGATTGCATATAGTTTACATTTTACAGTCTATTTACCAGGATATTCCATTAAATACAAGTCACGAAACAAAATCATACAAAACTGAGAAATTCGTACAGTACGTGTCTTAATTATTTTCTTCATTTTTATATTGTATTCATCATTTCTTCAGTAGGAAAATCATTTATATTGCTTTTTAAATTTTTACATATTGATAGTTTCTTTATTTTCATTTTCGCTTAATTTTTCGAACAAGTAATATTGTTTGGTACCGATTAATACTTCTAGCCCGTTCTTTATCGATATGTCAAATACACACACACATACACATACATATATCTTTGCTACTCTTTAAATTTTAGTTCATGATGCACGATAATAACTAATAAAATGAATTTTCATAAGCTAAAATTACCAATTAGAAATGTCGAACAAAATATATTAATCAAAAAGAGAAGTAGTTCTTATGTGATCTTGTTTTCAATAGTAAAGTCTTCATACAAAATAAACATATAAAATATTGGAATAAGTAAAGTTTTCTTTATTGAAAAACTAATGAAGGAGATTAAAAAAAATGGTTAAACAAAAAAATTAGTGCGTTAGGATTTTTGATATGGGTAGTATCTTGTCATTCATCATATACTAAAAACGAACATAGATAATGTGAACATATTTATTTGCAAATTTATTTCTCCAATACATACAATAACGATGATATTCTTAAAAAATAATGTGTATTTTACACTATACATCAGAGCGATATATCGACAAATATTGGGTAATATACAGGTAATGATATTTGAAGCAATATTTTGGAAAAAATACGGGTTGAGGAGTAATATATCAGCAATATTAACTACATGGATGGCCAGCCTTAACATTTAAGGGTATCATACAAGTTATACTAAATTAAACCAATCAAATTGACATTTCAATGATCGATTTCCTTGGTTTGGCTAATAGTTTTTGGTTTGTGTCGCTTCTAGCGCGACAAAATTCTCATTATATTTAACTGTATCGAAAATATGATTTTGCTATATGATTTACTCGCTTATTTTGAATTAACCAATTTCATAGAGATTTCGTTTATTTCGAATGCTACTTCTCACCATATAAATTTTGTATATGATTGAATATGCATCAAGTGTTCATATTCTTGTATTACTTTTGAGTTCAAAACTCATAAAGGACAATAATAGTCTCCAGCAAATGAACTTGGCGACCAATGTTTGAATGTATTTAGTAGTTGTATTGCTTAGCTCTTGCATGGGTCCTCAAGCGACAATATGCTAAATGATTTAATAGAATGCATACGTTACATTTCTTTGCCAACCATTATTCATTTCATTAATATATTTTAATAGGTAAACAATTTTATTAATTAGATTAGTTGCACAGTTTTTTTATAGTAGATAATCTTAATTTGTACAGCATATGTTCTTACAATATTTGGAAGGTTAAATGTATTCATTTCATTTATATAATAAGGCTCCCCTTGGATTTTTACATTCCCTGAAAGCCTAAAAGAAACATAGAAATATTTTGAGTTCTCTAGTGTGTGTTAGGACTCGTTAGCCTTGGAAATCCGACCTTAAGTTTGTTCAACAAATCATAGACCCGTAGTCGATGAGTAACTCTTTATCATTCGTATCATATACAACTCCTGACAACGATCTTTATCCTAAACTCGACATTGAATTTTCTTGGCAAATCGAAAGAGATCATTTACTGGTACTCACCATTTCGTGACAACCTAAGTATAGTGTGACAAAGTTACAGGTATGCACAAGAAGAAATTATGTAATTTGTTATATATGTCTAACTCGATAACGAGTCTTGTTCAAAATAAATATGTTTGATTTCTATAATATAATTTGTTATATTGTGCTATGATTAATTATGTAATTAATTTAAAGTATACTAAAAGAAATCCTTAAATAATATATTGTGTGATAGTAATGACATGTGTTGTGATCATGAGAAATTTATTACATTAAAGTAACATATTATTTTAAATATTTTGACTCAAGATGTTTCGAGATAGAATATCGATACATATATTGAGATTAGAGTATATAAAGCTTTTCAAATATTGGGCAGTGTATTACTCATGACTGCTAAGGATGCCAATGGATTACGTTCTAATAGTTATTAGATAACTATGGAATGATTCACTTGAGAGATTTTTGTTGGTTAGTAAAACTAAGAATAAATAAATAATCTCAAAGTGATGATGTTACATAGTTCCCATGACCTGAGAATACTATTGAACTTCAACACGCACTCCACTTTTACTATGGTTAAATCATGGCATGGAGATCCATCGAGCGACTATAGTTGGGTAGGAGTTGAAGAACTGTAATTGAAACACTATTGAATAGAGAATTTGTCTTTTTAGTTATAAGGGATTAGTATTATGGTCAATTACAATTAAATCGAAGCAAAGTCTCGAGCCAAAACAAAATACAGTTACTAATAATTGTTATCATCGAACCAAGGGTTTATGTTTGGACTAATCAAGTGGAATGCAGATAATATTGGAATTTTGACCAAAACCAAATTCCATAAGTCCTAAAATGATATTGTTTTGACAAAGAGAATTGATTTATATAATAGTTACTATCAGGTACTGCTTATACTAGTAAAATTGAATTTACTCAAAAGCTGTTGTTAAACCACTTTTTGCGAAGGTAGTATATAGGAGGATTTAAACCAACAGACTTCATGATTATCCAGGACAGTAGCTCAAAGCGATGATTTTGAGGTCCAAAACTCAAGTGAAGGAAATGATATGAAGTGATGATCAAACGAGACCAAGAGACAGACTCTCCACAATATTCTAAGTACATATTAGTACCTCCTCCAAGATGGGGATCAGTGTTTATCCTTCCTCTATAGCATCAATACATATGCTTAATTTTTGTCCCAAACTAGGTGAGACCGGTATAAAATAATAAGGAAGGCCATACGAGGCTATATTTCAAATCTCAAGTCGTTTGGAGTTTGTATGCTCAAGTTGTGGGAAAATTACTTCACCTAAGATAGGGATCGGCATAAAAAGGATCGAAATAAAAGGGATCATGTAATAGGGATCGGTATAAAAGGGATCGATATAATATGGATCACATAAAAGGGATCGGTATAAAAGGAATAGTAAAAAAGGGATCAGTATAAAAGGGATCGGTATAAAAGGGATCATGTAAAAGGGATCGGTATAAAAATGATCGTATAAAAATGATCGTATAAAAGGGATCGGCATATTTCAACCAAGCAAGTACAATTCAATGGAAAACAATCAATATCTCTAGATCCATAAGTGTTTGTGCCAAAATTGGTCACAAACCCCGATGAATGTGAAAGCACCAGTGTTGGAATGTAAATCAGCAATATCCAAACACAAATCACAGATCTTAAGTAGCAAAATATTAAATGTAAACAAGAACACACGATTTATAGTGGTTCGGCTATCTCCGGCCTACGTCCACTTCAAATGTTTTTCCTTTTATTGATGTTCTTCGCTGATTACAATCGATTACAGCGGATTACAATGAATTGTAGTTCTGAAATTCAAGTACAACGGTGGTTGTTGAGTGCAAAGTAGAGCCTTGGTGGAGTGTTGATGCTTCAGAGTCTTGATTTTGCCAAAGAGAATCCCCTCCCTTTTCTGAATGAACTGGGGCTCTATTTATAGGCGTAGGATGCTGATATTTCTCCTAAAAATCAGGTAGACCACTTCCAGCACGTGAGGGGGCCCACATGGCCGAAACCTGGAGATCCGGGCCCACATTGGGATCGATTCGACCCTTGGTTCGAATCGATCAAGAAAACGTCCAATCGTGGTGAAATTTGGCGTGGACATTCTTCAACACGTAGACGAACTTCTGTAAAAATTTCATGGGATTTGGATCAGTGGATTGGGAGTTATGATCGGTTCGAAATGGCGCTTTTCGATGTGCTGGGTGGCTCGAACCGATGCTATGGACTCCTTCGAATCGATCAGTTCGAAACGAGTACTTCGAATCGATCTAAGGGATGACGTGGCGCGCCTTCTCCGAGTCGATCCTAACTTGTCGCCGAGTTGAATGGGTCGAGTCCGAGTTCTTTGCCGTGTTCACTGGATGGCTTCGTGCGCTGGGTTCGAAGATCGTCTTCGAATCGTTGGAAGGGTGTTCGTTCGAATCGATCCAAATGCGTCACCTTGGATCGATTCGAAGTTGTCTTAACATGTTGGATTCGAAGACAGCATGGGGCAAGGTGACTTGGATGGATTCGAAGCAAGGCTCAGTCCATGGATTCGAAGTTAGGTCGTGGATGGATTCGGAGCAAGGCTATGAAGTGGCTTGGATGGAGTCGAAGGAAGGTTCAGTCCCATGGATTCGAGGCAATGGCAACTCCATGGATACGAACTCCATAACCTGAAGGGATTCGAAGAGAGGGCATCGTGATGGAGTCGAAGTCAATGGTGTTGAAGCGGGATGGAGTCGTTGGCTGATGGATTCGAACATGATGGGTTCGAACTAGTCAGGGTGATGGGTTCGAACCGATGCTATGCCCATTCCTCTGAACTTGAATCCATCATAACTTGAGCATACGACCTCGGATTGACTTGAAATTTGAAATGCAGACTTCTATGATCTTTCTTGTCGTGTCCTATCAATTGTGGCCCGTTCCGGACTCGGACAAAATTCATTGATATCCATGGTTATCCTGCAATGCTTGGTTGATATTCATGAATAGTAATCATTGACTTTCAGTAAATTTTGGATATCTCAACTTTGCCAAAAGTTGGGATAACATTTTGCCCCCCAAAACATGCCTTTTTGTAAAAGGTATGTTTTGAATGGTCTTATATCAAGTGTAAGGAATTCATGTTTCATTCATAGTTGTGGTATTATCAATCAAGTTTGTGGCTGTTCGAAGCCAAATCAATATTCGTTCTTTCCGTAGAAGTTGAGAATGAAGTTTCGTAGTCTCTCCGGACTATTACTGGCTGCTCTGAACCTTTACTAAGTCCGTTCCAGACTTAGTGATTGAGTAGAAAGATCCTATTGTTCTCTGGCGTTGCCTTCTATCCCTTGCACTCTGGTCCCAGTTAGGACGTATAGCGATATCATGGTCGTTCTGGACCGATCATAGCCTCTCCGGGCCCTTGCTGGATCCCATCCTGTCACCCTCCGGTGAAGGGGAACAGCGCTTAAGTGAGTCGATCCTGTCGCTCTCCGGCGAAGCAACTCACTTCTTGCACTCGGACCCCATCTCTTTCTGGGTAGGGTCATAAAGCGATCATGTTTATATTGGTATTTAGTGTTCATCCTTTGACTCTCCGGTCAAAAGGTTTATTGCAAGAAGTTCTAATTTATTTGTTTAATATTCAAGTTCTAGATGTTCAATCTCAAACATCACAGAAGAAAAAACTAAACATTGCCTCTCCAGGCATATCGGTTTATCTCCATCTCAGAGCATGCCTAGGGATCTCTCCGGTTCCCGTACATGTGTAAGTGGAGTAACCGTTTATTCTGAAAATAAATCTAAATAAAATTATTCGACCGAAGTCCAAATCCTGGACTTGGCCCTTGCCATCTCTAATCAGTTGATGACGAGTCGTGATCCCGATCCAGGATCGTTCCTGTTAGGTGGAGGCGGTAGTTTTTCAAGCCTTGTCGCTGCTGTCCGTTCTCTGACAAATTGCGGCAATCTACCACTCCTGGCATGTTCTTCCACCTCATCCTTTAGGTGACGACATTCATCCGTAGTGTGCCCATCCAACTCATGGAATAGGCAATATTTTCCACTCCTGCACTCCCGCTCAGTGGGATCCCTTATAGGTGGCTTTCGATAGGGGAGTTGCCCCCTAGTTTCGATGTAGATTCTTTCTAGGCCTGCAGTCAGATCGGTGTACTGCCTGAATCTTGGTTCTCGGAATTTCTTCCGTTTATCAGGACCATCGTGTTTGTCATCATGTTTCCTCTTTCCCTTGTCCGCTCCGGACTGTTCTCTGGAGATTCCTACGCTTTGTGTGGTATTTATTTCACGACTCTTGGCTCGTGACTCTTCTAACCGAATGAACTTTTCAGCTTTATGAAAGAACTCTCCAAGATCTTGCGGTGGATCTTTATTTAGAGAATCCTTAAATTTGGTGCCTTCCGCGACTCCTGCCACCGCCGCCATTAAAATCATTGATGGATCCGGGCAATCTACAGAAGTCACTGTCACATTGAATCTTAACAGAAAATCTTTTATGGACTCTCCGATCCTCTGCTTGATTGATGCTAAGGTCATCACACTCTTGGGTCGCGTCACGTGGACCCTAAACTGTCTCATGAAGCAATCTACAAGCTCGCTCCATGTTCCGATTGATCCAGTCTCTAGTTGTCTGAACCATAATGAAGCTAAATCTGTCAAATATAGAGGGAAGCATCGTGCCATCACTTCCTCGGATGCCCCCAGCACTTCCATGTGCCTAATATATCTTGTAATATGCATGGTCGGGTCTGATCTCCCATCATATGGTTCTAGCGCTGGTAGTTTGAACTTTGGAGGGTTCCTTGCGTTTCGGATGTTTAGAGTGAATGGACTCCGACTAACTTCTTCTAGGCCTCCGTTAGGCAATCCTCCTCTCATGATTCGTCGCATTAGGCCTATCATTCTCTCATCTCCGTCTAGGGGTTGGCCCTTCGTCAGATTCCTGTCCTGCCCCCCGAGCCTTGAAGGGAATTCTGGTACGTATTCTTCTGGTGGCTCGTTAGCATAGGCATTGGCTCCAGTCTGTTGAGCTCCGTCTGTTGGTCTTCCAGTATCGGACCCTGAGGGTCTGCCCCCAAGGCCTTGTTGACCACCTTCAACTCCTGTATTCTGGCCTTGAGCCTGTCCTTCAGTTGCTTCTGCAACCCTGATTCCTTGTCCCGTACTCGTAGCCGTTGTAGTTGGTCCAAGGTTTTGCATATTCGCCGCCCTCATCTGCTCGAGGAAATTCTGCGGCATCTCCTGTTGACTCTTCATTATGCTTTCGCGTAATGATTTGGCCATGGCTTCCATCTCGTCTCTGGTGATGTAAACGGAAGCTTGTCCTTCTCCTGATTCGGAGGATGCTTCTTGGCTTCCTCCTTGTTGGCTCCTATCAATCCTCTGTCTTGTTTGTCGAGTCATTGTCTCTGAATTGGATGTAGCGGGTGCTAGTTGTTCTCAGTGAAAGCACCAAAGTGTTTGTGCCAAAATTGGTCACAAACCCCGATGAATGTGAAAGCACCAGTGTTGGAATGTAAATCAGCAATATCCAAACACAAATCACAGATCTTAAGTAGCAAAATATTAAATGTAAACAAGAACACACGATTTATAGTGGTTCGGCTATCTCCGGCCTACGTCCACTTCAAAGGTTTTTCCTTTTATTGATGTTCTTCGCTGATTACAATCGATTACAGCGGATTACAATGAATTGTAGTTCTGAAATTCAAGTACAACGGTGGTTGTTGAGTGCAAAGTAGAGCCTTGGTGGAGTGTTGATGCTTCAGAGTCTTGATTTTGCCAAAGAGAATCCCTCCCTTTTCTGAATGAACTGGGGCTCTATTTATAGGCGTAGGATGCTGATATTTCTCCTAAAAATCAGGTAGACCACTTCCAGCACGTGAGGGGGCCCACATGGCCGAAACCTGGAGATCCGGGCCCACATTGGGATCGATTCGACCCTTGGTTCGAATCGATCAAGAAATCGTCCAATCGTGGTGAAATTTGGCGTGGACATTCTTCAACACGTAGACGAACTTCTGTAAAAATTTCATGGGATTTGGATCAGTGGATTGGGAGTTATGATCGGTTCGAAATGGCGCTTTTCGATGTGCTGGGTGGCTCGAACCGATGCTATGGACTCCTTCGAATCGATCAGTTCGAAACGAGTACTTCGAATCGATCTAAGGGATGACGTGGCGCGCCTTCTCCGAGTCGATCCTAACTTGTCGCCAAGTTGAATGGGTCGAGTCCGAGTTCTTTGCCGTGTTCACTGGATGGCTTCATGCGCTGGGTTCGAAGATCGTCTTCGAATCGTTGGAAGGGTGTTCGTTCGAATCGATCCAAATGCGTCACCTTGGATCGATTCGAAGTTGTCTTAACATGTTGGATTCGAAGACAGCATGGGGCAAGGTGACTTGGATGGATTCGAAGCAAGGCTCAGTCCATGGATTCGAAGTTAGGTCGTGGATGGATTCGGAGCAAGGCTATGAAGTGGCTTGGATGGAGTCGAAGGAAGGTTCAGTCCCATGGATTCGAGACAATGGCAACTCCATGGATACGAACTCCATAACCCGAAGGGATTCGAAGAGAGGGCATCGTGATGGAGTCGAAGTCAATGGTGTTGAAGCGGGATGGAGTCGTTGGCTGATGGATTCGAACATGATGGGTTCGAACTAGTCAGGGTGATGGGTTCGAACCGATGCTATGCCCATTCCTCTGAACTTGAATCCATCATAACTTGAGCATACGACCTCGGATTGACTTGAAATTTGAAATGCAGACTTCTATGATCTTTCTTGTCGTGTCCTATCAATTGTGGCCTGTTCCGGACTCGGACAAAATTCATTGATATCCATGGTTATCCTGCAATGCTTGGTTGATATTCATGAATAGTAATCATTGACTTTCAGTAAATTTTAGATATCTCAACTTTGCCAAAAGTTGGGATAACAATAAGTCTAATGAATATGAAACTTTGGAAACAAGGTGTGAGGCCCTAGGGATCGATCTCAAAAGCATAAAGAAAGAGGGATCGGCCCTCTTACCTCTAAAGGGATCGGCTAAAATCAAAGTACATGCAACAACATTTCATGAAAAATGCGATATCTCATAAACCGTAAATCGGAATGGCATAAAATTTGGAGAGAAGCAGCTAACATCATGAGAAAACCCTTAGAGGGATCACACCCCATTTGGATGTCAAAATAAGGTTCGAGGTCGATCCCTGTTATAGGCCCTAATGGGCTTGAAAATTCTTGTATGGCCTCGTCATGGTTGGAGGTTCTTCTGTCGAAATTTCAACCCGATCCATACATGCGTTTCTCTATAAATGTAGCAGGCATGGAATAAAAAAATGGATCTTCTTCTTCTTCTTCATCCTCTTTCTACTTCTCTTTATCTTCAAACTAGGCTACACTATTCCAATTTTATTCTTTGATTTCGAATTGTAACTGTAAACTAAATACAATATAATATAAATGATTATTCTGGAGTGGATGTAGGTTGGAGTTGGATGAACCACTATAAATCTTATCTCTTTTCATTTTCTTTCATTTTTAATTCGTTTGTTCTTCACATTATATTCTCTACATTAGGTACTATCTGAGATATGCGACTAGATATTGGTGCTTTCAAACAACTGGGTGTTGGTGGCCATTTTTGATGCCAACTTTTTGGTGCTTTCATAGAGAAAGCTAGTCCCCATGGATTTGGAATTTGAGTTCAGAGTTTGGAAAAGATCTAGAGCTTGTATTTAAAGTAATGGTGAAGTAATCTACAAGAAGACAAGTAGCGGATAGGAGCCATCATGAAGGGATTTTAGAGGCTTCCTCAAGAGCCGGAGCTAGTCAACCTCTTCCACATCACCAGTGAGGGGATGAAAACAACGGTGAATGCTATGTAGGAGTGGATGCTTAAAAGACAAAAGGAGATGATACATAACCTACTCCAACAGATTGAACAAGCTAGAACAATAGAAACTGCTGGAGCTATGGATCATGGAGTTAGAACAGTAGGGGCTGTAGAAATTTAGAACCGAAACCATGGAAACATCGCAGATGGACGAGAGAATGGAAGAAAATAGCCGAGGGCAGTCCCTTTCCATCTTAGAGGCATTGGCTCCGATCCCTAAAGGAATTGGGGCATGCCCTCGGGTCTGGTCGATCGTGATGCTGGAGGACTCGCGGTCAATCCAATGGATTTTGGTGCGAATCGAAATTTGGATGCTCGTCCAGAGGAATGCATTCTAAAATTCCCTCATGGACTCGGACGGTAGCTTTGATGTGATGATACTACCATTGGAAGACAATGACAGGTCTGTAGAGATGATCAAGTGAGCTATGCATGGAGGATTGGTGAACATGAATCTGGAGGATGTTATTATAAGTCCATTCTCTCCTAATATCAGGAATGCTAGGAATCCGCCAGAATTCAAACTATCAACACTGGAAGTTTATGATGGAAAGTCGGATCTAACAATGCATATGATGAGGTATATACGACTTATGGAAGTACAGGGGGCATCGGAAGAAATCCGGGCACGATGCTTCCCCCGTACTTAATGGATATTGTCGAGCTATGGTTTAGACAGTTGGAAAACGGTTCTATTAGCACATGGACGAAATTGGTCGAAAGATTTATGAAGCATTTTCAAATTCACATTACAAGACCCAAGAATGTAATGACATTGACATCAGTAAAGCAATGGGTAGGAGAATCACTTAAGAATTTCTTAACTAGGTTCAATATGGTGGTTATTTCAATGGATCGACCAGATCCATCGATGGTTTTGATCGCGGTAGTGTTAGAAGTTGTAGATAATTTAGATTTTAAGATATCACTGACATGGGATCCGTCGATGATCTTGGGGAATTCTACCATAAAGCAGAAAGGTTTTTGCAACACGAAGATACGAAAGCTGATAGAGAGGTAACAAAAGTTAATACAGTACGGAGTGAAAACCCGCCCAGCGAAAGCTTAGGAAAGGATATGGGTAAGGGAAATATGGACAATAGCTTCGATAGATCAAAGCAGTTGAGGGGAGAGCCTAAATTCTCTTCTTACTTAAATTGAATGCAACCCCAGAATGCATATATCTGGATACTCAGGGACGCCTTTCGTATTGAAGGCTGGCAAGGAGGGTATTCTTCGAACGTGAATGGACATTAGGAAAGCATTGCCTATACCATGAGTTGGATGGGCACAATACAAATGGCTGTAGGCATTTAAAGGATATCATTGAGGAACACGTAAGGAATGGTCGGTTGCAACAATACGTAAGGACTCGGGCTGTGGTGGTGGCACAAGAGCAGCCACCGTCCACCTCGAATGAAAATGACACTTGATCAAGGCATCATCATCAACTTATCATCAATTGATCGGGATGGCATGTAATAAGTATTAAACTCTGAAGTAGGATGGCTAAGTCACTTACACATGTACGAAATTGAGGAAGGACCCTAGGCATGCTCTGAGATGATGATAAACCACAGTGCTCGGGTTTGTAAATTTTCTTTTCCTTCTGGTTTGCTTTGAACTCTGGGTTTCTAGTTTATTTGAACTCTGGTTTATTGGTTGTACATACTCTTATTTATATTTTGGCAAATGGGCTTAGGAATTCTTAAATTTGGATTAATGTAATAGATAACACAAGTAGCAGTTGTGGTCTTGTCCGGAGATACAGGATAACAATCGCAAGGTACGGGTCTTTTCGTCTGGCAAACACGACGAAATGAACTTGTGCATCATGGATTAAGTCCTCAACCGGATATCGAGGCCAAAGAATAAAAACCAATAGGTCATCTGGTATGGAATATGCCTGGCAAGGGGTAGGTCGCTTCGCTCAAACGCGATGGATCGACCTACTCAGATCTTCGAGTGTGGATTGTGCTAGGCAAGAATCAGGAGAGATCTAGGTCATCAGGTATGGATTGTGACTGGAAAGGGGTACGTCGCTTCACTGGGACGCGATGAATCGACCAACTTAGGTCATCGAGTACGGATTGTGCTCGGTGAGGGTCCAGGGAGATTGAGGATTTGGATTAGGATAACAACTGGTAGAGGTCATGGATTTGGATATCAGCTTCGAGCAGCAGTGGATTTGGCGTTGGATGGATGTGGATTCAGATAAAACGATTCAGAGAGACTGTGGATTTGGATTGAATTCTAGATTGTAAAATATGGCTATTAAAGATTATGGATTTTAGATTTTGGATTTATGGCAATTCAAAACACACCTTCCTATCTCAAGGCAAGTTTTAGGGGAGGGGAAGTGTTAACCCACCTTTTGCCAAGGCGGTATACAGGTGAATTTAACCCAACAAACTTCACGATTATCAAGGCCAGTAGCCCAAAGCCATGATTGTGAGGTTTATAAATCAGGTGCAAGCATGATATGAAGCGATGATCAACCAAGCCCAAGAGATAGACTCTTTAGAATGTTCTATGTACGGATCAGTACCTACCCCAGGTAGGGGATCGGTGTTTATCCCATCCCCTAGAGGATCAGTGCATATCCTCAATTTTTTTCCCAAACTGGGTGAGACCGGTATAAAGTAACAAGGAAGGCACCACAAGGCTATTTTCAAATCTCAAGTCGTTTAGAGTTTGTATGCTCAAGTTATAGTCAAATTACTTCACCTAAGATAGGGACCGGTATAAATGGGATCATGTAAAAGGGATTGGTATAAAAGGGGTTGTGTAAAAAGGGTCAGTATAAAAGGGATCGGTATAAAAGGAATCATCTAAAGGGTATAAAAGGGATCATATAAAATGGATCGGCATATTTCAGCCAAACAAGTACAATTCAAAGGAAAACAATCAATATCTCAAGATCCATAAGTCCAATGAATATGAAATTATGGAAACAAGTCGTGGGGACCCTAGGAAGCCTACCCTAGGGATCGTATCTCAAAAACATAAAGAAAGAGGGATCGGCCCTTTTTCTTCTAAAGGGATCGGCTAAAATCGGAGTACATGCAACACCACTTCATGGAAAGTGCGATACCGTAAGTCGGAATAGCACAAAATTTGGAGAGCAGGTAGCTAACATCATGAGGAACCCTCTAAAGGGATTGCACCCTATATGGGCAACAAAATAGGGATCGGGGAAAATCCCTATTGTGGACCCGCATGGGCCTGAAAATTCTTGTGTGGCCTCGCCATGGCCTGATGGTTCTTCTGTCGAAATTTCATCCCGATCCATGCACGTCTTCTCCTATGAATATAGAAGGAATGGCATCAGAAAATGGATCTTCTTCTTCATCTCCTTTCTACTTCTCTTTATCTTCAACCTAGCTAGATTCTGTCAATTTTATTCTTGGATTTCAAATTGTAATTGTGAACAAACTACAATATAATTAAAAGGATTATTCTAGAGTGGACGTAGGCTAGAGTTAGTTGAACCACTATAAATCTTGTCTCTTTTTACTTACTTTCATTTTTAATTTATTTGCTCTTCATTTTATATTCTCTACATTAGATATTATCTAAGATATGTGATTGGATATCGGTCCTTTCATACAAATGGGTGGCGGTGGCCATTTTTGACGCCAATAGATATGCAGTTACAACAATTAGCGGTGGAGTTGCAAAAAGTTATAGCGGGGATATAGCGAAAGTGCAAAAAGCTTCATTCGATATTAAATAAAATATTTAGAGTTAAATTATTCTCTTTCTCATAGCATTTTTGCAGAAGAAATATTTAATCTTGTATAACATAACCGAAGAATATCATGATTTATACAGACTAGATTTGGTGACGATAATAGATTTCTAGCTTATATTAAGCACTTGTGCCTTAAAATTAGGTCTTTCTCTTAATTTACTGATTTGGTTTATAAGAGAATTAGCCAAAATGTATTAATGTTGCTAAATCAGATGTTAAAATGTCTTAATTTAGCGGGAGTAGCGGAATATAGTGAGACTTAAAGCGGGTCTGGTGTTTAATAGCGCTAAATTGAAATAACATAGTGGTTGAAGAGCGCAATGCGCTATGGTGGGGATTTTTCTGGGCTTTAGCGCGGCTTAAATGCATAGCCCAAATGATGTGTAAGCGATAAATTTGGCCAAAATGTCTTACCACTAGTTAATATTACGTATGAACATTAATATTCAAATTGCTCGATATTAATCGCTGACTGAACACCTTTAAGTTTCATAACCTTGATGATAAATACTCCTAAAAACCACATAATTTGATTAATTTATAGTCATCGTAAATTAATTACTATTTATGAAATAATAATTATAATATTTTATTTTATTTGATGTCTGAAAGCCATTAGTAGTTAATAAAGAGAGCTTATATAAAAGTTATTTATGCACGTATTAGTATAAGATATCATCAAAATATTTAAATTTGATTTAAAGAAATTAATTAATAAAAGGTTTCATAATTTCTAAAAGCCTTTATAGGCCCTTGCTTGGTTGGAATGCTTGTTAGAAGAACGGGGATTTGATTGAGAATTAATGAAGAATGAAGGAGGAAAAGGCTTAAGGAAGGAATTGAAAAAGTTTCAATTGTTTCTTTGAAACAAAATTCCATTTATTTATTCGCTCATTCTTCCCAATAATCCATTTTTTCCCTCTCCTCTCTCTCCCTTATGGCAGAAAATTCCATGGCTTCATGGAAGAAAAAGTTCTCAAAAAAAATCAAAGCAAATTAAATAAAATACATATAAAAATGGTGCTTCGGGTCATTGCAATTTCTGGAGGTGGTTCAGTCAGATCTAGGAATCCTAATACATTCAAGGTGCAAATCAAAGACGATTTCTTTCAGTAGTTTTTTAATCTCGGTTTTGTTTACATACGTATGAAGGAATTGGTCGAGCACACAATAAGGAAAATGGTTGATTTTTAGTTTTTTTTACCATTTTGGATCTTGTTAAGCCTATGAAGCCTAAATTTATTTAGATCTTATCTAAATTTAATTTTAAATAAAATCGCTATTTTATTTAATTTGTAGTTGAATATTTGTTTTGAAGTTGTATGTGAATTATTTAATTTAAACATGTCTATCATATACACATGTGTGTACATACACGTGTAACATTTATTACGTACATGGTTCAACCTACCCAAGTATAAGTGTTGAGATTTACACCGCAAAAGATAAGCTATCCCCTCATATACATATATGTTTTTTAATATGTAATATGTGTGTATATTTGAACATGACATAGAATAATTGTTGTCATAATATTAATTAACACACACACACACACATACTTATATGTTTATAACATTATAAAACATTAATTTTATAATTATTAATGTAAAACTTCAAATTTAGTCAGAATTCCAAATTTAAGATAATTATGAAATGAATTGTTATTAGTAAATGTAGTTATACATACATACTTGCAAAATAATTTTTTGATAATAAGCAAATATATATATTCCCACACATACATATATATGTTTATAATTATACAAATGCAACCATTAACCATATTATTTATAAATTACATAAAAGAAACTTTGTATGTTTATAATAAATAAATGCACACAAAAGTGTATTTGGCCATAAATATTTTTAATAATATTTTTTATATTTTAAAAGCTCGTAGCTCAAATAAAAAGTTTTTTTATTGTATGGAAACTAGTAAACATTAAAAACATGGTAGCATTTGCCTGCTCTTTAGGTATACGCACACTTTTTTCTGTGTTCTAATAAATACCAAACTGTGTGATTACGTTATCAAAGCACTTTTTCCAACTGCTTGAAGTTTGTTTAAGTCCATAAATGAATTGTAACAACTTACAAGCCTTGCCCTCAACCCCACTGACCTTAAAATCCTCAGGTTGTGACATGTAGATGGTTTCTTCTAAATCACCATTTAGAAATACCATCTTACTATCCATTTGCCATATTTCATAGTCATAGAATGCAAAAATAGCTAGCAATATCCAAATAGAATTGCGTTACTACGGGAGAAAAGGTAGTGTCATAATCAACACATTGAATTCAATGAAATCCTTTCGCAACTAGCCTTGCCTTATAAGTCTCCGCTTGTCCATTGTTGTTGTGCTTATTCCTAAAATTCTATTGGCAGTTGATGGGTTTATCTCTTCATGTATGTCAGACAAAGTCCATGCTTTGTTCTCATACATGGAATCCATCTCGGATTTCATTGCTCCAAACCAAAGTGTAGAGTCTTTACTCTATAGTGCCTATCATAATGCCAAAGAAGTGTCATCATCTAAGTCACGGTCCTTCTTCTTACCATCCATGAGGAAACCATAGTATCTCTCTCGTATGTAAGATTCCCTACTAAAGTTTCTAATAGATTGTGTGCTTTCGTATATGGGTGAGCTTGGTTCTCCCTCTGGTTTGGTCACCATGTTAGACTCCTGGATCTCATCCAACTCTCAACCTTATTGTTATTATTTTAATAGAAATTCCTTTTTTTAAAATGACAACACGTTGAGAAACAATTTCCTTTTGTTCCTCAGTGTTGTAAAAAAATATCCCATGGAGTTCTTGGAATATCCTATGAGTTTACACAAGACCGATCTTGCCTTAAGCCTATTGGGATCGACGTCCTAAACATATGTTGGACAACCTCACATCTACAAATAACTAAAGTGGGGTTTCTTCCCACGTCATATCTCATATGGCGTTGTAGGCACAGATTTAGTGGGGAACAAATTCAACATATGCGTCGCATTTTCTATCACATATCCCTAATAAGATAGAGATAACTTAGCTTTTCTCATCGTGGAACAAACCATTACCAATAGGGCTTTGTTCCTTTGCACTAAAACACCATCGTCAATGAAGTATAGGGTAGATTAACCTAGGAGATGATCCTGTTATCTTTAAGTAACATTGGAGTTCTTGTCCAACATACTCACTTCCTCGATTAGATCGAAGAATTTTAATCTTTCAGTCCGTCTAATTTCCAACCTCGTTCTTGTATTCAATAAATTTCTCAAAGATGTTAAATTTGTTCTTCATAAAATACCCATATCCTAGTCTCGAGAATTCGTCAGTGAATGTTACAAAGTAAGAACAATTATCTTTAGTAATTATAGGCAATGGAACACATATATCACTATGCACAAGACCCATGAATTCGTTAATTCATTCGTTGCTTCCACTAAAGAGGTGCTTGGTCATTTTCCTTTGAGACATGACTCACGGATATCAAATGATCTAGAATCAAAAGACGGTAGAAAACCATTAGCTTTTACTTTTTGTAATTGTTTCTCACTTATATGCCATAGTTTATAATGCCAAAGATAATTTTTACTTAGATTGTCGTTCGAAGAATTACACACAACGTAGATATAACTTGTATTGGTCACATAAATGCCAATATCTAAGATACCATCGTAGATTTTATTGTCATCCAACATTGTCCATAACATCAATAGCACAGTGAAAACCAAAACTAGCCTCGGACTTTTGACATAGAAATAATCCCATAAATAAAATCTTTTACATAATAGTAGTTGTTTAATATCAAAACAAAACCACCAGGAAAACTTAAATGGAAATCTCCAACTTTCATTGCATCTACAATAGATCCATTAACAACTTGAAGTCTTTTCTCCGCCTTTCCATGTGACACCTATTCCTAAGGCCTAGTAATGAATTTCATACATGAGCTCTAGATTTAGTATCTAAAACCTAAGATAATTTATTGATTGCAAAATAATTTTGAATCATGAATATACATGTAGGAAAAGTAGAACTATTCTCCTTCTTTTCTTTAATAATCCTCATGCACTCTACACAATTTCATTTCCAACGCCCTTTCTTGTGACATTGATGACATTCACCTTTGTCAAATTGAGTGGTCTTCTAATTATTTTTGTTACTTCTTTTCCGCTTCTTCGAACCTTTCGAAGATGATGTGTTCCCCTTAACAGCAGGTACAACCCCTTGATCCATGGATGAAAACTCGGCTTACCTAAACATATAGAGGAGCTCCACGAGGCATACATTCAACTGGTTCACATTATTGTTTAATATGAATGGCTCATACTAGGAAGTAAGAGACCGAACAATCAAGTCTACTTACATCTTATTGTTTATCATCACATCTAACAGTGAAAGTCTATCCATATAGCCTTTCATCATCAGAACGTAATCGTCCACTTTCCATCCCCTGGTTATTTTGGTATTGAGTATTTTGTTCGTAAGTTCGAACGTTGTGGAACAGGACTGTTCAGCGAATAGAGCTTTGAGACTATCAAAAATCTTACGGGCGGACATGTTTGCATGCTACCCATCACCACTAGAAAACTTATTGTTTACCTACTTAACATTATCGACGCCATATAGATGCCTTGAGAAGGAGTGTCGATGGGGCGTTAGTAAGTTATAGGGAATATATTTATGAAATAATAACCGATGCCTTGCTGACACCATTAGAAAGGCATCGATGGGGGATCGGTATGGCATTACCCCTCTTTGTAACCCTCAACTAATGTCTCTTTTCTACATTGTAATATAAAGAAAAAAACAAAAGCCTCACATTCGTCACTGCCTCTACACCCCCACTTCATAGTCGCCTCAAACCTCATTCGTCGTATGCCTCAAGCACCATAAGTCTTAGTCACAACAAGCCATTGATTTTCCTACTTCATCACTCGACTTAAAATCCCCAATCGCATGTGAATCCCACCACCTCCTACCGACATCGATTTCAAACTCCTCTATCTTCTCCTTCCTGAACTCTGAAGCCTGCCTCCTCAAATCATCGGTGAAGCCCCAGTCGCACGACTGCATGTTGGAGAATTCACATCTAGGTCTTTTGACAAATTTGGTGAGGGAAATTATTTCTTTTTCAGTTCATATTACAATTATATATGCCTATCTATATTTAGTATTACTTATTGGAAAAATCGTTGCAAGTTATACATACATACATACATATATATAATACGGGATATCATTAAAAAATAATATCATTTGTCATGTAAAAATTGTTGGATGATGGTTTACATAGTTGAGTTGGAGCATATGCTTGATTTAACTAACTATTTGGATGATAAAAGTTAACGAATTAACTTTCATTGGATAGAATGGTTCGATATTTGAATAAATTATCTAAAAGATTATTATAGAATTGATTGGTTCGAATTTGGATATACGTATATAGTATTTGTATATATGAAGTTTAAACTTATTTTCGATTAAATCTATTAGGAATGGTATTAGTTACATTTATACAGTTTTTTAACAATTTAGATATATTTTAATGTGAATCTGATGTTAAATAGATTTTTCGAAAATAGAAATTTTTACAAATTAGCTATATAAAAGCTATTTCCATTATATACAAAAGTAAATTATAATTTTATTTTAATTGCGTAAATTGATCTAACAATAAATATATTTTTATAGTTAGAGTTAAAATATATGGGTTTGCCTATATGTTATATTAAGTAAGAATATGTTTCTTCTATAGTGAACTTTTTAAATAAAATGAAAATCGATATTCTTTTGATATGTAAATATCATTGCGTTTGCAATTAGAAGTAGGATGGCCAATTATTAAAAAAAGTGTAGAAATCTCTATGTTATATAGCTTTGAAATTGTTTAAGAATTCCATTGTTTATAATAGTGACATTAATAAAAAAATTAATAATGTTATTGAATGTAATAATAAAATTAATATTGTCATTTAAATTAATAAAAAAGAGAATAACGTTATTTAAATTATTCATAAAATTAATAATGTTATTTAACTTAAGAACAAAACTAATAATTTTTTTTAAATTATTAATAAACTAATAGTGTTATTTATAGTAATAATAGAACTAATAATGTTATTTAATTTGAATTAATAACACTACCGTGTAATGTAAAATTTGTTTACGTGTATAGTATAGAAGATTGATTATTTGAATAATAATGTATTTTTTTTTATGTGTAGAGCTATATGTGTTTTAGAGTTTTTGAAATTATGTTATTTATATTTAAACAAAAATTGTTCATGGAGTTTAATAACCAGTAAAACGATGGTTATAAGTATAATTTATTTGCTATATTCAAGGTCTTTACGTTAAGCCTAGCACTTGTAGCTTTGTTGAACACATACGCTCTCAGAACTCAGAAGTTAATTAATTTATAATAAATACATGAATTCATGAATAGAGTAATTAATATGTGAACTATAATTATTTGCAATGGTAAGAAGTTGATTAATTTTTCAGTTTTGGTGTTTATGTCTAAAATAATTAATATATTTTTATTAACATGCATATTCTAAGTTTAAATTTCTTACCATTTTTTGGTTGAGTGGATGTACATGATATGTTCTAAACGACTGTAGTATTAGTATTGCATGTACTTTGTTTTCATACTGAAAGTTTTTAATTTGAGAAAAGAAATCAATATTTACTTAGATTATACATGGTTTAGCCTTAAAGTTGTTACATTTGAAGGTTTATATATCGTAAATCGATACTTGCTTAGATTATGTGCTTTGAATTAATAATATTATCGTGTGAAAGATAATGCAAATTTTATTTACATGAGGGAATGATTCCGTTGCACTTAAAAGCGTTACACTTGAAGTTTTAGATGGTTCTTCACCATTCAATACAATGATAATTTTTTCTAATGAAGGGCATCGCTCCTTTTTTGCAGATTCTACAATATTTCGATCATATTCATCTGATGATAGTATGAATATGATCGAAAGATTTGATAGAATTTGTAAAAAGGGGACTGTTTCCCATTATCAGGAAAAACTATCTTTGTATTAGATGGTGAAAAACAAAGATGGTCCAAAGCCATCGCGGTGTTGATTGGGTATGCGTGGTAGCGTTAAAAATGGTGGTGGTGGATTAGGTAAGTGCTAAGGGATGTTGTTGATGTTAGAGTCATTGACCATCAGTGATGGTGGTTGTCGCCACTAGTGGTAGGAACATTGCCACTAGCACTTCCCCATCCACTACCACCAGTTATAACAGCAATGCCATGCATGTCTCCGGCCACTGTCTTGGTTGCATGGCATGGGCACATTATAGCATTAATATAGGAGATGCCATGGCTCGCATAAAAGTGTTGTTATAACTAGTGGTGGTTGGTTGGGATAGTGCTAGAGGCGATGCTATTAACACTTGAGTCGTTGACTGTTAGTGATCGAGGTTATCGCTACTAGTAGTAACAGCACTGCCACCCGCACCACCCCAACCACCACTACCAGTTATAGTAGCACTACCACACAAGTCTTTTAATGCCTTATTATATCAATATCATCGCGTTGTCATGTTGTGCAACCAGTATGGATGCTTGAATTTCATTGGAATGGAAGCTTGAGAAGTTGAGTGGGATATAATTTCGAATGGTGATCCTACATAAGAGATCACTTGCATCGATAAAGAACAAGATATAAGCCCAACTACAATAATTTTCCAAGGTATATAAAATATAGCATAATTGATGATACTACTTGGATATTTGGTTTGTATTGTGATAGTATTGCTTGGATATTTGGATTATTATAATGGTATTATTTGGATATTATGATTTTGGATAATTTTTATGATATTATTATGTTGGGTAATATATTTTGGTATACAAATTTGGTGGTATGAGATAGTATGGTATATGAATTTATGATATCAATATGTTATGTTGAGGTGATATATTGTATATATTTGAATGTGTGATTGAAGTTAGAAATGCAGTGGATATGCTGCAAATATGTTTCAGCAATGGTGTCGGCAGGGCGTCTGAAAGGCATCGAAAAATCCAATTTTAACAACCTAACTGGGTGTTACTAAGCCATCGGAAAGTTGTCGGAATGGCGTCGGAAAATCTAAGTTACACAGTTCTAATAGTAGTCAAAAGGGCATTGCAACGACATCGAGAAATAGAGTCGGAAAGTCATTGGAAAAAGGCATTTGTAAGGCTTCGGTAACCACCCCACGCAAGCCATTTTCCAGACGTCGGAATAAATTTTCAGACCTACTTTTTACTGACGCTTTTTAGCGCATCGATGCGACATCGATATGGCTTTTATCGACGCCCCACCGATACCTTTTTGCACCGATAATTTGCCATGTTTTTGTAGTGTCTGTAACGTCTTGTCTAACTTACACAACACGAAAACCAAGACAATTTCTAGGTTTGAAACCCATTTATCATAAGTAAGTCTTAGTTCGGGGTCCGGATCATCAGCATGTTGAGATGCAGTTATAGATGACCAAAAACGGTTTAAGTGAATGCTATCTTTGTCGCTCTTGGTCGGTTAATGTAGTTAGGTCTAGTGAGTTTGTCATTATATAGAAAAAACTTGGGTATGGACATTATCTGCTTTAAATTGGTAAATTAGGACATTTTCATAGTAGATGTTCTTAGAATATTAGTAAGATTAAATATTACATATCATTTTACTAATAAGGTCCCACTAACAGTAAAAATATAGAAGTCATTTGACTTTACTGGTGAGTGTTAGGATTCGTTTTCCAAGGGATATCGACCTTGTGGAACCTTAACAAATCATACTCCTACAAACGATGTATAACTCCTTATTGGTTGTATCATATACAGCTCTTAACCCGCAGTTCCTTATCCCAATCTCATTTCGACCTTGAGGACTATCAACAAATAGAAAGAGATTATTCACTCGCACCCACCATTTCGCGATGGCTTAAATATAATGTACGTACCTTGAGAATATCAACAAATACATTTATCTTACCTCATCTGTTCAATATATTAATTGTACTACACATAAAATTCTTAGCCTGAGGGTTGAGGAGTATGCAAGTAATCTATCAAAATGTAAATGGTAAAGGACAACTTATACTTAAAGATTCATAATCCTTAATATATTTAATTAAGTGATATCTTATGGAATGATGTACGTCTTATGAAATACCCTGAACATCAGAAATTATGGTATATGCGTTTTACATATGCATTTGTTTCTTAAATCTAATTTGGGTTTCTTTCCAGCTCCACCATCAATTATACATTCATATTATATAAGCTTAAATTTTATACAACTTTTAAACTTTTAGTAACTTATATAATAATCGTATGTATTTTATAACAATTAATCTTATTTAATTAATTCAATTAGTTAACTTTTTAATTAATTTATGTTATTCAATTAAACATTTTGAAACAAATATGTATACCATAACATTTATGGTTATACACACATATCTTTTTATATACGCATTTTATTATTTGTTAATTAACTTATTTAATTAAACAATTTTAATTAAATATTAATTTCGAAAATTTCTTAGATATATACATATATACTTACATCATATTAAATAATTAAAAGTAATTAACATATATCATTATATAAATTATAAATGTATATACTTTAATTAACTAACAACTTAATTTATTTATTTATTTTATTAATCTTATTAACAGATATTTAAAATTTTTGAAATATGACCACTGTGTTTTCAAAGCACTTTAAAAACAATATTATAACATTTATAATATATATTTATTATTTTAAACACAACATCAGAAAGGAAATTTCCTCATGATTATGAGCGTGATAAAATGAATTTTTCATGGTTATACACATTATAAAAGGCGACGTGGGCAAATTCAAACACACTTTTACTCACGGTTATAACCGTGATAAAAGGATATTTTCTAACGCTTATAACCGTGTTAAATTTTGATATTATAACACTTATAATCGTGATAATACAATATTTTCTAACATTTATAACAGTGACAAAAACGAACATTCTAACTCTTATAATCGTGATAAAAACGAATATTCTAACACTTATAGATGTTACAAATGAAGATTATAACACACATAACCATAATGAAAGGATATTTTCTAACACTTATAACCGTGATAATTAAAACAACATCACAAACTATACAGTAGCAATATTTTATTAAATCCACAAACAATCTATACAATAGCAAATATATAGTATTAACATTAAGAAAACACTACTATCAATAATTCGAACAACATCAAACATTTATGTTCATACAAACACTAAAATAAATAATTAGAACAACATCAAATATTTATGTTCATACAAACACTACAAAGGATACTTCATACCAACACTGCAAAGTATAACATACAAGCATAGCATATATAAAAAACTTTAAAACACAGCCTCAAAATATAACTACATAGTGTTTAGTAACTTGCTAATAACGCAAACGATACTCGGGCCAGATCACAAAACCCCTTTCAAGTAGTTCGGAGAGCATGTTATGGCCATTTTGTGGTGCTTCGTAAATTGAAGCTTCTGGATTGAGAACTTCCTCCACCCAAACAACTTGCTCTCCTTCAACCACCTTTCTACCATGACATCAAATCTGCTAACAAAAGCATTACTGGTTGTTTCTCTCTCGTAGAAGATCCTATTATTCCATTTGGTGGAGTACCAAAGCTACCTCCAGGGCTGTTGCGATTTTTCTCTGTATTAGAAGTAGCTTCTGCTCTTGGTGTAGTCGCGTTTACATCAATATTATTTACAAGCATCTTTATACATTGTCTCGTATCATTTATAGCTAAACTCATTATTTTCATCTCTTCACTTGTTTTTGTTTTCCATTGTTGATTTGCATTATCTTTGTAACTGATAATGGCTTTTGAAGCTTGAGAGAGTCTTACTTGCTTTACAGTAGGCTTTGAGCTAATTGCTCGGCAATAGCTTCGCGTTTTATCATCTCAAAAAACTTCGGCAACGGGATCTTTTTCAAAATCTTCTAAGCTTCTTATTCCATCTTCTCTATTAACACTAGCTTTCGATTTTTGTCTTTCTTTGACTGCTTCTATCAATGCCTACAATTCATCATTTTGTAAAATGTAAAATTACTTTACAGAGATGAAATATTTTAACTAGTATGTTTGGGTGTAGCATCGTTGTTGTCATATACGGTAAACCAGCAATCAAATTTTACATAATAGAGTGTTGTATACCACAATGATGCAGCCATCATTTAGGTTTCTGTAGTATTGCCATCAATATGTTTGCAAATGCCATTTTTATTATTTCCAGTTACTGTAGCGTGGACATTATTGATGCTGCAGTCAACAACTGAAGAACTCAAGTTCATCATTCAATGAAATAACCTTCATGTAAATATGGCTGCATTTATCAGGTTTAATTTCATTTTTTTTTATAGTACTTTAGATTGTTTAAATGAATGAAATATAAACCATGGCTTATGGATACTATTTTGGTTACAGAAGTGCTACTGACAGAAATGAACAACATGATACTGAAGTTTCTTTTACAAGTCTTGCTGCTGAGACGGATGCAACTAAGGCAATTATAGACATCAGTGAAGACTTTGAAAGTAAGTTATATTATTGTTTTATTTTTCTAAGTATTCCTAACAATTATTGTATTTTGTGAACATTCAGAGGAGGTGTAGTAGACTTTACATGCAGATGGTATATTCTAATATTATAAGTTCATAAGGATATACTACACTTCATACAAATATGACTTCGCATGCAGTTAGTTGTGTTCGAACTTCAAATTACTTTAAGAAGGCATCAGTTTTCAAAATTCGAACATGATATCAGATGATGAATTTAAGACGCAGATAAAGGAAACACATCAACCAACCAAGTTCTATACTGCAAATGAATTTCAGGATTTTCATTCATGTAAATTTTGTGTATTATATTGTAACTTATTTTTTGATTATCAAGTGGAGTTTGAACAAATTTGTTTGTGGATGTTTGAATCAGGCATAGTTTGAAGGATGAAATTAGCTCTAGAAACATTTTAAACACACATCTCTTCTCTACCATTAATAATAGAAATTCGATGAATATGATTTCAATTGTATCTTTCTTAAATTTTAAAAAACATCTTATACCCACCAATGGATTTATGTGCAGGTTTTGTACATGTTGTGCTTTATCTAATATATTCTAACGACAGAGAGGACAATAATAAAAGAAGTTGTACTGTCATTCTAAAATCTTACTATCAGTGAGCTAACAAATCCAATGAATATCAAATTATTAATTAAATTCTATGATTGATATTGGATGAATGGAAGTTGTATTTTATATTGTTATAAACTGCAAGTTGTTATAGATTATTATTTCATTCGGGACTGTGGTTTGAAATGATATATAATCGTATTAATATTTTAAATTACGGATTGAAATGATAAATATCTGTATCACTTGACCATATGATAGAAAATTATATACAGACACCATGGTTTTGTAAAGAAACATATGGTATTAGATAAATATTGATTTTAGATATTATATATAAATATTATTTATCCTTGATTTTAAGCTATGTACAATTTGTTTTAATATATAATAAGCTTAATAATAAGTTGATTTTTATTGAAGATAATATGGTTAAGTATTTAAATTATATTTTAATATAGAGTTTATAATGATGTAGATAAAATTAAGGTTGGAAGATAGATTTGAGATTTATTTGAAATTGAATTTATTTAAGAATTAGACTCAAATAAGCTTGATGTGAAATTTGTTAAAGTTGAAATTTTAGAAGGTTTGATTTTTATAACTTGATTTTGGTTAAGGTGAATCAAATGAATATTTCAAGTATAAATAAATTAAAGGAAATATTTAGTTATTTGTAATTTGTGTTTTATTTAAATGATAATGGATGTATTATGTAAAATATTTCAAAACTAGATAATAGAAAATTGAAGTATTGAATCGTAATTACAAAACTTAGTTTTGAAACTGTTGAATACTCAAAGTTTGAAATATATTGAATTTGAAATGGTTTATTCTGTGGAACAAATCTGTTTTGAAATCGATAAACTTGGAATAGTTTATTTGAAAACTGAATTAAATTGAAATTTATGATTTGGGATTTGGTTAAATTTAAAATTTAGAAATTCAAGTTGTTTGGGAATTGATTTGTTAAAATCATCAGCATGTTGAAATGGAGTTATAGATGACCAAAAACGGTTTAAGTGAATGCTATCTTTGTCGCTCTTAGTCGGCTAATGTAGTTAGGTCTGGTGAGTTTGTCATTATATAGAAACCACTTGGGTATGGACATTACCTGCTTTAATTTGGTAAATTAAGACATTTTCATAGTAGATGTTCTTAGAATATTGGTAAGATTAAATATTACATATCATTTTACTAATAAGGTCCCACTAATAGTCAAAATATAGAAGTCATTTGACTTTACTGGTGAGTGTTAGGATTCGTTTTCCAAGGGATATTGACCTTGTGGAACCTTAACAAATCATACTCCTACAAACGATGTATAACTCCTTATTGGTCGTATCATATACAGCTCTTAACCCGCAGTTCCTTATCCTAATCTCAGTTCGACCTTGAGGACTATCAACAAATAGAAAGAGATTATTCACTCGCACCAACCATTTCGTGATGGCTTAAATATAATGTATGTACCTTGAGAATATCAACAAATACATTTATCTTACCTCATCTGTTCAACATATTAATTGTACTACACATAAAATTCTTAGCCTGAGGGCTGAGGAGTATGCAAGTAATCTATCAAAATGTAAATGGTAAAGGACAACTTATACTAAAGATTCATAATCCTTAATATATTTAGTTAAGTGATATCGACTTATGGAATGATGTACGTCTTATGAAATACCTTGAACATCAGAAATTATGGTATATGCGTTTTACAGATACATTTGTTTCTTAAATCTAATTTGGGTTTCTTTCCAGCTCCACCTTCAATTGTACATTCATATTATATAAGCTTAAATTTTATACAACTTTTAAACTTTTATTAACTTATATAATAATCGTATGTATTTTATAACAATTAATCTTATTTAATTAATTCAATTAGTTAACATTTTAATTAATTTATGTTATTCAATTAAACATTTTGAAATAAATATGTATACCATAACATTTAGGGTTATACACACATATCTTTTTATATATGCATTTTATTATTTGTTAATTAACTTATTTAATTAAACAATTTTAATTAAATATTAATTTCGTAAATTTCTTAGATATATACATATATACTTACATCGTATTAGATAATTCAAAGTAATGTAACATATATCATAATATAAATTATAAATGTATATACTTTAGTTAACTAACTACTTAATTTATTTATTTATTTTATTAATCTTATTAACAGATATTTAAAAATTTTGAAATATGTCTATTGTGTTTTCAAAGCACTTTAAAAACAATATTATAACATTTATAATATACATTTATTAATTTAAACACAACATCAGAAAGGAAATTTCCTCATGATTATGAGCGTGATAAGATGAATTTTTCATGGTTATACACATTATAACAGGCGACGTGGGCAAATTTAATCACACTTTTACTCACGGTTATAACCGTGATAAAAGGATATTTTCTAACGCTTATAACCGTGTTAAATTTTTATATTATAACACTTATAACCGTGATAATACAAATTTTCTAACACTTATAACAGTGACAAAAACGAACATTCTAACTCTTATAATCGTGACAAAAACGAATATTCTAACACTTATAGCTGTTACAAATGAAGATTATATCACACATAACCATAATGAAAGGATATTTTCTAACACTTATAACCGTGATAATTAAAACAACATCACAAACTATACAGTAGCAATATTTTATTAAATCCACAAACAATATATACAATAGCAAATATATAGTATTAACATTAAGAAAACACTACTATCAATAATTCGAACAACATCAAACATTTATGGTCATACAAACACTAAAATAATTAATTAGAACAACATCAAATATTTATGTTCATACAAACACTACAAAGGATACTTCATACCAACACCGCAAAGTATAACATACAAGCATAGCATATATAAAAAAACTCTAAAACATAGCCTCAAAATATAACTACATAGTCTTTAGTAACTTACTAATAACGCTAACGATACTCGGGCCAGATCACAAAACCCCTTTCAAGTAGTTCGGATAGCATATTATGGCCATTTTGTGGTGCTTCGTAAATTGAAGCTTCTGGATTGAGAACTTCCTCCACCCAAACAACTTGCTCTCCTTCAACCACCTTTCTACCATGACATATCTTTTGCGCCCCAATGTGTCCTTTTGTCACCTCCGTCAAATCTGCTGACAAAAGCTTTACTGGTTGTTTCTCTCTCGTAGAAGATCCTATTATTCCATTTGGTGGAGTACCAAAGCTACCTCCAGGGCTGTTGCCATTTTTCTCTGTATTAGAAGTAGCTTCTGCTCTTGGTGTAGTCACGTTTACATCAATATGATTTACAAGCATCTTTATACATGGTCTCATATCATTTATAGCTAAACTCATTGTTTTCATCTCTTCACTTGTTTTTGTTTTCCATTATTGATTTGCATTATCTTTGTAACTGATAATGGTTTTTGAAGCTTGAGAGAGTCTTACTTGCTTTACAGTAGGCTTTGAGCTAATTGCTCGGCAATAGCTTTGCTTTTTATCATCTCAAAAAACTTCGGCAACAGGATCTTTTTCAAAATCTTCTAAACTTCTTATTCCATCTTCTCTATTAACACTAGCTTTCGATTTTTTTCTGTAACGACCTGTAAGATTTTAATAAATTTTATTGTTTTATTAACGTATTTAATTGGATTTTGGTAAAATTTTAAAAAAATTAATTTGCAAATAAAAAGTTAATATTAGGATTACGTCCAACTAAACATAGCAGATGGCAAATTTTCAATTTAGTTTATGGAAGTTTATTTTATTAAGTAACTCTACTGCATTCAAATCAGTTAATAATTGATGATGATAAATTAATTTCCAAACATAAATATTTTTCAACAGAAAATTTCTAAATCCTCTTCTGAGTGAGACGGCATCTTTTGTTTTTTTCAAGTTCGGACGTCTACTGCTCCGTTTACCTTATTTTCTGCAAGATAGCAGTATTTTCGGTACCGATTATCGACTTTTGATCGGATGATCGTACCACTGATAACTGTATACCGATTTGATCATCTCGTCGTGTTGATCCCTACGGTATATTTATTTTTGTATCTTGTGATCCGGTGCACAGCGAAAATCCGTAAAAAGGGTAACTGTATCGGTACCACTTTTACGTATTTGATAGTTGTGTCAGTTCAAATTTCGAACCATTGGAATATAACAGTCACTAGCTTTCATTTATTTTACCAAATCTTAGCTGTTGACATCTCATACAGTTGGAAAGTTCAAACGTGTAAACATATATACGTTTCTGAATTCATTAAAATAGAGAGTTCTCTTTGAATTTGCTAACGTCTGGTTTCTTTCATTTCGTTCAAATCTTTCTCGTGCGTTACTATAACAAATGCTCCTTACCTTGATTTTTCACCTAATCAAATGGATTCTCTTCATTTCCTTTTATTATGGCTTGACTCACGTTGAGAAATCAAGGGGCAAATTTCACGTTTCGTTTACAAATAAAACTCTGAAATGTGCTGAGAAAATATACCATAATATAACTTATTGCTCAGCTCATATTTGCCTTCATTCTCTTTCTTTCTTCCTCTCATTTTCCACAACGTCACAACCCATCCCCGCATCAACCTCTGCCGTTATCTCCTCCTGCCGAGATCACTACCACACCTCCACTCGAACACCCAGCGCCGTTATCCTCCACACCGCCTTTGCCTCACCTCCCAAGGCACGAAGACCTTGTCATCCTTCGCCTTGCTCCACCCAGTCCTCCAACCGTGCTTCGCCAGCCACCACCACCGTACATACTCACTGTCCCCTCAGTGCTTGACCTTCCTCCCCCAGCCGATCGAGTGCTTTGCCACCAAAGCTTCACTGCCTTCTCCACCTCCCCTCACGACAACCAGCAACCATCGGCCACATCACAACACCCATCGCCTCCACCCACTCAGCTGCGCCCACCTTGACTCCCAGTATCACAAAAACTGCAACCAAGCCCTCCACCTGCCTCTCTTTCCTAAGTTGTATAATATACATTATATATCAGGTCAGTATATATAATTCGTTATGCAAGTTTTGTTAGTATTTTACTTTACATAAATAACAGTTTGGGGTAGTATATATGAATTTACAGTAGTAGGTATATATATAGCTTGTATCGCATATATTCCAACTCAAAACTGCTTGTCCTATGTGTTTATAATATACTTGTACTTTGAACGATGAATATTTATTTACACATATTTTGTTTCAAAGTTATATAAGTTTATCATACTTGCTAAGTAATCATGTATAATATTTTATATAAAGTAAGTTATATGTTCTATTTATAGTTCAAACAGTTTTAAATATGTTGATATTTCTCAGTTGTTTAGAAATGAAAATAAGGTTGTACAGATATAATACGTATGATTAGTAATAATAGTTAGTAATATATTAGTTGTTCAATCTGCGTAAATACATTATGGGTTGTTGATCAGTAAGTTTAAATATATATGATCATGTGTTAGTCTGTTGATAGGTAAGAATGTTCTATATATTGGGCTCGATTTGTATATTATATAAGTTGCGTGTAGCATTAACCTTAGAGCAGTCTTATATATACTTAAGTTTATAATAGTTGTTAGTGGTGCAAATGGAATTTGATTTGGGTAGTTCTCACGTGATTGGGTTGATAGCCTGTATATGTTTTAAATCTTTATATATATTAGATAAAGTATACCTGGATCTTACTTTACTATAAATACAAGTATTGATTTAAAATAATATATCTTTAATTTTAAATACTTTATCTTAAGAATAATGATTTCTTTGTAATGTGGGTATGCGTATTCTCTGTAGTTACGTGTTTATACGGAATATATTTAAAAACAATGATTTTGTAATGCATATTTAATATAAATTGTGCTTTAATTTATTCTGATTTGAAGTAGATATAATGTATACTTTGTTCCGATTATATCGAGACGAATCTGATGCGTTTCCATAAATTCCTGTCTTTCAGTTTTGCCCGTCAAATCCACTTTCAGCTTACTTTGCTTGAAATTTGTTGTTTGGATTTGTTCGGTTGCCTAGATCGTGATCCGGTTCGCGGTCAAATCTATCTAGCCTCAAAAGGTGAGCGATCACTCACGATTAACGTTCTTTTATTTATTAAATTTGATTTCAATTGAAACGTCAATTGAAATATGCTGCTGTTAGTTGTTTTACTGTATGACTGCTATTATCTGTATCTGTTCACCTATGACACCTGACACTATTATCGGTTAATTATTTATGTGATAATAATACAGATTGGTTGATAATTGGCGGATCGATTGATTGTCGTTTAAATTGGATGTTAATTACTATTGTTAAGCAATAACTAGTTTGCTAGTTAAATTTGGGGTAGTATAGTTTACAAAGTAAAACGGATTATATATGACGGACCTCGATTTATTAAAAACCTGACCCCGCCATATGTAAATTTGATTAGTTAAATTTGATCCATTAATTGTCGTAGAAATTGATAAATTATACTTTAAATCTTTGAACGTAGTTTGGATTTATTGTTGTAGTATTTAACTGAAATTGAAATAGAACGACCAGTGGAAACTGAAATGTAATAATCTTTAATCTACATGAAATGATAGTGTAGATTCTAGAAATAATTATACAAATAACAACGCGAATTAATACGATTATTTCGGGGTTATTTGATTTATTTATTGAATTGTTATTGATTGTGGTTATTGTTTGTTTATTTACTTTGACACCATCCTGTCATCACACTGCAAGTTCCCTTGGTTATGATTGTTTTGAAATGGGTTGAAATGATAGACCCAAGCGGTTTCCATTTAATTAAATTGGGATTACGGGTTGAAATGCTATCCACCCGTATACATTTAGTGTACGAATTAAAATAATATTATCTGTAACACTTGACCATATGATAAGAAATATATGGTCTTATTTAATGTAAATTCTTGGATACATATATAAAGGGTAATGATAAATATAGAGTTAATTATATCTAGTTTAATCAAGATTCGATTTAATACATAACTTATGATCAATAATTATGTAAATTTTATTCGGATAAATTTTGCAATAATATTGAACAATTAAGATTTGGAGATAACTTTGGGTTATTTTGAAATGGTATTTAGATAAGTATTTATTTATCTAAATCAATTTGAGATTTATCGAATAAGATATTTCACGTTTAATAAAATTTAAGAAAATTTTGGGTAAAGTGTAATTCAAGGTCACTAAAATGATATTGATGCGAATAAAGGAGGATTCAAGACTAGATAATAACGATGTAAAAATCGAGAATCTATATGAAACTGTCAAATTTAAATTGTTATATATAAGCTGTGAACTATAGTGTAATTAAATGGTTTAGAAATTCGGATATGTATTTGGAACCAAGATAGTTGAATCGGTTATGTAGATAACAAATCGAATTAAGTGAAATTTGAGTTTGAACTAGATTGGAAATTTTATTTAGAAAACTAGATTGGGAAAAATTTAGTTGAATGTTGAATACTTAAAATAGGAACATATTGAAATAAAAAGGGAATTGGGATATCAAATCCAAATTTGGGAATTATAAAATTAAGTGGTTATTTTAGGAAGATATTAACTGATAAAAATGAGATCGGATTTAATTTAAATGGGAAGGTCGGGTTGATGTGTACAATTTGTTAAGTTAAGAAAATTGAAATACTGTACCGTATACATTACTCAATATATAGATACTATTTTTGGGAAAATATAATTATTCGAAGTAAAATTGACTGTTGGTTTGAAGTACAAATTAAGTGAATGACCACGGTGTAATAGTGTATATTTCTACCCTGTAGATAGTTCTATGGACCCTTAGAGGATGGACATCCCAAACATCCTTTAAGTTATATGGTATTTTAGTTGATATTTCATTTGAGTTGAATTTATTGATATAAGAATGTTAATCCTGACTCGAGTGTTTTGTGTCTTGCTTTACGCTCGGGTCAGACTGAGTAATACAGCATTAGAGACTCACCTTTGGAGATTGGAGCTTCATTTGGAGATCCAACTATCTATTCAGCTTTCAGTTTTTCTAGTTGACTGGTTCAGAGAAGTCATCGGCTCGTACTGAAGACTTCACTATATTCGAGATATTCTGATGTATTTTATTTTTAAACTCTGATGTATATAGTAGCTTCATGAACTACTATCCTTTATCTATTCCGCTGCATTATATTACTCTGTGTCTGTGATCTGTGATTGATTTATTTACTGTATATTTAAGTTTTGCCAAAATTTGTATTAACAATTCGGTATTTTGAATTATTCAAGTCGGACATGTACGGTTTTATTGTCGATTTGAATGGTCCAAAATAGTGGGTCGTTACAGTTGGTATCAGAGCTTTGGCTCTAGGCAAAACTTGACATATATGGTAAAATTATTTACAGAATCACTTCCGCTCGAGTTGAATCTCTTCCTTTGACTCGATTTCCTTTGAATTTTGGAATGTTCCTCGGTTCTGAAATTCACTCTTGTCTCTCCCTAATTATATTCATTCGATTCTGGAGTATCCCATAACTCCACTAAATAATTTGTAAAGGGGGTGAAACTCCTTTACAATTGGCGTCGATTCATCGAAGATTTGTTTACGATGCTGCTATATCTTGGTATGCCGAATTCTATCTCTGGCAATAAAATGTCGATTTGTTTTAGTATTCCGCATCAATTATATTCCTGAAGTCACGGTTGACCCGGTTAAGGTCGCCCGAAATTTATAGAAGTATATCTATCTTCTATTCTTGTAATTTAATTATCTCATCTTCGATCTAGTCTATCTCCGAATCAGAATTCTATTGATTGGAGTTCATCTAATTCGAATCTCTATCTTTGTTTGGGATCCATTCTCAAAATTATCCTTTGGAAATCGGGTATGTTTGCATTTTTTTGAAATTGCTTTATATATCAAAATTATATTTTAATAACTATGATTTTATCTTATATATAAAAAGAAATTGTTTCAATAAGGATTATATACCTATATATATAAAGCAGGTAAGATATGTTATTCTATATGAAAAGGTTTTGAAAGGATTTGAGAAATTTGAAAAATTATAAGAGGTTTATTTATATAAAAATGATTTATAACTGTAAAGGTAAATTTGAAATTCGAGAATTGAATTCCGGTATTTTGAAATTGGTTTTAAGCTTTTGGAAAATATATATAAATAATAAGATTTAAAATTATTTTTCCGAATAAGAAATGTTTCAAATGAATTCAAATAAGTTCCAATAATTTTGAAGAAATTTCAAAGAAGTTACAAGAAAATAGAAGTCCAGAACCCACTTATGTCGCTGGAGAATAATTTCGGTGATGAGTGCACGCATCATCGACGTTGATTTTCGAGCCTCAGAGTGGGGGAGAGGCCACTTTAATAGCTTCGCTATGCGAGCGATTTTGAAAACTGTTGTTGATTTCAAATTCCGAAGTATAACTTGATATTTTAGAAAGATATAAGTATATATTTGAAATTTAAAGTATACCGGTGTTCGATCCTCGAGTTTTCGATTTGGCTTAGAATAACTCAACTTATAAAAAGGTTGATTTCCAACTCTTGGATTTGAAATTGATTTCACCGACTATTTTGAAGGTTTGAGCGCTTCCAAATCAAGGTTTAAAACTAAGAAATTTCGAAAAGTATAAAATATTTGATAAAGCATATAAGTTTAGTTTGTATGTTTAAGTTTGAAGCCTTTTTGTTAAATAAGAGAATATGAATATTTTGAATTATACTAATATGGAATTTAGTTTTGAAATGTTTTGAATGATTTTGAATAATGGTTTTCAGAAAGGTAAATTGGATATTTCAAATAAAAATAGGCAGCTTAAAAGTTTTAAAAGGATAATTATAAAGTTGGAAACCGTTTTTAAGTATAATTGATTTTGAGAAATATTTGGTTTTGAAATTAAATTGAAATTATAAACCAGTACATATATGGTGATGTTGGAAATAAATTTGTTTGACTGGAATCAGTTTAATTTGGAAACTGGGATTAATTTATAAGCCTGTTATTTTGGGAACTTTGAAACTAAGATATCTAATTTGGAAGAAAATTTGGTGAAATCATATATGATTTTGAAACTGAATTGATATTGAAATGATTTGAAGTTGAGAACCTTATATTATTAAGCACTTGATTTGGGAGTGGTCGAACTTATATAAAATGAATTTGTATAAGTATGAAGTTGATTTGAAATCTATTGATTTGAAAGGTACTCAATTTTGGAAAGAGAATTTTACATAATCAAAGTCTATATAAGTATGGTTGATCTACTATTGACTTGGAAAGTATTCGATTTAGAAAGGAATCCTATATATTATGGACTTTATATAAGTATGATATTTGAAAGGGATTTGAAAGGGTACTATATGATATATATTTTCCAAGTAAAGATATGGAAAGTGCCTTCTGCTTGATATCCGCTTTGTGGCCACAGCGTGGATTCATTCTATCGATATATTCTCTTTGATTTTTGGTTTTCCGGATGTAATACTCGAGTATTCCCACCGTGGCGTAACCCACGGTTTCTTTTTTTCTCTCGTGAATGCACAGCGAAATTGCCTGGCTGAGTCTAGCTTAGGGGTACGGATTGTTTCCTGGGGGAACCAGGCGTAACCATTGTGTATCCTGCAATCTGTGTAGGTCGCGAATAGTAGCGCAAGTGCCTGGCTGAGTCTTGCCTGGGGGTACGGATTGTTTCCTGGGGGAACCAGGCGTAACCATTGTGTATCCTGCACCCTACTAGTCATCATGGCGTAACTCGCAGGGCTGTGAAAGCTTACGGATATGGATTGTTTCCTGGGGGAACCAGGCGTAACCATTGTGTATCTGCGAACCATGATCGGACAAAGGTTTTGTTTTGGTTGATTTGATTGGATCGTACTTTCCATATCTGTTTTAAAAGGTTTTTCAAGTATTTTCACTGGGTGTTGAAACAAGTCTACTTAGTACTTGAAGAATTCTATCTTTGCGCCTGATCAACGCATGGCCAGAGTCTGCAAGAACGAGGATAAACTTGTGGAAACATCGAGTTATAAAAATATTTTCGAAAGGAAATTTATTTCGATATGATAGTATTTTATTATAAAAGTATTTTTCCCCATCAAAGAAATATTTGTATAAATCTTCGAAATTAAATTCCTTTGGAAAATTTAAATTTCGTGCCCGATTCTTTCTTTTGAATCTACCCTATCTGCTCAGCTTATTTATTCACCTTGATTCTGTTTACAAATCTACTCTCCTTCCTTGTGGGATTTCTCCTTTAAAATAATGTCTAATTATATACTACATTGTGTAATATAAAATTCTAGTGTTATAAATATTTTGAAGTTATTAATTAAATAAAACATTTTAAAGAAATGATTATTAACTTACTGATAATATTTGAAAGAGATCTTGAGATAAATTAAAAACTTCATAAATTTTGGATTTAATATTTTCAATAGTCTTTGTAAATATAAATAATAATGTAAATAGTTGTTTCAAAAGGAGTTTGAAAAGTATTAAACATTAAAGAAATTAAATTGCAAATGAAGTTTCAAAGGAATATTTCAAGTAAGATTTATATAGTTCTAAATAAATTATCTACCTTTGACCTTCAATTTACTTTATTCCTGGTTGTTCTATTCTCCTACTTCCTTCCTTTTCGGGGACGAAAAGTTTTGAGTGGGGGAGAGTGTAACGACCTGTAAGATTTTAATAAATTTTATTGTTTTATTAACGTATTTAATTGGATTTTGGTAAAATTTTAAAAAAATTAATTTGCAAATAAAAAGTTAATATTAGGATTACGTCCAACTAAACATAGCAGATGGCAAATTTTCAATTTAGTTTATGGAAGTTTATTTTATTAAGTAACTCTACTGCATTCAAATCAGTTAATAATTGATGATGATAAATTAATTTCCAAACATAAATATTTTTCAACAGAAAATTTCTAAATCCTCTTCTGAGTGAGACGGCATCTTTTGTTTTTTTCAAATTCGGACGTCTACTGCTCCGTTTACCTTATTTTCTGCAAGATAGCAGTATTTTCGGTACCGATTATCGACTTTTGATCGGATGATCGTACCACTGATAACTGTATACCGATTTGATCATCTCGTCGTGTTGATCCCTACGGTATATTTATTTTTGTATCTTGTGATCCGGTGCACAGCGAAAATCCGTAAAAAGGGTAACTGTATCGGTACCACTTTTACGTATTTGATAGTTGTGTCAGTTCAAATTTCGAACCATTGGAATATAACAGTCACTAGCTTTCATTTATTTTACCAAATCTTAGCTGTTGACATCTCATACAGTTGGAAAGTTCAAACGTGTAAACATATATACGTTTCTGAATTCATTAAAATAGAGAGTTCTCTTTGAATTTGCTAACGTCTGGTTTCTTTCATTTCGTTCAAATCTTTCTCGTGCGTTACTATAACAAATGCTCCTTACCTTGATTTTTCACCTAATCAAACGGATTCTCTTCATTTCATTTTATTATGGCTTGACTCACGTTGAGAAATCAAGGGGCAAATTTCACGTTTCGTTTACAAATAAAACTCTGAAATGTGCTGAGAAAATATACCATAATATAACTTATTGCTCAGCTCATATTTGCCTTCATTCTCTTTCTTTCTTCCTCTCATTTTCCACAACGTCACAACCCATCCCCGCATCAACCTCTGCCGTTATCTCCTCCTGCTGAGATCACTACCACACCTCCACTCGAACACCCAGCGCCGTTATCCTCCACACCGCCTTTGCCTCACCTCCCAAGGCACGAAGACCTTGTCATCCTCCGCCTTGCTCCACCCAGTCCTCCAGCCGTGCTTCGCCAGCCACCACCACCGTACATACTCACTGTCCCCTCAGTGCTTGACCTTCCTCCCCCAGCCGATCGAGTGCTTTGCCACCAAAGCTTCACTGCCTTCTCCACCTCCCCTCACGACAACCAGCAACCATCGGCCACATCACAACACCCATCGCCTCCACCCACTCAGCTGCGCCCACCTTGACTCCCAGTATCACAAAAACTGCAACCAAGCCCTCCACCTGCCTCTCTTTCCTAAGTTGTATAATATACATTATATATCAGGTCAGTATATATAATTCGTTATGCAAGTTTTGTTAGTATTTTACTTTACATAAATAACAGTTTGGGGTAGTATATATGAATTTACAGTAGTAGGTATATATATAGCTTGTATCGCATATATTCCAACTCAAAACTGCTTGTCCTATGTGTTTATAATATACTTGTACTTTGAACGATGAATATTTATTTACACATATTTTGTTTCAAAGTTATATAAGTTTATCATACTTGCTAAGTAATCATGTATAATATTTTATATAAAGTAAGTTATATGTTCTATTTATAGTTCAAACAGTTTTAAATATGTTGATATTTCTCAGTTGTTTAGAAATGAAAATAAGGTTGTACAGATATAATACGTATGATTAGTAATAATAGTTAGTAATATATTAGTTGTTCAATCTGCGTAAATACATTATGGGTTGTTGATCAGTAAGTTTAAATATATATGATCATGTGTTAGTCTGTTGATAGGTAAGAATGTTCTATATATTGGGCTCGATTTGTATATTATATAAGTTGCGTGTAGCATTAACCTTAGAGCAGTCTTATATATACTTAAGTTTATAATAGTTGTTAGTGGTGCAAATGGAATTTGATTTGGGTAGTTCTCACGTGATTGGGTTGATAGCCTGTATATGTTTTAAATCTTTATATATATTAGATAAAGTATACCTGGATCTTACTTTACTATAAATACAAGTATTGATTTAAAATAATATATCTTTAATTTTAAATACTTTATCTTAAGAATAATGATTTCTTTGTAATGTGGGTATGCGTATTCTCTGTAGTTACGTGTTTATACGGAATATATTTAAAAACAATGATTTTGTAATGCATATTTAATATAAATTGTGCTTTAATTTATTCTGATTTGAAGTAGATATAATGTATACTTTGTTCCGATTATATCGAGACGAATCTGATGCGTTTCCATAAATTCCTGTCTTTCAGTTTTGCCCGTCAAATCCACTTTCAGCTTACTTTGCTTGAAATTTGTTGTTTGGATTTGTTCGGTTGCCTAGATCGTGATCCGGTTCGCGGTCAAATCTATCTAGCCTCAAAAGGTGAGCGATCACTCACGATTAACGTTCTTTTATTTATTAAATTTGATTTCAATTGAAACGTCAATTGAAATATGCTGCTGTTAGTTGTTTTACTGTATGACTGCTATTATCTGTATCTGTTCACCTATGACACCTGACACTATTATCGGTTAATTATTTATGTGATAATAATACAGATTGGTTGATAATTGGCGGATCGATTGATTGTCGTTTAAATTGGATGTTAATTACTATTGTTAAGCAATAACTAGTTTGCTAGTTAAATTTGGGGTAGTATAGTTTACAAAGTAAAACGGATTATATATGACGGACCTCGATTTATTAAAAACCTGACCCCGCCATATGTAAATTTGATTAGTTAAATTTGATCCATTAATTGTCGTAGAAATTGATAAATTATACTTTAAATCTTTGAACGTAGTTTGGATTTATTGTTGTAGTATTTAACTGAAATTGAAATAGAACGACCAGTGGAAACTGAAATGTAATAATCTTTAATCTACATGAAATGATAGTGTAGATTCTAGAAATAATTATACAAATAACAACGCGAATTAATACGATTATTTCGGGGTTATTTGATTTATTTATTGAATTGTTATTGATTGTGGTTATTGTTTGTTTATTTACTTTGACACCATCCTGTCATCACACTGCAAGTTCCCTTGGTTATGATTGTTTTGAAATGGGTTGAAATGATAGACCCAAGCGGTTTCCATTTAATTAAATTGGGATTACGGGTTGAAATGCTATCCACCCGTATACATTTAGTGTACGAATTGAAATAATATTATCCGTAACACTTGACCATATGATAAGAAATATATGGTCTTATTTAATGTAAATTCTTGGATACATATATAAGGGTAATGATAAATATAGAGTTAATTATATCTAGTTTAATCAAGATTCGATTTAATACATAACTTATGATCAATAATTATGTAAATTTTATTCGGATAAATTTTGCAATAATATTGAACAATTAAGATTTGGAGATAACTTTGGGTTATTTTGAAATGGTATTTAGATAAGTATTTATTTATCTAAATCAATTTGAGATTTATCGAATAAGATATTTCACGTTTAATAAAATTTAAGAAAATTTTGGGTAAAGTGTAATTCAAGGTCACTAAAATGATATTGATGCGAATAAAGGAGGATTCAAGACTAGATAATAACGATGTAAAAATCGAGAATCTATATGAAACTGTCAAATTTAAATTGTTATATATAAGCTGTGAACTATAGTGTAATTAAATGGTTTAGAAATTCGGATATGTATTTGGAACCAAGATAGTTGAATCGGTTATGTAGATAACAAATCGAATTAAGTGAAATTTGAGTTTGAACTAGATGGGAAATTTTATTTAGAAAACTAGATTGGGAAAAATTTAGTTGAATGTTGAATACTTAAAATAGGAACATATTGAAATAAAAAGGGAATTGGGATATCAAATCCAAATTTGGGAATTATAAAATTAAGTGGTTATTTTAGGAAGATATTAACTGATAAAAATGAGATCGGATTTATTTTAAATGGGAAGGTCGGGTTGATGTGTACAATTTGTTAAGTTAAGAAAATTGAAATACTGTACCGTATACATTACTCAATATATAGATACTATTTTTGGGAAAATATAATTATTCGAAGTAAAATTGACTGTTGGTTTGAAGTACAAATTAAGTGAATGACCACGGTGTAATAGTGTATATTTCTACCCTGTAGATAGTTCTATGGACCCTTAGAGGATGGACATCCCAAACATCCTTTAAGTTATATGGTATTTTAGTTGATATTTCATTTGAGTTGAATTTATTGATATAAGAATGTTAATCCTGACTCGAGTGTTTTGTGTCTTGCTTTACGCTCGGGTCAGACTGAGTAATACAGCATTAGAGACTCACCTTTGGAGATTGGAGCTTCATTTGGAGATCCAACTATCTATTCAGCTTTCAGTTTTTCTAGTTGACTGGTTCAGAGAAGTCATCGGCTCGTACTGAAGACTTCACTATATTCGAGATATTCTGATGTATTTTATTTTTAAACTCTGATGTATATAGTAGCTTCATGAACTACTATCCTTTATCTATTCCGCTGCATTATATTACTCTGTGTCTGTGATCTGTGATTGATTTATTTACTGTATATTTAAGTTTTGCCAAAATTTGTATTAACAATTCGGTATTTTGAATTATTCAAGTCGGACATGTACGGTTTTATTGTCGATTTGAATGGTCCAAAATAGTGGGTCGTTACATTTTCTTTCTTCGACGGCTTCTATCAGTGCCTATAGTTCATCATTCTGTAAAATGTAAAATTACTTTACAGAGATGAAATATGTTAACTAGTATGTTTGGGTGTAGCATCGTTGTTGTCATATAAGGTAAACTAGCAATCAAATTTTACATAATAGAGTGCTGTATACCACAATGATGCAACCATCATTTAGGTTTCTGTAGTATCTCCATCAATATGTTTGCAAATGCCATTTTTATTATTTCCAGTAACTGTAGCATGGACATTATTGATGCTGCAGTCAACAACTGAAGAACTCAAGTTCATCATTCAATGAAATAACCTTCATGTAAATATGGATGCATTTATCAGGTTTATTTTCATTTTTTTTTATAGTACTTCAGATTGTTTAAATGAATGAAATATAAACCATGGCTTATGGATACTATTTTGGTTACAGAAGTGCTACTGACAGAAATAAACAACATGATACTGAAGTTTCTTCTGCAAGTCTTACTGCTGAGAAGGATGCAACTAAGGAAACTATAGACATCAGCGAAGACTTTGAAAGTAAGTTATGTTATTGTTTTATTTTTCTAAGTATTCCTAATAATTATTGTATTTTGTGAACATTCAGAGGAGGTGTAGTAGACTTTACATGCAGATGGTATATTCTAATATTATAAGTTCATAAGGATATACTACACTTCATACAAATATGACTTCGCATGCAGTTAGTTGTGTTCGAACTTCAAATTACTTTAAGAAGGCATCAGTTTTCAAAATTCGAACATGATATCAGATGATGAATTTAAGACGCAGATAAAGGAAACACATCAACCAACCAAGTTCTATACTGCAAATGAATTTCAGGATTTTCATAAATGTAAATTTTGTGCATTATATTGTAACTTATTTTTTGATTATCAAGTGGAGTTTGAACAAATTTGTTTATGGATGTTTGAATCAGGCATAGTTTGAAGGATGAAATTAGCTCTAGAAACATTTAAAACACACATCTCTTCTCTACCATTAATAATGGAAATTCGATGAATATGATTTTAATTGTATCTTTCTTAAATTTTGAAAAACATCTTATACTCACCAATGGATTTATGTGCAGGTTTTGTACATGTTGTGCTTTATCTAATATATTCTAACGACAGAGAGGACAATAATAAAAGAAGTTGTACTGTCATTCTAAAATCTTACTATCAGTGAGCTAACAAATCCAATGAATATCAAATTATTAATTAAATTCTATGATTGATATTGGATGAATGGAAGTTGTATTTTATATTGTTATAAACTGCAAGTTGTTATAGATTATTATTTCATTCGGGACTGTGGTTTGAAATGATATATAATCGTATTAATATTTTAAATTACGGATTGAAATGATAAATATCTGTATCACTTGACCATATGATAGAAAATTATATACAAACACCATGGTCTATATATAAAAATATTTTGAAACGATTTCTATGGTTTTGTAAAGAAACATATGGTATTAGATAAATATTGATTTTAGATATTATATATAAATGTTATTTATCCTTGATTTTAAGCTATGTATAATTTGTTTTAATATATAATAAGCTTAATAATAAGTTGATTTTTGTTGAAGATAATATGGTTAAGTATTTAAATTATATTTTAATATAGAGTTTATAATGATTTAGATAAAATTAAGGTTGGAAGCTAAATTTGAGATTTATTTGAAATTGAATTTATTTAAGAATTAGACTCAAATAAGCTTGATGTGAAATTTATTAAATTTGAAATTTTTGAAGGTTTGATTTTTATAACTTGATTTTGGTTAAGGTGAATCAAATGAATATTTCAAGTATAAATAAATTAAAGGTAATATTTAGTTTTTTGTAATTTGAGTTTTATTTAAATGATAACGGATTTATTATGTAAAATATTTCAAAACTAGATAATAGAAAATTGAAGTATAGAATCGTAATTACCAAACTTAGTTTTGAAACTGTTGAATACTCAAAGTTTGAAATATATTGAATTTGAAATGGTTTATTCTGTGGAACAAATCTGTTTTGAAATCGATAACCTTGGAATAGTTTATTTGGAAACTGAATTAAATTGAAACTTATGATTTGGGATTTGGTTAAATTTAAAATTTAGATATTCAAGTTGTTTGGGAATTGATTTGTGAAATTGAAGAATCTATTTTATTATACAAAGTATTTTAATATCCAAACCATTTAAGTGGTGGGAGTTATGCTTCAAAGTTAGGAGTTTCAAAGTATTATGATTTGAAAGTGCTATATTTCAAGTGTGTTGATTTCGAAGTGTTATTGAAGGATTTCAAGTTTCGTAACGATCGGACTTGTCGCTTGATCGTACGGATTCGAAATGCCTAGAAATCAATTTAATTGAAATCAGTTGAAATCAATTTGTAATAACTTGATTTTTGCATTACTTCTTCATACGATGGAATTTGGACTTGAAAGATGTTCGATTGATTTTAAAATATTTTAAAACATCTATTTTGATATATGGGTTGACCCAATTTCGTTCCGGAGTCAGAATGGGATTTTTGGTCCATTTATCGTTCAACGGTCCAAACCAATCGTATCTGTTTCTCTATTTTCAACTCTACCTATATATATCTGGTTATAAACCCTAGCAGCCTTTCTATTTCTCATTTCTGTACGTATAGAAATTTCTGTTGTCCACTTTCTCAATGGCAGACAAACCCTAATTTCACAATACATTTTTCAATTCAAAATTCAACTTCAAAATTCAAACACCTCAATATATCTCGAATTGTATATCGATTTGAAGCTCTCGACGAGCGCATCTCAGATCTGTAATTTGTTTTTCAATTGGAACCTATGTCTGTCTTGAGATTGAAGAACAATTCTCGACCGTTTGTAGGTAGTTGATGATCTTCGTCTGATCGACAAACCGAGGGTACAGCTTTGTAGAAAGTCGTGAGGGAATCGCATCGGCATGTGTTGTTTGAGGTGTTGACGACTGGATTGACTAGAATAATTCAATTTGGGTATGGTTTTTGTGGCGGCGGCTGGGTGTATGCCATGAGTTCGCGCGACGACATTCGTCGCGAGTCACGGGGAGGTCCATGATGGTGGAGGCGGCGCTTCAAGCAGAGTACGGCGGTGTTCGACTCGACGTGGGCGGTTGATCGCATGATGTGGCGGCGCGTGGGTTACGAGTCGAACGAGGGTAGGGTTTCGCCTGTTGTAAAGGAGGTGAGGACGTGCAAATTTTTATTTTATTTTATTTGTTTTAATTTTTAATCGAATATTATTCTAAGCTGTATAACTTTCTCATACGAAATCGGATTCGCACGCGGTTTTCTCTGTTATATTCGTATTGGAATCCCGGATATTTTGACGCAGGTTTGGATGAATTTGAGACTGTTAAAATTTTGGGTTTAAATTGGATTTAAATTCAATTTAAATTCAAAAGGTGGGGGTTTTAACCCACTCGCAACTTCTAAAATTTCTTATGTTTGTTAAATTGATTTACGATGTGATTAAAAATTTATTTATGACTGTTTGACATATTTTTAATCATCATCTCAGTTTATTTGAATTTATTTGGGTAAAATAGTTATTTAATTTATTATTGAATATAAACTGCTAGTAAATACCGGTTAATTATTATTATTATTTTTTGGCAACCAGGGAAACCTGTTCTATCACCGCCGACATTGCGACTCCTGAACAGTAAACCTGGGGGAAACACAACTGGCCCGCCACAACCGTGCCCCATTTAGACCAGACCTTTCGGTATACTTGAAGCAGTTGCCAGGAATCGAACTTCTCACCTCATACGAGGGAGGCAGTTGCTCTTGCCAACTACGCCATGTGCACGGATGCAATACCGGTTATCTATTATCTATCCTATATTAATGTTAATTATTTAGTTGGACGATGATTGTGATGAGTGTTTGATGATTGATATTGGATGAATGGATGTTATATTTTATATTGTTATAAACTTCAAGTTGTTATGGATTTTTATTTCATTCGAGATTGCGGTTCGAAATGATATATGACCGTATTTATATTTTAAATTACAAAATGAAATGATAAATATCCGTATCACTTGACCATAGGATAGAAAATTATACATAGACACCGTGGTCTACATATAAAAATATTTTGAAATGATTTCTATGGTTATGTAAAGAAATATATGGTTTTAGATAAATATTGATTTTAGATATTATATATAAATGTTATTTATCCTTGATTTTAAACTATGTATAATTTGTTTTAATATAGAATAAGCTTAATAATAAGTTGATTTTTATTGAAAATAATATGGTAAGTATTTAAATTATATTTTAATATAGAGTTTATAACGATTTAGATAAAATTAAGGTTGAAAGATAAATTTGAGATTTATTTGAAATTGAATTAATTTAAGAATTAGACTCAAATAAGCTTGATGTGAAATTTATTAAATTTGAAATTTTAGATGGTTTGATTTTTATAACTTGATTTTGATTAAGGTGAATCAAATGAATATTTCAAGTATAAACAAATTGAAGGAAATATTTAGTTATTTGTAATTTGAGTTTTATTTAAATGATAATGGATTTATTATGTAAAATATTTCAAAACTAGATAATGGAAAATTGAATTGTCGAATCGTAATTACCAAACTTTATTTTGAAACTGTTGAATACTTAAAGTTTGAAATAAATTGAATTTGAAATGGTTTATTCTGTGGATTAAACTGTTTTGAAATCAATAAACTTGGAATAGTTTATTTGGAAACTGAATTGTATTGAAATTTGATGATTTGGGATTTGGTTAAATTTAAAATTTAGAAATTCGAGTTGTTTTGGAATTGTTGTGAAATTGAAGAATCTATTTTATTATACAAAGTATTTTAATATTCAAACCATTTAAGTGGTGGAAGTTATGCTTCAAAGTTATGAGTTTCAAAGTATTAAGATTTGAAAGTGTTATATTTCAAGTGTGTTGATTTTGGAGTGTTATAACTTTGAAAATGCTATGATTTTGGAAGATGATATATTTAAATTGAAAATGATATCGTATTGATTTGGTTTGAAAGGGTAATGATGTTTTGGTTTTAAAAGTATAAACTATTTTAAAATTGACCACGGTGTTATAATAATGGTTGGTTTTTTAAAGAGACCGTGATCAGATATGGGCATACTCTCTGTCGATACCGAAAACCACTTTAACAACCATGTACGCGGTGGAGATTCCAGAATGAAGTAGGACGGTGGCGACGGTCTATTAAGGTATATACGTGGACCCGACTCCCTTGAATTGGCATAAGGTGGCTAAAACATGAGTGATTCTCGGGCCAATGAGGTAGCTCCTCTGATCGGACACACTCCTTCGATATTATATTTTGACTCTGAGAATGATTTGGTGGTCACTTTTGATTTTTTTGATTTGGGGTGTGGCTCGAGGTGGGCGGTAGTTGCGGCTATGTGTTACCACTAATCCGGATAGCAATTAGTATATCTACCCTGGCATTGCCTAGTCGTGCCGTGTCACCCATCCTAGCGAGCCTTGTACGAGTTTGATTTGTGTCGTACCTATGGAGTATCCTCTGGTAGCCTCCCGATCAGGAGGTATTACGGTACTGTATAGACTATTGGCACTATTACGTGTTAAGGGGAATATTGGGTCACTCCTTAACGCTATTTGAAAGTAAGCTTATTTTACTATAGACAATATTATATAGCGAAATATTACTACATAGTAAATAGTTTAACAGATCATTAGGAGATGTGAATCCCGAGCATCTCTTAAGTTACTTGTAACATCCCACCTTTCCGCACGCTTTAAATCGACACACATGCCAATTCAAACCACACGGAAGGGCAGATTGTTATGGGGTAAATAAGAAAAATGAGAAAGAAATAAAAAAATAGAATCTCACAGCGGAAGGATAAAATATAATAATCAAATATACGGTTCATGAAGCTGTTTACAAAATATTTAGTTTTACTTACACAGTATATATCAGAGTTGCACATACCAATGAATAAAAATCGATGCAGCGGAATACAGTGGGTAGTGGAACAATATAATATAATAATAATAATGAAATCACCATCTTCGTTCTCCAGAAATAAAGTCTTCGATCCTGAAATGCTCGGACTGACCCGAGCGAATTGAAAAGATAAAACACTCGAGTCAAAACTAAAAGATCTTATGTAAGTTAAATCAACAGAAATAAATATGAGTGCAGTAACTCAAGAGATGCTCGGGATTCACACCTCCTAAGGATCCGTTAAACTATCTACTATGTAGTAATATACGCTATTATAATAGTATCTAAAGTAAAGTATAATATACTGAAAATAGCGCTAAGGCTTTACATTTCCACCTTAACACACTTTTATATTCCCATAGTCTATACAGTACCGTAATCTCCCCGGTACTGGACGTCGTTAGAGGGCACTCCATAGGTATGGTACAAAACAAAATCGTATAAGGCGCATTAGGGTAGGTGACATGGCACAACTAGGCAATGCCAGGGTAGATATACCAATTGTTATCCGGACTGGTGGTAACGCATAGCCGCAGCTACTGTCCACCTCGAGCCACACCCCCAAATCAAAAAAAATCAAAAGTGGCCACCGAATAAATCCAAAAGTCAGAGTATAATATCGAAGGGATGTGTCGATAAGAAGGACTACCACCTTGGCCCGAGAATCGCTCCTGTTTTAGCCACCTTATGCCAACTCACGGGAGTCGGGTCCACGTATTTACCTTAAAGGAAATGCCGCCACCATCCTACTTCATTCTGGAATCTCCACCGCATACACGGTTGTTAAAGTGGTTTTTGGAGTTGGCAGAGAGTATGACAACTTCCAATCCCGGTCTCTTCAACAACCAACCGTTATTATACACCGCGTTATTTCAAAATAATTTATACTTTAAAACCAGAATATAATATCCCTTTAAAAACCATATAAATACGATATCATTTATATTTTTAAAACCCTAAATCAATATGATATCATTTTTATTTTAAACATATCCCTTTTCCCAAAATCATAATGCTTTCAAATATATATATATATATATATATATATATATATATATATATATATATTAAACCCCATAGCTTTGGAACAAAATTTCTAATACTTAAATGGTTTAAGTATTAAACTGCTTTACATAACAAAATATCTTTTTAAATTTTACAAATAAATTATAGATATAGGTTTAATTTCCCAAATAAACCATTTCAATTTCAATACAAATTCAAAGCTTAAATGTTCAATATTTCAACTAAATTTTTATAATTCATATATATACCAAATTCACCTTTACTATTATTTAGTTTTGAAATATTTGCTTACTAAATCCAATATTCTTTAAATAAACTTCAAATTTCAATAACTGAATATTCCTTAATTTATTCACTTAAATCACCTTAAACCCGAATTAAGTTATAAAACCATATTCTTTTAAAACCTCAATTTCAATAAGATCTTAATTAAATAAAGTCTCAAATCAATTTCAAAACTATCTTCTCAACTTTGATTTACAAAAATCAATATAAACTCAATATTAGAATATAATTTTAGTAAATACTTATCCATGATATATTTTAATAAAATCAAACTTTATTATTAAACTTACTTCATACTTGAAACAATTTTATACATAGCTTAAAACCAAGAATTTAACTATATATAAAATAACCTTTATCAAATATCCGAAATCAATATCACTAAAACCATATATATATATATATATATATATATATATATATATATATATATATATATATATATATATTTCTTTACAAAACCATAGAAAATCATTTCAAAATATTTTTATATATAGACCGCAGTGTCTGTATAAAATTTTCTATCCTATGGTTAAGTGATACGGATATTTATCATTTCAACCCGTAATTTAAAATAAAAATTGCGGTTATATATCATTTCATACCATAATCCCGATAAGATAAGAATGCATGATAACTTGCAGTTTATACAATATAGGACACATCATCCATTCACCAAATATCAATCATCAACCATTTATTACAATCATCATCCAATTTAAACAACACATCAGTATAGAGCATATAAAATATAGCAAGTATCAACGAACAGTTTATATTCAATAATAAATTAATAAATGCTTAACTGGCAGTTTATATGCAATAATAAATAAATTTAACTGACTATTTATATGCAATAATAAAATTAAATAACAATTCAATTTAAATAAATGCAATCTAACTGAGATGATGATTAAATATATGCCCAAACAATCATAGATAAATTTTAAATCTCATCAAAATTAATTTAAAAAACATAAGAAATTTTAAAAGTTGTGAGTGGGTTAAAACACTCACCTTTGATTTTAGCCCATAAAAATCCAAACAGAAGCGCAAAACTCAACAATCTCCAAATTCAACAGAAGAAATTGCGCGTGAATCAAAGTTTATATGCAAAAGATATTTATGTTACAAGAAGTATTATTAAAATAAAAATTAGTACGCGTTAAAAAAATATATAAATAAACAAATTTTAATACTTACGTTTTCTCAAAAATGAGGCTTCAGGAAAAGATTGAAGAACAACTAAGATGAGGACAGGAAGTGTACGAAAAACGAAAAAGCATCATTTTCATAAAAGAATGCTTTTGGATTTGCAAGAATAAGAGCTTTTGAATATGAGGTGTTAGGAGAAAGAAGAAATAAGATGTAAGTTATTTATAATTAGGAAACGAATGTGGAGGGACAAAATAAATGTCATGTTTTATTATTAAAGCTTCAAGTATTAATTATACATAAGGAAATGTAAGTAGGAATGGAAAAGTTTGCAAACGAAAGTAGAATTTTGTATACGTGAAAATGAGGTGGCAAGAATTAAATACAACCTAAAAATGCTCAGGTATTAAATAGATGGAGAAATAAACGGATCAAGTATTAATAGTAAGGTAACTATTTTAAAACATTCGTGCAACAATTAATAAAAAAAAAATGAAGGGACCATGTACCTCGCACAACCTTTTGAAATTTAATTTTTTTTGTAACGTAACTAAATTAACTTCATTAACTCAAATAATATTAAATTTGTACGCATTTAGGTTTTTATCTACGCATAATAAAATATTTATACTTACCTTAAAAATGAAAACGTTCAATTTTGTTTTCTCAAATGATCTTTTATTTCCATTAAAACACCCTTTTTGTTCAACACAAAACGTGTTTTTTTTATTAAATCTATTAATTGCAATCAATGTTTCCTTTCCTTTTAATTGAAATATTTGAATTACATTAATTGCAGTTACTTACAAAGTTAAAATTTTAAAACAGACAACTAAAATGGATAAAAAAATAGAACAATTGTTTATTTAAACACATTTATAAATTTATTGTTTATACACAAGAGTAATAAATAGATTATTTTCCTATTCTTGTAATCAGTCTGTAAGCTAAAACACAGTTCAAATAAACATATTTTCTTTCTTTAAAATCAGTCTTTCTATTCTTTATTTTAATGAAATTAAACCTACATTCACATATGAAACCTTCATTTTATTTGATGTAAGTGTTTTTTTTCATTGAATCAAAACTTTCCTTATATTTTCACAAAACATATGCTGCTTTTAATTACACCTATTAATTTACAAATAGTATTCTCTCTCCTATTAATTAGAAATTTTCAATTACATTCATTTCAGTTGATTAAGTTTCAAAATGGACTAAATGAATGTAATGAGAAGTAAAACAATTTTTCCCATCTAATAGTAATTTAAACATATTTACATTATTGGATGCAAATAGTAATTACACATTTCTCACTAAATAATAGTTACTCATCTCTACAATCAATCTTTCAGCTAACAAACATTTCAAATAAATAAACATATTTTTACTTTTTTACAAAACTTATTCATCTATATTCTTTTATTTTGATTTTCACTCCTTACTAAGCAATCATTACAATATGAATACAATTAACATTTCTATTTCTTTTTATTACATTCACACTACAATTATAGTTTTATTCCACATTAATGTAACATTTTGTTGACATTTATTTGAAATTGATCAGTTAAATTGGTAACAACACCAATTGTCACCATTATACATTTTATAATATTTGTAAGTTAATTCTTTACAAATAATTATTACTACAACTCTCATTACACTACACTTATTCCATTTCTATCCATTACACATTGTTTTCTTAATAAATCAACCTTTAAATTATTAATTGCCTTTTAAATCTTACTATAAATCAATGCACACATTTATTAAAATTTATACTCCTAATTTATTTATTCATCTTGATTTCATTCTTTTTATTAAATCCATTAGCACTCTATGAATAAAATTTACATTTTTACCTCATATTACCTAAATTTACATTAACGTAATACCTAAATTTAAATTTACATTATTACCACATATTACCTAAATTTACATTATTTTCACATATTACCTAAATTTACATTATTACCCCATACTACCACAAATTACATCATTTATTACTTTACAAAATACCCAACATTTCTATGCATCTCATTACATTTATATCTTGTAATTATTTTCTTAAACTCATAATTGAAATACCAAATTTCATTTTTAATTTCAATTGATTCCCACTCACAGCTTAATAGCCTAAGTAAACTGGTAACAAATAATAACGGTCACTATTTTCCCTAAATCACATTTATAGGTTTATAGTTTACAACAAATGTTGCAATGACTCATATGATATTGATTTTATCCAATTACCATTCAATTTATACTAATTTATAAATTTGTACAATATATCTCTTGTTTCCTTAAAATAAATCTATGTTTCTATTAAGTTTTCATTCACACTTCCATTGCTACATTAATAATCATTGAAGTAACGTTTATTATCAATAACAACATTATAATTACTTGCAGAACACTGATTTCAATGACCATTTATTATAATTTGAATTCATTAATTTAATTCAATGCTTACATTTTGTTTTCACATATTCAGTTTATTTTCAAATATTCCTATTTACAATCAATTTTAACCTAAACAGTCGTTTCAATCAATTTGAATTGCATTAAATTGGTTATTCATCACTGCCATTAACATTACTACACTAATTTACATACAGTTACTATTAATCAACGTATTATTCCATCGGTAAATTAAATGCCTACTTTTATTTACTTATGTTTTAAATTTTATACCCAAATGCAAAAAATTTACACTTTCCATTATTATATAAATTTGAATTCCATTCTAGTTAATATTTTTATTGGAAATTCACAAATTCAACATTCCCTTTTGTTTTTTATATTAAACTTATAACCAAGTATGATAATTTACACTATTTCGGTTAATTGCAATATAAATTTTAAATTGTTGATTTTAATTACAATTGATACATCTAATTTCTATATTCGCTCCTATATAAATTATAAGATTTTTATTTCTTTCTAAATTTAAATTAAATATCTTATTAATTTAATTCATTTTAAACATCGAATTTTATGGGTCGTTACATTACTGCACTCACGTTTGACACTGGATAAGAGAAGTCAAATCCCGTAAGAATCTCCGACGCCGTTCCACTCTTATTTATTTCTATTGATTTAACTCACATAAGATCTTTTAGTTCTGACTCGAGTGTTTTGTCTTTTCAATCCGCTTGGGGCAGCTTGAGCATTTCAGGATTTGAAGACCTTATTTTTGGAGGACGAAGACGAAGATTGTATTACTATTATTTATTATATTATTCCACTACATTCATACTGTTCCGCTGCATTATTTGTTATTCTCTGGTATGTGTAACTGTGATATGTGTTGTATAAGTATAATCAAATGTTTTGTAAAACAGCTTTATGAACTGTTATTTGATTATTATATTTTATCATTCCGCTGTGAGAATCTTTTTTGTTTATTTCTTCCTCCGTTTTTCTTATTTACCCAATAACAATCTGCTCTTTTGTATGGTTTCAGTCTGACGTGTGTGATTTATCGTCGATTTAAATGTACAAAAGGCGGGATGTTACATTCAGTATCAGAGCGTTGGTTTTGCGATAAACCTTAGCTTTGTGGGGTCTGACTCTTTACTAATAGGGTAGTAATACCCTATGATGGGTCGCTGAGTGTATATATATATGAGAGAGCATATTTGTTAGTGTTATAAAAGAGTTTTTATATTGTGTTAATTTGTTCCGTTTTGTATCTATAGATTCTGGTTGGTGCATAGGACGCTATGACATCAATAGGGATTTCTAAACACTTAATAGGACAGACCGACACCATATTTGTTTTAAAATATAGGTAAATGAAATAATTTTGCCTATTGTATTTTTATATATAAAGTAAATTTTTTTAAAAGGTTATATTTGGTTGTAATATAATAGTGGTTAGGTAGTGAAATTTATGAATATATGTTGGAAATATGATTTGAAAAATAAAATAAATGAGAATAAACTGGAAATTTGGGACTTAAGTTTCAGGGTTTTGAAAATTTCTTTTGAATAATTTTGGGATATAATAATAATATTATTAGAAGCATTTTTCGATATAAATATTTAAGTATAATTTGAAAGAATTGTTTTAAAGAAATTTTGAAAAGAAATAAGTTCTGTACTCCCCTCTCTGTTGTTGAAAATAATTTCGGTGATGAGTGCACGCATCATCGACATTCATTTTCGAGTTTCTAAGTGGAAAGGCCACGGTAGTAGTTTTACTACAGATTTATTTTGATACACAAATATAAATTTCAAATTGTTTTAAATGTAATTGGATATATAAATTGTAAGTGCATAGATCTATCTATTATTTTAAAATGATTTGAAACTTAACCCGGTACTTAGTTCTTAAGTTCCGTTAATTAATAGTTTCGATTATTGTAGTGAAAGGGGTTGTAACAAATTAATAATTGGAATCTCTAATTAAAATAAGAGATTAAATGCTAGGTTATAAATGAAAATGAAATTTCAAGAAAGATGAAATTGTAACCTATAAAACATAAGATATGATTATTGAACGTTTAATTTATTAAAAGAAATAAGATGAACTTGTATAATTTTCAATTGCATTCTTAAAAAGCATATATATAACTTACCAAAAGATTTAAAAGTTGAAATGTCCGATAAGAAAATGTAATGGAAAAATTTACAAGTGAAACTTATGTAATAAAAAGGTTCAACGAATTACTTTTAAAAATAGGAATTTGATGTTACAGTGGTTATAAGTTTAAGGTAGAATTGAAATATTACTATAATAAAATGTGATAGAAAGTAAATATTGCAAGTAGATGACTATAAACTTTAGTTAACGAATTGAAACGCTAAGTAATTGAATTGAACATGAACACTGTTAATAAATGAATGTAAATAAATGAAATTAAGTAGTGAATGAATGAATGTAATGCAATAAAATTTTTTTATATGATATGAATAAATAAAAATGAATTTATGTAAGTATAAGTGCAAATAAGTGAAATAAACACTGAATCAATGGATGGAAATGAAATTTGCAAGAAATAAATGTACATTATAAAGATAAATAATCATTATATGAATGAAAAGGAAATCAAATATCAAATGCTATGAATTGAAATTAATAAGAATGAACTTGATCTATTGTTTAAAATTGTTGTTTGTTCGGTTTATGAAATTAACAAAAAAAATCTCCGTTTTTCTTATTTACCCCTATAACAATCCGCTCTTTTGTATGGTTTGAGTCTGACGTGTGTGGTTCATCGTCGATTTAAATGTACAAAAAGACGGGATGTTACACAATACCAATTAGGCACCTATCAATCTATTAATTAACCATAAACTGTTCAGATTTTATATCACAACCAGGTCAGATTCAAGTCAAGCGCACATGGCCATGCTACAGCGAACAAACGCACATGAACAAGCAGTAAAACAAGAGAAGGACTTACATATTTTTTGATGGCGCAAGGAAGCACCTCTCTGGATTTTTTAACTTGCGTGCGCCATTTTCCATGTCTTTGCTCGTGTAATTTTACATTCGGGATTATCCGTTTCCCACATGAATAAATGTAAATATATTCAACAATTATACAGTACTATCGCGATTAGTTGTGAAAAGCTTACAACGTACCAATTCCTCATATAGTCTAGCATAAGATTTTCTTCCCAATGTATGATTTATAGTGTTCTTTCTTTTATTATCAGCATTCGTTTTGCATTGTTTCTTCTTCTTATCAACATACTCAATGTTGAGGAACCCCTCCCACCAAACTTTATCAACGTCTTCAGGTCAGTTATCAATCGCAAGATGCCTAGGCAATAACTCTCCTTCTTTTGTTTTAAGGTATAACTTTCTTAATTTTGCTTTTGCTGTTCTGAAGTACGGTGAAAACGCCTTCTCTAAAATAGATCGAGCTAAATCGGGGGTTTATACTCAAATCAAACCTTATACAGAAAGGTAAAATAAATGTTCTAATTATGATTTTGTACCTCAAATATGCATAAAAAATTATTCTTGTAAAAATGATAAAGTTAAATACCATGAGTGTTTTCCATAAATTGTCCCTGAAAAACCCGTCCACTTTTCTCCTATCATCATAACTAATGGGAATATGCCTTGAAATTAGAGTGCCACAATGGGAACTCTACTTTGTTGCATCGTCGGCTTTAGCACCATCCATCTCAATGATTATCGTGTACTTTTTATTTGGTAAGGAGGAGGAACTTCTTTTATGCTTTTTGTATATCTACTGAACTAGCCGACATTCTGCCAAAATATAATGCAAGAGATTTATATATATTGGTTAATCCATTCACTTCGCAAAAGTAAAATGAAATTTGAAATTGGTTAGATATTGCTGTCTAAGTAGCGGATACAAAAGTATGGTAAGCACAAAAATTAAATGTGAAAACAACCATAATCCACCATGTCATTGTCAAATGAAATGCTTTTTTTTTTCCTTGAAGGTCTTTCCATCTGAAATTGAAACGTTCGTAAATGTCATCCCTGTTCTCATCAAAAAATGATGCTTTTTTAGAGCTATGATTCCTAGTAGGTGGATTTGGCATATATTCCATGGCATATTAAATGGATTCTGAAACAAGATATGCTTCAAAAATTGATCCCTCCAAATAGCGTTTATTGCTTGGCATATCTTTGCATTCCTTTATAGCTCTAATATAAAAATACATCATTTTACATTACTACTGAAAAAGAATCAAGTAATAATTATATTAAAAAATATCACATCTTTAAATGGATGCATCCATGTATAACTAACTGGTCCATATAGTAGTGCCTGATCAGCTAAACGCACCATTAGATGTATGCTTATGTCAAAAAATTGAGAAGGAAAATAATGCACCAACACACATAATGCCTCAACAATCATATCTTTGGCAGCTTGGACGTGCTCTCGAATTAAAACCTTCAAACAATTAATTCTGAAGTACAAGCATACTTGTAATATCGCATGCCTTAAGTACGATACCTTGGATAAGCATGTTGAACCATGATAAGCAAAAAATATTGGATAATAACATGATAGTCATATGACTTTCTATATTCAAACTAGATGGTTGAATATTTACTAAGTTGCTTAACTTAGTCCCAAAGCATGATGGAAGTTTTTTCATCTTTTAGAACTTGACAACATTGCACCTTGTATATTTTATAAAATGGAAATTTGGAAGATGTTTGTATCTATCAAATAGAAAATTAATGAAATGCTCTGATACATTATTCTCAGTGTGCATCACGTCAATAGTATGTCGCACTTTATGACTACTCTCAAACTCTAAGCCAAAAAGAATCGACTTCTTATACCATGTTGTTCTTTCATCATCGCCATTTTCGTTTACAAAATGTTCATCGTCATGGTTGATATCATCTACTATGTGTTTTTTGTTTTTTGTAATTTTATCAGGTACATATTTGATGAGCAAGCTTTTCTAAAAGATTTGATCCCGTCAATCGTGTTGGAGGTTCCTTATCCTCAATATTCTTATACCATCCACGTTTTAATGCCCTATATGGATGACCATTCTTTAAAAATCTTCTATACTTCGTATAAACAATCTTATTTCTAATGCGTTCTGATTCAGTCTCCAAAGCACAAATAGGACATGCTTCGTAACATGTGTTACACAATCAGATAAATTTCCAAATGCAGGTAGATCATGAATTCCCCATTATAGCATCGCTCTCAAAATGAAATGCTCTTTCTTATCCATGTCAAATACAGGCACTCCCTCGATCCATAGCTGCTTCAATTCAACCATAAAGGTTCCAAATACACATTAATATCTTGACTAGGTGCTTGTAATGAACCAGAATTTCAGTCATTTGAAATTCATATATTTAATTGATTTTAAATATTCACAAGTAAATTTATAAGCAGAATAAATTATATTTTGAATATAGTGATTTAATTGGATAATTAAATTGATAATTTAATATTTAAAATTATAGAAATAATTGAAAAATGGACTTATTGTGAATGAAAATTAATTATATAGTTGAATTAAATTCTATTTGAATTAGAATGATGTTAGAGAACTTTTAAAATTGAACTAAAAATTAATTTGCAGAAATTGAATATTTTAATATTTAATTAACGTGTAAAAATAGCCATTTTTCAAATAGTCTCAGATTTTGACGAAAGTAATTTCATTGGAACTGTAATGTTATTGTTGGATTTCAAATTTCATGTCAATCGGACTTACGGTTTGTGCGGGGCAAGCTAAAACACGTAGAAATTTGTTTAAGTTAATTTTAAATTTAAATAAGTTGATTCAAAAACATATCTTTCAAATACGATCAAATTAGCTTCCGATATATATTTTATTGTATTCGAAATACGGGTAAAATATTATAAACGTCAGGCGGCATGCATCGTTTGGAGTTTGAAAAATTTTCCGGATGAATAGTGTCGTCGAATTTTCTATAAAAGGACGTTGTTTTTCCATTTGCACTCAAATCCTAGCTAGGGTTAGCCGCCGTCGACTATAATATTTTCAATAGCCAAAAATAGCCAACGTTCTTCTAATCCATTTGCTTTCATCAAAAATGATCAACGGCTGTTTGACTTTATTCGTAATAAAACACTGCAATTGCTATTGGAATCCATGTGAGTACAACTCACTCTTTCTGACTCACTGATATTTTTATATAAGTGAGAATAAATATTATTTATGATGATAATGATTGTTTGGATGATATATGATATATTATCTAATTTGATTGTTATTTGGATATATTCCTGCCTACTGGAGCAGATGAGACCCTATATGTTCCCGTGTATGAGCGGATGAATCTTTGTATGCGCGTCTACCTCAAAGCGGACATTGTACACATATTCTAATATGTATATTTGTTGCAAGTGATAGGTTGGAGAGATCTGACTGGATTCCTCGCCAGTCCTGTTTATTTATAGATATTGTGATATACATTGTTATTATATGATATATGTTGTTATCATATGATATATGTTGTTTTGGATGCCCTGATTCATGTATTTAGTGTTGTTGCAGCATTAGGCCTATTTTTCGTAATTTAAAAATATTAAAGTGGTGATTTCGATTTAAAAAGGATTTCAAATTATTTGAATTTTCTTCCCTTTAATGCTTGGGTCAGAAAGAGTATGGTTACAGGTTCAGATTTGGTGCTTATGAAGCTTCATCAGGCAAGTTGGAGATCTTTATTTCATATACACGTATTTGTTCTGATTATTGATTATCCGCTGTGCTTAGTTGTTGTATGTTATCAGCAATTGTGAGGACATGTTATTCTAACTGTCTAGGATGATAATTTGTGATTGATTGTTGTACTCTGATTGAAGTATATATATACAGTTTCTATTTTGTAAAGATCATTGATATGATATTATATGTTTTCCGCTGCGATGTGAGATTCTATATTTTTCTATTTGGTTCTATCTTCTCTCTTTCTTCTCTTCTCTTCTTCTCTCTTCTTTTCTTTCTCCTGACTTTCCGTCAATCTGTGCTTTTTGGGTCAGACATGTGTGGATTATTGTCGATTCAAAGGGTACAAATTTGCGGGTCGTCACAGCGCTCCTGGTCCAGCAATTAACAAGCATAATTTCTGAAACTCCGGCTTCATACATAATGAAGGGGGTAAGTTATAAGGAACCGCATATATAGGCCAGCAACTATAATTACTTGATTGGGTTGTACTAGGGTTAAACCCATTAGTAGCAGTACCAAGTCAAATATTTCGCCCATTTCTACCAAACTCTGGCCACTTGTTCTTGAACAATCTCCATTCGACTGAGTCAATAGGATGATGCATGGAATTCCAGCAAGGTTTTGCTTCACTATGACATAACATATTTTGAGCTATCCATGGTATAGTGTACAACTTTATTAATCTCGAAGTTATTGGAAAATATTTCAAAACTTTTTGGGGTTGTTTTGTCATTTTTACTACTTCTCCTTGTTTTTAAACTTTAAATCACGACGCACGACAATGTGGACATTCCAACGCATCATTGTATTCCTTCCAAAACAGTATACAATAATTTTCATAAACATGTATACACTCTACTTTCATTCCCAAATCTTTTAAAATTTGTTTCATTCTCGAGTACTTCTCTGGTATTCTATTTTTCTTTGGAAGCCACTGCTTCAATCGTACAACAGCTTGGTCACATAGTTTCCTGACCAATTAAAATCTTTTTTTAAATTGAGAAGCTCTATAATGAAACTTAATGTTGTAAGACCATCTTTACAAGAGGGGTATAATTTTTCATTTGCTTTTCTTTTGTTTTCCTAGTACCTTTTCCAATGGTAACCATCACTGACGCCTTCAACGCTACCATATACTCCATATGCATCATATATGAGGTCTTCAATGCTGAGACATGGTTTTGATTCATGAAACGAAGCTATCACCATGACATACAGATTTGACGACTGCTACGATAAAAAGAGACAGGGAAACGAGACTTTAGAACCAGTATATCAACTACGGTATTTTGTTTTTTTAGTCTTAGGTCAATATTATTAATATCTCTCCTAGATTACGTCTACATTAGCTTATATATTTAATTATTATATTTACCAAATATTATATATATATATAAGCATACATTTAAATTATAAAAGTGATTTAAAGTTATAAAAATTAATATATCTATGTAAATTGTGCATACTGCACAAATTTGACCAGGTCAGTCGACTGCCCTCTAAACCAGTCGACTGACTCTGGGATTTTTGTGTAGCATGCTAAAATACGTAGATATACGAATTTTAACTTTAAATTACTTTGAATATTCAGTCGAATTACCCAAAGGCTCAGTTCCCTGAATTTCTATAACCGCCATTTTTCGAAAAGACACGACTTTTGTGAAGAGTTGCGAACCTTTAATGAAAAGATTCGGACGCAACACTTCAATCAAAACTCATCACCGACAGTTGCTGCTCTCTAACCTTTATAAATACAAACTCATAATGAATTATGTAATGAATTTTCTGACATAATGACTAGAGAATTTGAAATGTCCCATATGGGAGAATTATCATATTTTCTAGGACTTCAAATAAAATAAGTTTCAAATGGAATATTTATTAATCAAGAAAAATACTGTAATAATATTATCAAACGTTTTGGAATGGAAAACACTTCTGCCAAGCCAACACCTATGAGCACAACAACACATCTTGATAAAGATGAAAATGACAAAAGTGTAGACCAAAAACTATATCGCAGTATGATAGGATCGCTACTTTATCTAACAGCAAGTACACCAGATATTAAGATGAGTGTGTGCTTATATGCACGATTTCAATCTAACCCGAAAGAATCACATTTACGTGTAGTAAAACGTATACTATGCTACCCTAGTAAAACAACAAATATCGGACTTTTCTTTCTAAAAGAGTGCTCGTTCGAATTAGTATCATACAACGATGCTGATTTCGAAGGATCACGAACAGATAGAAAAGGTACAAGCGGTACTGTCACTTCATTGGTAAATCTTTAATATAATGCTTTAGCAAGAAACAAAACTGTGTCTCTCTATCAACTTGGGAAGAAGAATATATTTCTGCGGCACTAGCTTGCACATAAGTAATTTATATGCAACAAACACTTAAAGATTTTGGAATCAATCTATCAAAATCAATAATTTACTACGATAATTCTAGTGCTATAAATCTATCTAAAAATCCAGTAAACCACTCAAGAACTTAACAGATAGATATTAGACATCATTTTTTATGCGATAATATAGAAAAAGAAGTGATAAATCTAGACTACGTATGATCAGAAAATCAATTAGCCGATATTTTTACTAAACCACTGTTAGAAAATACGTTTACAAAATTGCATCGTGAGCTTGGTATAATTTCAAGTAAAGATATATAAATAAAATATAAAAAAATTTAACTAAAAACTCAAAAATAAATTTTTTACAAAAATTCAAAATTCTGACCATGTTGAGACTTGAACCCGTGCCTGCTATGAATAGCCCAAGTGTCTTAACCACTTAAGCTATTGATTTTTTCTGTTATAGTATTGTATGATCAGTTTATTATATGGTGACATTAATATATACTACAATACATGTCACATTTAACTTCAAAAATATATATATTACTATTTTCATAAACATTAAAATTACACAAAATACATCAGCCAGCAGAAAAACTAATGTATTACCCTACTTCTTGGCTGAATTTAATATCATCCACTCAATTCATTTGTTCTCCTCTCAAACTGCAGTGAAGCTTTTATAAACAACTATTTTTCAAGAATGTCAAACTCTTCCACGGATTCTATTGAAATTATTGCTTCAAACAAATCTCCATAAACACCGGACCAACAAATTCACCATCGTCTGTCTATCATACCGGATATACTCCGGATAAGAAGAAACAAAAGAAGACAATCGATATTTCTCCGAATACGAAGCAAAAAAATAGATGATCTGCACCATTACCAGCAAGAATCATAAATGTTACAGCATGAAATGTATTACGAACAAAAAATAAACTCCAGACGGATAGGAATCATTGAGCATGTCGCTATGAAGTTCTGTGGGGCATCGTCACATCCAATAGACAAACATGCCGTTTCGCCTATCCGATGACCATCGACTTCGTCTCCACCGCGACCACCATACTCTCTGAATTCGTGGGATCACAACTAAGAATCGAATGCTCGTCGCAAGCAACTGAAAGAATACAAGACGCCTAGCCCCTCGAAATAATCATAGTTGTCATTATTTTTTGTTGTATTTTCAAATAAATTCTCTACATATGTACGTTTCTTTTTAGAATAAATTTATTTCTGGTTCATTAATCAACATTTCACATATAGAAAATATTAACATTTCACGGCTAAATAAATTTATTTCTGTATCATTCATTAAAATAAAAACTATTTATATTAATAGAATTAACAATATATATAATATATTAACATTCAACATCCAAATAAAATTCACTGTAGAAAAACTTCCAGGTCAGTCGACTGTCTCAGATGGTTAGTCGACTGACAAAGCAAGTTAATTTTTTATAGATACATGGCCAGTCGACTATCCCAGAGCCTCAGTCGACTGGACCAGAAGGTAGAAAATTTTCGAACTTCTGCTTCAGTCGATTGGAGCCCTGATCCACTCGACTGAGCCGTAGATCTGAGTTACTTTTTAACTTTTTACCTACCTACTTCACTTCTTTAATCTTCCACTTTACCTTCTTTCCCCATTACCACTTTAGATTTCCAAATTTTCAAAACCCTAGGCAATCCAAAACTCCATTTTTATTCTCCAAAAATCAAATTCATGGCTCCTAAACGAAAGGGACAAGCTTCCTCATCATCTCAACCTCCGTCAAACGAACAAATTCAATGATGGTTGTTTGATGACACCGTGATTAGGAGGTGGAGATGATTGCAAGACTCAAGTATTTTCGAAGGTTTGTTTGTTAAATTCCCAGATTTTTCTCCATACCACATCCAAGAGTTAGCTAGAAGGTGCAATTTGGAGTCGTTATTTAACATTGATGATAACAAACACAAAATTAACCAAATAATGGTGAAATTGTTCTATGCAAACCTAAATTTGGGTCACCAAAACATTCCAAATCAACAAGACTATGTATGAAGTCTCGTATATGGGAAACCTGTCTTTTTTTTCTTTAGACCGCATGGCTTATATTTTGCAAACAGAAAATGATGGTGTGGAATCAGCCACTATTAATTGTGACTTGGTTGTTCGTGATAATATAAGTCACTTATTTCTAGAAGACGACATGCGTCAACTAAAATCCATGTCTCTACGACCAAAGGAACAAATTATTCATCACGCTCTAATGAAAACTATAACCACTAGAACTGGGAGTTATGAACTTTTCTACGAAAATAACTTTAAAGCTTTATATGCTATTTTTAGGAACATTAAAGTCAACTGGCTCCGTTTAATTCTTGACGAATTTTTAAGCTTCAACAAGGGTAGAATGAATATAATCAACTACGGTGAATATATTATGCGTCTTCTAAAAGCTTGTGAGATTCCAAAACCGGATTCACCGATTTCTACCGTTGGATGTTTGAACGCTCAAAATTTTGCCTTGATGAAACTACCGGTTGCTAGACCTCCTCATATCATATCAGTTGAAGAATATACCCGAAGGCAATTAGCTCAAGACCAACCACAACAATATGGCGAGCCATCTCAAGGACCATTTCCTCAGAGATCGACTCGTTATCAACAAGAAGGAATTATGATTCCAAATTCGAGTTTTCAACCACTTGAATCTATCTCTATAATTTGCCGTAATCAATGAATTCTACAATCCAACATCAATAAAGATGATAAGAAGCTTGATAAGGTCAAAGGATTTTTCACTAAATTATGGCAAGCTATCTCATGTTCTTCCGTGACATCTATGGCTACTACAGGCGATCCGGGTAAGCAACCCGTCTTTACATGGTCTTCTTCTGACGACGATGAAGCAAATAGTAGTGATGATGATGGAGATGAAGGCAATAGTGGTGGTCAGACATCACACAGTGTTAGGGGCAAGCAACCAATGGCGTAAGATGTTCTTTTCCTTTTATTAAAACATTAGTTTTCAATTCCTATGGTTTGTACTAAACGGCCATTCTAGTTTATTTATTTTGAACACTCTTGATTATGGAAGTTAAATGTATGGATAATTGTCTTTCTCTAGTAATATTTTCTACATTATGACTTCTTATTACTTATTCCTTTTTGTCGATGACAAATGGAAAGAAATATTATTGCTACTAATAAGAATGCAGGATATAGAGCATCAAAGATTCAGGGGGAGTAAGTATTTATGTCATTTATATATATATATATATATATATATATATATAGTTGAAATCTATATCTATTTACAGGTTGTCATCAATCAAAAAGGGGAAGAATGTTGAGACTTGGTTTTGATTCATGACACGAAGCTATCACTTCGACATACAGATTTGACGACTGCTACGACAAAAAGAGACAGGGAGACGAGACTTTAAAAACCAGTACATCAACTATGGTATTTTGTTTTTTTAAGTCTTAGGTCGGTATTGTTAAAATCTCTCCACGATTACATCTACATTAGCTTATATATTTGATTATTATATTTACCAAATATTTTATATATATAAGCATACATTTAAATTATAAAAGTGATTTAAAGTTATAAAAATTAATATATCTATATAAATTGTGCATACTGCACAAATTTGACCAGGTCAGTCGACTGACCCTCCGAACCAGTCGACTGACACTGGGATTTTTGTGCAGCATGCACAGATACATAGATATACGAATTTTAAATTTAAATTACTTTGAATATTCAATCGACTGACCCAGAAGCTCAGTTGACTGAATTTCTATAACAGCCACTTTTCGAAAAGACATGACTTTTGTGAAGAGTTGCGAACTTTTAACGAAAAGATTCGGACGCAACACTTCAATCAAAAATCTTCACCAACAGTCACATGCTCTCTAACCTTTATAAATACAAACTCCAACTTCATTCCAAATCACCGAATTACAATCGAAATCTCTATCTCTCTGATCTAACTTTCTGAAATCTATTTGCTATCATACTTTCAATTAGTCTGCATTAAAGCAATACTATACCTTTCTATTCTTCATATACTTCAAATATATATATACATATATATATATATATATATATTTATACTCGAGGAGAAGATTATAGTAAGGGTGTACTACAAGTGAAAAATATGGGTTATCAGAACACACAAAAGTCAAAACTATTTTCTGTATTTGTTGAAGTTCTATTCTGCTGCTCAGGCGAGTGAAGTCCTCTTCGGCTGTTGAGGCGAAATCCTATTCTGCTGCTCAGACGAATGAAGTCCTCTTCGGCTGTTGAGGCAAAATCCTATTCTGCTGCCCTGGTCCCTGTTCGGCTTCTCAGGGGTGTATAGACATGTTCCTCCGGCATAAATGAGGGTTTTTGTTTTAGTGAAATTCTAGAGGGAGTCTGGGACTGGACGTAGGATGGTGCTCCGAACCAATATAAAAATCTCTGGTGTCATTTTACTATACTGCTTTTATATTCCGCACTATTTACAATATTACTATCATCACTTTACTCTGTATCATTGTATATTCATATTACACGATCCATAACACACTTTCATTTGGTATCAAAGCATAGTATCTTTCATTTGGCATCAGAGCATAGTATCTTTCATTTGGCATCAGAGCATAGTATCTTTCATTCAAGAGCCTCTCCTACATGGTTTTGTTCTCAAAATTGATTAAAGTTGTAAGCCTCATAGGTATTCTGTCACAGAGGATTGACCACCACGTCGCTTCTCTCACCATGAAAAAACCATTCGTCATACATTGGATCCATAATACGAATGATCAAGTGTTTTTCTACTATTTTAAAAGCCAACTTTTTTGAATTTCTACACTTTATACAAGGACAACTGCATAGCCCAAAGTCGGGTGGTGAATGACTCGTCACGAATTCCATAAAATATCGACTCCTTATATATATTCATTGGTATTCCTATGCCGAATTCTAATTCATTCTCTCGATGTAGGCTTCGACATTTGCAAGAAAATGTATTTCTTCATATCATTTTATGTAAATTCAACATTAATACAAAATGTAATACATAAATGAAACATTAAACCAACATGCTAATACAAATGAAGCAATACATGACCAACTTTTTGATCCCAAAACAAACAAAAAAGTAAACAAACAACTGAGATTCATGGGAACAGTGTAATACAAAGGGAAATAAAATGAAAACTGTTTCTCTTGTGCTCTAAAGGATACAATAGTGCAATCATGTATGTAATTGATACAAAGTTGCAATCTGCTTGGATGAAAAACGAGTTAGCAGAAAGTATCGCTACCATTCCAAATTGTTATTTATCAAAAGAAAACTTTCCTTGGTTAACCTATATGCTACCGTGTATGTAAAAATGCTGCAAAACTTCATTAATTCCAAATCTTGTTAATTTATAAGTAAGTAGTTAAAAAAAAAATTAATCACGTATGAAACACAAATTTGTATACTTCAATCGATGCACGTATGACAAAATGAGTGTTAATTAACATATCATAACAAGAAGCTTACATTGCCACTCCAACACAATCATTGACTCTCCCTTGGTTAACTTGGGTTTGATCTATTTGAGAATCTTCAAGCAATAGTTCTTCAACCTAAAATCTACATTAGGAACATGTACCACTATATATAATCAAACAACTAAATAGAAATATGTGAATCAAAGGTGGTTTAGAATATATAAATAGTTTAACAACATCAAAGTATCATAGGAAATAATTTTCTTATGCATGCATAACTACGCAAGACTTCTAATGATGACAGTCACATAAAACTTCCATTCTAAGAACTATTGGAAGGTAAACTTCAAAATTTGTGTCAAGTAACATTAAAGCAATGAATATAAGTTACAGTGCTTGGCATGAGACATCTCTAATTAATTTGTCTTCTTCCTTCCATAGGAGCTCATTTCATGATTTAATTATTATTAGATTCGATTCCTTTTCTTGGGAAGCATATCCAAATCCAGTTCCCAAACTTTTCACTTTATAACCGAGCAACCATATATCTTAATGTTATCTTTAAGCGCAAGAAACTCCTAAGCATTTCATCTGTTATATACATTAGTCTCGTATTATGAATAATACACAAGGTCAGGTGCCCCTAGACAACCTTAGTTGTGTTCACATACCACTTATACTGGTACAGTAACTGCATGTACATTAACGAAGTCCTACATGGCTAATAATTTCTATGAATACATAAGTGATATATCAGGTAAATATTGGTTGTTATGAAAGTATTACATAGGTTAAAATAAAAAGAAACAAAAAACTTACAATGGCATCTTTACATCCTCTAGAAAATTATTAGATCCATATTCAGCACCTAAAAATCCATAAAGCATATTTTATAGTTAGTTAACATAAGTTTATTTGAAACTCTACAAGAAAGAATGTATACTAAAATAGCTGAACGAGTCTTACTCATGCACTATGCAGCGTGTAAATATGAAGTGTAAATTAGTCTTCGCAACAACAACAAAAGATGCAAGTGGATAATAAATATTAAACTATTTCTAGCTCGTATATCATAAACAAACACACATAGTTGAGATAGAACATATAAATAGATGTAGATTTACAAATCTACAAGACGAAAATGCATAAGAAAAATATTTGCAGCAAACTAGAAGACATACTTTAGTTAAAAAAAATTGAAGAAACAAAAGTGATGGATTTACTTTAGTTAAGAACTAAATTCAACAATCAAAGACAAAGCTTATACTTTGACAGCATAGGAATTGTCCTTAACGAACTAAAAGAAAAGACATCGATTGATGGTAATTTTGAGCATGAAACTAAGGGTATATATGGTCCAAGAATACTCGGGAGGGCAAATGTTTCTCATCACTAACAAGGGTGAAAACATGCACTATATGCCTAGAGAAGGACTGCAAATCCAACATTCGTGCAATTGGTGGATCTGCTGCTGCTAATGCTATATGTAGTGGCAATAAATGCACAAATAGATGTTTTTTATAGTTTATTTTTGTTTGTACATAAACGTATGTATTTGTATTATTGATTAACCAACGTCCTTTTCTATATCACAAAAGAAAAAATTAAAGATATTCAAAAAAATTTAAATTAATAGCATTTTAAATTTATGTTGTTAAATTTTTAAGCTTTTATGAATTTCGAAATACAATTATTTTAAAACTATATTTATCTTAAACATTTTAAAATGTCAAAAATTTCAACTTTTGAAAAATATACCTTTATAGAACCTTTCCAAATCAGGAATCATTTTTCATGAGAAAAAATAAAAAATTTGTTAACCTTTATAAAATGTTTTGAAATTTTGCATTAATTATTTTCACAAAAGTTCATTTTTTATTGTTACCCCTTGTCATTAAACACACTTTTAATCATGCCTCATCCAAAATGGTTTCTCTTTCAAAAAATTTCTTATCATTGAAAGAAAAAAACTTTTGTAGCTTATGTTTTAAGCTGTGTAGTTTTCTTTAACCTATACTTTCTATACAAATTTTCATCTAAACATGTTAATTGGAACTCACACAGTGGATATTTCTGTGGAATCTAGTCATTCTACATTTAAAAATTAGTGTTTGATTAATTAAATATATCATAGTGGATAACGTTTCACCAAAATAGGTTGAGTAATCATCTTACAACTTTTTAAAAGGCTAGCTTTCATTACTTATCTACTTATGATTTATCTAATACATCCTGCATATTTCATATTTTTGATAAAACTACGATAAATGTATGTATTTAAATTGCTATTAATTTAATATATTTTTGATTGTATGTAGTAACTGTAAATGACATAGAAAGTGAATTGGACTCAAAAGTCTTTATTGGCACATAATAAACATGCGCATTCAAAATTACTACCACGCACAAACCCATCAAAACACATATAACTAACATCCTCAATAAATATAACTGCAGTTCTTGAGAAAATTATCTCAATATCGTTTTCAAAAACAGGTGAATCTTAAGTAGAACTAATAGCTCCTGACCATGAAAAGAATATTGTTCTTTAGAAAATAGTTCTCAGTAAAGAATTTTAAATAGAACTAACAGTTCCTGACCTGGTAAATAATATTACTCTTAAAAAAACATGTTGTGATGGGTACAAATATTAATTATGTGCTACAGCACAATAGAATATCTATCTGAATATTCTTAGTAAAGAATTTTTCTTTGGCACATAGCACAATAGAACATATTGTTGTCAGTGTACAAAAACGTGTATAGTCTAACACAATATTTGCACTCCAAATATTAACAAAAATGATGCCACCATCTGCACTTCCTAAGAAAACAATGTTTGTATAAAATATAGTTTTAGGATTCTTTCTTATTTCCAAATGATAGAGCAATATAGGTAGGAACCCAATTTCTAATTTGTGCAATAATCATTTCATAATAATAGTGGGAACCTAAATCTACCAAATCTTAAATCAAATCGTATATTTAAGTGGATAAAAGAAATGAAAAAACAGTGGATTCAGTGGATACTCAATCGAATAGGAAATTACCTAATATTCAGATGATTCTCAAGATTTCAAGTATAGCTAGGATTCGATGGAGCTTCAGAAGAATAGACTTAGGAACCTAACATATTGTCAGATGAAGCTTCAGAATAACCGATACAGCCGATGCTCCAGGTGATCGTTTAAATTTACGAACTTGTGGGTTTTAGGAGATGAATGAATTTGGATTAGAAAGTAGAAATTAGGGCTGAATGAAAAAGATAATCCCTAGCATCAACGAAGAGAATGAAAAGTGTGATTAGCGTGAGAAACCATGAAATGTATGATTACAATAAAATTACTAATTTGTCCCTAGTATTTTATCTAATTTACATATGCGCTAAGTTTCCTCATGATAATAAGTGGTGTAACAATTACCCAATGGAAATAACCGTTAGAAATTATCTACAGAAATAACCATGACAATTTAAAAAAAATGGTGGCAAAATGATTGTTTTAGTGCCGTGAAATTTAACTTTTAAGTTAAAGATTTTATGAAAATCAAATTATAACAATTACAATGTACTTCTTATTTTGGATTTAACTTTAAATTTTCATTTTCACTTTTAATTTCAAACCAATCTAGAAAAATTAACCCAAAGACCAATTCAAATTTGGCCTTTTCTACTAAGGGCAACCTTTGAGCTCGCTTCACCTTTCTGGCCAGGCCTGTAATTAGGGAGGGCAAGGTACGTGATTACACAAACCGAAGCCTAAACGCTACTTTTTTAGACACAATTCTAAATGGCAAGCTTAATTAGTTAGTCATAACATGACTATTCCTGACAGCATAGACTATTTGGCTCCGATATCACTGAAGAAACTAGTCGAGCATGTAATGGATAAAATGTTTGAATTTTTTTTTACCATTTTAGATCTTACTAAGCATATGAAGCCGAAATTCATTTAATTCTTATCTAGATTTATTGCTTTAATTTCATAGAATATATAATAAGTATATATAATAATTCAAAATTGGTTTTAAAATATATTTATGAATTTTATTGTCATTACAATTAGAAATTAAATTATAATTGTGTCTGTGTATTTATAATTTTGAATAATAACTAAGGACAACAAAAGTATATACAAAGGGGAAATGTGTCCATTGTGGCGTAAATCCCAACACCTATCAACATTCACATTAACTATGTACACTATCTATTTGTTGCATATGCACGGTACACGCATGAGTGTATTTGATACACTTGTAATTTCGTAATCTAGTTTAATGTAAATAAAAAAACAAAAACAAAAATTAATTGAAATATGGTAAGTTGTTTATAAAAATAGTGAGTGTAACTCCTAATTAATTGCACCCTCTTAACATTTATGTCATATTAATTTGTCTTCCATAAATAACATTTTGACTCTTCACTTACCACTACAAGGGGAAGGGGGATTTCCGACGGCGGAAAACCGTCGGCGGCCGTCGGAAGCCGTCGACGGCCGTCGGAAAAAGCCGTCGGAAATGACGGCGTCGGGGAGCAGTGTTTTCGACGGCTACCGACGGGTGCTGCCGTATAGATTACCGACGACTTCCGACGGCTTCCGGCAGTTTCCGACGGCTTCCGTCGCCCGTCGGAAGCCGTCGGAAACAGCCGGAAATCAGGCCGCCGGGAGCCGTCAGTAACCGATGAAAATTTCAACCTATAAGCCGTCGGGAGCCGTCGGAAGCCGTCGGAAATCTGCTGTTTTTTTTTAAAAATCTGCTGCAAATAGAGCCTTCCAACCACATTTCTCTTCCAAACACTACAATATCAATACTGCACAATCCAATAAACAATAATCCAACCAAACATGCAAACCAATACTCCAAAATATTCAATAGACACAGAAATAAACAAAATTGGAATAAAAATAAAATACAAAATATACATAACATTCCAACATTAACAATAATACTAACAATAACTGTTCTAATCATGCATATCCTGATACAGCTACAGAACCAAGTGTATTATACATAATTATACATATCAACAATTAATTGTTCCATCTACCAAATCATTGTAAACTAAAACTAAACATACCTGCACGAACGAATCAGAAAGCAATGAATCAATCTGCCCCAGATCCAGAGCCAGCCGATGAAGGGAAGCGGCCACCAAACTGCTGCATGTACTCAAATAACTGTGCCGTCTGCATGGCCTGTTGGCGGTTCTGCTCCTCCAACTGCTGAACTCTAGTCTGCAATTCTTCTATACTTGCTAGCTCGCTCTGAGGTCTACTCCGCCGTCTCCTACTCTGACTACTGGACTGCAATAATTGAAAAATAAATAAAATCAAAGTTTATTGTTTTGAAAAGGTAAGAATATCATATTTTAAGTATTTTAAGAAAAATTAAATTATTTACCGCTAAATTGCCAAATCCGTATCGTCGACCATGCTCTGGTGGACTCATAACGGACTCAAAAATAACGTCCTCTTCATCGGTCGTCAGCTGCTCTCGACCCGTATCAGAAAGGAGTTTCTGTCGCTGCTCCATAAACATCTCCTGCATTGACAAATTAATAATATCATATCTTATTTCATAATAATTTGACAACTAAAACAATTACTAATACTGAATAAAATGAAATATGCTTACATGGCTTTTACTGGATTTATCGTCCTGCCATGTGTACGAAACAGTCCCGTCTGGATTAACATGCTCGACAGCATGCGTACGGGTGAACACGTCCATATAGCTGACAGGACCATGTGCCTCGGCTTCCTGAAGTTGATTGTTACATACAATTATTATACATTTAAAATCATATAGCATAAACTATTTACATTTATTATTCAGTAATTAAATTTACCAACTCCTGCCGATACTGCTGAAACGACTTCGATCCTCCGCGATGAGTAACGGGATTCTTATTTCTATTTGCAGAGTTTCTATCTGACTCTGTCTGTACATTCAAAATTTGATACATTATTTTCCAATCACGTTAAATTAATAATTCAAAAAAAATTAGTATACTTGCCTTTGCCTCGTCCGTCTCCCAGTAGCTCAACCAAGCTTGCCACACGCTCTCCCCAATCCACCGTGGTCTCTTCCCGGATTTCTTAACCTCAGATATCGTGTCTCTGTAGTTCTTTCGCATCTTCCTCATCCAGTATGCTCGTGCCAGCTGCATATCATCTGTCTGGATGTCTATCTCAGCCTGTGTTAAAAAAAGATTACACTTTAAACGATAAACGGTAGAAAAACGACAAAAACGAATTAAAAATGGAAAACATAAAAATTACACATACTAGGACATCCTGCCATATGCACTCTATGATGTGCGGAGGGATGGTATCCCACTTCGGCCAGCACGCACTCATCCTACTACGATATGCTGCTCTGGAGACGTCCAACACTACCTTAGTGGGTAGTAGCTCGAACCCCCTGTTTTTAAGTACGATACAGATAAGTACGTACGTATAGTATAGAAAAAATAAGATGATGAATAAGATTTAATTTTTACCCATCTGCTTTGGGGACTAACGTAACAACTGGACGGTGTGGCGCTTGCGATGGGCCACTGCCATCGCCTCCTGAAGAATGGGAAGAGCTCCTCCCTCTATGTGACATAATGATAAACCTGTGACGTTTACACATCATTATATAAGAGAATAAAAACATGATAATGAAATATATTTCATATGAACATGACATCAACGGTATAAATTGCTTAATTATAATGACTGAAATGTAAATAGAAATGTAAGTTTGTTATACCTGATTCATAATGGGTGTACTCTTCCTACGATAAGCAGAGTTCATTGCATTTTTAATAAAAATTGCTAAATAAATGACAAATTGAAATAACATAAAACAATAGTAAACGGATTTGGTTTCATAGTTACATCAATTTCATAATACATCAAGAATTCAACATAGTTACATCAATTGCAAAAAAACAGATTCAAATTTATATCAGTCATCATCGTCTTCTGATTCAGATTCGGTCTCGTTTTCGACGATATTTTCCTCTGCACTGTCAAACGCTTCTACCAAAACATTTGATTCATCGATCAAAGGACCAAAATCTGTATGATCGTCTGTAATTATTATTTCGTTATTTTGCTCAAGATCTGCCTGATAAGCTTGTTCGTCCGGAATATTCTTCCCATCGAATGTGAATCTGGCCTTTGTTTTAAAAACTGCAGACCAATCTGCTTTATCTCTTTTTAGAGACGGATAAGGAGCGTAATAAACTTGCAATGCTTGTTTGGCTAGTACAAAAGGATCATACTTGTGATAGTGCGATGTATGCTTTATTTCGATAAGATTATAATCCTTATGCACATTAATTCCAAAACCTGGAACATTGCTAAACCAATTGCATCTAAATAGAAACACCTCCTCCGCGGGTCTTGAGAAATATGTCAGTTGCAAAATTTGTGTTAGAACGCCATAAAAATCATTTAAATGGTTTTCTGGATCGTCACTACCTTTAACAAATACACCAGTATTATTTGTTAATTTTTCTGCACCGTATTCTTTGGTGTTAAATTTGTATCCATTAACGAAATATATTGGATATGTCTTGACCACTCTTTTTGGTCCCATTGCAAGATGTTTCAACCCTTCGTCAACAACACAATTTTTTGGCTCATAAACGTAATTTGAAAACCAACGGGAAAATTCTTTACTGAGATCTCCGTTCGGATGTTCCCGTTCATAAACACTGTTTATATAAACAAATTATTACATTAGGTTATACACGCGCATGCATTATAGAAAAGAATAAAACAAAAATTATTATTTCAGAATACCTAACAAACGGTGCAACCTCGGCACAATTTAGAAGAATATAAGTGTGTGCTACACGAAGATCTCTATCGTCTAGCCATATTTCCACACATTTTCCAGAAGGCCGACCATGTTGTCTAAAAATAGATAACATTGCTTGAGAGGACTCTTGTTCGTCGCCTTCATCATTACGAGGAACACTTTGAAATGAAATATTCACATGGTCACTGAAATAGTGAGAGAAAAAGAACGAAGCTTCTTCTTCGATGTAAGATTTACATATCGAACCTTCAACTCGTGCTTTTTGTCTCACTTTTTTCTTCAGATGATTCAAATATCTATGCAACATTAATTTATATTAACTTCATCTTTCAAATGCAATTAAATTACGTTATAACATATTACATACCTCTCAAATGGATACATCCATCCGTATTGGACAGGACCTCGAAGTCGTGCTTCAGATGGAAGATGAACAGGTAAATGTTCCATCACATTAAAAAAACCTGGCGGAAATATTTTCTCTAATTTGCAAAGCAATATAGGAATGTCCACTTCAACTTTACGTAAACGTTGCACTTTTAAAGTAGTCGAACAAAGCTCTTTGTAAAACATACTAAGCTCCGTTACTACCTTCCAAACTTTTAACGGCAGTAGTTCTTTAAACATAACGGGAAATAAATTTTCCATCATTATGTGACAGTCGTGACTTTTCATTCCGCTCAATCTATCATTTTTAAAGTCAACACATTTCGAAGATTTGATGATATCCCATCAGGAAATCTTAACCCTTCCACCCATTTTAACACAGCTTTAACTTGATTATTATCTAATTCGTAACAAGCTTTTGGTTTTTTACTGTCATTTGGTTTCATATGAAGCTCGGGACGTTTGCATAATTCTTCTATATCACGTCTTGATTTCAAATCATCCTTCGTCTTCCCTTTCACATTCAAAATTGTGTTAAACACATTATCAAATACATTTTTCTCATTATGCATCACATCTATGTTATGGCGAAGCAGAAGATGTTTCCAATACGGCAACTCCCAAAAAATAGTTTGTTTGCACCAGTTATGAACAACTGATTTGCCTTCAATTTCTGTTTGCTCCCCCGTTTCATATATCTTTGGATAGTCCTTAACAAGTTCATATATGTCTTCGCTTGACCATATCGTCGGTGGTTGTCTGTTTTCTACTCTATTAGCTAAAAAGTTTTTCTTGTTTACTCTGAAGGGATGATTTACATGGAGAAAACATCGATGACAGTCAAACCATGAAATTTTCTTACCATGAGGTAAAGAAAACGCTCGTGTTTCATCCATGCAATATGGACATGCTAGACGACCGGCAGTACTCCATCCCGAAAGCATTGCATAGGCAGGAAAATCACTTATAGTCCACAACAAAGAAGCAAACATACGAAAATTTTTCTTCTTTGACACATCGTATGTTTCTACTCCTTCGTTCCACAATATGTTTAACTCCTCAATCAACGGTTGTAAATATACATCGATTCCTTGTGTCGGATCGTCGGGGCCAGGAACGACAACAGTAAGAAACATATATTGCGTTTTCATGCACATCCATGGAGGTAAATTATACGGTGTGACGATAATGGGCCAGGATGAATATTTAGAACCAAATTGAGAAAATGGAGAAAAACCGTCCGTACATAATCCTAATCTAACATTTCGACTCTCCGCTGCAAAATTTGGATACGTTTTATCGAAATGCTTCCATGCTTCTCCATCGGCCGGATGTGTCAACGTACCCTCTTCCTCCGTTCTCACGCTATGCCACCTCATATTAGACGCAGTTACAGAAGATGCATATAATCTTTGAAGTCTTGGAGTTATGGGTAAGTAGTGCATACGCTTGTACGGAACTTCCTTACCCTTCTTTTTTCTTGGTTTGTATCTCTCCTGGTTACAAACTTTACAATTTCTAAGGTTTGCGTCTTCTTTCCAAAACAACATGCATCCTTTTAAACATGTATCTATTTTCTGATACGGTAAACCAAAAGCCGACATAAGTTTTTTAACTTCGTAGTGATTTTCACACATTAGATTATCGGGCGGCATATGTCTTTTTGCAGCTTGTACAACAGCCGTAAACCCAGCTTCAGTGATGTTGTATTTTGACTTCATCGCAATGTATTCTGCGATTACTGACAGCTGCGTGCCGCTTTTACAACCATCCCAAATAGGTTTCTTAGCTGCATCTAGTAAATCATAAATTTTCTTAGCTTGAATATTTGGTTTTTCAACATTTACATCATCGTCGTCAACTTCAACCATAGGAAACATTGATCGTGCTGCATCTTCGACCATATTTTCTATACGGGTCGTTGAAACTATTTCGTTAACGACACTTTCAGACTCTACAGAAGTATTTGCTACAACTTCTCCATGCCGATCCCAAACATAATATTCGGGTGTGAAACCGTGTTGGCACAAATGAACTTTCACAATATCTGGTAACAAAAACTTCAAATGTCTACACCTACTACACAGACAACGAATTTCTGGATCGTTTCCGTTATTACTTAAGGCGAATTCAACAAACACGTTTATACCATTATAAAAAACTTCTTTTATTGAGCCCCTCAGTCCTTTTCTTGGGTACATCCATCTCCTTCGATCAACAAAATAATCAATCATTTTTCCTATTTGACAAAATGAGAAGTTCAAAATTTAATATTTATTTTGAAGAATACATATTCGAAAAAGATTATTTTCATGTTCGTATAATATTTTGAATTTAAAGAACAACTTCACAAATTTAAAAATATTTTCAAATAGGACACATTTCATTTTTTAACGTACGTAACGATTAAAAATATATATAATTTTTTTTCATTGGTCAGACATCCTACTTCCCATTACAAACACAGTAAGCATTTACATTTCGTATATTACTTCGTCTCAAACGATTCAATAAAATTTCGGCAGCATTTCCCTTTTGTTCCCTGCATTGTACACAAATGCGTGTACGCAGAAAACAAAAAAGAAAAATTAGGGCGAAATTTTATGAACCGTTTGAGACGAAGTAGTATACAAAATGTAAATTCTTACTGTGTTCATAACTTGTCCAATACAGGGACAAATCCGACAAACATTGTACCAGATGAATATAAATGGTCATTTTTCGAAAAAAACGACTATTTATACAACGATCATGTACAACACTCGTCAGACGGGGCCAAAAACTCTCTAAGGGACATTTGTCGGTTAACATGCGCGCATTTTACTCAAAAATACAGTTTTACTCACTGTTCACATTTACAAAAATATATAAAAATTTAACACAGTTATTCGACCTATTACGCATCAAAAAGGCTGGTTTAACATTTTTGTCTTTTTTTTAATACACACAATTATAATTTAGAGTAATGCATTTTTTTGTTTCATAAGTAAATACGTGCACAATATAATACTCCTAGTTCATTCAATCATTTTATCGTATTCCAAATAACGTATACAATCGTCGAATCAGGACATACACAACAATTTACATATACATGAACAACCACAAAGTATACGTGTTTTTCACAATTTCACGATAAAAGATGAAATATGTATGTCATGTGATGCTATAAACCATTGTTACGCTAATGCAAACAATTTCAATCGCTAATTCACCCTAATTTATCAATTTATGCAAATCTAAAATTAGGGTAAAAACTGAAATTTTCAGAAAAATAAGAGATTATACCTGAGATTGAGAGAAAGAGGTGTTGAATCAGCAGTGTGGAAGGAGAAAAAATCACGAAATTGGCGAATGGAGGTGGAAAATGTGAATTTGGGGGTTTTTGGTGAGATTGGGGGAAGCTGGAAAATGAGGAAGAAAGGCTCGGCCGGCTGCAGTATTCGCGAATTTCCGACGGCTTCCGACGGCCGCCGACGGCCCGTCGGAAGCCGTCGGAAGCCGTCGCCCCCAGCCGTCGCTATTTCGCTTTTTTCTAGTAGTGTACCAACGTAATAATATAAAAAGAAGTAAATATTTCTAACATATACATATAAGGGTATATTTAATATACTCTAGTTTACATAAATCTCAAATTGTTTAAAATATAAATTAATTAACCTTCTTTCAAGCAAAATTAAATATAATAAGATTTTATTTAAAACTATGTTAGATTGGATCTAATAACCTATTTAGACTTCATAGGCCCAATAAATTCAAAATAAGACAAATATTAAAATTCACTTATTTCACCCGCTTCTGACTAGACCTGTTCCAACTATGGTATCAGAGCACAATAGTTTATGTGGTATAAATTAGCAATATTATGGCTAACTTATTAAAGCCTACTCATTTTGTAGGGTGATAAGAAAGGTACTATCTATGGTTAGGTTTGGGTAATTAAGTAATACCTAGCTACCTGGCCCAAAGGATGTAAGCCCAAAGGGTTATCTCCAAATATAAAGGTCCGAATTGATTCTAGGCCTTGGGCTGATTTTCAAAATGCTCAGTTTGAAAATTTAAAATATCTATTAAATCTTGAAGGGTTAAGTTTAAAATATGAAATGAAACTTCATAAAAGTTATAAATTAATTTCAAAATTGCTTTGAATTTTTTAATTATTTTAAAAGTTATATCAACTTACAAGAATAATTAAAAAATAATTAATTAAAAGTTAATTAATTAAAATAATATATATATATATAGTGATGTATGTGTATATACATTTATCTTATATTATCTAAGGAATAATAAATTAAATTTCAAAATTTATTAAGAAATAATTTAATTAAAAATGTTTTAATTAAGTGAATAACTATTTGATAAATATATATTAAGTAATAGTTAATTAATAAATCAATACATGTATATAATGATATACAACTACAAATGCTATAGTCAAGGGCCTCTAGCCCAAGTGGTTGAAGGTATGGCATTTAGACAAATGTTCTAAACGCTATGGGTTCGAACCCCTAAGACATCAAAGTGCGTGCTCTGCTTGAATAAAGTATCAACTTTGTCATAAAAAACTATAAATGTTATAATTAATATTCATTTTAACTCGTTTAATGTGAATAACATAATTTTTTTAAATTTTTAAATAATTTAATAAATTGGTTACTTTAACTAATAAATTAAAATTAACTAAATAATACTGAGTTAATATATATACATAAGACTATATAAGTTAAATAAATTATAAACTATGATATAATATGAATGTATAAAACTTAAGTAGAACTATAAGAAATCCAACTAAGGTTTAAAGAATAAGTATATGTGTATTGTACATATGTAATGATTTTAGATGTGTCTGAGATAGGAATCAGAATGATATTTCATAAGAAGTACATTAATTCTTAAATTGATATCACTTAAAGTGTGTGTGTGTATTAAAGATTATGAATCCTTAATATATAAGTTTTCCTCTACCACTTATATATTGATAGATTACATACATACTATTTTGTTGTTGAGTGAACTCAAGCTAGGGTTTTTATGTATAGTACCATTAAAATATTGATAAGACGATGTAAGATACATGCATATATTTATTGAACAAACTCAAGAACTGCATTACACTTAGGCCGTTGCGAAATGGTGGGTGTGAATGAATAATCTTTTTCAATTTGTTAAGTAAAATCAAGGTCGAGATTGAGATTAAGACAAAGTCCATGGGTTTATAGTTGTGTATGATACAACAGATAAAGTGTTATCCATTGCTTACGATCCTATGATTTGTTAAGCAAACTCAAAATCAGAATTTCAATGAAAGCGTGTCCTAATACCCACTAGAGAAATCGAAGGATTTCTATCATTTTCTTAGGGTTTTAAGCAACATAAAACTCTAGTAGGTGGCTTAATAGAAAAATAAAAGAATGACATTTAATCTTTCCAATATTGTAAGAACATATTCTATGTAAAGTTAAAGCATTCTACATCAAGAAATTTGTGCAACTAGTATAAACTAAGGAATTGTTTATCAATTAAATTATACAAATTAACTAAATCAAGATTTAAAAAAGAAATATATGTTGTAATAAATAAATAAATTCTAGATCTGAATACATACAACTCATATTGATCTATCGAGAAACAAATACATGAAATTAAATAGTTCAGCAGAAATCGTACCTGAAACCATTGATGTTTGTAAAAAGAAGATCAACTAGGTTTTAGATCTTCCAAATTGACACAAGATTAGATCTGAAAATTCTCTTTAGAAGAGGGTGGAGAGTGTTCGCGCCAAAATTGGCCACAAACCCCAAATACCGTGAAAGCACCAGTGTATGAACACAAACCAATGATATTCAAGCAAAAATATCAGATCTCAACAAATATCAAACATCAATTCAGAAATAATGAACAAAGACACAAGTTTTATAGTGATTCGACTATCTCCGGCCTACGTCCACTCCAAAGTTTTATCATTTTATTGATTATCCTCGATGGTTACAGATGATTATAGCCGTAAATATGAAGAATTTCCAGTACAATAGCAGTACCGAAATGTAGAAATGAATCCAGCAGAGTCTGGACGTTCAATCGCCAAAAGATCCTTTTTCTATAGGCTTCTGGGTGCTATTTATAGGCGTAAGAGGCTCAGATCTCGCTCAAACTCTGGGAGACTTTTTCTGGCACGTGAGTGGGCCCACGCGACCGGCCTCAGGAAATTTAGGCCCACTTTGGGATCGATTCGAGCTCCATTCGAATCGATCATAAAATCATCCAACCAAGATGAAATTTGGTGTGGACATTCTTCAACATGTGAGCAAGCTCCTGTGAAAATTTCATTGCATTTGGATCATCGGTGTAGGAGATATGATCGATTCGAAATTGGGTTCTTCACTGGCTGTCATCTTCGAATCCACTGCTTCGAATCCATCTTGTTCGACTCCATCTAAAGCGCGTGCGCATCGATGACGTGGCACGAGCTTCCCGGGTTGATCCACCTTTCTTGCCGTGTTGAATGCTTCTTTTCCTGAAGAAGCGCTCGTATCCATGTTCCACGCTTCGTCCATATCCATAACTTCACAACAATCATGCTCGCATCCATCAGCCCGTGCCCCTCTTCGCATCGATTCCAGGAGCCCATCCCGTATCGAATCCATGCGCTGATCGATACGAAAGGAACACAGGGGGCATCGATACGAAGTGGTCGTGGAGGATGGATACGAATGAGACCTCACCTGATGGATACGAATGAGGTCCTTACCTGATGGATACGAAGGAAACCTATGTTGTCATCGAGTCGAAGTCCTTCATCCTGCTTTGCCTTTGATCGATACAAACACTATCGAGTCGACTCCATACCGACCGATACGAACGGTATCAATACGAAGTCCTCGCCTTCCGATCGATACGAAGTGCATCGATTCGAACCATCCTTGTGCCTTGACTTCGATCGATGCGAACCTGATGGAGTCGGACTGGCCAAAATCTGATGGGTACGAATCCGATGGATTCGAAGTGATCATCATCTCGACCCCCTGATGGGTTCGAACATCATGCCTTTCCTACCTTGCATCGATCATAACTCCTTCATGCGAACTCCGATTAACCTGAAATTTGAAACATAGCCTATCCCAATCCTTATCATCATCTCCAATCAATTTCGTCCCGATCGGAGTTCAACCAAATTCTGACGACATCGATCGCCGCCTTGCTTTCAATCCTCTCCAATCCCGATATCCATCATTCCTCGCCAACCTGTTGATATTCCAGCTTTGACCAAAAAGCGGCATAACATTTGCCCCCAAAATCATGCCTTGTTGTACGAAGGCGTGTTTTGACTAGTTCCGATTCCAATATCCAAAGTCCATAGCCATATCGCCAGAGTGTGTCATCCTCGACTACTCCGAGTCGATGTCCAATTCCAAATCCAATAGCCAAAGCCTTAGCCGATCCCTTATCCATCCGAACTCGACAACCGAGTCCTAATCCATCCTTATCCAATAGCTAATAACCGAATCCAGGACCTCTCCGGGTCGGTATCCGAATCCATAACCTCTCCGGGCTCTTGCCAAGCGTAATCCACAGTTGATGACCTTGGTCCAGTGCCCCTGGACGTTGAGCTAACCTCTCCGGGTTCTTGTCAAGCACAATCCACACCTGACGACCACGGTCCAGTGTCCTTGGACGTTGTACAAAGCCATGGCTTAAGTCCTAAGCCGAATCCTGGTCTCTCCGGACCCTTGTTGAGCATAGTCCATGCTCAGCGACCTGAAACAATAATCGATAATATGGGGCCTAAGTCCTAGGCCGAATCCTGGTCACTCCGGACCCTTGCCGAGCATAATTCATACTCAACGACCTGAATGAGTCAATTTACCACGTTTGGGCAAAGTGACTCACCCCTTGCCAGGCATAATCCATACCCGACGACCGTTTATCAAAAGCCAGATAAAAATCCAATCAAAATCCAATCCAAATCCAAAATCCAAATTCAAAATCCAAATCCAAAATCCAAAACCGAAAACAATCACCCAAAGGAAAATCCAAATCAAAAAAGCAAGCAAAATCAGGAGCTCAATCCAAACCCCAAAACCAAATCCAAAAAGAAAAGCAGTGTTCAATCCAAATGCAAAAGATAAATTTCACAAACCATAGCATCGCAGTTTATCATCATTCAGAGCATGCCTAGGGGCTATCTCCGTCCCCATACATGTGTAAATGACTTGGTTGCTTGCCAATGGTTTGTTACTTATTTCATATTATCCAGGTCAATGGATAATCAATCGACCGTCATCCCTGGGCCTCACATCATCACGGTGTGAGGTAGTCGGTGGTTGCTCCTGCTCCACCGTTACATTCCGAGTTTCGACATATTGCCGTAATTGTCCATTCCTTACATGCTCCTCGATTATATCCTTTAAGTGCCTGCAGCTGTTGGTGTCATGTCCATCTAAATCATGGAAGAGGCAGTGCCTTCCTGATGTCCTCTCCCGTTCTGATGGTTCTCTCCTAGCCGGCCTCCGGTAGGGAAGGCGATTCCGAGTATCCAGGTATATCCGCTCCAGCGTCTCGTTCAATCCTGTGTATGTGGAAAACTTTGGAGTCTTCCATCGCTTCCTAGCGTTTTCAGAATCATCGTCCAACTTCCTTTTCCCTTTGTCTTTATCCAAACCTTTACTGGATGGTCCTCCACCCTTAGTTGCATTAACATTTTTCACCTTTAAATCCATACTCGCATCTTCTTGCCGTAGGAACCTCTCTGCCTCGTGAAAGAATTCCTCGAGATCCTATAGGGGATCTCGTATCAGAGATACCTTGAAATCCGAATCCTCACTGACTCCTGATACTGCCGCCATTAAAACCATAGATGGATCAGGCCGATCCACCGAAGCTACCGCCGCACTGAATCGAGTTAGAAAAGCTCTAAGCGATTCATCCATCCTTTGCTTTACCGATGTCAATGTCATCACATTCTTCGGCCTCTTGACGTGAACCCGAAACTGTCCCAAAAACTTTTCCACCAATTCCCCCTAAGTCCTGATAGATCCTTCACCCAACTGCCTAAACCACATTGCAGCTAAGTCCGTCAAGTACAAAGGAAAGCATCGTGCCATTACTTCCTGCGATGCCCCCAGCACCTCTATGTTCCTGGTGTACCTCATCAGGTGATCAGTTGGGTCTGCCTTACCATCATACATATCCACGCTAGGTAGCTTGAACTTAGGTGGATTCTGAGCCATCCTTATTTCCTGAGCGAACGGACTCCTGTTCACTCCTTCCAAGTCTCTGTTGGTCAAACCACCTCGCACAGTTTTTTAATGATCTCCACTAATCTAGTATTGTCTGTTAGGGGTTGACCCCGAGGGAACTCCGGCACATACTCTTCGTGTGGCTCACTAGCAGCAATGTTAACCCCGGCCTGTTGAATTCCTTCCAAGGTCCTCCTGTGTTGGATCCTGTGGGCCTGCCCCCAAGCCCTTGTTGATTGCCTTCTGGCTCCGCATCCCGTCCTCTATTGGGTACCACAACCCTAGTTCCTTGTCCTGCATCCAACGTGGCTGTAGCTGTTCCTAAGTTCTGCATCCCTGCAGCTCTCATTTGCTCAAAGAAAGTCTGCATCATTTCCTGTTGGCTTTTCAACAATCTCTCTTGTAAAGAATTTGCCATAGCTTCCATTTCATCTCGGGTTATGTAGATTGAAGCCCGTCCTTCCCCAGCTCCGGAGGATGCTTGTTGACTTCCTTCCTGTTGGCTTCTCTCAGCCCTTTGCCTTCTACTATTTTGCCTAGTCATTGTCTTCAAACCCAAAACTCCTTAAAATCTCCAAATCAGCACTTTAAATCCGATGTAGCGGGTGCTAGTTGTTCTCAGTGCAAGCACCAAAGTGTTCGCGCCAAAATTGGTCACAAACCCCAAATACCGTGAAAGCACCAGTGTATGAACACAAACCAATGATATTCAAGCAAAAATATCAGATCTCAGCAAATATCAAACAGCAATTCAGAAATAATGAACAAAGACACAAGTTTTATAGTGGTTCGGCTATCTCCGGCCTACGTCCACTCCAAAGTTTTATCCTTTTATTGATTATCCTCGATGGTTACAGATGATTACAACCGTAAATATGAAGAATTTCCAGTACAATAGCAGTATCGAAATGTAGAAATGAATCCAGCAGAGTCTGAACGTTCAATCGCCAAAAGATCCTTTTTCTGTAGGCTTCTGGGTGCTATTTATAGGCGTAAGAGGCTCAGATCTCGCTCAAACTCCGGGAGACTTTTTCTGGCACGTGAGTGGGCCCACGCGACCGGCCTCAGGAAATTTGGGCCCACTTTGGGATCGATTTGAGCTCCATTCGAATCGATCATAAAATCATCCAATCAAGATGAAATTTGGTGTGGACATTCTTCAACATGTGAGCAAGCTCCTGTGAAAATTTCGTTGCATTTGAATCACCGGTGTAGGAGATATGATCGATTCGAAATTGGGGTTTTCACTGGCTGTCGTCTTCGAATCCACTGCTTCGAATCCATCTTGTTCGACTCCATCCAAAGCGCGTGCGCATCGATGACGTGGCACGAGCTTCCCGGGTTGATCCACCTTTCTTGCTGTGTTGAATGCTTCTTTTCCTGAAGACGCGCTCGTATCCATGTTCCACGCATCGTCCATATCCATAACTTCACAACGGTCATGCTCGCATCCATCAGCCCGTGCCCCTCTTCGCATCGATTCCAGGAGCCTATCCCGTATCGAATCCATGCGCTGATCGATACGAGGAACATGGGGGGCATCGATACGAAGTGGTCGTGGAGGATGGATACGAATGAGACCTCACCTGATGGATACGAACGAGGTCCTTACCTGATGGATACGAAGGAAACCTATGTTGTCATCGAGTCGAAGTCCTTCATCCTGCTTTGCCTTTGATCGATACGAACACTATCGAGTCGACTCCATACCGATCGATACGAACGGTATCGATACGAAGTCCTCGCCTTCCAATCGATACGAAGTGCATCGATTCGAACCATCCCTGTGCCTTGCCTTCGATCGATGCGAAACTGATGGAGTCGGACTGGCCAAAACCTGATGGGTACGAATCCGATGGATTCGAAGTGATCAACATCTCGACCCCCTGATGGGTTCGAACAGCATGCCTTTCCTACCTTGCATCGATCATAACTGCTTCATACGAACACTGATTAACTTGAAATTTGAAAAATAGCCTTTCCTAATCCTTATCATCATCTTCAATCAATTTCGTCCCGATCGAAGTTCAACCAAATTCTGACGACATCGATCGCCGTCTTGCTTTTAATCGATCTCCAATCCCGATATCCATCATTCCTCGCCAACATGTTGATATTCCAGCTTTGACCAAAAAGCGGGATAACATTTGCCCCCCAAAACATGCCTTGTTGTACGAAGGCGTGTTTTGAATAGTTCTGATTCCAATGTCCAAAGTCCATAGCCATATCGCCAGAGTGTGTCATCCTTGACTTCTCCGAGTCGATGTCCAATTCCAAATCAAATAGCAAAAGCCTTAGCTGATCCCATATCCATCCGAACTCGACAACCGAGTCCTGATCCATCCTTATCCAATAGCCAATAACCAAATCCAAGACCTCTCCGGGTCGATATCCGAATCCATAACCTCTCCGGGCTCTTGCCAAGCGTAATCTACAGTTGATGACCTTGGTCCAGTGCCCCTGGACGTTGAGCTAACCTCTTCGGGTTCTTGTCAAGCGCAATCCACACCTGACGACCATGGTCCAGTGTCCCTGGACGTTGTACAAAGCCATGGCTTAAGTCCTAAGCCGAATCCTGGTCTCTCCGGACCCTTGTTGAGCATAGTCCATGCTCAGCGACCTGAAACAATAATCAATAATATGGGGCCTAAGTCCTAGGCCGAATCCTGGTCACTCCGGACCCTTGCCGAGCATAATCCATACTCAACGACCTGAATGAGCCAATTTACCACGTTCGGGCAAAGTGACTCACCCCTTGCCAGGAATAATCCACACCCGACGACCGTTTCTCATAAGCTAGATAAAAATCCAATCAAAATCCAATCCAAATACAAAATCCAAATTCAAAATCCAAATCCAAAATCCAAAACCGAAAACAATCACACAAAGGAAAATCCAAATCAAAAAAGCAAGAAAAACCAAGAGCTCAATCCAAACTCCAAAACCAAATCCAAAAAGAAAAGAAGTGTTCAATCCAAAAGCAAAAGACAAATTTCACAAACCATAGCATCACAGTTTATCATCATTCAAAGCATGCCTAGGGGCTATCTCCATCCCCATACATGTGTAAATGACTTGGTTGTTTGCCAATGGTTTGTTACTTATTTCATATTATCCAGGTCAATGGATAATCAATCGATCGTCATCCCTGGGCCTCACATCATCACGGTGTGAGGTAGTCGGTGGTTGCTCCTGCTCCACCGTTACATTCCGAGTTTCGACATATTGCCGTAATTGTCCATTCCTTACATGCTCCTCGATTATATCTTTTAAGTGCCTGCAGCTGTTGGTGTCATGTCCATCTAAATCATGGAAGAGGCAGTGCCTTCTTGATGTCTTCTCCCGTTCTGATGATTCTCTCCTAGCTGGCCTCCGGTAGGGAAGGCAATTTCGAGTATCCAGGTATATCCGCTCCAGCGTCTCGTTCAATCCTGTGTATGTGGAAAACTTTGGATCCTTCCATCGCTTCCTAGCGTTTCCAGAATCATCGTCCAACTTCCTTTTCCCTTTGTCTTTATCCAAACCTTTGCTGGATGGTCCTCCACCCTCAGTTGCATTAACCTTTTTCACCTTTAAATCCATACTCGCATCTTCTGGTCGAAGGAACCTCTTTGCCTCGTGAAAGAATTCCTCGAGATCCTGTGGGGGATCTCGTATCAGAGATACCTTGAAATCCGAATCCTCCCAGACTCCAGATATTGCCGCCATTAAAACCATTGATGGATCAGGCCGATCCACCGAAGCTACCAACGCACTGAATCGAGTTAGAAAAGCTCTAAGCGATTCATCCATCCTTTGCTTTACCGATGTCAATGTCATCACATTCTTCGGCCTCTTGACGTGAACCCGAAACTGTCCAAAAAACTTTTCCACCAATTCCCCCCAAGTCCTGATAGATCCTTTACCCAGCTGCCTAAACCACATTGCAGCTAAGTCCGTCAAGTACAAAGGAAAGCATCGTGCCATTACTTCCTGCGATGCCCCCAGCAGCTCCATGTGCCTGGTGTACCTCATCAGGTGATCAGTTGGGCCTGCCTTACCATCATACACATCCACGCTAGGTAGCTTGAACTTAGGTGGATTATGAGCCATCCTTATTTCCCGAGCGAACGGACTCCTGTTCACTCCTTCCAAGTCTCTGTTGGTCAAACCACCTCGCACAGTTTTTCTAATCATCTCCACTAATCCAGTATTGTCTGTTAGGGGTTGCCCCCCCATGCCCCCGAGGGAACTCTGGCACATACTCTTCGTGTAGCTCACTAGCAGCAATGTTAGCCCCGGCCTGTTGAATTCCTTCCAAAGGTCCTCCTGTGTTGGATCCTGTGGGCCTGCCCCCAAGCCCTTGTTGATTGCCTTCTGGCTCCGCATCCCGTCCTCCATTAGGTTCCACAACCCTAGTTCCTTGTCCTGCATCCACCGTGGCTGTAGTTGTTCCTAAGTTCTACATCCCTGCAGTTCTCATTTGCTCAAAGAAAGTCTGCATCATTTCCTGTTGGCTCTTCAACAATCTCTCTTGCAAAGAATTTGCCATAGCTTCCATTTCATCTCGGGTTATGTAGATTGAAGCCCGTCCTTCCCCAGCTCCGGAGGATGCTTGTTGACTTCCTTCCTGCTGGCTTCTCTCAGCACTTTGCCTTCTACAATTTTGCCTAGTCATTGTCTTCAAACCCAAAACTCCTTAAAATCTCCAAATCAGCACTTCAAATCCGATGTAGCGGGTGCTAGTTGTTCTCAGTGAAAGCACCAAAGTGTTTGTGCCAAAATTGGTCACAAACCCCAAATACCGTGAAAGCACCAGTGTATGAACACAAACCAATGATATTAAAGCAAAAATATCAGATCTCAGCAAATATCAAACAACAATTCAGAAATAATGAACAAAGACACAAGTTTTATAGTGGTTCGGCTATCTCTGGCCTACGTCCACTCCAAAGTTTTATCCTTTTATTGATTATCCTCGATGGTTACACATGATTACAGCCGTAAATATGAAGAATTTCTAGTACAACAGCAGTATCGAAATGTAGAAATGAATCCGGCAGAGTCTGGGCGTTCAATCGCCAAAAGATCCTTTTTATGTAGGCTTCTGGGTGCTATTTATAGGCGTAGGAGGCTCAGATCTCGCTCAAACTCCGGGAGACTTTTTCTGGCACGTGAGCGGGCCCACGCGACCGGCCTCAGGAAATTTGGGCCCACTTTGGGATCGGTTCGAGCTCCATTCGAATCGATCATAAAATCATCCAATCAAGATGAAATTTGGTGTGGACATTCTTCAACATGTGAGCAAGCTCCTTTGAAAATTTCATTGCATTTGAATCATCGGTGTAGGAGATATGATCGATTCGAAATTGGGTTTTTCACTGGCTGTCATCTTCGAATCCACTGCTTCGAATCCATCTTGTTCGACTCCATCCAAAGCGCGTGCGCATCGATGATGTGGCGCGAGCTTCCCGGGTTGATCCACCTTTCTTGCCGTGTTGAATGCTTCTTTTCCTGAAGACGCACTCGTATCCATGTTCCACGCTTCGTCCATATCCATAAGTTCACAACGGTCATGCTCGTATCCATCAGCCCGTGCCCCTCTTTCGCATCGATTCCAGGAGCCCATCCCGTATCGAATCCATGCGTTGATCGATACGAAAGGAACGTGGGGGGCATCGATACGAAGCGGTCGTGGAGGATGGATACGAACGAGAACTCACCTGATGGATACGAACGAGGTCCTTACCTAATGGATACGAAGGAAACCTATGTTGTCATCGAGTCGAAGTCCTTCATCCTGCTTTGCCTTTGATCGATATGAACACTATCGAGTCGACTCCATAGCGATAGATACAAACGGTATCGGTACGAAGTCCTCGCCTTCCGATCGATACGAAGTGCATCGATACGAACCATCCCTGTGCCTTGCCTTAGATCGATGCGAACCTGATGGATTCGGACTGGCTAAAACCTGATGGGTACGAATCCGATGGATTCGAAGTGATCATCATCTCGACCCCCTGATGGGTTCGAACAACATGCCTTTCCTACCTTGCATCGATCATAACTCCTTCATACGAACTCCGATTAACCTGAAATTTGAAACATAGCCTTTCCTAATCCTTATCATCATCTTCAATCAATTTCGTCCCGATCGGAGTTCAACCTAATTCTGACGACATCGATCGCCGCCTTGCTTTCAATCGATCTCCAATCCCGATATCCATCATTACTCGCCAACCTGTTGATATTCCAGCTTTGACCAAAAAGCGGAAAAACATTTTCCCCCCAAAACATGCCTTGTTTTACGAAGGCGTGTTTTGAATAGTTCCGATTCCAATATCCAAAGTCCATAGCCATATCGCCAGAGTGTGTCATCCTCGACTGCTCCGAGTCGATGTCCAATTCCAAATCCAATAGCCAAAGCCTTAGCCGATCCCTTATCCATCCGAACTCGACAACCGAGTCCTAATCCATCCTTATCCAATAGCCAAAAACCGAATCCAGGACCTCTCCGGGTCGATATCTGAACCCATAACCTCTCCGGGCTTTTGCCAAGTGTAATCTACACTTGATGACCTTGGTCCAGTGCCCCTGGACGTTGAGCTAACCTCTCCAGGTTCTTGTCAAGCACAATCCACAACTGACGACCGTGATCCAGTGTCCCTGGACGTTGTACAAAGCCATGGCTTAAGTCCTAAGCCGAATCCTGGTCTCTCTGGACCCTTGTTGAGCATAATCCATGCTCAGCGACCTGAAACAATAATCGATAATATGGGGCCTAAGTCCTAGGCCGAATCCTGGTCACTCCGGACCCTTGTCGAGCATAATCCATACTCAATAACCTGAATGAGTCAATTTACCACGTTCGGGCAAAGTGACTCACCCCTTGCCAAGCATAATCCATACCCGACAACCGCTTATCAAAAGCCAGATAAAAATCCAATCAAAATCCAAAATCCAAATTCAAAATCCAAATCCAAAATCCAAAATCGAAAACAATCACCCAAAGGAAAATCCAAATCAAAAAAGCAAGCAAAACCAGGAGCTCAATCCAAACTCCAAAACCAAATCCAAAAAGAAAAGCAGTGTTCAATCCAAAAGCAAAAGACAAATTTCACAAACCATAGCATCGCAGTTTACCATAATTCAGAGCATGCCTAGGGCTATCTCCGTCCCCATACAAGTGTAAATGACTTGGTTGCTTGCCAATGGTTTGTTACTTATTTCATATTATCCAGGTCAATGGATAATCAATCGACCGTCATCCCTGGGCCTCACATCATCACGGTGTGAGGTCGTCGGTGGTTGCTCCTGCTCCACCGTTACATTCCGAGTTTCGACATATTGCCGTAATTGTCCATTCCTTACATGCTCCTCGATTATATACTTTAAGTGCCTGCAGCTGTTGGTGTCATGTCCATCTAAATCTTGGAAGAGGCAGTGCCTTCCTGATGTACTCTCCCGTTCTGATGGTTCTCTTCTAGCCTTCCTCCGGTAGGGAAGGCGATTCCGAGTATCCAGGTATATCCGCTCCAGCGTCTCGTTCAGTCCTGTGTATGTGGAAAACTTTGGATCCTTCCATCGCTTCCTAACGTTTCTAGAATCATCGTCCAACTTCCTTTTCCCTTTGCCTTTATCCAAACCTTTGCTGGATGGTCCTCCACCCTCAGTTGCATTAACCTTTTTCACCTTTAAATCCATACTCGCATCTTCTTGCCGAAGGAACCTCTCTGCCTCGTGAAAGAATTCCTCGAGATCCTGTGGGGGATCTCGTATCAGAGATACCTTGAAATCCAAATCCTCCCTGACTCCTGATACTGCCGCCATTAAAGACATTGATGGATCAGGCCGATCCACCGAAGCTACCGCCGCACTGAATCGAGTTAGAAAAGCTCTAAGCGATTCATCCATCCTTTGCTTTACCGATGTCAATGTCATCACATTCTTTGGCCTCTTGACGTGAACCCGAAACTGTCCCAAAAAATTTTCCACCAATTCCCCCCAAGTCCTGATAGATCCTTCACCCAGCTGCCTAAACCACATTGCAGCTAAGTTCGTCAAGTACAAAGGAAAGCATCATGCCATTACTTCCTGCGATGCCCCCAGCACCTCCATGTGCCTGGTGTACCTCATCAGGTGATCAGTTGGGTCTGCCTTACCATCATAGACATCCACGTTAGGTAGCTTGAACTTAGGTGGATTCTGAGCCATCCTTATTTCCCGAGCGAACGGACTCCTGTTCACTCCTTCCATGTCTTTGTTGGTCAAGCCACCTCGCACGGTTTTTCTAATGATCTCCACTAATCCAGTATTGTCTGCTAGGGGTTGCCCCCCATGCCCCTGAGGGAACTCCGGCACATACTCTTCGTGTGGCTCACTAGCAGCAATGTTAGCCCCGGCCTGTTGAATTCCTTCCAAAGGTCCTCCTGTGTTGGATCCTGTGGGCCTGCCCCCCAAGCCCTTGTTGATTGCCTTCTGGCTTCGCATCCCGTCCTCCATTGGGTTCCACAACCCTAGTTTCTTGTCCTGCATCCACCGTGGCTGTAGCTGTTCCTAAGTTTTGCATCCCTGCAGCTCTCATTTGCTCAAAGAAAGTCTGCATCATTTCCTGTTGGCTCTTCAACAATCTCTCTTGCAAAGAATTTTCCATAGCTTCCATTTCATCTCGGGTTATGTAGATTGAAGCCCGTCCTTCCCCAGCTCCGGAGGATGCTTGTTGACTTCCTTCCTGTTGGCTTCTCTCAGCCCTTTGCCTTCTGCTATTTTGCCTAGTCATTGTCTTCAAACCCAAAACTCCTTAAAATCTCCAAATCTGCACTTCAAATCCGATGTAGCGGGTGCTAGTTGTTCTTAGTGAAAGCACCAAAGTGTTCGCGCCAAAATTGGTCACAAACCCCAAATACCGTGAAAGCACCAGTGTATGAACACAAACCAATGATATTCAAGCAAAAATATCAGATCTCAGCAAATATCAAACAGCAATTCAGAAATAATGAACAGAGACACAAGTTTTATAGTGGTTCGGCTATCTCCGGCCTACGTCCACTCCAAAGTTTTATCCTTTTATTGATTATCCTCGATGGTTACACATGATTACAGCCGTAAATATGAAGAATTTCCAGTACAACAGCAGTATCGAAATGTAGAAATGAATCCGGCAGAGTCTGGGCGTTCAATCGCCAAAAGATCCTTTTTATGTAGGCTTCTGGGTGCTATTTATAGGCGTAGGAGGCTCAGATCTCGCTCAAACTCCGGGAGACTTTTTCTGGCACGTGAGCGGGCCCACGCGACCGGCCTCAGGAAATTTGGGCCCACTTTGGGATCGGTTCGAGCTCCATTCGAATCGATCATAAAATCATCCAATCAAGATGAAATTTGGTGTGGACATTCTTCAACATGTGAGCAAAATCTTGTGAAAATTTCATTGCATTTGAATCATCGGTGTAGGAGATATGATCGATTCGAAATTATGTTTTTCACTGGCTGTCGTCTTTGAATCCAGTGCTTCGAATCCATCTTGTTCGACTCCATCCAAAGAGCGTGCTCATCGATGACGTGGCGCGAGCTTCCCGGGTTGATCCACCTTTCTTGCCGTGTTGAATGCTTCTTTTCCTGAAGACGCGCTCGTATCCATGTTCCACGCTTCGTCCATATCCATAACTTCACAACGGTTTTGCTCGCATCCATCAGCCCGTGCCCCTCTTCGCATCGATTCCAGGAGCCCATCCCGTATCGAATCCACGCGCTGATCGATACGAAAGGAACGTGGGGGGCATCGATACGAAGTGGTCATGGAGGATGGATACGAACGAGACCTCACCTGATGGATACGAACGAGGTCCTTACCTGATGGATACGAAGGAAACCTATGTTGTCATCGAGTCGAAGTCCTTCATCCTGCTTTGCCTTTGATCGATACGAACACTATCGAGTCGACTCCATACCGATCGATACGAACGGTATCAATACGAAGTCCTCGCCTTCCAATCGATACGAAGTGCATCGATTCGAACCATACCTGTGCCTTGCCTTCGATCGATGCGAACCTGATGGAGTCGGACTGGCCAAAACCTGATGGGTACGAATCCGATGGATTCGAAGTTATCATCATCTCGACCCCCTGATTGGTTCGAACAGCATGCCTTTCCTACCTTGCATCAATCATAACTCCTTCGTACGAACTCCGATTAACCTGAAATTTGAAACATAGCCTTTCCTAATCCTTATCATCATCTCCAATCTATTTCGTCCCGATCGAAGTTCAACCAAATTCTGACCACATCGATCGCCGCCTTGCTTTCAATCGATCTCCAATCCCGATATCCATCATTCCTCGCCAACCTGTTGATATTCCAGCTTTGACCAAAAAGCGGGATAACAGAGGGAATATGATAAGACTTGTTTAATTTGGGGATCATAACCCCATATATATAGTGTGTGACATTTTTCAGTTCGGCCCTTCAACAAACTAAAATTGTAACTCTAGTATCCACACATTATAAATTTACATGACGAATATACCCCTTAAGTCTTGTTGTATTTATTCCAAATAGATCACATAATTAAACTTAATCCCAAGATAGCCTATACATTCAAATATTAAAATATGTGGCCCCATAATGCTGAATTATTCCAACAATCTCCCCCTGGACCACATATGTAACCTTATAGAATATATTTAACTTTATGAGCTCTCAAATAGCTATCTTGACAATATGGTATATCCATAACAATCTCGTTCATTGATTGTGTTAACATAGGATCAAAGCAGTTTTCATTATCGTTAGTGTAACTAAACCCATCAATGGTCACGTATATCAATATAATCAAATGACATATATCAATCATGTATGTGTAGCATGGAAATTACATGAAATGTGATCTTTACATGTCTATTTCCAACTGGTCCTACTTTACTTTAATGAGATCAAAATCTAAACATATATAAATAATTTGAGTGCAATTAAAACTTTATTTCTGATCAGAAAAATTGAAGCATATCCACAATCAAAATATAGAGCAATGTCACAAAAGAAATGACTTAGTCCAAACTCCCCCTAAACCAAAATATTCTTACATAAAAGATGCACCCATTTTAGCAACATGCTTATGAAAGACCTTGGGTGGTAATGCTTTTGTAAGTGGATCCACTAACATGGAATTTGTCCCAATACGCTCTATGGATATTAATCCATTTTGCACTCTTTCCTTCACAACTAGAAACTTGATGTCAATGTAATTTGACTTACTTGAGCTTCTATTGTTATTAGAATATAATACTGCTGATCTATTGTCACAAAACAACTTTAGTGGTCTTTCAATATTATCTATAATGCGCAGCCCAGTGACAAAATTTCGCAGCCATTTTCCATGATTAGATGCCTCATAGCAAGCCACAAACTCTGCTTCCATAGTGGAAGAAGCTATAAGCGTTTGCTTAATGCTCTTCCATGATATAGCCCCTCCACTCAACATAAATATGCAACTTGAAGTGGATTTTCTGCTATCCGGACATCCAGCAAATTCAGAATCAGAATACCCAATGATCTCCAACTGATCTGATCTTCTATATGTAAGCATATAGCCCTTTGTTCTTTGAAGATACCTCGTAACCCTTTTTGCTGCTTTCCAATGATCCGTTCCAGGGTTACTAAGATACCTGCCTAACACTCCTACAATGTACGCAATATCCGGACGTGTGCATACTTGAGCATACATTAAACTCCCTATAGCAGATGCATAAGGGATCTTCTGTATTTCATTAACTTCAAGGATGTTATTAGGGCATTGTTTGAGACAAAACTTATCTCCTTTAGCGACAAGGGTATCACCTGGTTTACAATCTTGCATGCCAAATCCCTTAAGCACCTTTTCTATATAGTTCTTTTGTGACAATCCAAGAATGCCTCGTGAACGATCACGATGTATTTGGATCCCTAATACAAAAGAGGCATCACCAAGATCTTTCATTTCAAAATTATTTGAAAGAAATCTCTTAGTTTCGTGCAACATATTTAAATCATTGCTGGCAAGCAATATATCATCAACATATAAAATTAAAAATATAAATTTACTCCCATTAAACTTGTGATACACACAGTTATCAATGATGTTTGCTTCAAAACCAAAAGAGGTAATTACATTATGAAATTTGTGGTACCATTGACGAGAAGCTTGTTTGAGTCCATAAATGGATTTCTTTAGTTTGCAAACCATATTCTTTGTATCTTCGACCACAGAGTTTTCCGGTTGCACCATATAAATTGTTTCCTCAATATCTCCATTGAGAAATGCAGTCTTAACATCCATTTGATGCAACTCAAGGTCAAAATGTGCAGCAAGTGACAAAATTATTCTAAAAGAGTCTTTTGATGAAACCAGAGAGAAAGTCTCTTTGAAATCAATGCCTTCCTTTTGAGTAAAACCTTTTGCTACGAGACGAGCCTTATATCTTTCCACTTTACCTTTTGCATCCCTCTTGGTTTTAGATATCCATTTACAACCAATGGGCTTCTTACCTTTAGGTAAAGGGACAAGATCCCAAACTTTATTGTCTTGTATTGATTTATACTCTTCATTCATAGCTTCAATCCACTTTTGAGAATTAATATCTTGCATGGCTTGGTGAAAGTTGATAGGATCATCTTCCATCAATCCATTATTATCCTCTAACTCTTGAAGAAATACAACATAATCATCCGGAATAGCATTTCTTCTTTCCCTAGTGGATCTTCTTAATGGCAATTCATTTTGAGGTTGTTGAATTTGTTCTTATGGAACATTAACTTCAACTTGAAGAGGATTTTCTTCAACATTGTTTTGTTAGGGTTCTGGATTCACTTCTTAATCAATGACAGGAATAATAATCTGCACATTATCCGAAGAAGTAACTGTAGTAGGAATCATAGACGATGATTCCTCCTCAAAAACAATGTTCCTTACTTCATTTCTCCCTCTCAACTCAACATCCTCAAAAAATGTTGCATTTCCCATCTCAAATATTTTCCTCAGTATGAGATCATAAAATTTATAGCCCCAAGATCGCTCAGAATAACCAATAAAGTAGCTACTTACTGTTTTGGAGTCCAATTTTCTTTCATTTTGCCTATATGGCCTTGCCTCAGCTGGACATCCCCCAAATGTGAAAATGCTTTAGAGTAGGTTGTTTCTCTGTCCAGAGCTCATAAGGTGTTTTAGTAGCTGCTTTGGTGGGTACTCTATTAAGGATATAAACTGCTGTCTTTAATGCCTCTCCCCAGAGTGATTTTGATATGGTAGAATGACTGATCATACTCCTTACCATGTCTTTAAGAGTCTGGTTTCGTCTCTCAGCAACTCCATTCATGCTAGGTGAACCTGGCATAGTGTATTGTGGGACTATTCCACATTCTTCTAGGAATTTGGCAAACGGTCCTAGACATTGTTCACCTGATCCGTCAGATTTACCATAATATTCACCGCCACAGTCAGATCTGACAGTTTAGTTCCTTTTGTTGAGTTGCTTCTCAACTTCTACCTTAAATTTCTTGAACATGTCTAAGGATTCTGATTTATCATGAATAAGATATAAGTAGTCATATCTTGAGTAGTCGTCTATGAATGTTATAAAATATTGTTGACCATTCCATGGAGCCTCAGGGAATGGCCCACAAATGTCTGTATCTATTAATTCTAAGACATCAGTTGCTCTATTCGCACATATTTTCTTATGTTTGGTCTATTTTCCCTTGATACACTCTACACAGACATCAAGGTCTGAAAAATCAACGGATTCCAAAATGCCATCTGACATGAGCCTTTGAATTCTATTTTTAGATATATGACCTAAGCGCTTGTGCCACAATGTGGCTGAAGTTTCCTTATTAGCTTTTCTTATAGTACCACGTGACTCTACATGCAAGGCTTCATTATAGGAGGTATTAACATCAAGCATATATAAGTTATCATAAACATTAAGAGAACCAGTTCCAATAAGAGTTGAATTCATTGATAAACTAAAAGTACCATTCCCAAATGAACAAGAATAACCAAATTTGTCCAACTTAGAAACAGAAACCAAATTCCGTCTAAATGACGGTATAACAAAAGTATCAAATAAATCCAAATAAAACCGAGTTCTTAATAACAACTTAAAATGCCCAATAGCCTCCACTTCTACCGATTTTCCATCACCCACATAGATGTATCTTTCAGCATCAGTTGGATTTCGGTAGCTCAGGCAACCCTTTCTTAACACGCCATGCGTGGTATTTGACACAATCTTTCTTCAAATGTCCAGCCTTTTTGCAAAAGTAATAACCATCAGTCTCCTTTTGTTGTTTCTTTTTAGTCGGACCCTTAGCAGTTTATTTATCCTTCTTTCTCTTTTTTGTCTTTTCCCTTAGAGATGTATGCTAAATGAGCACTTTCAGCCTTATCATGCTTCAATCTCTCTTCTTCTTGTACACAATACGAAATAAGCTCATTAAGAGTCCATTTCTCTTTTTGACAGTTATAACTGATCTTGAATTGGTTGTATTGTGAAGGAAGAGAGATTGATACCAAAGGCACGAGCAAATCATCTGAAAGCTCAAGCTTAAGTGCCTTAAGTTTTGAAGCAGTGTTAGACATTTCCATAATGTACTCCCTTATGTTTCCTTTGCTTTGATACTTCATGGAAATCAAGCGTTGCAAAAGCGTGCTTGTTTCCGCCTTCTCGTTTTTAGCAAAACGTTTTTCAATCTCAGCAAGGAAATCTTTAGCATTGGTTATCTTTTCAGATACCGCACCCCTAAATGCCTCCGGAATGCCCGCTTTATGATCATTAGACTCATGCGGTTTGAACGATCCCACCTCTCAAAGTTCTTTATAATATCAGGAGAACTTTCATCCGTAAGAGAGGTGAGTTCATCTATCCTAAGTGCAAGGTCAAGATCCATGCAGCCAAGAACAAGCAATATGTTCTCTTTCCAATCCTTAAAGTTTGTTCCAATCAGAATAGGAATGTTGTTCAAATTGGAAGATACCGTAGTCAAATTAGCTGTAATTTTAAATTAATCAAATATGCTTACATTATAAAACAACTGTAGTAAATTTAAAATAATTGGTAAGACTTTGCTCAAGATACCTAGCACAACATTAATATCAAGTCTTTGGACGGTAATATTAACTGTAAGTGGTATTCTTATTGTAATCATCAAATATTAACAATAAATTCAAGTCAAATAATAATCTTCTTTTGGGCCGATTAATTATTTTCTTATAAAACTTTATAATTGTTACATATTTATCATCAGACATATGTATCTAATTTGGCCAGATATTAACCTTCCTTTGGGCCGACTAATATTCGCATAAATAAATACACACAAATATCAAACATTTTTCATGAGCAACTAAAATAAGAGAGGTCACTTTGGTCACATATTATTTCAATTAGTTCACTTGTAATGTAAGATATTCACAATCAATTTGCAAAAGACGCCAAATAGTATATGAATTTATTTTAACTCCTTCATTTATAAATTTGCCATAAATATCAATGTCAAATTTGACATCAAGGAAACTATAATAATACATAAATGAATAATACTTGCAATAATAATTAGTATCATATTATTCGTACTTTATTTAACTGCTACCATTCAAAATAGAAGGTGAAACATATTAAGTAGTAACAATAAATTACAAAAAAAATATGTCAAATCTGACAGCATCAATTAATGTGCTGATTCATAGTGTACAAAAGTAATGAATAGTAAAAGCTTGGCCAATATTCAACAATGCCTGTTGCTATTTTATGCTAAGAAAAAAACCAACCAAATAAAATAATAATTTATGCTTTTGCAGGAGAAAAACAAAACCGCAAACATGTCATGGTACAATTATTATAAAAGATGTAGATGAATTCTTAGATCATAAATCCAATGATGCGGTTCAATTAAATCCAAATTGCTATCATTTCAGGATTACTTTTGGTCAAATCAACATAATCCTATATTTCATTAAATCTATGGATCCATGTATAATACTGTTTATTAACATGTTTTGAATCACCATAATTGAAGCATTCACAAATCAGAACGAAATAAGTGGATCAGGTGATCAACCGAAAATTGTAAATCCAAGAACCCTAATTTCATATGTTCTTAAAACCAAAGAATTTCTCAATAAAATCAATGATGGATGGCTCTGATACCACTTGTTGTAATAAATAAATAAATTCTAGATTTGAATACATACAACCCATATTGATTCTATCGAGAAACAAATATATGAAATTAAATAGTTCAGCAGAAGTCGTACCTGAATCCATTGATGTTTGCAAAAAGAAGATCAACTAGGTTTTAGATCTTCCAAATTGACACAAGCTTAGATCTGAAAATTCTCTTTAGAAGAGGGTAGAGAGAATATGATAAGACTTGTGCAATTTGGGGACCATAACCCCATATATAGTGTGTGACATTTTTCAGTGCGGCCCTTCAGCAAACTAAAATTGTCACTCTGGTATCCACACATTATAAATTTACATGACGAATATACCCCTTAAGTCTTGTTGTATTTATTCCAAATAGATCACATAATTAAACTTAATCCTAAGATAGCTCATACATTCAAATATTAAAATATGTGGCCCCATAATGCTGAATTATTCCAGCAATATAAATATACACCAATAAATCTTTTGGCATGTTGTCACCATAGAATAAATTTATACCTTGGTCACTTAAGAGTTTATTTGTCCAAGAATATGTGCTGTCTTTTGTGAGTTTTGAACTCTTAAGAAATACAAGCATATGAAGTTTGATCCATATTCAATCACATATGAATATTATATGATGAATAATCATGATTCGTATTGTACGAAACTTCAAAGAAATTTGTTCATTCGAAGTAAGCAGGAAAACCATAGTGTAAGATCACATATCTATATAATTTATTACGGTAAAGATCTTGTTGTGTTAGATGTGGTACTAAATGAAGAGCGACAAGATGTACTTAGAAACTCTATCACTAAAATGTCGGTTTGATTAGTTTCCATAAAGTGCAACTTATTCAATATCTTTAAATGTTAAGGATGAGCAAATGCATTTTTGTAAAGGGTTCATTACGGTCTTATAGTAAGGGTCTCCTTTTGAATTGTTTGACCATTTGAAAAGAAAAGAGAATGTATGAGAATAGGTATAACTTAGATACAACTGGGATGAAAATAGTGAATGGTCATCTCGGCTTCATGAAGAGGCATTGGAAATGAGAATTGTATAAAATACTAAAAGATACTTAATATGAAATGAGAATGTGATTTCTATCCCAAATATGTTTTCATGTAGAAAATTGTTTTACATGAAATTTATTTCATCGAATTTAAGATATTTGATTTGAAACACTCGACTATAAACTATTTACACTATATGAAATAAAATTCTATAAGTGGTTGAATGGAGCTTCATTTTTCGTAAACTAATATAGTTGTGATGGAAATAGTTGGAGCATGTCATATAACACTTCTTAGTAGATGCATCAAATTACCAAAATTTTGTGAAATAATAATTGTTTTCAGTGTTGATTAAAAATAAATATAGATTTATTTTGTTATGAATATTTTGAATATTCATTACGAAATAAATCTTTTATAATAACTGTATTTGTAGCATTAACTACACAACGCAAAAGTTTCTAAAATTTTAACGATTATTTTAGATTTACGGACTAAGCCATATCTTGAAGGAATAATTCTTTAGTTTGTATGATTATGAATCATATGATACCGGTCAATTTTATCTTAAAGATTAAGGACAAATCACCCATTCAGTTGAAGTGACAATAGAGTTAGTGAACTCTTAGAATTATTACATATTGATATATGCAATCTTAGGTCTAATGATACTAAAACAATTCCACACACTTTGTTAAATTCACCTATTAATTACTGTAGACATGAACATGTGTGTTGGATACAAGCATGTCTATGATAAGTTAATAGAACATAACATGGAAATAAATAACGTGGCATGCAAAACAAAATAAAAAAATTAATTTCATTGAATAAGCGAGTGTATTGGAAAGGGATTCCAAATGTACCAAAAACGAATAAGATCTAATCTCAGAAGTCACTCCTCCCTATGATACATAATGATGTATCGATAAGAATAATCTGACTTTGTTGAACATAATACGATCGATGATGAGTGAAGTTGAGTTAGTTTCTTTCTATAAGGAAGTGTACTTAAGAGTAAGTACATAAGGTTAAATTTAATTTCATTTAAAATAAAGTCTATAAAATCATATGAAATAAGAATTGATGAAACATCCTAGGTCAAGGAGTTGACAGGTTGTGAGTTCAGACGCTGCACGTAATACTTGCTAGTGAAGAATCTTGTATGGATCGTCCCATAGGAGTTTGGGATCGACCAACATTGGTTGACTATTTTATATTGTGAACATAAAGGATCGTTAACTCAAAATTAAATCAATTTTATACGTATACAAAGGCAGTTCACGGAACGTTTATGCTAATATTTTCCAGCACTGAGATATAGTTATTGTTTTAAGAAACATCAATTTCATGCGAAGGATTTTTAAAGAAAATTATTAGTAGTAAAATGGATTTGGTTATGATTCAAAGATAAAATTGATTGCAAAGACGAATAAAATTGAGCAAGCTTAAACGTACACGACTAATTAGGATATCTAATAGGAACCCTCACACATTAAAAAGAAACTATAATTATCTTATCGATGTTGAGAAAATAATTTTCTCAGTTTTCAATAAGCCTTTAAAAATATTGACTCTACTAATATGGCATGATGCGCTAATTTGGAATGGATTCTATGTACATTATCAAAATATGATTTTGATAACTGAACCTGAAGTTATATGATATATGGACCGCAAAAGTATCTCCGAGAAGAAGACCAATGCAGTTGAAATATGGTAAGCTACTTTGATACAATAACAACGTAAATCTTCAATTGGTAAAATTAATGTAATAGATTAGTCATTTAACATACTTAAGTTAATTTGCATTTTACTCGCAAAATTATCGTCGATACGATTTTGAGTTTCGGTATATGCATGTTGAAATAGAAATTCTAAATAATGATTTAGAATATATTTTTTACACTTAATAATCAAAGTGTATCGAAGTTAGTGGAAGCAGTTATGAGTTTATGAGTTATTAGAATGGTCCACGAATTAATATGAAATTATCGTTCAACAAGCATCAGAGTTGAATAAATATTTTGATAGGAAAACAAAAGGTTTAAATTTTAGTCAAAATGCAGAGGAAGTGTGTATCAAAATGCAGAGGATGTTGAGATTGTCCCATATACCATATTAAAAAATGTTTAATATGGAGCAGGTAAGATGGATTTCTTATGCATTGACAATATGAATTACCGTACAATTTGTATTGTCCACAATATCTCATTTCGCTTAGTATTTGATAAATAAGGCAAGTATCAAATAAGAATAAAGACTACTAAATGATAGTTTATCTTCTCGAGTATTTATGAAATAAATAAAATTGTCTGTGGAAACACAAACTTCTTATGAAGGAGTATTTAGGCTCGAACATCATAAGTGATATCGAGTATATAGTATGTCAATCCTAATTTCATGTTTAATTTTAAGTTAAAAATGTTCCAAACAATAAGTGATGGCTGATTTAATCAAAGGCTAAATATGTTCCCTTAAATAACGTTGTGATAAAAGAATTATAAACGAATTCACAAATTTAAAACTTAGGGATGTTTCAAATGTTGAGAATCAAATGACATTGTTAATGGTAACAATGTTGTCATACAGTTCATAAAGGAACATAAAGCTTACTAGAAGTCGTAAAACATGCTCCGAAGGGTTCCACATGATAAAGCGGTTTATCAATTGAAGAGAGTTAAATGACAGAATAGATGATTAAAACAATATACCATACTCATTCACTAAAAGATTAGTCCATTTAGTTTTTGAGAGAATTAGTCGAAGGAGTTGGAATAATTAAGATTCTAGACATGATGCTTTAAATCAAAAATGGATTCCAAGTACGCTAATAAAATTTGGTTATCGAAGATGAACCCAAAAAGATATGATCCATCGGTTGCAAGTGAGTTTTCGAGAAAAATATTAATAGAGTTGGAAAATGAAAAATGAAAAATGATTTTGTCTATTTCAAATGTTGAAATTAATGAATAAATTTCAAATGCCACCATGCTCAAGTCCATTTAGATTCTACTTACAAATTATTGTATAATATGATTGTGAGTTTTGTCATATCATAGTTAAATTTTTTTAAATGATGACTTCGAGGAGACTTTCTAAATGGTAAACTCCGAAACAAGTTATTTATAGAGGATCCTACGTTTGACAAAAAAGGTTTACGTCAGATGTAAAAATGTAATCGGAGTAAAACTTTTCATTTTTGGTCAAACGATTCTTTTAAAAAGGCTTATGTAAAATCTCTTAGTTTGAAAGAACGTGAGAAATATCAATTGCTAGTAATGGGATTTATCATGTTGAACCTTCAGTTGTTATCTTCCATTATTTTATTTCCCTAATTATGATTGCACTAGTGCGAACACGTGCTACGCACACGGCTTTCAGATAACTTTTTGTGATTTCTTGCATGAATATTATGAAGATAATTAACTTGGAAATTAGTTTAATTAATTTCTTACCAAGTGAATTTATGAAATCAAAATCAATACTGTTATATTGGTAGCACAATTTTTATATATTTTGAACTATGTGTTGTTACTCGGGAAGTGCAAATAAAATATAAATATTTCATGCCCAGTAAAGTGCGCAAACAAAGATATGAATATACATAGTTCCCACAAAATACAATTGTTCCACTGGAGGTAGTACATGCCACAGAAGAACATGGAGTACAGTGGACATTTTTGTAGTAAGAATATGAAGAATAATCTATTGCTAGTTTTGTGCAAATGCCAGATTGTGCAAATCCATCATTGGAGAATATATGAAATATATATATCTTACTATAACTATAGAATGCAGGAGTAATAAAATAAGATCAGAAGAGAATAAATATTCACAACTATTTTAGACATTCTCAATATTGTAGACAATTTTTTTGTAAATTTCCTTTTTGAAAAAACATTTGAACTAGTAATGTAGAGTACATAATAAATAATCACAATTATAGCTCAGTAGTCAGTTCGTTGCTGTATTTTCATTAAATATAGAAATCAGAACGTATTATTTATTTGTAAATGCCCTTGAAGCAAGAAGAGGATAAACTACTCAAAACAGAAAGTATTTGCATCAAATACAGAAATATGAATATTTCATTTCCAAGCATATGTTGCAAAAGCAAGTAGTGGATATGATGCTTCAATTATAGCTTCGGCTTAGAATAACCATTGGGAAGCCAGCATGGCCTCTAAAGTGACCATCTACAGCAGATTCAAAGGTATAATCTTCAAACTGCAAGAAAACTGCAGAAGCAGTTAAAAAGTCCTAAACCTATCAGTAAACATAAAATCTAAATATATTGAAAAATTTGTAGTTTTCTATCCTGCTAAAAAACAGCAATAATGAAATTGACATTGGTTGAAGTTGATGCATCAATCTTGCAATATGATATTTATAGGCAAACAGTAACGAAAAATTTAAATTACGTGCAGTAAGATTACACTACGGTAGCTAAAACTTCATAATAAAGAATTACACATATAGTTCATTTACAGGTCAACGAATAAGAGGGTACAAACTCTTTGGTAATTGTCTGTGAATGGAAAGGAACATGTGTAGTCATCATTTCACTCCAAGTGGAAGGAAGAAAAGAACTCATGTTTGAAAGTTGAAGCAAGCAGGTCGTTTACGTGTAGTAAAAAGTGGAAGAAAATTCGAAAACTGAAATTTAGATACAGGCTGATTGCTTTATCAAAGGAAAAAAGTGCTAATGTGATGGAGTTATAAACTATGCTGCACTGTATCTGTTCGAGCGTGGAAAAACAATTGGTCCTTGTAAATAATATCGCATGCAGTTGCAGAACCGAGTGAAATAGGTATGTCACGGCTATTTTATTATATTCTAGTTACATCTAGTGTTGTGGTGATGAACATAACAGACATAAAATTATAGTTGAATGAAATAATATTGGTTTCTATCTTGTTAAAACTAATATTTTATATCGACTTTGACGAAGGTCACTGGTATGTAGGAAGAAGGACATAAACTTTCTAAAAATGACTATTGTAAATTATCTGTGCACATGTGTAATTACGAACAAAAAATGTGCATGCAAATATACGCGTCTGTGCTTGCAGGCGCCCAGGTTCTGTTCAATAGTAGAAAAAATGCATAAAGTGTATTTTTTTTGAAACCGTGTTTAGGCTAATATAGTAGAAGTGATGCAGCGGATTAACAAACTTAACGTGCTATTAACGTTTGATACAAATTGATGCAAATTTCTTCCTCACGAAATGATTCGTGTCAAGTAAACAAAGATAAATGCCCAAATCCGTTGACTTCTCGAGATACCGGATTCTAACTATATTCAACACGTTGATCGCGCACGATGCCGCGTTAGAAGATCTACGATTCTTCGACGTTGATCTCGCGCACGAGATTATGTGAATCGGCTTCAAATTCGTTGATTCGAGCGCACTCGAATAACCGAAGATGGAGAAAGGAGCTCACACTCAACTTCCAATTTTTTAAAGAGGCACAAAGCTCTCAACAAAATTTTATTCAAAATCAACTATTTTTTTACAATGACAACACACCCGTATTTATAGAGATTTTACAACACACAGCCAACCTAACATCAGCAACCTACGAGCTAACATATACACGACTTAACAGATACATGTTGCAACACACGCGACCTACAACATACAAGTCACAAATGACCTAACTCATAAGCGGCTTAACACCAGGAACGACCTACGACTTAACAATAGCACGGCAACAGGAGCTTGAGCGACCTATCAACTTGAGCGACATAAGAAAATCAGCAACCCATGCGACTTAAAGGCTTGCGACCTATAGGATGAGCGATATAACAAATTGAGCGACTTATAGAGTGCGGCAGGTGAGAGCGACCTAAAGCAAACGCGACATATGCGACTTAACTCTTTAGGCCGTAGCTCGGTAGGTTGAAGCGACCTAAGGAAGAGCGGCCTGAGTGATTCGCTGCTTCACCCTCTCCTCGTGTCTTGTTAGGCCGTAACTCGCTAGGTCGCGGCCGACTTAGGGCCAGGCATTTGTCCCCTGGTTGACTCGCTAATTCGATAGGCCGCGGCCGACTTGTGGCATGCATCTTACGAACATGGTGCACTGCATTATCCTCCCCAGGTTGGAAAGAATTCAACCTCGAATTCACTCTTTCCTCTTCCTCGACAAGCTTGTACTCATGATACGGAATCAAATGTTTGACATTGAAAACGTCAGCAGTATGAATATGATCCGGTAATCTTAACTGATAAGCATTCTTATTGATCTTCTTCACGATTTCTACTGGACCAATCTTTCGAGCTTTCAATTTGTTGTAAGTTCCAACTGGAAAACGATCTTTCGTTAATACTGCATAAACAAAATCACCCTCTTTGAAGTCCACACTCCTTCGCTTCTTATCTGCCAGTTTCTTATACTTCTCATTTGACTTAAGCAATCGTTCATGAACAATTTTGTGACACTCCTACACTCATTCACGAAATCACAAGCTCGTTTAACAACCCCTTTCCGACGTAGAACTGTCGATAAATCCAACGGTCCCTTCGGAATGGCTGAATATACTACTTGAAATGGACTAAATCCAGTACTTCGATTAATGGCATGATTATGTGTGAATTCTGCCTGACACAATTTCACATCCCAGCTCTTCAAATTATCCTTCACAAGACATCTCAACAAGTTTTTCAAATATCTGTTCACCACTTCCGTTTTCCCATCCGTTAGTGGATGATAGGCGCTACTATAATTCAGCTTAGTCCCAACCATCTTCCACAGACTCAATCAAAAATGACTTAGAAATCGAGTATTCCGGTCAGAAACAATGGTCTCAGGTAGTCCATGTAGTCGATAAACCTCTTTAAAGAACATTTGAGCAACATGGACTGCATCGGCGGTCTTTTTACAAGCTATGAAATGTGCCATCTACGAAAATCTATCCGCCACAACATATATAGAATCATTCCCTCGTTGAGTTCTTGGCAAACCCAAAACAAAATCCATGCTAACATCAACCCATGGTCTAGTAGGCACGGGCAATGACATATACAATCCTGCATTCGTAGCTGTCCCTTTGGAAACTTGACATATGTGACATCTCTGCACAAATCTTTCAACTTCTTTCCTCATGGAAGGCCAAAAATATGATTGAAAAATCAACTGCAAGGTACGATCTCTTCCCACATGACCTTCTTCATGCACTTCCTTCACAATCTTCATTCGCAAACTGTACTCTGATATACATAGCCGATTTCCTTTGAATAGAAAACCATCTTCCAACACATACTCATCCGTCTTCCCTTTCTCCACTTCATTTACAATTTTAGCAAAGTAAGGATCCTCAATAAACAATTCTGGCAATACATCAAACCCCGTTACTTCAACTCTCATCGTAGTCAACAAATGATTTCTTCTACTCAATGTGTTTGCCACACGATTTGTAACTCCCGACTTATGCTTTACAACAAATGTAAACTGTTGCAAGTATGCGATCCACGAAGCATGTCTGGCTGCAATCTTATCATGTCCCTGCAAATGTTTCAGTGCTTCATGGTCAGTATACAACACAAACTCTTTATAAAACAAGCAGTGTCTCCAATGCTTTATGGCTTGGACAATAGCATAGAACTCCAAGTCATAGGTACTTTATCTTGTCTTGGCTCCAGAAAGTTTCTCACTAAAATAAGAAATTGGACGACCCCTTTGACTTAACACTCCACCAATTCCAACTTTAAACGCATCATTATTCAGCTCAAAGAGTAACTGAAAGTCTGGGTATCTAAGAATCGGTGTTGTAGTCAAAAGTGTCTTGATCTGTTGGAAAGCAGAATCAGCCTCTTCAGTCAACACAAATTGCTTTCCTTTCATACAATCTGTCACCGGTGCCATCACGCTATTGAAATGTGGAATAAACCTTCAGTAGAATGATGCTAAACCATGGAAACTTCTCACTTCAGTTACAGTCCTGGGTTGTGGCCAATCCTTGATTGCTTCAACTTTACCTTGATCCACATGAATACCTTCTTTGGACAACACATGTCCCAAGAACAAAATATTGTGTGTCATGAACATGCACTTCTTTGTTGCCGCGTAAAATTTCTCCTGACGAATTATCATCAACACTTCCCGCAAGTGTTGTAGATGTTCTTCTGTGCTTCCACTGTATATCAATATATCATCAAAGTATACCACCACGAACTTTCCAATAAATGGTCGAAAGATCTGATTCATCACTCGCATAAAAGTACTAGGTGCATTTGAAAGACCAAATGGCATGACCAGCCATTCATACAACCCCTCCCGTGTCCTGAAGGTTGTCTTCCATTCATCCCCTGGTCGAATTCGAATCTGATGATACCCACTCTTCAGATCAATCTTTGAAAAGATAGCAGCTCCGCTCAACTGATCTAACAAATCGTCCAATCTTGGCATCGAAAATCTGTACCTCACTGTAATCTTGTTTAATGCTCGACTATCTGTACACATTCTCCAAGTTCCATCCTTCTTTGGCACTAACAAAGCTGGTACTGCACAAGGGCTTAAACTTTCTTGTACGCGCCCTTGTTCAAGTAACTCCTCCACCTGTCTTCTCAACTCTTCGTGCTCCTTTGGACTCATTCTATAATGTGGTCTATGTGGTAACACAGCTTCCGGAACAAGATCAATCTGATGTTGTATGTCTCTTAACGGTGGTGATTCTTTTGATAATTCTTCAGGAAATACATCTTCAAATTCTTTCAAAACTGGCTTAACTTCCTCAGGAATTTCAACCGTTTCACTACTTTCATGTCCAATCAACAGAAATACTTCAGGCCCATCCTCTACTTCTTTGACAAACTCCTTCAAAGATAACAGAGTCTTTAGTTCCTCGATTTCCTCCAACTTGCTTTCACTTTGTTGTCGCTTTTTAGGAACTAAAGTGATTCTAGTGCCATTGAACATGAAACTATAGCAGTTAGTCCTACCATCATGTTGCACGGCTCTATCAAATTTCCACGGTCTTCCCAACAACAAATAACATACATCCATATCCACCACGTCACACCAAATTTCATCCTTATACTTCTTTTCGATGGAAAAAGTTACACAAGCTCTTCGACTAACCTTCACTTTCTCACCTTTCCTCATCCAAGTCAATTTGTAGGGATTGGGATGCTTCTCTGTCTTTAACGCTAACTTCTTTACAGTTTCTGTAGAGATGATGTTATCACAACTTCCTGCATCGATAACAAACTTATAAACTTTTCCCAAAATAGTGCACGTCGACTGAAAAATATTACTTCTCAACTAGCTAGTCCCCTCTTACTGCTTTGGCGTCAAGCAAGATCTCCTCATCATTAAAGAATATCCCTCGTCTCCCGTCATTAATTCTTCTTCCTCCTCAACTTGTGGTGAATTGGAATATTCTATTTCTGCATCCTCATCCTCAAGCTCAGCAACCATCGCTCGCTTCTTAGGCCTTGGGCATTTATTGCTCTTATGACCAAACTCCTGACAGTTATAACACTTGAAATTGTTGTTGACCTTGGTCTTAGCAACTTCATTGACAACCGGTTTACTAACAGCCTTGGAAACATTAGTATTGCTACTAGCCCCTTTCACCTGATTGATCGAACTTGTAAGTGCACCACCTCCTCTTCTACCTTGCTTCTCCCAAGTTAGAGCCTTCTGGTATGCTTCAGCAACGGATCTTGGATCAAAAATATTTACATATCCTGAATTTGCATTCTCAATCCTCCAACAAATCTAGATGTCAACTGTTCCTCCGTTTCCATGATATCGTTCTAGCAATCAGTTGATAAAACTCATCTGCATAATCATTTACCGACTTTGTCTCTTGTCTCAAATTCTGTAAGCGCTGATGCATAAGAGACTGATAATTATAAGGCAAGAAAGTAGCCTTCATCAACTTCTTCATCTTTTCCCATAAAACAATCTTCGACTTTCCCATTCTTTCCCGTGTAAGTTTAGTTTGTTGCCACCATGCCATAGCTCTTCCCCTCAATCGTGTAGCAACTAACTTAACTCTACGATGCTCGGGTACTTCCTTGAAGTCAAAAATTTCTTCAACATTTGATAACCAATCCAGAAATTCTTCCGCTATCATTTTCCCTTTGAATTCTGGAATCTCTGTTTTCATCCCCGACTCCCATCGACGATCATCTTCAAAATCTCTATTTCGACTTCGTCCTTGGCCATGGTTTCGACAAGAGCTACTATCACCATCACTGGATTCCTCCAAATCTGACGTATGTCGATGTCGATTCTGACCATCAACATTTCGTCTACCACGCACGTCTCTTTCTCCCGAAACTGAAGGTGAAACTCTGTTTCCACTATGGTGTGAAATTGGTGAAGTTCTCCTTTGACTTTGATTCATGTCTCTCATCAACTTCTCTAACTTTCCAATACCTTCATCGAACTTTTCATTGATACGCTGCTCCATCTGCTCAGCTTCTTGTCTTCTATATACATCTTCAACATTTTGAAATCGATTAGCACGTCTCGGAGGCACGATCTTCAAACAATCTCGGATCCAACACAAATACTACTTTAACTCGGCTCGGCTTTGAACTTAGCTCGACTCGGCTTGAACTTAGCTTCGACTTAGCTCTTCAAGCTCTGATACCAAACTGACGCAGCGGATTAACAAACTTGACGTGCTATTAAAGTTTGATACAAATTGATGCAAATTTCTTCCTTACGAAATGATTCGTGTCAAGTAAACAAAGATAAATGCCCAAATCCATTGATCTCTCGAGATACCGGATTCTAGCTATCTTTAACACGTTGATCGCGCACGATACCGCGTTAGAAGATCTACGATTCTTTGACGTTGATCTCACGCACGAGATTCCATGAATCGCTTCAAATTCGTTGATTCGAGCGCACTCGAATAACCGAAGATGGAGAAAGGAGCTCACACTCAACTTCCAATTTTTTAAAGAGACACAAAGTTCTCATCAAAATTTTATTCAAAATCAACTACTTTTTTACAATGACAACACACCCGTATTTATATAGATTTTACAACACACAGCCGACCTAACATCAGCGACCTACGAGCTAACATATACACGACTTAACAGATACAGGTTACAACATACGCGGCCTACAACATACAAGTCACAAATGACCTAACTCATAAGCGACTTAACACCAGAAACGACCTACGACTTAACAACAGCACGGCAACCGGAGCTTGAGCGATCTATCAACTTGAGCGACATAAGGAAATCAGCAACCCATGCCACTTAAAGGCTTGCGACCTATAGGATGAGCGATATAACAAATTGAGCGACTTATAGAGTGCGGCAGGTGAGAGCGACCTAAAGCAAACACGACATATGCGACCTAACTCTTTAGGTCGTAGCTCGGTAGGTCGTAGCTCGGAAGGTTGAAGAGACCTAAGGAAGAGTGGCCTGAGTGATTCGCTGCTTCACCCTCCCCTCGTGCCTTTTTAGGCCGTAACTCGCTAGGTCGCGGCCGACTTAGGGCCAGGCATTTGTCCCCTAGTTGACTCGCTAATTCGATAGGTCGCGGCCGACCTATGGCATGCGTCTTACGAACATGGTGCGCTGCATCAAGAAGATATGGCTAGTATAATGTTAATTCCAAAATCACCTATGTTTGAAACCGTACGCATGGGTACTTTAGTTGACGGATGAAGTTTCGACGTTGAAGTAGTGAGTACTTAGGACAGTTAGCAAATATGAGCTGGTAATGTACACACCGCCAACGAAGTTGTTTAAGCATACAGTAACCAGTTTAGAGATGAGGTTACGATATTTAATCACACTGATACGACAGCTAGTTGTTTCCTTGTTACTTGCATTACCTTGTTGACGCCGTTGTTTGGAGGGTTTGTGTGGAATGGAATGCAGTTTTCAAGGTTGTTTATTTTTTTTCCAATTCTTGTTGCAAGCACATGTATTTATGGACCTACGTCACAATTGAAGATGGCTAGATTCTAAAACAGAGGATGTATTGGCAGGGAAAATACATTTGAGGTGTTTACTGGTGCGTACCTTTTTCGAGCAGATTTGTTGCTTTAGATGTTAAAGATGTCTTTTTTCAATCATAGATCGCTTCAATGTAGAAGTTAGTTCTCATGGGGCCTGCAGTTTAATGGATGTTAGCATGAGTATAACATTGAAACAACACAAGTTTTGTTGGTATGTTCTAGTTATATGTAGGTTGGAGGGCATAACCATTAGCAGAGATATCTTCCCTTGGATTCCCCTAGAGCGCAAAATGGATTGTAGTAGTGTTATGTCTTTGTCAACCTGCTCAGGAAATGATTGAAATAAAATAGCCCCTGTATGTAATATTGAAGAAGAGAGGAATGATATTAATAGCGGAAGGTTTTGGACTTAATTGTTTATGGATGTCAACCTGAGGTGAAGAATAAATGCATTAGGATAAAAAGAAATATGGGGAAAAAAAATTTATGAGGCGAAAATATAAGTTTATTCTTTGGGTAAGCATAGGGATGCAATGAATACCTTAAGTATTGGAAGGAAAGATTTGTTGTCCTTGTTATCTCGGTCAGTGACAGTTAGTTGTTTGAGATGATTGTTGGTTACAAAGAGTACATAACCCTAATTTTGTACATGTATTATGTAAGTGTTACCTATGTCAAAATTGATGGTGTAACTACCTGCCTTTCATTCCATAGAAAGACACATCATAAGAAGAAAGAAAGGGATAGAAAAGAGAAAAGATAGAAAAGAAAGAAACAAAACATCATCAGAATCTCACAGTGGAATGAATAAATTATATTATATCACATAAGATGTTACATAGCATTATATACATCAGAGTTATACGGTTAATATAACACAAACTAGACAGTTATAAACACCTGTCTAGTTATTACAATTCAAGAACATCACAGAAAACAGATACAACTCAAACACAGCGGAACCACTATATATCTACACGCTGAAGCCTCCTGCTCCATATCCCCTCCAGAACTCGTCAAAGCAATCCTGAATCCCTTGACTACTCATACATAATATGAGTACCCAAGAGTTTAATAAAATAGAAAATAAACACTTGGGTCAGACAGGGGTCTGGTGTGAGTAAACGGGTTTAAAGTTGCTTAACTTTAGAAAATCCTTTGGAAAGAAAAGGTATCACGTAAGACTTCCCACACATAAACATGGAAAAGTTTTTACCTTACACTAACCAAAACATTTGATAGGAAATCTAGTGATATTATAATAGTGTCTAAGGTTTTCAAATAAATAACAAATAGCCGAAATTGATACATGATTAAATTCCAGCTACTAGCCACAAAAGTGGGTAATACTATTAAAACCGTAAATGGCACGTAGGAAGAATGGGTTTCCATCAATGGCTGGGCTACTGGCGTACCGCCCGTCATAGTACGGGGCCTAGATCACCGTACCGGGGATTACTCCCAATCCCCTGCAACACAAAGCCGGAACCATCCCTTACTAGATAGTCTCAAACAAGACAACCCCGTAGATGGCCGTCGCCAACTGCCCACACAGCCTAAATAAAAGGACCTCTAGACAGGGGTAAATCTCGTCCTACTTGGGCATGACCCACTTAGCCTTGCTGCACCTCCCATGTTTTAGCCATTCCCCGTTGATGAGGCTTGAGGCTACGGTTACCTTTATAGAACACATCTATCTTAGAATGCTCATCGTCCACCTGACGATGCTCTGAAAGCATTCAATCCATACAAGTTCGTTCCAGGTTCGAACGAAACCGAAGGCACTATCTTGTTACACTCATTTTGGAATCACCCTCAGAGTTAACGACAATAGCCCTTGCACTCTAAATCTTCATCTCGAACCTGAAAGTACTACGCCGGTTAAACTCGTATTGGAATCACCCTAAGAGTATTAACACGAATAGTCCTTACACCTCGAGTCTTCACTCTTCACTTGAGATTCACGACCTAACGTTTAATTTGGATCGATGTCATTTTCGGAATTCCAAATTTGGAAACCCGATCCCGGTCTCATCGAAATCCAAATGCCATCTTTTGGGTCCAAGTTGTTTTAATAGTTAAAACAATTCAATTCATCATTATCTATATACACACAGATAGAAAATTCACATATCAGAATAGATAATCACATTTTCATCATAAATAGGTAATCCGTGTTATTATCACAAACAGATAATCATCATAAACAGACAATCCATATTATCATACTTTAACTAAGCATCCATATCATATAGATATTACTCATCTCATTACTGAGATCACAACCATTCAATGAAATATCAGTATCATCCATAAGCAATGATTTATTAACCACCATCTATAATTAATTTAAAATGAATTAAATTAATTACTTCTATCTCTAATTAATTTAAAGCAAATTAAATTAATTACTACATCTAAAAATCCTGCTTATATATCCATTAATTAATTATAATCTAGTTAATTAATCATTCCCTAAGTATTCGTCTTGATTAAACACCTTTGATTAATCATTCTCTAATTACAATAAGTAATTATTCTTTAATTAATTTCATAAATTAATTAACCGTAATCATTTAGTAATTAACATTTAATTACTTCATTTATTAATTAACTATAATTAATTACATTTATCCTTAATTAATTACATTAATTAATCACTTATTATTAATTATTCCTTAATTAAACAATTCTTAATTACATCATTAATTATATTAATTAATGATCTCTAATTTAAATTTAAATTAATTACTTTATTTAAATTAATTACATTTACTTATTAATCTAAAATTTAAAATACAATTATTAATCACCCTTGATTAATATCAATCCAGTAATTAACTACCCTTAATTACTCATTAACAAATTAATTATTCCATAATTAATTATCTTCACTAATTAATCCCTTGATTAATTACAAAAGTAATTACCCAAATTATTTCATTATAAATCATCTTTTACTAATTACATACTAGTAATTCTCATTTATTACTTTCCTAAGTAATTATGCTCCATTAATTACATTAAGTAATTACTCTTATTAAATCATCAAATGATTTTCTTAAATTAATTAAACTAAATTAGTTAACTTAAACTAATCACATTATCATAATTAATTTCAATAAGTAACTAATCCCTTAATTACTTTTATCAAGTAATTATGCTTAACAATTTACAATTGATTATCTTCAATTAATTAATCTAATTAATTATCAAAATTAATCACATTAATTAATTACTTAATAATCCTTAGATAATTATCTTTATTAACTAATAACATTTTCTTTAACTACTTTCTTAAGATATTTATCTTAGATTAATCATTATTAATCATCTCTAATTATAAATTAATCTAAATCATTAATTTAAAACCAAATAAATAAGTCATTCCTTAATTCTCTTATAAATTAAATTCTTTTATTATCTTAATTATTTCTAAGATAATTCATTTACTTTATTAATTACTTCATTAACATTCAAGTGTATTTAAAACCTTACATTTCTAAATTTAAATCCAAATTCCATTTTGAATTTAAGATTCAAAATGTTTAACCATTTAAACATTTATCCAAATTTAAATAAATTTATAAACCTTAAAATAAATGTAAAGAACATTCATTACTTATATAAGATACTTATATAAGAAAAAGTTTAAACTAAATTACTTAATTTTATTAAAAGAAATCAAGCTTTAAAATAAATTGATTATTTAACTTCCAAATTTAAGTTAAACACTTCATAACTTTTCATTCAAATATTATAGGAAACCTTTTATAAATAATTTTATCAAGTTTAAACATTTATTTGAAAACAAACTCACTTTTAAAATCTACTTTAAAACATTTAAACTTGTTCAACATTTAAATTTACAAAACTGATTTAAATTAAAGATTTGGATTCATAGTAAACTTGAATCCATATTTAGACTTGATTTAAAACTTGATTTAAACCTTGCTTTAAATTTAAAATTTTCATTTTAAAACTTAGGATTCAAAAGTTCATTTGAATCCAAACTTAAACTTTGAATTTAAAACCCTTGTTTTAAATCCTGCTTTAAATTTATATTTCATTTAAATTTTAAAAACCTAACACTGTCAGGTTATAAAACCTGAAACCAACCATTGACCCGAGGCCACCTACTAATGCTTCGAGACAAAACCCTAAATGCTTCGAGTAAAATACTCGAACTACTCGAGTAAAACTCGAGTTCCATTCTCTGCTCAAACCCAAAAGTTCACTAGAACTATAAAATGCACGATGCACATGCACCGTGGCTCTGGCAACCTCCAGCCATCATCACCACCTTCATCACATCGCCGACCATCTCCAAACATGATCACGACCATCAGAATTCGCACAGTAGCTTGAAATCAAAATCGAGTTAGCCAAACAAACCTGGAACTCGACACTGCAAACAATGCCCAAACCTGTCAACACCTCGTCAATTCATCTGCGACCATCAGAGCACCAGCGACTCCGGCCAAACCTTCGCCTACATCCCCTCTTCCAATCCCCAAAACCCTGCAACACTCGATGCACCAGAGGAATCGAGAAGCATCAAAATTCTGACCACTAGAAAACTAGGTTTAGAAACTAAAATGAGCTACCACTGTCGCCACATATCTCTAACCATCCACCTGCCTTTTTTTCCTCCACTCACCAATCATTCCTCCACCTCCAGGAAGAACTACAACATTCCAGATCCACTAGATCATCAGAAAAGACCTAGAAATCCTTTTCTGAGCAACTCCAAATACCCTCTCCAATACGAACTTAAAAATCATGGTTTAGCCTTTAAAATTCCTAGTATTCGAAAGCAATTCAAACTATATTGGTGAATTAATGAATCATCAAGTTTGAATTTTCCCACTTTCTGATTTTTCACTATAACTTTAAACTTTATAAAGTATTAAACAAATATATTTACCTGAATCTATTTTTAAAAGTAAGAACATAATGTTATTAACAATTTCTCTTTAGTAACCAAAGTCAAATTTTAATTATATAGTGAGATATGAATTTATTTGTGATAAAGATGGGTCTGTTATTAACAACAGAGCACAAAAATGTAATACTCAAAAACAAGTATGCAAGCAATATCATACTCATAAACACATATTTATATTTAAAACTCAAGCAATCATTAGAGGCTATATTATCACACATGCAATAAGATTCATCCAGATTTAAAAAAAAAGAACTGTTTTTAAAAACAGAAGTTTACTCACAAATTATTGAAGCAGAGAACAACTCTATTGCATTTTTGTTTTCCTGGAACTGTATTGATCCGGTACTCTAAATCTGGAGTTTTGAATTTGCTTGCTATTGAATTTCCTATTGTTGGAGTTTAATCCTAAATTTGAATTACTTGCTGTTGATCTAGAGAGGTTACAAGATGTTAAATACATGCCTTGCTTACAGATTTTTGAATTCAGATTTGCAATTGAATTTGTTTTGCAGATTTTGAACAGATTTATATTTTGGATTTTGAAATTTTCTTAAAAATTTGGTTTTTGAATTATCTTTTAAAAATCTGATTTTAGTTTTAGCAGAGAAGAAAGATTGAACTCACATGATTTTTCCAAGTTTTCTTATCTATATTTATAAATAATTATTTTCAAAAATAAATTAATATTGCAACTTGTTACATTAGGTTGTAGAGTGATTTAAAAGTGTCTTTATCAAGAGTTAAATGCCTTACACATGTTACATTTCAATATTAAAATAAATTTCTTAATGTATAAATGTTTTTAAATTCATTTCTTATTTATGTTATCATTTTTTTTAGATGTTTATTTCCACTTAGCCTTTATACAATTACATATCAAAATGTTTATTTGTATATTTTGAAAATATATTTTCAAAGCTAAATTTTCAAGAAAGAAAATTTAAGAAGAAAAAGATATTGAATTATACCTTTTTTTCAAAGTTCCAACTAAATCATTGTACTTTAATGTATATGAACTAAGTCTATTCCAAAAAAACAGTTTTTTTTAAAAGAAAACAAAATAAACTTTTATTATAATATACAATTTAAACTATTATATAATTTACACTATTTAAATTTAAAAACTTATACAATCTGAAACATCAATAAACTTACGTAGAAAGGTTTAAAAACCATGGCTCCTGGCGATTAGGCAATTTGCGGCTCCAGGCGTTTTTCCTGTCTTCAACTTCTCCGCAAACTCCTTTCTCCGTCCCCCTTCATGCCCTCTTCCCCTTCGCGTCTCCCCTCCCCCTCATCTACTCGCTCTGGTCGCTGTTTTCGTATCATGGCATCTGATGAAGTTGCTCGTCCTGACCTCCTCTCGTCCCAAGAATTCCCTCCCCTCTCTGCAATCAAACGGTCTCCAACATCCCCCGATTGTACGACTGAAGCTATTGCGGTTGCTTCCAGTCATGCTGCTTTGAAATCAACTTCGTCTAAATCAGGTGCATCGATTCTCCTCCCAAGGTCCGGATCCAATGTGAATGTCGTTATTAAACCCAGTTGCAATTTGGGTCTTCTTGAAATGGATTCTCTGGTAGTGGACAGTGTATCTGAAGTAGCTTGCTCTGTTGCTCCTTCGGCTTCAATTCCTTGCACCGGATTTGGTGATGCCAGTGGCACTCCATCTGTTCGACAGAATGCAAATGACAATGTAGGACTTGTACCCACTGTTTTATCTCCTGGTGAAAACTTGCACGGGGTCGCTTCTCACTGTGAAGTTCTGAGACCCTTTCCTGTGGCTGCATCGGGTGAGGTGGAGTGTCGCCCTGCTGCCCCTAACCCGTCTGTTCATAAACCATGGTCTTCCCTCTTTACATCCAAGCCCCGTAATGCGGGTGTTTATGAACCAGTTGATTTCGAAATCGTTGAGGAAAACGGAGTTATGATTCCTCCTCCCTGTGTAATCCAAGCTGGTATGGACTTTTGGTCTGGATACGTTGTTGGATTCTTTTTGGACCCTAAACATCGTCTTCGTGATGTGGCTGCTGTTTGTCGTAGGGCTTGGAGACTTCAAGGTGGTCTTAGAGTTAAGTTGGTTGATTCCTTGTACTACCTTTTGTTCTCCTCCCCTGAGGAATGAAGCCGTGTTCTTGAGTCAGAGCCTACCTTCTTTGATGGTCAGCCCTTCATTATAACACCCTGGTCTCCGACGGTTGCTAGTGCTCAAGAACAAGTTTTATCTATCCCTGTTTGGGTTTATTTCTCCCAAATCCCCTCTGCTCTACAACCGCTGCGTGGTTTGAATTGGCTAGCATGCAATGTTGGTAAATTGATTTGTTTCTAATACTGTTGCGCGAGATAAGCTTGTATACGCCAAGGCTCTAATTGAGATTTCTCCCCTTAGGCCGCTTCCATCCTCCATTCCTGTCCAGCTTGCTGTCGGTCACGTGGTGGAAGTTCGTGTTCGTTATGGATGGGTCCCTGACATCTGTACCTCCTGTCACTCTTTTGGCCATGTTGCCTCTGCCTGCAAGCACTCTGCTGTCTCTGCTACTGCGCCTAAGATCCCTCTTCCTCGGCCTCCGCTTAGGAAATGGGTACCCAAAGTTGCTTCTGTCCTGCGACCTGTTTCCCCAGTTCCTTCTGTCATGCCGTCTGTTCTCCCTGCTGAGCCGGAGCTCTCTCCGCCTCTCGTTGATTGGGTTAAGCCTGAACATAGTTGGGTTGATCGGAGTACACGTATGAGATTCAACCCTATGGATAACTCCTTCTTTAGATTTGTATCTGATAATCTTACGGACCTACGATGCCTTTATTACAGAATATCTGATGATGCCTTGGTTCTTGACTTGGATGGTTCGTTTGCTGAGACTAATTCTGTACTTCTAGCTGATACTGCCTGGGATCGATCTTATATTTACTCTTCTGACTCTGACTGTTATAATCCTTCTCTTGCTACTCGTTTTCGCCTATTTTTTGGTCGTCTGGGGGGTAGTTCTCTGGAACCTTCCCGGGATGATGAGTGCGATGGTGATTCTTCCTCTTCGGAGGAGAACTAGTCTAGTAATTTATTTCTAGTAGCTGTGACTTGTCTGTCACACTCCTGTGCTGTTTTTTACATTTCTTACCTTCATTGTAGTTAAGGTACCTCTACCTTACTCATGTACTTCAACTTTATTACGTTGTAATAAAGTGGTCGGTCCACTATAAAACCGTCGGCCATGCCAAAAATATTTACTTTATTTACCTTTCAAAATATAAGATAGATTTTTAAAATAAGCTTTTGAAAAGTTTCTATATTAATTTCAATCAAATTTTGCAATTCACAATTTATACACACACACACACACACACACACATATATATTATAAATTTGAAAAATATTTTTATTAAATTAAAGTCAAACTCCCTATTTACAATGTATACACATATATACATTATAAATAGAATATCTTTTAAATTAGCTTAGAAAGATATTTTATCATTTAAATATTTTTAACTTTGAAAAGAATAAGATTCCCAAATTAAATTATCATTATCATTATTATAAATTTGAAAAGATAACATTTGTCAAACTAAATAACTATTAGTTTTCAAAAGATAATTTCTGTTTGAATTAGATTATTAAATCAATATTTCACATTTTAAAATAATTATTAATGGAAATTATTAAATAAATATTGCCTAAATTTCCGGGACATCACAGATGGAAGAAATGTTGATATGCATGTTATGTATGTAAATGCAGTAGTGCAAGAAGATTTAATTTTTGCGGTGAACTGAGGAGAGCATAGATGTTTAAACCATATATTCATGGCTCTATGCTGATATTTGTGTAGGTATTGTGGATAATGATGGTGGATATGTACAAAGAATATAAAATTATATATGCTGGCATTGTCATTGCAGGCTGGAGTACTATTTATAGTAGGTTGTCATTTAATTGATATATAGTTTTAACCTGTTAATGTAATCGCGGAAAGAAATGTAGAAAGCATGATTAAATGAATGTTAATTCAATAGGTTGTCGATCACAAATGGCTGAGATGTGTTAGATTGTCTTTGCAGATGTGATGAATTTATGTAATTGTGGGTAGATGAAATTGTAATAGTGCTATGTATGGAACATAACTGTATTTGCATGACAAGGATGTAGTCTACAGTAGTTTTCAGTATATTTAGAACATGTCATGGACACAAAGTTGTAATTCTTTATTCGAAACCAAGCGGAGTACATGTAATAGAAGACAGGCAACAACGAACATAAGAAGGACGAGCATTACAATAGTTCAGAAAACTTGAGATACGTTAGGAAACAGTATAGAAGCTAAGCGGCAGTCATAAGATTTTTCTTTCTAGGATTTCCTTTAAGATGAGTGACCTTGCTGTTCGAGGAAGGTGGAACCTGCAGTGTTATACCTTGTTAGTTGATTTAATAGTTAGATTTAAAAATTAATGGTTTAGAAAAAAAGGCAGATATAAATTAACATATATGTCAAGCTTGGCTTGAAAATTTTCAGTTCTACCAATTAGTGGTTCGAGAATGGTTGTTACTTTCTTCCCACCCCCAACCTTCAAGAAAAATACAGGTTTTGTGAGGGGCAAATATCTCGTATAATGTTGCAACAGAGGAGGGAGACTAATTTTTGTATAGTGACTTGTAATAGTGATATGATGAGGATGAATTCAGAAGTACCTCATTTATCTAAATTAGGTACGAAGATTCGGCCTTTTGTCTCAGAACAACTCTGCCACCTTGTCAAACAGGACGATCGGAATAGACGCGGTGCCATCATCAACGATTAGTTCCAAATGGAACCTACTAAGGGAGAAAAGAGAAAGGATAATGAGTGTTCAAGGTAGATGTACATGGATGCAAAATTGTGATGTCATTACCTATGCAATGGAAATTCGATATCTCTCTCGCATTTGTTGCAGTAATTCTTGGGCCATGATGTGCTTATACTGGATTTGCAAACATTGCAGGATAATTATTCCCATCCATTGTCAATAGAAAGTCCTGCTATTTTTGCTTCGAAAGCAAAGATTTTTCCTTAAAAAAGAGAGTTTGATGTTGTTAGGGTTTAAAATATTAACATAAATGAAATGGAAATCTGCTATGGATAATTAATGTGATGACAGTAATGAATGGAAACATGAGAATCAAGTAATAGGTTAATGCTGTAATGCATGTCGAAATAGCAGTACTAAAATATTGTCCATATGACGATGAGGATCTAAATAAGTATATGTGTATGCTGTCGATAGGAGTTTACATTGGGTATAAAAATATTTGTATTATGAATATTAGAACAGTAAACCTTTCAGTCCAAAAAGGAAAGTAGGATAGGCAATGTTTCGGCTAAAAATATAATATTACTAAATTAGGAGTACAAATATCTGTCTAAAAAAAGATAAATGTTGTTGCAACCACAGTTTTAAGCTAAAACTATTATTTCTCAAACTAACATATTTAGTAAAAGGAAATTTAAATTGTAACTCACATATGACTCGTATGGAATAAATGGTTTGTAAAGGTAGATACTGTAACTTGATCCTATTTGAAAAAAAAGGAATCTGCACACGTGAACCGTTATCTTGCATTTGAATTGTAAAACTAAGATCTAAATACAATAATGATGCAACTTGTGGATTAAATATTTATTTATCATTGTAGAAAGAGGAAATAATTAGTGAAATTTAGATAGAAAATGTGACAAAACCTAACTATGGTAGACAGGCAATAATCATGCTTAAGGTAAAACAAAAGGTACAAAAGATGTATAAAGTTAAACATACCAAACTGTATATTTGATTTACATAGCTGATTAGAGGAATATTCATTATTAACCGATTACAATTCCACAAAGTAGTAAATTATTTGTAGATTCAAACAAACAACATAAAGGGACATGAAGCATAAGGGAAACCTTTAAGCTCCGATGAAATCTACAAAATCTAAAAGTTCTTTTTGAACTTTTAAATGAATACATAAAATGGGAAGCTGTGTATTTTTTGTTAGAACAATACAGTGCTGCTGCCATAAAACCAAAAAAGGGTAGTTAAAAAAAGGAAAGTATGTTAAACCTCAATATCAGTAAATTTAGTAGAAAAAAATTATCAGTGATAAATATGAAATGTACAAAAGAGTGCAGATTACTCATTAAGGTATAAATTGTTGAAATTTTAAATGTAAAACTATTTTGTTGAAAGTCAATATGCAAGATAAGGAAGCCTTTTTGCCTACTTCTAGCCTCATTGTGCCGACACTGAAAATTATAAGTGAGTATTGCAATATCTTAAATAAGAGGATATTCGATTGCGACAAATATACAGGCCAAATAATAGAAAGAGGATTTAAAAAATGGATAGATTACTGTACTAAGAAGACTTGTAGGTCAAATATATATAACTTACCAAAACCAAGAGATGGGAGGCCGAGGTATAGAACTGGAGTGAAAAGTTTGGAATAGACATGACCAGGTTGTTAAGTTGGTGAATATTTTTTCTCTTGTGGTTAAGCACAGTGCACTTTCCAGGCTAAAATTGAAGTTGTGCATGCAAAGCTTCGGCAAACAATACAAGATCGGTAGTGTATGAATAAAATTATCACCCAAAAAAAGGCAAATGGTTTAATAACAATATTTTTAAAAAAAATTGGTTAGATAGATTTCAAAGGGAGTCTATTTTTGATACAAAATATTTGTAACAGTCTAAACAGCTAGACAAGCAACGAGTAGTACTGTACTTACCTCATACACAGATCGGAGATCCGAGCTTATTATTTCGGAGATGCACTCATCAGTGATAAGGTCAGTAGGTTCTGAATTTCTTCCGCAGAGAATGCAGGCGGTTTTCGTTTGCGGAAGTTGGTAAAAGTGTAGAAAGTGGGAGTGTTAATCGGAGGTTGAAATAAGTTTTTTTTTTCTGGAAGTGTGAAACAGAGATAGATAACATAGAGCAAATGATTTTTTGTACCTGTTTTTTTCCTCATATTCCCCATATAGATAGCAGCTAATATTAATATGCAGTTAGTTAGACTGACCTCTTCAGTAGATCGGATCCCTAAGTAATATCCAAATCCTTGTAACCAAATGTTGTAGTAGTTGACGTCATGCTTGGCTTACCTGTAAATTATAGCAGAAGCAATGTTTTAGTACTAACAAATGTATAATACAAAGTATAGGAGGATAGTACGTATAGGAAATTTAACCCGGTAATTCTTTACGATCATTGATGTTAGGATAATTGTGCTAGTGGTGTCAATGACAGCGGAGTCATCTATCAAAATTGCTTTGTTGCCCCCACAGTGTACCGGCAATGCGGTTACCACTACAGATGATATAAAATAATTTTTAGTGAAGAATACAGTAGAAATTCGATGACATGTATGTCGAGTGAGGAAATAATAGAAGAGCAAAAGATACCAGTGAAGATATAAGATAAGCTCTTGCTTAGGAGCCACTGAACCATCCTCAGTAGATTGATTGACGACGTCACCAACATGGTGAAGGACCCCAATGACATCTTGATTGAGCGGTTGATGTGTATTTGATTTGTAAATAAGTAACTGGTAGATTAATAAGATGAAGTGGAAAGTAGATGGGATGTGAAAAACTAACCTGTCAAGTATTTTATAGTATCGGTTCTGTTAATTATTGACTGATAGTCTGCAAAGGAAAAATATGTGCAGGTATGATGTCATCATGGTTTTCAACTTCGGTGACTATAGTCAAAGCAATGAAGTCGTTCTTAATTGGTTGTGCACTGAAAGGTATATGTCACCAGCAGGGTTGACGGTGAATTCACTTATGTCGTAGATCAACCCTTCTTTTAGCTTGCCAAGGAATAGTGACATGAAAAGGGGCCCTACGACTGCATGTATTTATCCACCCTGGAATAAGATAAAGCATAAGTACGCGACAACGTGTACACTTGTAATTTGCAGTAGCAATAGCAGATTCAGCTGTGGGAAGTATAAAAAACTTTTATACAAATGTAGACATAGTAAAGCAACTCATTTGTTTACAGAAAAACGGGTGTGATTTTTCTACGGTATTTTTTCAGTTTCAATTTATTAAAGACTAATAAATTTATGTGCCTATTTATTTCTTCCAGTTCAGAGTGACTACTTGAAATATATCTATGTACAGCGAATCGACAATGTAATTGAGAATGCTGCTACAATATCAGTACACACCAAAGTGACTATACCTATGCTTTACTGGATTAATTTTACATACATATTTTATCCTCCGACAAATGTGAGAATTTTACTATATCCATTATAATTATTTAACCTAAGTTAAAATATAATTATAAAAGATCATACATATGTATGCATTATTTTTTCTTGCTCGTTGTTGATAGTGATGTCGCATGGTTGTTCGCCATGTATATTTTTTAGCAATATATGAAAATTCTTATATATTTAGAAAGTCGTCTTCATTATTAATAGTGTAGTATGGATAATAGATTATAAATTATGGTGCTTGAGGTTTACATATTGGAAAAAATATATAATAACTAAATATTATAAAATAAGAATGTTTCGTTGAATTATGGTGTAAAGAGCAGGAATATGTGAACTTATTCAATTATAAGTCAAAAATGACCGCATGATTGATAAAGTCTAAACTATAGAGGAATGAAAGCAACATTCCAAGTGTAAGTAACCAAGGCATGAAATTAATTTCATGGAAGACAGCGTAGAAAAAGGGATGTGATGAGAAAACTTTCTTCCTAGCTTACCTTAAATAAGTTAATACAGTGGCCAGTTGTGTATTTGACTTGTAGTCTGAAAAGCTAAAATGGTGAAAATGTAGAAAAAAAGGCAGTGGAAATATAAAGAGAAATCAAAACTTAGGATCAGTAATATAGATTGGTGTGTATGAAAGTCAGGTGCATAGCAGCAGGGATGTATATGGCACTGGCGAATATGGTAGGAAGAAAAGAATTGTGAATCAGGATGTAAAAGTGTATGCATAGAATGGAGAAGCTGCATATTAAATGTATAATGCTCTATTTTATTTAAAGTCAGAAATGTCTCTAAGGCTAACCTTGTTATCAAGTAGCTGCATATTAAATCCAAAAACATCATTGCTCTTTAGGTTTATGGAGTCCCACATCCTGGCAACGCGGACTCGGATTGTTACTCCAACACTATCAACAGTAAGTGATTGCATAGAGGAGTCTAAAGTTTCCATGACAATGAAAAGAGGAGGCAAATATGTTGTGTGCAGGTGGTTTCTGTGAGTAATGGATAGTTGGAAGGTTATAAAGGATTGTAGATGTAATATTTGGTGTCCTTTTGTAATCCATTGAAATAAATGTGATGGAGTTTAAATTATTAAGAAACTGTTCATTTTAATTTATCTCCTGGTGTAAATGCTAGCAGGTACGAAATACAAACAGGCATAATCGTAAATTCTAATCACAATAACTCCTATGTTTGTAGGCCAAAAGTTATAATTAAGACAGTTAATATGATTATGTCATTTGTTGTTTTTAAAGAAATAAATGCACCTGCTATCGCCTCGCTTTGTAATGCAATCGCTCATTATTTCTTTTAATTTGCATGACATCTTATAGCTCTCTATCTCAAACAGTGGTTTCCTTGCCTGTATAAAATAATCAGAATTAAGGTTTTAAAACTGAAATTACCTAGATTTAATGATGATGCTAATACTTAGAAGTACCAATTTATACATATGACATGTGAGTAGAAACGGAAAAAAATTAATTTTCGAAGATGATCGGCCACATGAGAATGTGTACATGAACGAATATCAATGAATAGGACTAAAGACATATAATCATAAGATAGATTTTCCACTACACAGTATATTGCTCGTTAAATAGAATCATAATTTAGTGCAACAAAGAGAACATGAGTCATTTGCAAATGTTATAATCACTAACCATGTAGCAGAATCTGTAAAGAACATTTGTCTCTTCATCTTAAAATCAAGCTTCTCCTCCTATAATTCAACAATTTTTGTAAAATGAAAGCAATAAACACAGTTAGTTCAGATAATCTTTAATTGAATACAAAAGGTGTATGACAAAAATATTGATATAGTTTTGTTTCCATGAAAAGATAAGCGAATATTTTTTTATGCGAATGAATGCCCAAGTATAAAATGAAAAAGTTTCCTATGAAGAAGGGAGATAATACACCATGTTGAAAATGAAGCTGAAAAATAAATTTAAGGCAAGCACTACTTGTGAGGATGAAAATTATTTCAATGACGGTGAACTACAAGGGGCCAACACAAACAAAGAATATGATAATGTGTTTGAAGGTGGAAAATTATGGTAAAAATAAGTACAGATTTGGGGAGTTTATGATGTTGTAAGTCTTAACAGACAACGGTACAAACTTGGTGTAGTCAAAGCCGTCTGAATTGATTATTAGTTCAAACAAAGGAGCAGAAAAACTATGGAATTAGCTTATCACATTTTTTATCCATAACATTAATCAACGATGAGTTAATTTGCATTTTAATTGTAGTTGAACTGCACAAAAACAATTTGCATTAATTCTACTACTACAAATCAAATTGCATACCATAGGTCAGTTCATGATGAATTCATTCATTGTGTAATAAAGATATATGTAGGTAATGTCTAAATATGAATGGAAGAAAAAATTTCATTCTACAGCGTGTTGGCAATGGCGCTATTTATATGTGAAACAAACATACAATCCTAAATTCATTTATATAGTTAAGGAGACCAAAAGAATGTACCACCGATAAACTGTCCAAATGGTTTGACTTCTAATGGCAAAAAGGTTTTAAGTTGATTATTTGTTTATGAACAGATTTTTGTCCTCTGTATAGTAAACAGTCAATATTAATAACAATATAATTTCAAACTGAAGAGAACTGCACAGTTATTCAAATTTGGTTCAGTGGATAATAAAAGTATATGTATACAGTTAGTACAAATGATTCCACCTAACTTAAAAAAGAGAGAAAGAAAGCCTAAAAAATTAAAATTAGTCCAAGATTATAAAAAGAAAGGAATCGGAAAGCTAAGGAATCCCATCAAACAACAATAATGGTGATAATAATATCTCATTTCTAATTCAGTTGGATTAAGGCATCATCGTACGATATCATTTGTGATAGTAAAATATAGGTCATAACATATATATTGTTATCATCATGGATGCATTTTTCGTTGAATATTTGAAAAGGGCTACTATATGGCATAATATTGCAATATTTATGGCTTGTTTGCAGGAGGTTCTTTTTAAATACCACTTATAGTGAAACCAAAGGTATAATATATGATTTATTGGTATTTATTGAGTCGTACTAACCAAAACATGCATAAGTATAAATTTTTTGATATTTTTCATCCATGCAACAAAATTTCATATAAAAATTCAATTGCATCTTTGATTGTTGTTCAATCTGTGAATAAAATTATCCATTTTGAAACCGGAATCTAATACACTGTGGGGACTATATACCGTTAATGAAGTAAATTAACATCCCTTGAGAAATCTGATAGTTTGAACCAAGCACGAGATCTTGGTTTCTGTGTCGGTTTCAACTTTTTGTAAATTTAGGAATTCAATCTAGTTCTAAAATTATGATACTTAGTTGAAAAAACTATATGATTTATCGTTAATTGAAAAAGAAGATTTAAACAAACAATATTGATTAATTTATAAATAGCTGTAAATTTTAAATTTGTTATTCATTGCATCATTTTCCACCTTTTTGAGTTACACATTCACACATATTTTGTAGTTTTGTATGTTTCTAAGTCAAAATTTCTAAGATCGAATATTCATATATTTAAAACTTAAATTAGTTTTTATTTGAATTTCTAATGTTAAGAAAAGGTCAATGGGTTTTACCAAATTGAATTTATAGTTTAGATCTGTCTTAGGCTATAGTAAAATCAAAACAGAACGATTATTGGAATGACCTGAAGATTTTCGACCTCAAAAATCGACACTAGTACGTCCACTGTATAGAGTGTCGAGCTATCAAGTGCAGAAATCCTAGACTGTTAGGGTTAAGAAGAAAAAGAGATAAAATAAGAAATAGAAAAAATAACACAGAATCTCACAATCGTAGAGGGACAAAATATAATGTACAATAGCAGCATTTTATACAAAGAAAAAGCTGTAACTGTCAATATATATACAAGATATCATAGTACAACGAACTTGGACAGTATAATAACTTGTCCTAAGATACTGACTATACAGTCTATGATACATAACGGAATATAATCTATACGTCTCTGCCATCCAGCTCGTCTCCGGGCTCCAAAGCGTCCTAACCTGAAATCCTGTAACACTCGGTCTCACCCGAGCATTACAGTAAAGTAAAACCCGAGTCGGGCTGGAAACCAACATGAGTAAACCCATTTAATTTGAAATACTTAAGTTATAAAACCTCTTTGAAAAACCAAGGTAATTTGTATATCAGACAAGTTTTTATCTGATTAAATCCAACACTTTTACAGAAAGTCCATCGATATTGTAATAATGTCTGAATACAGCTACTTATTTAAAATAATCCAGTTTACTTAATTTAATCAATTCCAGCCTATTGGATTCCAAAATCAAACCCGTAAAGATTTTTAGTAGTTCTTAAATCGAAGTGGTTCCAAATACCGCTAATATTCGATCCTGGTCTCTTCGAATCCAAAGCCATCTTTAAGGCCAAGTTGTTTTTGCCAAATAATCCAATTTCACAATGTCAACATTCACAGAGAAACTCCATCACAATATCTATTCAAATAAAACATCTCACGGTTTATATTTAATTGTCTATATTACGGGGTACTTCATAGCACAGATCAACTGAAAAGAACACACTAGAGGAATCAAGGAGAATCAATATACAGAACCTTTAAACCATTCATAGTCTATATTAACCAATCACACTATCATTAATATCATTTAAACAACATTAAATATACTTTTTCAAATCCTGTTTACTTTTATTGAAATTTATTTCAACTATTTATTTTACTTTAAATAAATCCTATAGATTAATCAATAACTAACATATATACATTAGCCTAGGGTTTTGTTAATTTAAAAGTTTTAAATCACTTTACTACCATTAACCACTAACTAATTATTTTTCAATTTATTATTAAATAAGTGTATGAAGAAGTTTCTAATGAGATAAGACAACTTGGTTATTACATTTTATGAAAACCATGAATTTAAAGTCAAAAATAAGACAGCTAAAAGAAATTTGATTTTGGGAAAATACTTAAGACATTTGTTATTCTTTTTATTTTATTTTAAACATTGGCCCATTGGCCCACAAACGCGGTTACCCAGAAAATCCCATACCCTTCCTTTTCTCCTTATCATTCCTTTACTCTACTAATCCTATTTGCTACTACCAGACACACAAGACATGACATGCACGTGCACACACCATCGGAGACACGCCGACCATCGATGTCTCCACCCTTAGGTCATCATCGTCCCCCGACCTCCCAGGCCACCTAGAATCCCACGACGACGCCGAAATCCAAAATCGAGCAATTCACCCCTCCTTGGAAGGAAACCCGATAACCTATTTTTACCTCATGCCGCCGTCGTCGACCACCAGAGACCCAACCACCTCGCCTAAAGCATTGCCTAGCTCCCTTATTCCTTTTCCCCTTCACCGCATCATCCCGTAGCCACCATGACGCTGCAATCGTACGAAAACCCACCTCAATCATAAATGTGCCTAAAACCATATTCCTTCTCCAACCCGCCACCACGTCATCATAAAATCACGCCACCATTTTTCCTGTGACCACCAACCACTCGACCTCCTCTGACCAAAACTTTGATGTCGACAAACCACGCGATCACCAGGATCGACCCACGACCACAATCCCGCCATCACACCCTACCTCATCGATCCTGCAAGTGAAATTCAAGATAAAGCTACCAAAATTCATAATTTCTCAAGCCGATTCCAGTTATGTAGGTGAAAACAATATTTAACATTGTCGACTTTTCTTGAAATGTTTGCTTACTTACTGTACATCCAATTTGTAGTATTTCTATTTGATAATATTCTATGCAAATTTTTTTAAAGTATACTCTAGTACAAACAAAAAAAATTCAAGCTTTATGGGCTTAAACTTCCTAGGTGAAGAGGTATGGATTTTTTTTTTAAGGTTGAACATGGCAAAAATGTGGAACAGAGGCAAGAAATATGTACAGGCATTCATATCCATCCATATACAGGCATATATACACATTTTATTCTTATGAAACCACATATTCATACTGTTACTTCTACTTAATCTTTAAACATAATCACATTATAAGGAAGGTTAGATTTTGAAAGGAAGTTTACTCACAGACAAATATTTTGAATAGAGAACAATAGTTTTGAAAACTGCTGCTTGATGACGATCTCTAATGAGTTGAGTTGTTTTAAGTTTGTGAAATGGTAGTGATGTTTATCTTTTTGTTTAACTTAGTTAGTTTTCGAATGAATGAAATAAGAAGACAGCGCAGGCATATGTAAGAAAGTATAGGCTGCAGTTCTGTACACGGTAAATTCTTTTTTTTCAAATTTTCTTTCTAGTTTCTATTTTATTTAATTCCTTTAGTCAGCAATTTGCTTTTGACCTGATTTGATTTTTTTGAAAAAAGATGTGATTTATTGAAATGGGATTTGACATTTTATGTGTTTGAGTGGATGTGCATTTAACGTGTGTTCCCTCTTTTGTTTACATACATATATTCATTCATATACATTCATATGTATACAAATATGGTTTTTTCTTATTTTCCTTATACCCCTATACATATACATATATACTTATTTAATATATAACAAGCTGTAGCAACTGCTTCAGCATAAAAATGTTTAGGTAAATTATTATCAGAAAGCATTGTACGAGCACACTCTTGAATCGTTCTATTCTTACGTTCTACTACTCTGTTTTGTTGTGGAGTTCTTGGAAATGAAAAGTTGTGAGTAATTCCCTTTTGAGTACAGAAATTCTCAAAATTTTCATTTTCAAATTCGCCACCGTGATCACTTCGAATAGTTTTAATTCTGAAAGAATGTTGTTTTTGAATTCTTTTAGAAAAGTTTTTAAATATTTCAAAAGCATCACTTTTATGTTTTAAAAAGATTGTCCAAGTATATATTGAATAATCATCTACTATAAAAAAACATATTTACTATGGTTAATTGATTGAACTTGAGATGGACCAAATAAATCTAAATGAAGTAATTCTAGAGGACTAGAGGTAGAAATAGCATCTTTTAATTTAAATGAACCTTTCTTAAGTTTTCCTAATTGACAAGCATCACAAATACTATCTACTTTAAAGTTTAACTTGGGTAGACCTCTAACTAAGTCAAGTTTTGATATCCTAGATAATAATTTGAAATTCAAATGGCCAAATCTTTTATGCCAAATCCAAGGGTCACTTATATTAGCCAAAAGACATAGATTATCATTTGAAATTTTCATACTAAGGATATAAATATTTTTCTTCCTAATACCTTCAAAAATTATGTTAGACTTCTCATCTTCAATGTGACATTTATCTTTTTCAAATTTAATTTTAAAACCTTTATCGCAAAGTTGACTTATACAAAGCAGATTATGTTTTAAGTTCCTAGCTAATAAAACATCAAAAATAAGTAAAGTTTTAGAGTTACCGACATTGCCGACGCCAACCACATATCCTTTAGAGTTGTCACCAAAATTGACTAATCCACCATCTTGATAAGTAATGTCCTTGAGTATATCGGGATTTCCAGTCATGTGCCTCGAACAGCCACTATCAAGTATCCATTTATCTTTCTCAATTTGCACAGTTTGTCCATTGGGTGTTGATTCGTTAAAAGCCATATAACATGTCTGTTCCTGCATAACACGCCAATTCGGTAGATAACTTGATTTTTCAAAATAACTATATGCAGACTTATGATACTTTGATGAAATGCATATATTCAAAACAGTTTTAACACAATTTTCCAAAAATGCCATTTTTATATTTTTCAATTTTCAGATTATGAAAACAATGAAAACCAATGCTCTGATACCAATTGTTGGGATGCGGATTAAGGATCTTAAGGCAGAAATAACACTAGAGGGAGGTGAATAGTATTTTAAAGAAAATATGAACTGTATGACAAAATTAAAACTTTCAACACAAATATAAACAGAATTCTAACACAGAATGATCAAAGAACATATAACAAATGCAAATAGTAAAGTAAAGCAAGTAAAAGGAAAGAACACACCGGATTTTATACTGGTTCGGAATCCTCCTACATCGAGTCCTGCACCAAGGCAATATCCTTGTACAGATTTTTATAAGCCAATATCCAAATTACAACCCTCAATTTCTAAGGCCTTGAGGAACCCTCCTATCTCCGAGTCTGGGGTAAACTCTCTTAATTTACGGGACACAAGATCACCCTAATACTTCTTAATAACAATCCTTTTGAATGGATAGACTTTATGGACTTTTTGAATACAAATTAATCCTATAACTCTGAATAGCACTTTGATCTTTGGTAGAATGATGGAGAATCAAATAGAGAGAGTATCTAAATGATTTCCTATTGAGAATTTGGCAGAATGATGGCACAATCTTGAAAATGTGAAGTTTTATGGATATGGAATGGTGGAGAAGAAAGAATGAAGAAAATAAGAAAGTAGTTGTTAAAAAAAATCGTTTTGGAAGCCTTTATATAGATGCACAACAGTCATAACCATTGACGAAAGGTTTTTGAACGAATGGACACTTCTTTTGAAAATTGAATTTTGAATCCAACTGTCACCATGTCGACATGGGGTATCCCCATATGTCAACATCCCTTAGTTCAAAATTATAGTGATGTTGTTTTGTAAAGACAGTTGAATTTAAAACAAGTTGAAACTTTTCTGAAGCAAAGTAAAGTGTTTAAACAATATTTTGAGGTAGAGAATGATTATAAAACATTAAGTTAAATATATACATATAATTGATATAGACCGTCAATTATATAAGTAATATTTAAAATCAGAATAAGTTTTGATGTTTTAAAAATAGAAGTTTTTAAAATCAGAATAGAGGAATATTTCAAGGCTAAAACAAAGTTTGAAAACATTTTTGAAAACATGATTTTGAAAGCTAAAACATTTTGAAAACAGGTTTAAAAACATTTTAAAAAATCTATTCAAACTGAAATTGCAAGAACCTTCCTATAGAGCTCCTCCATAGGACTCGAGAACTTGTACAAAGTAGTTTAAATGATTTTGATTTTCGTGGGTTTGTAAGCCACTTGTCGTAGGTTTGTAAGCTACTTGTAGTGGGTTTGTAAGCCACTGGTTTCGATAGAAATTGGGTTCCATCCCAAAAGAAAATTGGAAGAAAGATGAGAGTGCTATTATGAAGTTTTAACAAAATACTAGACACTTATCTTGAGATCTTGAAATCTTGATTCTCTAGAGTCTTGAATCTTGAATCTTTAATCTTCATCTTGATGCTTGAGTCTTTATACTGATCAGTCTTCGATGATACCTGCATATACTTCCTATATACATACATACATATATATATATATATATATGGAAATGTTAGTATATATTTTATAAAGTAAAGTATAATAACTATATAAGGTTGTTGTCATCAAAACATCATCAACTCAGTTCCTAACAATCTCCCCCTTTTTGATGATGACAACCTCTATTTATAAAATATTCTTACCATACCATAACTCCCCCTTACTCCGTGATTTTTTCTTAAAACTACAACTCCCCCTTACTCCATGACTCCCCCTTACACCAAGCATATATATTTTTATAACTTTCTCCCTCTTTGTCATCAACAAAAACTGTTAACTACTTAAGAATTCAAGAATGATTAGTATGAACAAATAATATGTATAGAACAAGCATGAAACAATGAGTATAAGTGAACACATTTTAGTTATTACAACATATATAAGAACATACATAAACACGAACAAACAAAACAATTTAAAACAAAGAATAAAATGAAGGTATGCTTTAATGGCGATCCTTAACTATAGGAGACTTATTAATCGAACAATTGGGGTAGTGGAGAAAAAAGTTTCCACGTTGTTCAATTATGTTTCCATTAGTATCAACAAGGATCTCACCAACGCAAATAACGCTCTCGTCCGTATACATAGGGACTTCGGGTTGAGGTAAAGGTTGATCTTCCTCTTGGCCTTCTTGTGGTTCTTCCATAGGTTCTTCTTCCTCGGATTCCATGGCTTGTGAAGAGTCTTCAATATTAATAGGATTTGTACGGTTATCCATAAGGAATTTTTGTACATTCCTAATAATATTCCCTTGCCTTTGTTGTTCTCTAGCCATCCTAAGTTGACTTACTTGAATTTCAGTCATCAATTGAAGGATATCTTTCATCTTCTCTTGCAATTTGATCACTCGAGCGTGCGTAGTTCGTTGAAATGGATCAGAATGAGGAGATGTGGGTGAAGTGGGTTCATTACTAGAAGAGGAGGCCATTATTTTATTGTTTCAGAAGTTATTTACAGAGAATATAGTGAAGAAAGAGGAGAGAAAACGAAATAAATAGATAAATAACCAAATAACTAACTTTGGAGGAAAATTCAATTTTCAATTTTTGTTGGGTATGTCGACATCATGAGATGGGGCATGTTGACATGTCCTTCATAAAAAGTGTAATTTTTATTTTGAATTTTTATTGATTATTATATTATATTATTTTATATTTCAGATTTTGAACAAATACCTAATTCTCTTCTAAACTTAGTAAAATTCTGTTTGGTTAATGGTTTAGTTAATATATCAGCAATTTGTTTTTCAGTATTTATATAATCTAGAGTTATTATTTCTTTAGTTATATTGTCTCTAGGAAAATGATGTCTTATATCAATATGTTTAGTTCTAGCATGATGAGTTGGATTTTTAGATAGATTTATTGCACTAGTATTATCACAATATATTGGTGATTTACTTATGTTAATTCCAAAATCTTTTAAAGTTTGTTGCATATATATGACTTGTGAACAGGCCAGAGCAGCAGATATATACTCTGCTTCAGTTGTTGACAAGGAAACAGTATTTTGTTTCTTGCTGAACCAGGAAACCAGTGAATGTCCTAGAAAGTGACAAGTTCCACTTGTACTCTTTCGGTCTGATTTACAACCAACATAATCAGCGTCACAATATGATATTAAATCAAAAGTATTATTTTAAAAATAAAATAAACCATAATATAAAGTGTATTTTACATACCTTAAAATTCTTTTAACAGCTTTTAAGTGAGTTTCTTTAGGTTGTGATTGGTATCTTGCACAGAGACAAACACTATGCATAATATCGGGACAACTCGCTGTTATATAGAGTAGCGAACCAATCATTCCCCTATATAAAGTTTGATCAATATCTTTTGATTTATCTTCTTTACTTAAACCTACATTTGTTGACACTGGAGTTGGTTTCCCACCAGAGGTGCCTAAACCAAATTTATTGATTTAGTCTTTAGCATATTTTTCTTGACTTATGAAGATTCCATTTTCTAGTTGTTTAATTTGAAGCCCTAAGAAGAAACTTAATTCTCCCATGTGACTCATTTCAAGTTTTTAGTCATTATATCTGAAAATTCTTTATTCGTTATGTTATTAGTTGATCCAAAGATTATATCATCTACATATATTTGAACCAGTTGAATATCTTGATTATTTCTTTTAATAAAAAGTGTTGTATCTACTTTACCAATTTCAAAACCAGATTGAAGTAAATAAGATCTTAGTCTTTCATACCAGGCTCTAGGAGCTTGCTTTAGACTATATAGAGCTTTCTTTAACTTGTATACATGGTTTGGAAATTTATTATCTTTAAAAAGTGGAGGTTGTTCAACATAAACATCTTCTTTTACAAAACCATTTAGAAAAGCACTTTTAACATCCATTTGATATAATTTGAAATTATTATAATTAGCGAAAGCAAGTAGAATTCTTATAGCTTCTAATCTTGCTACGGGGGCAAAGGTTTCATCATAGTCAATTCCTTCTTCTTGACAATAATCTTGCGCGACTAAAAGAGCTTTATTTCTTACGACCTCACCGAGTTCATTCATTTTATTTTTATAAACCCATTTAGTTCCAATTATACTTTTATCCTCAGGTTTAGGAACAAGTTCCCATACATCATTTCTGGTAAATTGATTTAATTCTTCTTGCATTGCAAGAATCCATGAATCATCAGACGATGCTTCCTTTGGATTTTTAGGTTCAATTGTTGATATAAAGGCTACATTACTCATACTACTTAATTGATTTCTAGTTCTTACTACAGATTCAATATTTCCTAAAACATTTTCTATAGGATGATCTTTTGATATTTTAAATCTCTTATTAGGTTGATTTATTTCACTAATAGTTTCATTAGATTGATTTAAATTTATAAAATCTTCTTCATCATCTATTTGTACAATATCTTTAAGATTTTCATCAAAAGATACATGCATAGTTTCTTCAATAGTATTAGTTTTTAAATTAAAAACTCTAAATGCTTTGCATCTATTAGAATAACCAATAAAGAATCCTTTATCAGCTTTTGGTTCAAATTTATCTAAATTATCTTTTGTATTAAGTATAAAACATTTACTCCCAAAGACTTTAAAATAATCAACTATAGGTTTCTTATTATAAAGTAATTCATATGGGGTTTTATTTGTTAATGGTCTAATTAAAATTCTATTTAATATATAACAAGCTGTAGCAACTGCTTCAGCCCAAAAATGTTTAGGTAAATTATTATCAGAAAGCATTGTACGAGCACACTCTTGAATCGTTCTATTCTTACGTTCTACTACTCCGTTTTGTTGTGGAGTTCTTGGAAATGAAAAGTTGTGAGTAATTCCCTTTTGAGTACAGAAATTCTCAAAATTTTCATTTTCAAATTCGCCACCGTGATCACTTCGAATAGTTTTAATTTTGAAAGAATGTTGTTTTTGAATTCTTTTAGAAAAGTTTTTAAATATTTCAAAAGCATCACTTTTATGTTTTAAAAAGATTGTCCAAGTATATCTTGAATAATCATCTACTATAAAAAAAACATATTTACTATGGTTAATTGATTGAACTTGAGATGGACCAAATAAATCTAAATGAAGTAATTCTAGAGGACTAGAGGTAGAAATAACATCTTTTAATTTAAATGAACCTTTCTTAAGTTTTCCTAATTGACAAGCATCACAAATACTATCTACTTTAAAGTTTAACTTGGGTAGACCTCTAACTAAGTCAAGTTTTGATATACTAGATAATAATTTGAAATTCAAATGGCCAAATCTTTTATGCCAAATCCAAGGGTCACTTGTATTAGCCAAAAGACATAGATTATCATTTGAAATTTTCATACTAAGGATATAAATATTTTTCTTCCTAATACCTTCAAAAATTATATTAGACTTATCATCTTCAATGTGACATTTATCTTTTTCAAATTAAATTTTAAAACCTTTATCGCAAAGTTGACTTATACAAATCAGATTATGTTTTAAGTTCCTAACTAATAAAACATCAGAAATAAGTAAAGTTTTAGAGTTACCGACATTGCCGACGCCAACCACATATCCTTTAGAGTTGTCACCAAAATTGACTAATCCACCATCTTGATAAGTAATGTCCTTGAGTATATCGGGATTTCCAGTCATGTGCCTCGAACAGCCACTATCAAGTATCCATTTATCTTTCTCAATTTGCACAGGTTGTCCATTGGGTGTTGATTCGTTAAAAGCCATATAACATGTCTGTTCCTGCAAAACACACCAATTCGGTAGATAACTTGATTTTTCAAAATAACTATATGCAGACTAATGATACTTTGATGAAATGCATAGATTCAAAACAGTTTTAACACAATTTTCCAAAAATGCCATTTTTATATTTTTCAATTTTCAGATTATGAAAACAATGAAAACCAATGCTCTGATACCAATTGTTGGGATGCGGATTAAGGATCTTAAGGCAGAAATAACACTAGAAGGGGGTGAATAGTGTTTTAAAGAAAATATGAACTGTATGACTAAATTAAAACTTTCAACACAAATATAAACAGAATTCTAACACAGAATGATCAAAGAACATATAGCAAATGCAAATAGTAAAGTAAAGCAAGTAAAAGGAAAGAACACACCAGATTTTATACTGGTTCAGAATCCTCCTACATCCAGTCCTGCACCAAGGCAATATCCTTGTACAGATTTTTATAAGCCAATATCCAAATTACAACCCTCAATTTCTAAGGCCTTGAGGAACCCTCCTATCTCCGAGTCTGGGGTAAACTCTCTTGATTTACGGGACACAAGATCACCCTAATACTTCTTAATAACAATCCTTTTGAATGGATAGACTCTATGGACTTTTTGAATACAAATTAATCCTATAACTCTGAATAGCACTTTGATCTTTGGTAGAATGATGGAGAATCAAATAGAGAGAGTATTTAAATGATTTCCTATTGAGAATTTGGCAGAATGATGGCATGATCTTGAAAATATGAAGTTTTATGGATATGGAATGGTGGAGAAGTAAGAGTGAAGAAAATAAGAAAGTAGTTGTTAAAAAAATTCGTTTTGGAAGCCTTTATATAGATGCACAACAGTCATAACCATTGGTGAAAGGTTTTTGAATGAATGGACACTTCTTTTGAAGATTGAATTTTGAATCCAACTGTCACCATGTCGACATGGGGTATCCCCATATGTCGACGTCCCTTAGTTCAAAATTATAGAGATGTTGTTTTGTAAAGACAATTGAATTTAAAACAAGTTGAAACTTCTCTGAAGCAAAGTAAAGTGTTTGAACAATATTTTAAGATAGAGAATGAATATAAAACATTATTTTAAATATATATATATATATATATATAATTGATATAGACCGTCAATTATATAAGTAATATTTAAAATCAGAATAAGTTTTGATGTTTTAAAAATAAAAGTTTTTAAAATCAGGATAGAGGAATATTTCAAGGCTAAAACAAAGTTTGAAAACATTTTTGAAAACATGATTTTGAAAGCTAAAACATTTTGAAAACAGATTTAAAAAAATTTTGAAAAATCTATTCAAACTGAAATTGCAAGAACCTTCCTACAGAGCTCCTCCATAGGACTCGAGAACTTGTACAAAGTAGTTTAAATGATTTTGATTGTCGTAGGTTTATAAGCCACTTGTCGTAGGTTTGTAAGCTACTTGTCGTGGGTTTGTAAGCCACTGGTTTCGATAGAAATTGGGTTCCATCCCAAAAGAAAATTGGAAGAAAGATGAGAGTGCTATTATGAAGTTTTAACAAAATACTAGACACTTATCTTGAGATCTTGAAATCTTGATTCTCTAGAGTCTTGAATCTTGAATCTTCATCTTGATGCTTGAGTCTTTATACTGATCAGTCTTCGATGATACCTGCATATACTTCCTGTATACATATATATATATATCTATCTATATGGAAATGTTAGTATATATTTTATAAAGTAAAGTATAATAACTATATAAGGTAGTTGTCATCAAAACATCATCAACTAAGTTCCTAACATATATATATATATATATATATATATATTCGCATTTGTACAACTTTCCTATATTTTGCTTTGTATGCATATATACATTTATATATACTTTATCCACATCATAAGCCTATATATTCTTAATTATCATATACATATTTACACATTTTCATGTATATTATTTCATATGGGCATACAATCATATACTTGTTTATCTAGATACTTATATATGCATACATACATACATACATATACATATATTTTCAAACATCATAAAGCTTGTACCTATATATTTATGGATATTTCATCTCAAATTAAATGATGAAGTTTATATATACATATAATTTACTATTTAAAAGATTTATCACATTTTAGAGATTCTATAATTAAATATCCTATATAGTTTTTAAGCCAATTTATATATGTCCACATATTTTAATTATCAGAAATTTTATTTGTTCGACTAATTAACATTAATATTTCAATAATAAAATCAGCTAATCACCCAATTAGCCCACGCCAAAAAATCTGGGTCATTACAAATATAATCTTAATATGACAGTCGAAAGTACAAACCTTGGTTTGAATCGTGAATTGTTAGCAAAAGCACATCTAATGTATCAGAAAAAAGACGATAATATCCATGGGAGAAAAATAATGATTCTTTAACAGGACTGGTTTGAAAATCAATTTGTGAAGAAAGTTATTCTATATGACACCCATATAGTAAAGAAATGAATAGTATATTGAAATTGAAAGTAGCAAATTTAGCGCGTATATCAATTTAACAAATGTAGGCTTTAAACATGGATCCAAATCATGTAATAGACAGAGAGCAGTCTAAGTGGCAAATTTGGGCAAAATAAAAAAAAAAATACAAATAAAATTTACTGCCAAATTTTAACGGTATTAAAAGAAGATACAAATACTGATTTTTCAAAATGAATATTTCAAAAATAAAACCAAGTGTTCATATTAAATATAGTGCAATAAATTAACAACCCATATTCTAAAATTGTAATTATTTAAGCGTTCAAGATTCAAACCATCTACAGCAAAATTCATGTTCCTAATTTGATTTTAAAGCCAAGGAAAGTGAAGTAATGGAACCAAAAAAGGAAATTCCTTACTTTACTTACTTCATATGTAAACATTAAAATAAAACATATAGGGAAGAAGAAAATACATTAGGTGTAAATTAGGCAAAGCAATTTTCTTTAAAGGAAAAGGAAAAATGGAGTTATCTTTCACAGGTATACTTTGTTTCATCTTAAAGGCACAATATCTCATTTATGAACCTCATAAACAAATCAAAAAATATGCCTTAGTTATGAACTTGTGCCTTGTCAGTGAATGATGACTGAAAAATAAGTGCATTAGTTATACCATTTTCAAAGCCAAGAACTATTGTGAATGTATGTGTTAAGCATGTTTTTTAAGAAGAAGATAGTTATATGAAGACTCAGAAAACATTATCATCATAAAAATATAACAAAGTTGAAAGATTTAGTTATTTTCAAGTTCAAAATTTTGGAGAGAAGTAATATGAGAGATAAATAAATACCGAACATGTAATTAACTATTCAAAATATCAGTATTTCTCTCTTCAAACTGTGCTTACATAACGTAAAAAACACATATTTAAATAATAATTGAAGCATTAGAGTTGCACTTAGATTTGTACTCTTAGTGTGTTGTAGTTAGGAAGCTCATTACTTATACTTTGAACACCTACAAGTTTGGATTTTCCTTTAAAGTTAAGGTGTTGCTGTAATGATTGTACAGTTGTTTGAATTTTTTAAGATTTTTTGAAAGGAAAACGGTACAAAATAACTTAATTGTCATTATATGAAGCCTTTATATCTTGAATGGTAATAACCACCACAGACGAAAATCAAGAAACTTGAAATGATTTTAAAAGAAATTGATCTATTTTTGTACTAAATTCAATGTTATCCTCAAAGTTTAATGTAAAACAACATATCTGTACGAAAAGCTATTAAGGTAAGAAAGCACACTAATTGAATATAAGCTTGAAGCAATAAAAGCATGCATGATAAAAAGCCACTTAATAATTGAAGTAACATTTACTTTTTTACCAATGAAGTAGGGTCGTCTTAATTAGTTTCCGTAGGATCAAAGCCTCTAGAACCAAACAGTCCAAAAGATTCAAAACTTAATTAGAAGCATCATATTTTACTCTTAGTACCAACTTAGCTTCTTCTTTTCCCTTATAAAATGTGATATCAGGTTTGAGTTTGTTGATTCTAATAGTCGATTCAATACCAAGTGTTTTTAAGGCTAGGTGGTCATGTGCAAGATTTCGTGTTGAATATGCTAGTATATGATTTTTGTTTGATGATTATAAAAATATATATATTCATTTAAATGTATTTGTTATTGTACTATTTTATTCTTTACATAATTAAATAAATATATGTTGAGTGAAATAAATAACACAGGATTTAAATTCATACAAATATTTTATTCAAACAAATATTTTATTACAATTTTGAATAGTACAAATTTGAGCTCTCACTATACATACACAATTTCAATTACAATACAATTTCTAATTATGTAACGACCCAGAATTTTGGGTCGCCAGATTTGAACATTTAATTCATTTTAAATTTTTAATATAGATTATAATTTGAATTTTTAAATAAATGACTTTGGTTAAGATAATAAAATTGGTCAAATTTCAAATACGAGGATTTAATTGGAATTTGAATAATAATAATTTAATGTTCGAAATTGAGATAAAAGGTAATTCAGGATGTAAATAGTGATAAAAATGGTTTTAAAAGTTTATCTTGAGTTATTTGAGTGTAAATAGCGGGGTGGAAATTTTAGAAGAATTTTATAGTCGATAAATTAATATTTGGAATTTTATATTAATTTAAAATGAATTTAATATTATTAAATATTGCAATTAATTCGATTTAAGTCCGGAATGAGCCAAAATGATTTTTAATGTGCTTATAAATTTTATATGAATTATTGTTAATTTAATAAAATTTGAAAAGTGGAAATTTTGAGTGATTTCGATAATTTCGAAAATCGCTTGATTTAATAGACGAGTTAAAATAGCCTTCCGGGGCACAGTCTCGGAATTCGACGAAACCAGTTTCATTTGATCCGTAATAGTTAGTTATTATCGGATTTCAATTTTCGTAGCAATCGGAGTTGTCGTTTGACCCCGGCAGCTCGAAACGCATTGAAATCGTTTTAATCGATTTAATTTAAAATTGAACGTTTAATTCCGTAACTCGCACATACGATCAAATTAGCTTACGAAACTTGTTCCATTGTGTCCGGAACGCGGAAAAACCCTAGAATCGCCTGTCGGAATGTGAGAATTGGAGTTCGTTTGCATTTGTGGATAAATTGAGAAAATTTGTTGATTAAAATATTATTAAATAACATATATATATTATAAAATTTCTTAAACCCTAGCCAAAACGCGAGGCCGCCGTTCCTATGTTATCAATGGCCGACATTTCACCTTGTTCTTTCTCATTTTTATCTCTATCCATCGATTTTCGTCAAATAGCACCAACTGGAAAGTCGTAATGCTTCTCGAGCTCTTCCTTATCAACGGGTATGATCGTCTTTTGCTGTGTGGTTTGAGAGAAATTACGTTTTGAAAGTCGCGACATACTTTCGTTCGTGCTCGATTCCAAGGAGCTGGAAGCGACCGAGCTTCTTGAGGTTTGGGGTGGGGGTCGAGGCGATGGAGGGCTTCACGATGGAGGCGTTGGATCGAAGTCTCGGCGATCGTTGTGAGGCCGTGGTTAGGGTTTTTTGTTGCGTTGTTGGGTTTCGGTGCCGACCTGGGTATTATGCGCGAGAGGAAGGAGAAGGAGGGGCCTCGATTTCGTATGAACGGTCTTGATTTACTTTGGTAATTAAATAAAGGAAATTGGTTTAAAAAATTGGTGATTTAACTTTAAATATTCATAACTTTTTCGTACGTAATCAGATTCGGACGAAATTGGTTGCGTTGGAATCGCAGAGACGAACACTACGTGATGGTGCAGATTCAGATTTATTCCAGGCAAGTAGAAATTTGGGTTAAAACGGACACCGTTCGGTTTAATTTGAATTTCGAACGCTCGCCGAAACTCAAGGTGAGTTATTCTCACTCACATCTGGATACTAGTAAAGTTAGACAGTTACCATTGATTATTGTTGGATGTTTAGCTGTTTATGTTAATTATTATCAAATTTGAATTGATATATGTGGTTGTGCTAATATTTGTGGATGCAGGGAAAACAGGTTGGAGGGATCCAACTGGATTCCTCACAATGTAGTAATATTTTTATAGTGATGATGATGCCTGTTATATTCTGTGATTGGTAAATTTGGAATTAAATTGTATGGTGACATTGTAGAATAAACTGTAAACCCAAATGTTAATTATAAAGAGATTTGGAGTTTTAATTATAAAGGAATTTAATTGGGTTTTCAAGAAGCTAAGAAAATTAATAAATAGGAAATTTAAAAGAATAAATAAAATTAGAATCTTTTGGATGGAAAACTGAACTAAAATTTAATCGGAATAATGTTGAGTAAATTATAAATCCATAAATAATTATAAATGGATAAATTGAATTTTAGAGAAACAAAAGATATGGTTAATAAAGAATTTTAAAGGGTTAAAATTTGAAATCTATTTAGAATGGAAATTGAAAATTTGGGGAATCTGAAATGGTAATCAAAGATAAATGTTATTAGTTGAAAATTTGGGAAAATAAATTTATGTTATTCAAAATATAAAACTAAAGTGAAATAATTGGACAGGAATCGAGAGAAGGATTTCTGTGATGTTTAAGTGGAAAATGAGATTTCCTGGGAGAACCCAAGTTCGAGTTTAAACTGTTTTTATAAGAAGAAAGTTCTAAAAGTTAAGCTTGTTTTAAAAAGAGTGGTTTGGAAATTACTATTTTAAAGTAATTATATATATATTAGCAATAGTAAATTTTATAAATACCTTAATAATTAACTTTACAAATGGACTTTCGCTTAAAGCTAGTTTCTTGAATAAAGTTGTTGAAATTTATTAATTTCTTTAAAAACTCTACTTTTTAATTATAGTATAACTAAAACCTTATTTCAAACCAAGTATATTTTGCATAATAGTTTTGTTTTAAATATTTTGAAATTATATTTTGAGTAAATAATTAGTAGTAAATTTACCTATTTTAAAGTATATATTTTAAACTAAAATGTTTTAAATTGTTTTTAAATCTAAACTGTTTTGGACTTGGATATTTCCAATGGGAATATATGGTAAATGATTTACCTTGTAAAGGAGAAATTTTGGGAAATGGTTTCAAATGAGATTTGAAAATTGGGTAACATATCCTTTAAAAGATATTTGAGGTAAATAAATAATATGGAATATTATTTATTGTGTGATGGATGCTTATGGATGTTTATAAATATAAATTGATAGTTAAATCACCGACTATCAATATTGGACAATGCGTTGATCGTTTCGAAGAGACCGGGATCGAGATTTATTTCTCGAAAACCACTTCGATCCGATTTGTACGTTTCGTGCGAAAAACGTGTTCGAAGTCGAAGATGGAGCAGTGAAAGTGCAAGGGCTAGTCGCTACTAATCCTGAGGATATTTCCAAAATGGATGTAGTAGGAGTAGTGCCTTCGGTTCCGTTCGAACCCGGGACGGACTTGTATAGACGAATGCTTGCGAAACATCGTCAGGTGGACGATGGGCATTCTAAGTGAAACGTTCTAAAAAGGTAACGTTTAGCCTCAAGCCTCATCAAATGGGAATGACTGAAAATCAGGGGATATGCAGCAAGGTTAGGTGGGTCATGCCCAAGCAGGACAAGATAATTCCCCTGTCTAGATGTCCCTTATTATATTTCGGCTTAGTGGGTGGTTGGTCGCGCCAACCACGGGGTTTATCTTGTTCGGGACTGTTCAGTAAGGAATGGTTCCGGCCTTGTGTTGCAGGGGATGAAGGGAGTAGTCCTCGGTACGGTGATCTAGGCCCCGTACTGTGACAGGTGGTACCCCAGTGCCTAGTCATTGTTGGAAATCCATTCTCCCTACGAGCCTTGTACGAGTTTTGTTTGTATTACCCACTTAGGTGGCTAGTAGCTGGAATTTAATAAATGTAACAATTTCGGCTATTTTATAAGTATTTGTGAATAGACCCTATTATAATATCAGAGGATTTCTATAAAATTGTTTTAGCTATCGTAAGGTAAAAACCCGACATGTTTATTTGTGGCGTGGTCTTACGAGATGCTTTTGTTTTCAAAGGATTTTGAAACTTTAATAATAAATTTGGATGCATTATTATCAGCTGGTATTCCAGACTGACTCGGGTGTTATTTCATTATAATGCTCGGGTCAGACCGAGTATTATTTGTACAGGACTTGATGCTTTGGAGCAGGAGAGGAGTTGGAGACCGAGACGTATTATCTACATATATATGTATAGTCCGCTGCTGTGATTGTATGGTATGTCTGAATGGTAATTTGATGTATATGAATCTCTGATGATGTGATGTATAAAAAGTTTAGATTTCATTTTGTGTAAAGTTCTATATTCATTATTATAGTTTATTCCGCTGCGATTGTGAGATTCTGTTATTGTTAGTTTCTTCTTCTTCTTCTATCTTTTCTTCTTTAACCCTAATGGTTCGTAATTCTGTGCCACTTGAGTTAATAGAGGTAGAATAGTGTTGATTCAAGGGGTACGGATTTGCGGGCTGTCACACTTGGTATCAGAGCTTAGGTTGGCGACAACCTAGGCTTTGGTGGGGTAATTACTCATCTAATAGAGTCGATAGTACTCTATAATGAGCTGAGAGTAATAATAGATATGAGAGCGTACTTGTTAGTGGATATAAAATTATTTTTATACTGTGTTGACTTATCGGTTGAGTGTTTATGAATTCTGGTCGGTACGGGAAGTACAACTGTATCGATAGAGGTTTCTAAACTCTTAAACAAGGTAAACCGACATAGTATTGTTTTAAAAGTGGGTAAATGAAATAATTTTACCCAAAATTATATTTTGATATAAAAGAAATGATTTTCTAGCTTATTATATTGGGTGTTTGTTGGTTATTACTACCATGATCAAGTAAGAATCTTGAATTTGATCAAAATTTGAAATAATAAGCTAATAATAATTTAAATATTAAATGGTTTATAACCCAATAGAATTAATTAAATATGTTGTGAGTAAGAAGTGAAATTAAAATTTGAATTGAACCAGAATTTAAATCCCGGAAGTTTTGGAAAGGATTTTAAAGGTAATGGAAATAAAAGGATTTGGGAAATTTAAAATCCTGGGAAGGATTGAAATGTTTTTCCAATGTATTGAAGGTAATGATGAAATATTGTTTTGAGTAATATGTTTGAATGGGAAAACTGTTTTGAAAAATTTGGGAAAGTAAGAAGCATTGAACTCACTTCAGTCGCTGGAAAATAATCCTGATGATGCTGGCCACATCATTAGAATTCATTTTGAGTTTCTAAAGTGATGGATTGCTTCCCTAGTATTGTTTGGATTTTGGGTATGCTAGTTGTTTGGGAAATCTCAAAGAAGGAAATTTGTTTTGGTATAAACAAATTATTTTGGAAATCTGGTAATTTGATTGATATACCAAATAGGAATATATATTGATTATTATTTCAAAATGGTTTTGAAATAAAACCGGGTAAATTGAATTCTGAGAAAATTCTAATTATATAATGTGTAAATTTAAATTGGATTAAGTATTGGATTTATTACGTAAAGTTGATGCTAATAAGAAGGAAGAAATGAAAATTTTAATCTTAGAATTAAAACTTGACTTAAGAAAATGAAAGTGGCTAAAATATGTTGAAGTGAATTGAAATTTGAATTAAACCTGGATAAGTAAAATAAATTGGACTTAAAATAAAATTGATTTGAATTAAATTAAAATGTAAGATGACCTAGGAATTGTGGGTCATTGTGAAATGAATTGAACTCTTGAGCTATCAGGTGTTATGCTTATAGTTGAAACTATGGATTTGAAATTAGCAAAGGATTAAGGTGAAAGAAGATTAGTAACCTTAAGAATTCAGTGAAACATATATATGTAAAATCTGAGATTGTGACTATAAGATGTAAATGGATTAAAATGAGCTATATAAGCTTTAAAATAAATAAGTTGGTGAACTTATAAAATAGAAATGGAAATTATAATCACAATGGGAAATAATGGAATGGAAGGGTGGATTCTAAATTTAATCTCAAATGAATGTGGATTGAGATAAGGTAAAGTGGGGTATAAAAGAAGTGAATAATCTTCACTTAGTAAACAAATTTTGAACTTGTATTTGGTGAATTAAAATTGTGAATTTGAAATGGAAGTAAATCTAAATGAAATGGAAAATTTAAAATTGAGAATTTGAATTTGAATTAGATCTAAATGAATTAAAATTAAATTGAATTGGATATAAAGGTGAAATGTAAATTTCTTATAATTGCATAAAGAAATTCATATTCTTAAGTTATTAAGGGTTATAATTTAAACTTATGATTATAAAATGAAAATGGATTTAGTAAACAATCTAAACTCTTGAATGGAAGTGAAATTGAAATCTATAAATGGAAAGAGTTGAATGGTGTGGCAAATTCAAAATTTGTTCATAAATGAATTGTAAAGTGAGAACATAAATGTGGATGTTCTTAAGTGGCAAATAAGTCTTGAACTTATGTATGGAAAAAAAAAACTTGTTTTGGTAATGAAGTTGAAATTGAATTTCAATTGAATAAATGAATAATATAAAAACAAAAGGGAAAGGTAGGAATTTAAATTGTTAAATGGAATAATGGGAAAATGGTGATATTATAAATGGATTCAGAGTAAATTGGGAAAGTGAATTAAACCTAATATGGATTAGGTTATTGACTGAATTAAATTACAAATTAATGGAATTTGTATTGTAATGGATAGAATTTGATAATTAGTCAAAATTTGAAGGTAAATAAAAATCCAGTTTGGGTTGGGATTTAATTTTGGTAATAAATATTGGAAGGGAGAATGAATAATGGAATTTGAATATATTAATGATGATTTGAATTGTGAATAAAATTCAAATGAGTGAAATAATTTAAGTGGGCTCTTTGCTAATAAAATAAATCCAAAATGGATTGAATAAATAGACAAAGAACATTCAAAATTTGTAAAGGGACAGGAATTTGATTGATATGGAAAAAAAAAATTTGAATTGCAAGTGAAATGGTATTAATTAATTTTTGTGATAAATTAAAGAGGTATGAGTTGTCAATAATCCAGAATGGAAGGATATTCATATAAATCTATTGGATAATGAATTGGAAATATAAGATTTGAGATATAATTCAATAATTGTGATAAAGCAAAAATGTTGGGGCTGTAAATGAAATAGAATGAGATGTTATTAATTTGAACTTAAATGATGATCGTGCGGTGTGAATAAGAAATTGAATTAAAAATTGAAATGGAATAAGAATGCTTGGATGGCGAACTATGCAAATTGAATGAAAGTAATAAAAGTCTAATCTGAAATTAATTTTAAATGGTATAAGCTTAAGAATTGGTTATTTGTTTGAATAACCACAACCTGCATAGAAATTTTCATTAAACTTAAGTGAATAAATATTTGAATAATTTGATATGGATTTGAAATCTAATTCTATGAGTTTGTATATAAATGCAAGCGAATTTACTTAAAGAAGATGGTTTTAAATTAATTAGATAATCGCAATCCAATTAAGCGATTTGGTAGATGATTGGTAAAGGAAATGCAAATGTTTCATGTTTAAAATAAAATTTGATTGTAAATCAAATTGGGAATATAGGCTAAAATAAAGAAATATAAGCAAGGCATATGTAATCATATTGAAATAGAAATGAATTGGTTGAAATAAATATGGATTGTATATAGTTGATTTGAGTATAAATCATTTAAGTGTAATAAAATGAAGTTGGACTTGGATAAGAGATTTGGAAAGCGATTGACATCTTTGAATTGTTAATAAAACGTGGTTAACATTATTGAAACAATGTCGAAATTGTGAAATTGTTTTTAAAGGTGATTAACATGCATTATTATGAAATTTGCTTGGTTAGGCTATGAAATTGGTTTGTTGGTTAAGATTTATGAAATGGTTGTGTTGGCTTACATTTATATTGGTAATGCTAATAAAATGTTCATATTATTGTAAGCTAATGAGTTTGTTTGAGTAAGTACAGGTGCGGGAGGCGTTCGAGAGAGTTGGAGCACGTATATGCATAATATTAACCGCTTGCTATTAAAATTTGCTAAAAATGTACGCCTACGCAAATATAATTGGGAAAATGATATATATATTGTGTTATATTCTGGTTTCCGGCCGTGTGGGCCGATGTATATATATTTGTGTATCCTGCGATATCGCAGAAGCTCCTCCGTACAGGGGAGACTCTGCCAAAATTTTCCGTAAATTTTGGGAGTTAGAAAATTTTTGGAAATTTTGAAAATTTGAAATTAACTTGGAAAGTTATAAGTTAAAATTAAAGGCTTTAGGGTAAATAAAGCAAATGGTTTTGAAATGGAATTGAAACTTTTTGGGGAAGTGAATGTAAGCTTTTAACTAAGCAAATAGGGTAAGTAAATGGGTTTGAAAGTATGTTCTACCTTATACAAATTTCGGGGACGAAATTTTTATAAGGGGGGAGGAATGTAACGACCCAGAATTTTGGGTCGCCAGATTTGAACATTTAATTCATTTTAAATGTTTAATATAGATTATAATTTGAATTTTTAAATAAATGACTTTGGTTAAGATAATAAAATTGGTCAAATTTCAAATACGAGGATTTAATTGGAATTTGAATAATAATAATTTAATGTTCGAAATTGAGATAAAAGGTAATTCAGGATGTAAATAGTGATAAAAATGGTTTTAAAAGTTTATCTTGAGTTATTTGAGTGTAAATAGCGGGGTGGAAATTTTAGAAGAATTTTATAGTCGATAAATTAATATTTGGAATTTTATATTAATTTAAAATGAATTTAATATTATTAAATATTGCAATTAATTCGATTTAAGTCCGGAATGAGCCAAAATGATTTTTAATGTGCTTATAAATTTTATATGAATTATTGTTAATTTAATAAAATTTGAAAAGTGGAAATTTTGAGTGATTTCGATAATTTCGAAAATCGCTTGATTTAATAGACGAGTTAAAATAGCCTTCCGGGGCACAGTCTCGGAATTCGACAAAACCAGTTTCATTTGATCCGTAATAGTTAGTTATTATCGGATTTCAATTTTCGTAGCAATCAGAGTTGTCGTTTGACCCCGGCAGCTCGAAACGCATTGAAATCGTTTTAATCGATTTAATTTAAAATTGAACGTTTAATTCCGTAACTCGCACATACGATCAAATTAGCTTACGAAACTTGTTCCATTGTGTCCGGAACGCGGAAAAACCCTAGAATCGCCTGTCGGAATGTGAGAATTGGAGTTCGTTTGCATTTGTGGATAAATTGAGAAAATTTGTTGATTAAAATATTATTAAATAACATATATATATTATAAAATTTCTTAAACCCTAGCCAAAACGCGAGGCCGCCGTTCCTATGTTATCAATGGCCGACATTTCACCTTGTTCTTTCTCATTTTTATCTCTATCCATCGATTTTCGTCAAATAGCACCAACTGGAAAGTCGTAATGCTTCTCGAGCTCTTCCTTATCAACGGGTATGATCGTCTTTTGCTGTGTGGTTTGAGAGAAATTACGTTTTGAAAGTCGCGACATACTTTCGTTCGTGCTCGATTCCAAGGAGCTGGAAGCGACCGAGCTTCTTGAGGTTTGGGGTGGGGGTCGAGGCGATGGAGGGCTTCACGATGGAGGCGTTGGATCGAAGTCTCGGCGATCGTTGTGAGGCCGTGGTTAGGGTTTTTTGTTGCGTTGTTGGGTTTCGGTGCCGACCTGGGTATTATGCGCGAGAGGAAGGAGAAGGAGGGGCCTCGATTTCGTATGAACGGTCTTGATTTACTTTGGTAATTAAATAAAGGAAATTGGTTTAAAAAATTGGTGATTTAACTTTAAATATTCATAACTTTTTCGTACGTAATCAGATTCGGACGAAATTGGTTGCGTTGGAATCGCAGAGACGAACACTACGTGATGGTGCAGATTCAGATTTATTCCGGGCAAGTAGAAATTTGGGTTAAAACGGACACCGTTCGGTTTAATTTGAATTTCGAACGCTCGCCGAAACTCAAGGTGAGTTATTCTCACTCACATCTGGATACTAGTAAAGTTAGACAGTTACCATTGATTATTGTTGGATGTTTAGCTGTTTATGTTAATTATTATCAAATTTGAATTGATATATGTGGTTGTGCTAATATTTGTGGATGCAGGGAAAACAGGTTGGAGGGATCCAACTGGATTCCTCACAATGTAGTAATATTTTTATAGTGATGATGATGCCTGTTATATTCTGTGATTGGTAAATTTGGAATTAAATTGTATGGTGACATTGTAGAATAAACTGTAAACCCAAATGTTAATTATAAAGAGATTTGGAGTTTTAATTATAAAGGAATTTAATTGGGTTTTCAAGAAGCTAAGAAAATTAATAAATAGGAAATTTAAAAGAATAAATAAAATTAGAATCTTTTGGATGGAAAACTGAACTAAAATTTAATCGGAATAATGTTGAGTAAATTATAAATCCATAAATAATTATAAATGGATAAATTGAATTTTAGAGAAACAAAAGATATGGTTAATAAAGAATTTTAAAGGGTTAAAATTTGAAATCTATTTAGAATGGAAATTGAAAATTTGGGGAATCTGAAATGGTAATCAAAGATAAATGTTATTAGTTGAAAATTTGGGAAAATAAATTTATGTTATTCAAAATATAAAACTAAAGTGAAATAATTGGACAGGAATCGAGAGAAGGATTTCTGTGATGTTTAAGTGGAAAATGAGATTTCCTGGGAGAACCCAAGTTCGAGTTTAAACTGTTTTTATAAGAAGAAAGTTCTAAAAGTTAAGCTTGTTTTAAAAAGAGTGGTTTGGAAATTACTATTTTAAAGTAATTATATATATATTAGCAATAGTAAATTTTATAAATACCTTAATAATTAACTTTACAAATGGACTTTCGCTTAAAGCTAGTTTCTTGAATAAAGTTGTTGAAATTTATTAATTTCTTTAAAAACTCTACTTTTTAATTATAGTATAACTAAAACCTTATTTCAAACCAAGTATATTTTGCATAATAGTTTTGTTTTAAATATTTTGAAATTATATTTTGAGTAAATAATTAGTAGTAAATTTACCTATTTTAAAGTATATATTTTAAACTAAAATGTTTTAAATTGTTTTTAAATCTAAACTGTTTTGGACTTGGATATTTCCAATGGGAATATATGGTAAATGATTTACCTTGTAAAGGAGAAATTTTGGGAAATGGTTTCAAATGAGATTTGAAAATTGGGTAACATATCCTTTAAAAGATATTTGAGGTAAATAAATAATATGGAATATTATTTATTGTGTGATGGATGCTTATGGATGTTTATAAATATAAATTGATAGTTAAATCACCGACTATCAATATTGGACAATGCGTTGATCGTTTCGAAGAGACCGGGATCGAGATTTATTTCTCGAAAACCACTTCGATCCGATTTGTACGTTTCGTGCGAAAAACGTGTTCGAAGTCGAAGATGGAGCAGTGAAAGTGCAAGGGCTAGTCGCTACTAATCCTGAGGATATTTCCAAAATGGATGTAGTAGGAGTAGTGCCTTCGGTTCCGTTCGAACCCGGGACGGACTTGTATAGACGAATGCTTGCGAAACATCGTCAGGTGGACGATGGGCATTCTAAGTGAAACGTTCTAAAAAGGTAACGTTTAGCCTCAAGCCTCATCAAATGGGAATGACTGAAAATCAGGGGATATGCAGCAAGGTTAGGTGGGTCATGCCCAAGCAGGACAAGATAATTCCCCTGTCTAGATGTCCCTTATTATATTTCGGCTTAGTGGGTGGTTGGTCGCGCCAACCACGGGGTTTATCTTGTTCGGGACTGTTCAGTAAGGAATGGTTCCGGCCTTGTGTTGCAGGGGATGAAGGGAGTAGTCCTCGGTACGGTGATCTAGGCCCCGTACTGTGACAGGTGGTACCCCAGTGCCTAGTCATTGTTGGAAATCCATTCTCCCTACGAGCCTTGTACGAGTTTTGTTTGTATTACCCACTTAGGTGGCTAGTAGCTGGAATTTAATAAATGTAACAATTTCGGCTATTTTATAAGTATTTGTGAATAGACCCTATTATAATATCAGAGGATTTCTATAAAATTGTTTTAGCTATCGTAAGGTAAAAACCCGACATGTTTATTTGTGGCGTGGTCTTACGAGATGCTTTTGTTTTCAAAGGATTTTGAAACTTTAATAATAAATTTGGATGCATTATTATCAGCTGGTATTCCAGACTGACTCGGGTGTTATTTCATTATAATGCTCGGGTCAGACCGAGTATTATTTGTACAGGACTTGATGCTTTGGAGCAGGAGAGGAGTTGGAGACCGAGACGTATTATCTACATATATATGTATAGTCCGCTGCTGTGATTGTATGGTATGTCTGAATGGTAATTTGATGTATATGAATCTCTGATGATGTGATGTATAAAAAGTTTAGATTTCATTTTGTGTAAAGTTCTATATTCATTATTATAGTTTATTCCGCTGCGATTGTGAGATTCTGTTATTGTTAGTTTCTTCTTCTTCTTCTATCTCTTCTTCTTTAACCCTAATGGTTCGTAATTCTGTGCCACTTGAGTTAATAGAGGTAGAATAGTGTTGATTCAAGGGGTACGGATTTGCGGGCTGTCACAAATTACAAAACAAATTTTCACTATACAATGTTTACGTCCATTTTCACCTAACTACATATCACTCATTCACTCGTATTTTATCTTCAACTTTATTCCAAACTGAATCCAGCATCTGAATTATCTGCAAAATAAACATTTGCACAGTAAAATTGATAAAGAAATATTTTGTAGAGTACATTAAAGTATGTGTTTTGAAAATGTTATTTGCCTCAATTATTTGGGATGTTCGCCATTTATTTTGTTTGAATCCATTCATACACGAACAACTTGTGACATGCACAATGTATCACTGTACATGCCACAAGGCCGTGCACACCGATATACACTTGATAAAATTGCAAGAACAGGCGAGCACAAGGTCAAACCCAACCAAATGGTGGATTCAACTTAGGTGAAATACAAAAAAGAATAGGATGGTCAAGTATGAGAGTCAATGGTCAGCCAACATGAATAAAATTCCAATGAAATAGCCGGACTCAAATGTACACAACCAGATCACACATGAACACTAGAATCATAAACATATACATAAGTGCGTCGACATAACCAGACCCAATAGACCAGATACAAATGGTTAGGTACAAAGAAATGGAGCAAGAAGTAAATGGCAGTACATGAGCATGATATGATCAAGCATAGTGTCTGCAGAAGTTCAATGAAATGATCAAAGAGGAACGATCAGTACATACATATATACATGTATGTTCACACATGTATACATATCAGAAGCAACTCAACCTGACATGTAACAAGCTCGAACACACTTAAACCAGAGATGTATGTTTATGAAATAAAGACTCAACACAAATGAACCTAGTCCAACAAACAAGCTCCAGACCAAACGAATAGCAAGTGCAACCAGATCAGTAAGACACAGCAGGAACCATACAGCATACATATATACATGCATCTCACATATGTATCTATTTATATACATGAATATGTGCACCAGACCTTCAATGTACTTGAAAACAAGATCAAAACAGGATGTAATGCTCATGAATTCAATGGACCAGACTTCAAGTGGAACTAGACAACAACTCAAATGTATAAAGACATGAGACCATAATTCAGTGCATATGCACCGGAGTGCAAAGCATAATAGAACCACATACAACAAGCTGACGTACATATATACATGTGTGAACACATATGTATACATATATACATGTAGTGACAACCAGACCAGTTCAATATGCAAGCAATTAAGCTACAACAAGGCTACACTCTATATGCAAACAAATATATACATGTACATAAGGAATATACAAGTTCAATGCACGGGGTCTCGAAGCAACAGACATGAAGCAACATGAAGACCAGATTACAAAATGTTCAAGTGCAACATGTAACCATACATCATCATCATCAATAAACCAGACTGCAATGAAGACTACATGAACAAGACAACTATACCAACTAGACTCCAAAGACACACATGCAAGCACTCAATCTCAACAAGCCAGTGAAACAAAAACAAATAAACAACTTCAAGATACTACAAGCAAACCATGAAATGACTCGAAGCAACACTTCAACAAGACTTCAAAACCACCCAGACCAGAGTAGTTTGAATGCATGAACACAAGCATGGATGGTCGAGCTACAAAAACATCAAAATGGAAGGCAACAACAAAGAAACAGATTAGCTTGAATACATCAACATTTAGACAGTTTTCTAAAGCAATGTAGAAAATAGTTCAATATGATCAGCACATACATACATGTATGTACATACATGTATGTATGTATACACATAATGAACATCACATGAAACCAATGCAAGCTACTGAACATAGAACTCCAAGCAAGCCATGACAGTGATCAAGCAATAATCGAACAAGTGCAACAAAGCATTCAGAGATGAACTCAATGAAGAAGGAGTTTACAAAAGAAATGATCACACAATTAGCAGTTCAAATAAATCGGTGCAGTTCGATGAAAGTCAAGAATTGTTTCATCAAGTCAAAGCCAGGTAATAACAGTGATTAAATTAAAAACCGAAGTCAAGGCCAAAAAGAACGGAACAATTTTGAATTTATGGAGATCGGTTAACCCAGTTTAGTGTTGCAGTGAAACCTGTCGATAAATGAACAAGTCAATCTTCACAAAGTTCAGATTATCCGAAAATTCAAATGCCAAAAAGAACGTAACCTACTTAATAACATATATCAACCAAATCCAACCGAGTATGACTTGAAAAAGTCAGTACAATCACAGGTATTCAAGAAAAATCCAACGGCCAAACAAAATTAGTTGAAGAATTCAAATCGAAAATACAAACGAAAATAAAGGGATTCGTTCCCTATATAACCCAGTTACATCATCGACAAATGCTTAGATTTGAGTTCAAGTAATTACCGAAAGCAATAAATCGTAAAACTCAAATCAAGTCGAGAATAATAAAAATTCGAAAAAGGCAAATCGCATAGTAGTTTTCTAACCATTCGATCTCGACAATTAGAGAAGCTGAAAGCCCATCAAAGCTAGGAGACGATTGAAGGAGCAAAGCGAAGCAAATTAATCACTTCAATTGCTCGAAATTCAAGCAGTAGCTTCAACATAGCAAAGCCCTAATTTTGAAAGAGGAGAACAAGATCGGCCGAAGCTTTTATACTCAGAGAAAATATTTTCATGAAATAAAAGAAAAGGGAAGTCGCCCTTTTTCTGTTTATTACTTAAGTGGGTCGGTTGTTATTATGTGGGCTTAGGGTCATTGTTTTAAGTGTTTATTTTCATTCTGTAATTTTCTTTTAAACTTTTGTTTATTTCTAGTCGTATGACTACGTTACGAACTATGGTGGTGCAGTTCGAGAATTCATAACTCAGTGGCTGAGTTGTGGCAGGGTTTTGAGCGTAGAGTTTGGTTAGTCGATAGCGGGTGTCGCAAGTTTACGTATGTAAGCATCTGACTACTTATTTTCTAGTAGAAACCTTGGGGGCAGCACGTAGGCAGAGTTTTGCCGAAGTTGGGTAAATCTGTGTTTTTCTATTTCTACTTTTATTATTCTGCTTTATCTGTACCGCAATTATTTTATATATATCCACATTAATTGTTATTACTATTAGTATCACCCTATTCACCCCCTCTTCCCCTCTAGGGTGAAATCAATCCTACAAGTGGTATCGGAGCTAGGAACAAAAACCAATTTTTATTATAAAATTTTGACTTTTTTTCAAAAACAATTTTTGTTTTAAAAACTTGATTTTTTAAATGGCTTCTTTTAATAATGCTTTTGTTGAGGGATAGTCCTTAGTTAGACCACCTATGTTCAATGGTAAATATGTTTACTGGAAAAATAGAATGAATTTTTTTCAAAAAACCATTGGTGCTTGGAATATGGTTGAGACAAGATATAGGACACTAATTATAGTGGTAGATAATTAAAAAATTGAAAAACCGATGGATCAATGGAAAGATCTTGAAAGTAAACTACATAATGCTAATGCTAAAGCTATGTATTCTATTATTTATTCATTAGATCAAATTGAATTTAATCGTGTCTCACATTGTCTAACTGTGCTAGAAATTTGACACACACTAGAAGTGACTCACGAAGGAACCTCCCAAGTCAAAAAATCTTGCATTGCCGTGCCTAGTAGCGAATATGAGAACTTCAGAATAGCCAAGGATGAAAATGTCAAAGAGATGTATAAATGACTTTCTCATCTCGTATACAAATCAAAAGTTCTCAGAAAACCATACACAAAATTGGAAATAGTCCAAAAAATCCTCAGGGTTCTTCCAAGAAATTTGAAGCGAAAGTTACTGCCATTTAAGGATCAAAAGATCTGAAACAAATCAAAGTTGAAGAAATCATCGGAAATCTCACCACTTATGAGCTAGAAATGAAATTAATGGAAGAACGTGAAGGAGGTGATACTCGAAAGAAATCAATAGCTCTCAAAGGAACAATAGAAAGCGATGATGATGATGATGGAACAGCTGAATCGACACTGATAATAAAGAGATTCAAAAAGTGGAACCACAAATATGGAAATCCAGCTCTAAATCAACAACTGAAAAGCAAAATAGTCAAAGTACTGACAACTCAGAACAACAGAAGATCATTTGTCACAAGTGCAACAAACCCGGTAACATCAAGCCCAATTGTCCTCATAATCGACTCGGCCAAGGGAAAAAATCGAAAAGGAGAAGTTTTGCAGCCACTTGGAATAAAAGTGATGATGATAATAAATGTACTGGCAGTGAAAGTGAAAAACAGATCTGTATCTTCGAGGTAATATAACTGACAGTGATGATGACGAGCCAAGCGAGGTATCAAAACTTACTCATTCGGAATTACTTATATATTTTCATGAGGTAAATGGTTGTTTTGAAAGACTTAGAGAGAAATAGCTAAAATTGAATCACAAAGAGATAGTTTGATAGAATTAAATAAATAGCTTGATCAATTGGTTAAAAACTATCGAAACGAGAGCCCTAAGTGTGACAAGTGTCCATCTTTCAAAGAAGAAATTAGAAAAACAGAAATTAAAATTAAATCACTTGAAAATGAAATTCTAATTTGAAAGAAAGTGAAAATACTAGGAGAGAAAATTCTATTAAAAAGTGCACTCAATTGTTGAATGAAAATGAATCTCCCAAAACACAAGTCCTACAATTCTCTATAACTTAAGGAAAATTTTCCAAAGGAGAATGATCGTTAAATATGCTATTAGGAAAACAAACTATTAATACTGTTAGACAAGGATTTGAATATAATCAATCTAAACGTGTTAGAAACATCAAGTCAATTCAAACTGCACGATGTATGGAAAAACTGAGCACAGTCACAATATTTGTTGGTATGGACCCAAACACGTGAAAACCATTCCAATTTGGGTTCCCAAAGGGCACAAATGTAAAACCCTTTAAAGTAAAACAAATTTGGGTGCCAAAAGGAACAAATATAAATTGTCCTGGGTCTACACGAAGTTATTTTTCAAAATCTGTTGTCACTAGCAACCATGAACCTATAGAAACAAATAGGTCATAAAAATCTTTTCTCGTGTAGGTATATGGCAAGCTAAGGAACAACAATATTGTTACTTGAATAATGGTTGTTCTAAGCACATGACGGGTGACAAATCAAAGTTCCTTAGCCTAGTACAAAAGTGGCAGAGTCACAATGGGTAATAATTAAAAATTATCGATAAAGGTAAAATAGGTAACGATACATTTATCCTGAACGAAATATTAAATGTGAAAATCTGCACCATAATCTGATTTAATTTAGTTGATTATGTTACAAGAAAATAAATGCTGAATTTGATGTTGATTTGTGCAAAAATGTTGACCAGTCATCTTTTCTTCTTGAACTATTTCATATACAATTGCTTGGACTAACTATATTGCAAGTTTACATGATAAGAGATGTTATCTTGTATTGATCGATGATTACTCTAGGTACACATGGATATATTTGTTCTAGATCCAACATTATGTTCACTAGTTGTTTATGTGCATGGTTTCAATCCAAAATTATTTCATTTAAAAGCTATAAAAAGGATTTCAAGGTATTTGTTGCAACTCCATCGTCTGGTCTATGATATCCAACTAATGATAATCTTGAGTCAAAAGGAAATTCAGATGCAGATTACACCAGTAGTCTAGTTGATAGAAAAATTACTCATGGAATGTGTTTTGTATAGGGACTTTCACTATTTGCATCACATTCACAAAGAAAATATCTGCATAATTTTTCATTTCAACTAGTTTTAAATTAGCAGACATTTCTTTACAAAACTCCTTTCAGAAAATAGTTTTTGTTGACTTCGTTTTAGATTAGTCATTTTAGAAAATTTGATTTTATAATTATTTTTGGATTTGATCTTAAGTGACTACATTAACTAATCTGACTCCCTACTGATCATCAAAAAGAAAAATAGTTACTGAAAAATGTGATAAGTGTTGATATTAATCATATATTATGACTTGAGACAGTATATTGAGTAAATTTGTCTAAAAATTTAAACAAGATTTATAATAAATTTTGTTGGTAAAAATTCCGTGACCATCTATATCTTTATCATATTTCTAATGACAATCACTCATTAAAATCCAATATAGTATGTCAAAATGTGGTATTTTAAACGAGAAATTATTCGCTTTTATTTTATTTTTACTTAAAAACATCCAAAGTATTCACTCTCATTTAAAAGTCATCATGGTTATGCATGGGTGAATTACTTGGAATATTTGTTTATGTGCTTTCATGCTCATTTAAAAGTCCTCATATTTATGCATATATGGAGCACATATCAAAATTGATTATTAAATAGACAAGTTGATTCTAATCCCATTTAAAAGTCCTCATGATTATGCATGGTTAGAAGATGCTTGAAATTCATTTTTTTATAAAAATTGGGAATACTACTAATCTCACTTAAAAGTCCTAATGGTTATGCATGGTTAGTAGATATTCAAATTCCTGAAATAAATATACCATAAATAGACACAACTATATGATTCTATATGCCGACATCACCCCTATCACTCTAAAGTGTAATATACGTCTAACAGAGTATTTATGAAATTTGTTTGATTTTTTATTTAAATTTAATATTTATACTCGATTGGGTATTGATGTTGTATTTATATCTATCACTTTATCTCTATTTTTATAAAACTATTACTCTTTTGCCGATAACAAAAGGGGGAGATAAAAGTTAAGATTTTGACAAATAAAGGTCAAATTTTTTTTTATTTGCATATTCTCATCTAGGTTCATTTGCATATTTTTATTTATTTTCATGCATATGTGAAGGGGGAGCTTTGTTGTAGAGAGGGATCATTCAAATAAAGGGAGCAAATAGAGTTCAGCAATGACCAAATACATTTAATAAATTCAAAACCTTAAATATATGTTTGTTATCATCAAAATGGGGAGATTGTTAAATATGCTGGTATATGATTTTTGTTTGATGGTAATAAACATATATATATATATATTCATTTAAATGTATTTTTCATTCTACTATTTTATTTTACACATAATTAAATAAATATTTGTTGAATAAAATAAAAACCACGTAATTTAAATTCAAACAAATATTTTATTTAAACAAATACTTTATTACAATTTTGAATAGTACAAATTTGAGCTCTCACTATATATATACAATTTCAATTGCAATACAATTTTAAATTCCAACACAGTTTTTCACTATACAATGTTTACATACATTTTCACCTCACTACATATCACTCTTTCACTCGAATTTTATCTTCAACTTTATTCCAAATTGAATCCAGCATCTGAATTATCTCTAAATAAACACCGATGCAGTAAAATTGAAAAAGAAATATTTTGTAGAGTATATTAAAGTGTGTGTTTTGAAAATGTTTTTTGCCTCAGTTATTTGGGTTATTCGTCATTTAATTCGTTTGAATCGATTCATATATGAACAACTGGTGACATGCACAATGTATCACTATACGTGCCATAAATGCCATGCACACCGATATAAACTTGATAAAATTGCAGGGATAGGTGAGCACAAGGTCAAACCCAACCAAATGGTGGATTCAACTCAGGTGCAATACAAAACAAAAATAGGATGGTCAAGTATGAGAGTCAATGGTCAGCCAACATGAATAAAAGTCCAATGAAATAGTCGAAATCAAATGTACACAACAAGATCACACATGAACACTTAAATCATAAACATGTACATAAGTGTGTCAACACAACAAAACCAATAGACTAGATACAAATGGTCAGGTGCAAAGCAATAGAGCAACAAGTAAATGGTAGTACATGAGCATTATATGATAAAGCATACTATCTGTAGAAGTTCAATGAAATGATCGAAGAGGAATAGTCAGTACATACATATATACATGTATGTTCACACATGTATACATATCAGAAGAACTCAACCTGACAAGTAACAAGCTCGAACACACTTGAACCAGAGATGTATGCTTATGAAATGAAGACTCAGCACAAGTGAACCCAGTCCAATAAACAAGCTCCAGACCAGACCAACAGCAAGTGCAAGCAGATCAGTAACACACAGCAAGAACCATACAGCATGCATCTCACATATGTATGCATGTATATACATGAATATGTGCATTAAACCTTCAACGAACATGAAAACAAGATCAAAACAAGATGCAAAGCTCATGAATGGAATGGACCAGACTTCAAGTAGAATTAGACAGCAGCTCGAATGTATAAAGACATGAGACCATAATTCAATGCATATGTACAAGAGTGCAAAGCATGATGGAACCACATACAACAAGCTAATACACATATATACATGTGTGAAAAAATGTGTATACATATATACATGTAGTGACAACCAGACCAGTTCGATATGCAAGCAATCAAGCTACAACAAGGCTACACTCTACATGCAAACAAATATATACATGTACGCAAGAAATATACAAGTTCGATGCATAGGGGCTCGAAGCAACAGACTTGAAGCAACATGAAGACCAGACTACAAAATATTCAAGTGCAACGTGTAACCAGACATCATCATCATCAATGAACCAGACTGCAATGCAGACTACATGAACAAGATGACTATACCAACCAGACTCCAAAGACACACATGCAAGCACTCAGCCTCAACAAGCCAGTGAAACAAAAACAAATGAACAACTTCAAGATACTACAAACAAACGACGAAATGACTCGAAGCAACACTTTAACAAGACTTCAAAACGGCCCAGAAAAGAGTAGTTCGAATGCATGAACACAAGCATGGATGGTCGAGCTATAGAAACATCAAAATGGAAGTCAACAACAAAGAAACAGATTAGCTTGAATACGTCAACATTCAGATAGTTTTCTAAAGCAATGCAGACAACAGTTCAATATGCTCAGGACATACACATATGTACATACATGTATGTATGTATATACATGATGAACAGCACATGAAACTAACGCAAGCTATTGGACATAGAACTCCAAGCAAGCCATGACAGTGATCAAGCAACAATCGAACAAGTGCAACAAAGCATTCAAACATGAACTCAATGAAGCATTAGTTTACAAAAGAAATGATCACACATTTAGCAGTTCAAACAAATCTGTGTAGTTCGATGAAAGTCAAGAATTGTTTCATCAAGTCAAAGCTAGGTGATAACAGTGATTACATTAAAAACCGAAGTCAAGGCCAAAAAGAATGGAGCAATTTTGAATTTATGGAGATCGATCAACCCAATTTAGTGTTGCAGTGAAACCAGTCAACAAATGAACAAGTCAATCTTCACAAAGTTCAGATTATCCAAAAATTCAAACGCCAAAAAGAAAGGAACCTACTTAATAAAATATATCAACTAAATTCAACCGAGTATGACTTGAACAAGTCAATACAATCACAAGTATTCAAGCAAAATTGAACGTCCAAACAAAATTAGTTGAAGAATTAAAATCGAAAATATGAACGAAAATAAAGGGATTCATTCCCTATATAACCCGGTTACATCATTGGAAAATGATTAGATTCGAGTTCAAGCAATTACCGAAAGCAATAAATCATAAAACTCGAATCAAGTCGAGAATAATCAAAATTCAAAAATGGCAAATCACATACCAGTTTTCTAACCATTCGATCTCGACAATTGGAGAAGCCAAAAGCTAATCAAAGCTAAGAGACGATTGAGGGAGCAAAGCAAAGCAGACTAATCACTTCAATTGCTTGAAAATCAAGCGGCGGCTTCAACACAACAAAGCCCTAATTCTGAAAGAGGAGAACAAGATCGGCCGAAGCTTTTGTGCTTAAAGAAAATATTTTCACGAAATAAAAGAAAAGAGAAGTCGCCCTTTTTTTGTTTATTACTTAAGTGGGACGGTTGTTATTTTGTGGGCTTAGGTCTTTGTTTTAAGTATTTATTTTTATTTTGTAATTTTCTTTTAAACTTTTGATAATTTCTAATCGTATGACTAGGTTACGAACTACGGTGGTGCAGTTCGAGAATTCGCAATTCAATGGCTGAGTTGTGGTAGGGTTTTGAGCGTAGAGTTAGGTTAGTTGATAGCGGGTGTCGCAAGTTTACGTGTGTAAGCGTCTGACTACTTAATTTCTAGTGGAAACCTTGGGGGCAACACGTAGGCAGGGTTTTGTCGAAGCTGGGTAAATCTGTATTGTCATATTTCTACTTTTATTAATCTGCTATTATCTATGCTACAATTGTTATTATTATTAGTATCACCCTATTCACCCCCCTTTAGGGTGAAATCGATTCTACATTTCAAACATGCAACATTACTAAGTGTTTGATTATCAACTCGCAAGTACCTTCTAAACTGAAAACATATTATAAATAATTGTAATATTTCTTATTTTACTTTTATCCTATTAAATAATAAAAACGGAAACATTTAGAGAAATACAAAATAAAACATGTATAAATTAGGTAAGGTAATTTTCTGTTCTATAAAGAAGAAAAGTTAAGTTAATTTTCACGAAAAATTTCACGAGTAAGCAAGAAAATTCGATGAATCCAATTTAGAAAATTCAGAGCGATTAATTTTTTCTACAAAAGTAAAGTTTATAACAGATAGAAGCGACCATGAATCAAATGGTGCGAATTAAAATTATTTTGATGATGAATTAAAACATGACAGCAATCGTATGATCTATTTTAGATGACACCATGTTAGTTACATTTTTGATTGATTGTAAAATATGTTTATACTTAAAACATAGGGAATATGGATAGTTTTATGATTTTACCCTCATTCCATGTTTACTTGCAATGGATAACTTTGTGATTAGACAAAGCATTTGGTTTGGTTTTGATGTAAAGCAAACGTTATTGCACTTTTTAAGCACGGGTAAAACTTTCTCAGTACTAATAAATCAAATATAATAAATTAGCAAAAACCACAAAGTCTACTGCCCAATCTGAAAAATAGCAATAAAGAAGGAACATAGTAGGAAATCAATTTTCAAAGTTGTAAGGCCATTCCACATGTTTAATACTTATATCTAAATTACTTCTTAGACATAAACCTGTATTAACTATATAATGCAATCTTCGGCAACTCTTTTTGTATCCAGCAATCGGTGCATGCATATTTTCTTTTACTATTTACTTGGTAGAAACCCTAATTGGTAAAAAAAATTCCAAAAATAATTAAAAATTTATAATGTAGTTAATTACATGCAGCAATGCACAAACATAGATGTAAATAAAGCTAGTGGAGTTTGTGATTAATAGTTGCTACGATATTACCAGTCCTGGTTTAAATCAAATTTGTTGTCCTAAAATTATGGAGTCTTGGTTTAGCTGTAACTATGATATTAGCAATATATCAAAATCATATATCAGTATATGGTAAGTTTTCTTTTCGTACGTGAAGTGACCAAAAGAAAAAATACTTTCAAGGAAAGTTTATTAAGAAAGAGCCTGAATGTGATGCAAGCATACAAATATGTTAAAGTAAACATGCAAATACAACAAAGATGATATAATATATCAAAGGTCAGGGAAGGTAATGTGACATATGAAATCGTTGTCTATATTACTCATTTTCTTATCTAACCCCTCATAGATATTTTACAAACAAGCATTACGGGTGACCAAAGGTGAAGAAAAATAATTATCTTCCGTAGGCGGTAATACAGAAAATATTGATTACTAAAAAAACGAATGGTATAAATTTTACACTGAATGGTGGATGAGATTTGATGTACAAAAACATGTTATATAACAAACCACATTGATATCTACTCAGCCGTCATCAAAACCAAAGAAATACATAACGAACAGTGCACTAAAATAGTTGGTCTCGGTTTGTGGAAAATAAAATAACAATTATCACCAGTTTTAATTGTCCCTGAGCTGATCCATGAGCAGTTAAAGAAGTAAAACTACAGTAGTTCTTTTGTCCTTCCACTAGTAATTCCATAGGGATGAAAGCGCTAATTTCCACCTCCAAAGCTGGAAAAAGTAACGTTCAAAATTAGGATCGCATATAATATTTTGTTTTTCTCCATGATTAATTGTCATCAACAGACTGTGATCTTATAATCTCCAGTTAGACAATCCTACGGTGCGTCACTCTCGTAGAGAATACAAATTTCAAATGATAACTTTAATTTACTAAGAAAGTAAGTAACCACTTAATTGAAATTAATGACCAAAAGGCCTTACAAATAATTTGTGCAAATTTTCCATTATATAAACCAATGAGGAGAATAGTTTTAAAATGTAACCAAACTAAACAAAGCACTTCATGAGTTATTGGTCTCCCTTGTCCAGCCTCCTATGCGTTTAAAGTAAAAGGAACATTTAAAGTAAATGGAAATTCTCGCTAAGAATGATTAAAAACATAAGTAGCACAGAGTATTATTGTACTTAATACCATGAGTCCTAATACATGTATTAAAATATGTCAATACAACATACATTATTAGTAGGCGAACGGTTAAGTGTCCGCAATTGGATATGATATAACAAATTTTCTACAGCATATATAGAAGACCAAGGGGATCATAACATACAGACAATGATGGCAGTGAGTTGGTAATACTTGTTTAGTTCAAAGCTGGGGTACAATTTTTACTTCTTTTTACGGTAACAGGGATAAAATCTTAAATAACAAAAGGAATATGAGAGAAGATGATAACTTATATTAGAGAGTAAGCAAATAACAACATAGTATAAGTAATTCATAATGGAAGTTAAAAAAATTCTGCAAGTAACCTAAAAGTCGAATGATTGTTGCAGTAAAGGTAAAATCGGGCATGTAAAAGATCCTTGTGTATCGTTGGCAATTAAATGCAAAGACCAATCAGTATTAGGGCTAACAATTGATCAATGTTCATAACAAAATTGTCGTAACACCATTGTTGTGGCAAAAATCCGTCAATTGATAATTTCAAAGAATTTTGTAATACGTAGTAAAAGATATAGCGAAGTATAGTAAATTACACAGAGATCAAATTCTCTAGGGTGTTTTAAACCGGAATATTCAAATCAAATAGAGTAAAGTTTGCTACAAATTTTCGAATATTTCACGAATTTTTTTTTTGGGTATAGCCAACTTCCACCGTGGCTTGCTGTTTGATTAGCATTTTAAGACCTCGATGTGATGTTGTTCTTGATATAGCAACGTAGAGTTGACCATGGGAAAACACAAGTCATTGCAAATATACATCAACATGATCCAAAGTCTATCCTTGACTTTTATTAATTGTCATGGCGATGCAAACTTTGATTAGAGACTGTAAGTGACGAAGGAAAAACGGCCATTTTGTATTTGCGATGTACGGACCATTCTAGGAATGACAACTTTGTTTCCAACATTGGTCCCAGTAATAATTTCAGCTTCAACTACTTTTGCTGCTAGCTGGGTAACGATCAAACATGTTCCATTGCAAAGGCCTATGCTTTGATTTATATTTCTAAGAAGCATTATCGGAATTCCTACTTTAAGGTTGAGTTTATGGCCAAGAATGCCTATTGGGTGCGAAGTGTTCAAGAATTCAGTTCGAAACAATATATGTTGATCTTCAATTCCTTCATAAGCCAGGCATATTGTGTCTATGCTTAGGTACGTAGTTGAAGATCCTGAAAGAGTTTATGTTACGTAGCTCTTAATTTCTTCAACGCAGTCATTCATTGGAGCCAAAATGCATCAAAGACGCAAATAATTTAGCTCTTTCAATCGTTTCTGCAAGTCTGGGTACGTACTATCTACTATTCCTGAAATTGGATTAGAATTTTCCTCAATTATCAAATCTTGTGGTATCTTTATCCACGTTGGCTCAGCGCCTTGTTGCAATTCAGTGGAAGGAAATTTTCCATCACCCACAGCAAGCACCCATTTTGTAAAATTTTCCAACCTTTTTATTTCAAAAGGTGTACCATCTGTCGACTTTAGACTCATGTTAAGGTTTAGTTTGAAAACACGGCATTTGGACCATAACTGAGATTTGTTTATGGAGGATTGGACGATCGCATTTCTTGATCCATTTGGTATAATAGGAAGCACTTGTCTAAAATCTTCCCTAAAAGAACAGTTTTCTCGCCGAAGGTATTTTCATCCAGACAGTTAATGCCATCGTCCTTCAAGTCCCGAAGGGTGCGATCAAAAGTTTCTAAAGAATTTTGATGAACCATAGGAGCCTTATCCTAAATAATTAAATCTGATGTATTATCAGTTGTGCAAGGTTTGATTGCTTTGAAATGCCTCATGTTGTATCATCTCCGACGTCAATTGGTATTTTAAACCTACAATGGGCAGTTCTACCACCTGGAAGTAGTAGAGATGCTATACTGGATGATGCTACCGCTAAAACAATTTTACCTTGTGAATGCATTGTTGTAATTAAGGTATTCCAAAGGAAAGTTTTTCCTGTGCCCCCACTTTCATAGACGAAGAAAAAACCTCCTACTTTTTCATATACTGACGCAGAGACAACATCAAAAATAGTCTTCTGCTCTACGTTTAGTTGACACAAATCGTGCATGCTTCTCCTTCCAAAGCAGAACAATTGTAGCTTAGTTCCTCCTCTATTAGTCTATGGTGGTGTGGACACCGCAACGATAAATTTGGCATTGGCATAAGGGGAAATTCAGCCAATGAACGATTATTTAAATTAAGTATATTTTCAAGCTCTATCAAACAATAGTTCTTTAGTTCTTCTTCTGTTGACAACAAATCTGTGTTATTTCAAATGTACCATTGATGCCATTGTATATCGTCTGATAGCAGTTCCTAGTTTTTGTTCCAAAGCTCAAATAGGTTGGAAATTTCGTAGAAAAGTAGCATCATCGTAAACATATAACGTAAGCTTTTTCCAGAAGACCAATTTCATGCTTCAAAGAGAGAAGTATTCCATTTGTTATCATTTTCTAATAGTCCTAGAGCAACATATGTAGACTGAAAGTCTGAACATAGCGTACCATTTACTATTCTAATGTCTTCATAGCAGGTTGGGCCTTTAACAACGTTTAAAAGCATTCGCAAATAGAACCTTTCCCCATAAGTTGGATGCGCATAGTATATTCTACCTATTTTATCACCTTGTCTCCTTCTTCTCCACTGCTTATCATTTTCATACCATACCCACTTTGACGAAAAATCCACATATGTCAAACATGTTGCATCTACATGTAGCATATTAGTTCTCATCCATTCTGTGAACATGGTTCTATCAATATCTCACCTACCTACAATTTTAGATATGTTAGCATTACCGATGAAAGTAACTGTATGCTCCCCTGGAAGATGAAAATGTAGTCTTTGTACTGACAGTTTATGATATTGCACCTCAAATTCAAATATATGCCAGCATGCTTCAGAAGCAGAAACATATCGATAATCAATATACCTTTTGATCTCATCAACTTGATAGGTCGCCATTTCTTTATTTGCAACATTTTCTTCGATGACTACTAATGCTCTATCATGTCCCTTATTGATATATTTGAAAAAATATTTTACAGACTTAGTTTTATTGCATACCTCAACATTTATATGTGCATTATATTTAACCAAAAAGTCAACATTATGAGGTACAATCCATTCACTATCAACTGTAATTTCTGTCGATGTGCGAATGGAATGGCCATTTTTCGACGTTTATAGATCTAAAAACCATCTTTGTCAAAGCTTATATCATTCACAAAAGGCTTCGGATAATGTTTTCCATATACACTACCTTCCATACACTGTACACATTTATAAGCCACACCACAAGGGCCATGCTCCATGAACTGTCCAACTGCATCATAACCGGTTGGATCTACGGCAGGGTCTGGCACTTCAACGCATATAATCCGGTCAACTTACAACATGGGTCTTTGTTTGTCATCGGAGTGCAGAAATAGTAAGATATGAACATGTGCCAAGCCTCTTTTTTGAAATTCTATTGTGTATATAACTGTATAGGAAAAGGAATGGTAAAGTTAGAAATCGATGAGTACTAACATAATTGAAATGTAGATGGACATGCATATATGTCTATATGCAGGGAGGCATGAAGATTGTACCTGCTTTAGCTCGTGCAAAATGTCCATTTTCAAACACATCTTTGATAAATAGTTTAAGTTTTATGTAGAAGATACAGGCAATGATATCGGATTGATGATGAGGTTTTTGACCTGGAATGAATTCACGCATATATTTGTTTTCTGGCCACTTTGAATTATAGATAAACATTATAAACAAATCTGTACATGCACCCCATCGACAAATAGCCACCGCATCTTGATAATTTTGAACCATATATCTAGGACCATCGGTGAAAATGGAAGGTAAGATTGTTCGTTTACCAATTGATTTACCAAATGTATCCCCTACAAGCACAGCATCTTGCAAACCTTTATAATGGTCTGATCATATGTTCGACTGATTATTTCTAATCCGTCTCAACCTATCTTCCTCAATGCTTGTGTATGCTTCAACAAAATATTGTTGAAGAAAAAGACCTCCTCTAAGTAAAGTTTGCACTTCGTTCTACCTATTCTGCAAGCGAAAAGCATAGTACTCATGAATCGTCAGAAAAAGTCTTTCACCATAAGAGGCAAACTGAGCATTGCGATATTCAATACATAACCTATATTCATCTTCAACATAAGGGAAGAGGATTGGATATTGTAATGCCATGAAGCTGGGATGCTTTTTGTCTATACGATGCAAGATCCCTGTTTTCTCTTCCAGCACAATATCTCTATGGACACCTAGTTGATTGTCATTACCTACTATTAAAGCAGCAATCTCGAAAGATGTAGGTAAGTTATATTTCCTGCCATCATTGTTCCTTTCAGAAAGAATTCGAATGCTAACATCATGTAAAGTACCAACTTTGAATCGATCTCTTACCATTCTAAATACCTATGCAAGTTTATTTATTTCATCAAATATGCATATTAGTTTATCTATCAAATTTGGGTCCACGTCTCTAGTTTTGTTGCTCGAGCAGGCACACAACCTTTTTCCCTTTCATTTTCTGTGTTATAAATATACAACAGTGCAAATTTAGGAACGCCATCAACGGGGAGTAGAGATCTGATTTTATGATGATTTTGACCATTTAATATGAATACATAAATTCCTTTACCATCATTAACGCTATTTTCCACACGTCCGCCCATTGATGTTAATGCAAACATAGAACTATACATTCGGATTTGTTCTCGAAAACGCCAACTCATTCCGCCTTCTTCATAATCCAATAGATTTTCCAATAACGGCAGGGTTTCCTTTAACAAAGGTAAGCAAACTTTTCCACCTCGACAACAAGCTGAGAAGTTTGCAGAGATGGGGATATCATCCTTCCGATTTCCCTCATCAAACCTAACATTGGCACCGCAATTACGGCATGTGTTAGTGGGAGGGCCGAAATCCTATGGTTTAAAGACACAACCTAACATAGTTAAACGATGGGAAAAAAATATGTTTACATGAGTGAGTAATATGGCAGCACAAACAAAAGGATGAGGATAACCTACGTTGATGTATGTTATTTTTTGCTAGGTCAGGGTTGTTATGGAAAACATTTGCCAAGGGACTACAAAATGAAAGCTCAAATTTGTATATTTTGTTATCTTTCTATTTTCTACGCTTTCATGCCTTCTTAGAGATGTGACCGAAGAACATAAATGAAGAGTCATACTGCAGTGAAGAACATATATAGTCAATTATGAGGCATGGTACTCAATTATGGAAAGCAAGGGAAAAAAACACATATGACTGGGACGAATGAAAATTTTGGTTACCATTGCGTAAATTTTTTGAATTGTAGATTTTCTTTGACTACAACACATGAACTCGATTATGTCATTTCCTTCATTTACCTATAGGTACATTATGGTTGGTCAAATTGTTTAATTGAATACGAGTAGAAGGAGACATGACAAATTATTAGTTGGCACAATATATATCTTGAAGAAGTTAAACCGGACGCAAAGAACCTGAAGGTCTACTTGTGGCTGGTACATCCAAACTATTACTCGTAAGAAACGTACTTGGTTGGAGCATGGGAGACGCGCCTGCAATGTGATGTTCTCAACCTGTCTCAACAAACTGAAACTAACAAATAGGAAGCAGGAGATGGAGTTTGGTTTTCTCCGGCTGTGTATCAGCCGACAGTGGGATTATTATCTATAAAGACAAATTAGAAAATTATATAGCAGGTATGATGTGATAAAATGATTATTTGTATGGTTTATCAGTAAACAAAGTATGGGAAAAATAAGCAGGAATGACTTTCACATAATAGGGCAGACTTTATGGAGGCAGGATTTATAACGTTTCACAAATAACTATGAGAGAGGCGGGGTACGGGGGGAGAAAATTTAGTAAACATACCATTAACCACTGTAATGGACGAATGGTTTGTTTAGCCGTCACGCGTCGGTTCACGAGAGCATGTGGCGGGCCTCTTTTTTGAAATTCTATTGTGTATATAACTGTATACGAAAAGGAATGGTAAAGTTAGAAATCGATGAGTACTGACATAATGGAAATGTAGATGGACAGTGCATATATGTCTATATGCAGTGAGGCATGAAGATTGTACCTGCGTTAGCTCGTCCAAAATGTCCGTTTTCAAACACATCTTTGATAAATAGTTTAAGTTTTATGTGGAAGATATGGGCAATGATATTGGGTCGATGATGAGGTTTTTGACTTAGAATGAATTCAAGCATATATCTGATTTCTGGCCACTTTGAATTACAAGTAAACGTTATAAACAAATCTGGACATCCACCTCATCAACAAATAGCCACCGCATCTTGATAATTTCGAACCATATATCTAGGACCACCGGTGAAACTGGAAGGTAAGATTGTTCGTTTACCAATCGATTTACCAGGCGTATCCCCTGCAAGCACAACATCTTGCAAACCTTTATAAAGGTCTAATCGTGTGTTCGATTGACTATTTATAATCCATCTCAATCTATCTTCCTTAATGCTTGTGTATGCGTCGACAATATATTGTTGAAGTAAACGACCTCCTCTAAGTAAAGCTTGCCCTTCGTTCTGCCTATTCTGCAAGCGAAAAGCATAGTACTCATGAATCGTCAGAAAAATTCTTTCACCATCAGAGGCAAACTAAACATTGTAATATTCAATTCACGACCTATATCCATCTTAAGCAAAAGGGAAGAGGATTGGATACTGCATTTCCATGAAGTTGTGATGCTTTTTGTTTATACGACACAAGATCCTCGTTTTCTCTTCCAGCACAATATCTCTATGGACCCTTGGTTGGTTGTCATTACCAACTTTTAAAGCAGCAATCTCGGAATAAGTAGATAAGTTATATTGCATGCCATCATTGTTCCTTCCAGAAAGAATTCGAATGCTAACAGCATGTAAAGTACCAACTTTGAATCGATCTCTTACCATTCTAAATACCTTTGCAAGTTAATTTGTTTCATCAAACATGCATATTAGTTTATCTATCAAATTTGGATCCACATCTCAAGTTTTGTTGCTCGAGCAGGCGCGCAACCTATTTTCCCTTCCATTTTCTATGTTATAAATATACAGTAGCGCAAATTTTGGAAAGCCATCAATGGGAAGTAGATCTCCGATTTTATGATGATTTTGACCATTTAATCTGAATACATAAACTCCTTTACCATCATTAACGCTATTATCCACATGTCTGCCCATTGGTGTGAATGCAAACATAGAATTATACTTTTGGATTTGTTCTCGGAAACACGAAGCCGTTATGCCTTCTTCATAATCCAATAGATTTTTCAATAACGGCGAGGTTTCCTTTTACAAAGGTAAGCAAACTTTTCCACCTTGACAGCAAACTGAGAAGTTTGCAGAGCTGGGGATATCATCCTTTCGATTTCCCTCCTCGAACCAAACACTGGCACCACAATTACGGCATGCGTTGGTGGGAGGGCCGAAATCCCATGGTTTAAAAATACAACCTAACATAGTTAAATGACGGGAAACAAATTATGTTCACATGAGTAAGTACTATGAAAGCACAAACAATAGGCCGAGGATAATCTACATGGATGTATGTTATTTTTTGCTAGGTCAGGGTTGTCACGGAAAACATTTTCCAAGGGACTACAAAACCAAAGCTCAAAGTTGGATATTTCGTTATATGTTCTATTTTCCACGCTTCCACGTCTTCTTGGAGATGTGACCGAAGAACATAAATGACGAGTGCACACTATAGTGAAGAACATGTTAGTCGATTATGAGGCATGGTACTCAATTATGGAAGGCAAGGTAAAAAAACATATATGATTAGGACGAATGAAAATTTTGGTTACAATTGCGTAAATTTGTTGAACTGTAGATTTTCTTTGACTGTAATACATGAACTCGATTGCGTGGTTTCCTTCATTTACCTACAGGTACATTATGGCTAGTTAAATTGTTTAACTGAACAGGAACAGAAGGAGAAAGGACAAATTATAAGTTGGCATAACACCTATATCTTGAAGAAGGTAAACCGGACGCAAATAATTTATGGGTCTACTTGTGGTTGGTTCATCCAAACTATTACTCGTAAGAAACGTGCTTGGTTGGAGCACGGGAGATGCACCTGCAAAGTGATGTTCCCAAACTGTTTCAACAAACTGAAACTAACAAACAGGAAGTAGCAGATGGAGTTTGGTTTTCTCCGGCTGTGCATCAGCCTACAGTGGAATTATTATCTACAGCGACAAATCAGAAAATTACATAACAGGTATGATGTGATAAAATGATTATTTGTATTGTTTATCAGTAAAAAAAGTACGGGAAAAATAAGCAGGAATGACTTTCACACAGTAGGGCACATTTTATGGAGGCAGGATTTATAACGTTTCCACAAATAACTATGAGAGAGGCGGGGTGTGAGGGGAGAAAATTAAGGAAACATATCGTTAACCACTGTAATGGACGAATGGTTTGTTCAGTCATTGCGCGGTGGTTCATGAACACAACTTGATGGATTAGAATTGAATGGAGGGACAGGAGAGGAGGCAGAAGATGGTGCTGAACACGGCGATGGAGAACAATTTTCGTCATTATTCGATGTATGCATACTCTTCGTTTGATGATATGGAAAGTCAGAAACATTGAGGTTTTTAGAAGTGAATTTCCTTAGACTTGCTGCTAGTGAATTTCTATTTGACTTCTTGTATCTTCTTTTTACAATCGAAGGAGAAAGGCCCGCATCAAAGTTAGAGCTGTTGTTAAGTAATATGTGTCCATAATAGAGCAAGCAGAAACATGAAAAAACATACTCACGGTAAACATGGATAAGTCTAATTGGCCAATTTGTCTGCTGGACGACGATGTCGGCGGAAGAGTACAGCTCCTCTGTACACCCCCAACATAGAGTTCTCCAACAGGGTCAAATAAGGGCTTGAATTGTCACAAGGGAAGGTTGTTCTTATGATTGATTTTTTCTTTCTATTTTTGTTACCCTCCTCCATCCTCAAAATGATATCTAGTACAAACAGAAAAGTTATGAAATCTCGTTGATCTTTTTCATCATATCAAACTCCTAGTGCACAATTTTGTTTGAAGCAGTTGGAAATGAAGAAAGGGATTTAATGCATGTACAGGTCATCCTCACACATACCCAAATTAGCTTATACATTTACTGTCACAACTGTTGCGAGTGATCATCAAAATATAACCAGATATATGGAGTATACACTCTGCACTAAATTATGCATGAGCACCAAAAAAATACAAATTTCTAACATGGGTAAACAAAGAGTTATTCCAAAAGTAAAGGTGGCACAAGATTAATTTTAAAGGCTCAAATCCTCCGATGATGGAATTGGGGAAAAAAACTTCCTTTGTTTGTAGCTGCTAACATGATCTTATACACATAATTATAGCTAATTACAATACGTTGTTATTTCTTTTACAACATATATATTTCTAAGCTGGTTAAACATGTTGTGCCAGTGCACATTACTATTTGAAGAGCAGCCTGAAGGGCCAATTTTTTTTTACCCAACTGGTGCATTGGAAACTTAAATATTACTTTTTTCTACAGAAACTGGTCATATATATGTAAAGTAAAAGTAGCCGGGCGGTAATATTCAGAGAATTTTTCTCATTACATATTAGACATGAAATTAAAGTAGTTAGACTATGATATTTTAGAAATTATGCTCATGTCCAAGAGCACATAAAAGTAGAAATTAGGAGGTAAACTTTCATCATCACAAAACGGAAAACCTAAACAATGATAATTTTACAGAAATATCATAACTATTTCAAATATTTCAGATATCGTAATATTTAATTATTGTAAAACAAATTATGATGTTCAAAAGAAATTTAAAAAGCTCCATTGGTTTATAGCTGCTGTCATGATCATATATACCTAATTATAGCTAATTACAATCCACCGTTATTTCTTTTAGAATGTATATTTTTCTAAGCTGTCTGAACATGCTCTACCAATGCGTCTCACTGTTTGAAGAGCATCCTGAGGTGGAAATTTTTTTTACTCAACTGTTACGTTGGAAATTTAAATATTACCTTTTTTTACAGAAACTGGTCATACATATGCAAAATAAAAGCAGCGGGTGGTAGTATTTCGTTAATTTTTCACATTTCATAGCAGACATGAAATGAAAGTAGTTAGACCATGATATTTTACAAATTGACACTCAAAGAGCATAAAAAAAGAAATTAAGAGGAAAACTTACATCATCACAAAACGGGAATCCTAAACAATGATAATATTACAAAAATATCATAAATGTTTCAAATGTTTCAGATATGATAATATTTAAATATTGCAAAACAAATTATGATATTTAAAAGAAATTTGATACAATATTATAATATGAAAAAATTTGGATGCATCATAAGGTATTTGAATAAACTATTTTTTGTTCATAAATGAAGACTTCCATCTAAGTTGCACTTATCTTTTCCAAAGTAACTATTACCACTTTTTGATGCATGTAGCATGAAAGTCATGCTGCATCTGAGGCTTAACAGCTTACTTTTCATATGCTTCAAATATTATACGATATAAGCAGTCTATTAATGCCATATGCACTTTTTGAAGAATAATTTGTCTACATAAGAAAAACACACGAGAAGAGGAGATACATCATACTAACAATGTATGTCCATTAAGAGGTGATTATGGAAATTAAAAAATTGGATGTTCTCGTAAAATTAACTTAAGGGCATAGACCGTTTTACTTTTTATTCGATTATTCTAACCAACGTATCTTTTTTCTTAATTATGTCATTGCCAATCACTATAACATGTTCTGAATGTCCACTGAAGATATCAGGCATACATCCATAACCATAGTTTGGTGAATAAAAAGTTTAAGATTGAATTATATAACACAACAGTTGTAAGAAAATGGGTTGCAGTTTTAGAAAGCAATTTTACATCATTTATATAGCCAACGAATGAATAACAAATCACATCATTTTACACTAATGAGTTATAAAATATACATAAAATTATGGATTTATGTTTTTCTAAAAATGACCTAAACCGCATTACATGCTAGATTTACACTTCAATTTTACTAAAGCTTCTCCTAAGTGATGACATACCATAGGGAATGTGAAGTTTTCTAAGATGTTTTGCAGCCTCTATGAATGTTGTTGCGTTTATCAAGATGTGCTTTTCCTACAACTTGTGGAGCTTTGCCAATTTTACCTTATTTTTTGGTTGTGCCTTGTTTGGTGGATTGTTATCTAATTGATGAACCGCTTGGATTACTCACAACTTGATTAACGCTAGTTTGATATCAGAATTTGAAAGAGCAAGGTGCAAAAAATAATTAATTATGGTGGTGGAGAATGTGGATGATGCAAAATCGCCGTTGTAGATGGAGACGACTTGGATGCAGTGGATTCGTGACATGAACAAAGAAATGACAAAAATGCCTCTATCACATAATGTAAATTTAGAAGGGTGTTCCAGTCATTTCAAAAGCTTCAAAATGAAGTATTTTCACTATATATAGATAAAGGACATAATTCAATAAATGAATATTTAACAAAAATAAGGGTTAATTGAAAGCGGTATTCACTTTGGCAACACAAATATGTACATAAAGCATCTGTGTTGCCTTATGCATACAACACTTTGACTTTGTTCATTTTTTTAAAACAACCAATTTATTAAGTGACGACCGAATGTCAGCATTATAACAGAAATAAAATATAAACAAACACACGGATGCACTAAGATATTTAATAAAGTTCATTTTTTACAAACTTTAAAAAGACTAACCAGTTGAAAAAAAATGGGCACATTCCTAAAATTCAATGCATATGAGGTAAATTCTTATTCTGTCAAAAGATATGATTTATTTTCATAAAAATTAGAAATGCTGCAAAAAATAAAATCATGTTTTTAGAAATGATGGATAAAAGAACAAAAAGGTGAAGATTCTTAACATCATTCAATAGCTCAATTACCTTTTTTAAAATTAAAAAAATGAAAAATAAAATTAAAAAACAAAACTGCAAAGCAATCTATTAGAATCTAAATACCCAAATTTTCTTATGCTTGGAATTTGTAATATTAAGTAACAAAAAGAATCACAGCTCTATTTCCCACCCCATAATAGTACCATTAGACCAATCACCGATTAATTATTAATGTACTTATATATACCAATCAAATGTCCATACAAAATATCTATACAAAATACAGATGTTTAGCTAATTATTATGTGTTGCTTAAATTTAAGATTCCTAAAATATATAACTAAAAAATAGAAATACTTTAGTTCAATCTATTTATTAATGAAGGAGCATTATTTGTTGGTTTATGTAGTTCACGTAGTATGATATTCATGCTTCACTTGTATATTTTAATATGATCATATGATATAGTATTATTTTAAACTGTACACACCAACCCACGGAATTAAAATTGAAAAGATCTTCCACACTTAATGCATAAGTTGTCAAAGTAGTTTAAATTCAAAAAGGTTGGTACAGCTTTGTCCATGGATTAATTAAAAATGGTTCAGCTTTTTTTATTCACTAATTAAGTGGCACTACTGTTCGTTGCCATATATAAGATAAAATTTTGTACCATTTTGTGCATGCTTGGATTACAATTGGCTGAAATAGATACCGCATAATATATTAAAATAAAATATAATGAAGCAAAAAGAAATAAATGTACTGAAAAGAAATTTAATGTAAAAACACTGAAGAATAAAGCTTTCCATTCCATGTCCTAATTAAAAAATAACATCAGAACAAAACTATATCATAATTTAATACCGCAGACAGTAGTCAAAGATTCGCACTATGAAGAATTCAAAAAGCAGACACCAAAAATTACATACGGTTGGACAGAGATGCAAGCTAACAAAACGGACAGCTCCTCTACAGGTTTAAATCCTGATGAACCAAGCGTGGACAAGATCCGCCACGCTGAAATCAAACGCAAAAGTCAAAACACAACACAATCCCTTACGGCATATAACAAAAACGACGAATAATAGTGATTTTTGTCGGTCGTATCTTGTAATATATATTGTTCTTGCGCCAAAACGAAAAGAAGGAAGGTGGGAATAGATGTACAACTAAAAACGATGTTGACGTCGAGGGTAGGGCTGACGGCGTGGCAGTAAATTTGGGACAAATGAACAGATGAAGCTTAAATCGAAGGGAAACTGTCGATTCTAAAGGGAACGAAGGAAAAGGAGCAGAAGGGGAGAAAACTGGAAGGGTATTCGATTGGCAGTGGACGGCATTAAGTGGGAGAGGAGAAGAAGAGGTCGAAAGAGGGAAAGGGTTTGTGAATGAAAATAAATAAGATGGAAATACGTATAAAGTGAGAGACGTTTCGGTTAGTCAAATTCAAATGGGGCTCCATGCTATTGAAGTGAAGTTCACTAATCATGATATAGAATGGATAACCATTTCGGTTGAGTTAACATTAAGTTATTAACCATTGAGCATAAATGAATGTGATATGCTCTCCTCAGCGATATCTGTACTGTACTGTAAATCCTCATACAAACTTAATCCACTGTATAGACATATCCAAACATTTGTCGTATTTTCATTTTTCACGTATATTTAATACATCGTTATGCATTGCGACATCTTACTATATGATTGCCACGCGAAGTTTATTTACAAGGATATCGTACAAAACCTGTATTCTCGAAGCATGGTTAAGGATACCACGTGGGGGACAACCAAATCAAATGCTATTTTACCACCTCTTTTTAGTGAGAACACGAGATTAATTAAAAAAGGAAAAAAGGGTTAAAACTCCCAGTGTTACTTCATCATTGCTCCCGTATGTTTCTTTCTCCTTTCAGAAAAAAAAAAATGTGCCAAAAATGCAGTCAACCAATGCACAAATGCCTGAGCAGTCCGTAGATCTGAAACATACGACCGCTTCCAAAAATAAATTGAAGTAATAATTCAACGGTTTGTGCATAAAATTCATATATTTCGTTTTTACTGTACCTCGAACTCTGCGTCTTTTATCATTTTCATCCTCAACCAAACGGGAATTTATAAATTGATCAATGGATGCCATGTTACCTTTTACAGTTTATATTCCACCAGCCATCCTTTCTCCTACGAGCTACAGTCTTAATTTGTAAATCACTATGTTTCGAAACTTTCAAACTTGTCCCTTCCTTTTCTTCTTTTTCCTTTGTAAGCTTCTTCCTGCATGCTGTCGTGTTCCTATTGTTGCTATTTTATAAATATTCGATTTAGTAAATTTTAATATATTTTTTTCCCTTATGATATTCACATAGGTAATTTTTCCACACCCTAAATCTTGGTTAAACATTGGCTGAATTCATAAACCTAAAAGATAAAAAATAGTGTATTGCCATTGTTGTCCACAAAATCCGTTTTACTGGATTGGCCACCATGCAAAAGTTTACTGTAACCATAAATCATTTTGTTTTATCAAAAAGTCACTCAAATACTCATATTCACCATTTGGTTGTTTATCTTCATACATACTAGAAATATAGGGTTTTACCGATGTCATTAAGCCATTGGTAAACCCGACAGACATCGGTAAACCCGACAACTTACCAACGAAAAAATGATTGTTGGTAAAAACCTCATGGCGAAGTAGCTTTCGAGACGACGATTGTTAGCACAATACCGATGACTTGATGACGACTAAATTTTCGACAACAAACGACCTGTAAATGCTTAACTCAAAATGTAAAATTTGTATTTTCCAACGACTTGACGACTAGCTACGAAGATCAAATTTTCATTATTTCTGCTGCTTTTCTTACCATTTCGGCAATGTCACACGGATAAATACAACGTGGAACAAACACAATATTATATCCAATTGTATGTAAAACCAAAAAATAACAAAAAATTATAGGAAGAAGAACAACACCACCATCAAAGTTCAATAAAGACAATATATACATGTCTATACACAATATCATGTCCATACCACATCATGTTCAATACATAACATCCCATACCACAACATTTCCATACAAAAAACAATATTATAAATATATGTATAATGTATATCGTGGGCGGTGACGCATTTCAAATTGCTGGTTCAACGTTTGATACAAGGCTTCAACTTGATTTATCTGCTTGGTCTTCTCTTCCTCACGCCTTCTCGTTTGAGTCTGCAGCGGGTTGCATGACATAACAACGTTGGAATGTGGATAGAACGAGGCTCCTGAAGACTTGTATTGTATAACGTTGTTATAACTGGTAGTGGTGGTTAAAATAATGCAGGTGACGATACTATTACGATCACTGATATCTGTTATAACAGCAATATTAGGCAAGCCCATGAGCTTCATCTATTAATACTACCATGTCGTGCAACCGAAGCGGCGACTGTGCTGTTATATCAGACATCGGTGGATGGAGAAGGGCTGATACGATGCTGCTATCAAATCAGATGCTATTTTACTGCCTTTTTTTCATTGAGAACACGAGATTAACATATGGCTGTTATATTCAACGTTGCGTGCGTAAAATCCATAAATTTCGTTGTTGCTGTAACTTGAAATCTGCGTCTTTTATCGTTTTCACTTTCAGCCAAACAGGCACCGGGAATTAGAAAGCTGAATGGTCTTCGAGCCCGTAAATATTGATACAATGTCACTGTAAGATTAGACAAAGAGCTTTTTAGTAACCACTGAAAAAACATCCATTTTCAATACTGTCGTTATCGATCGACGGATGCCATGTTACCTTTTACAGTATATATTCCATCAGCCATCTTTTCTTCTACAAGCTACGGTCTTAATTTGTAAATCACTATGTTTCGAAACTTTCAAACTTGTCCCTTCTATTTCTTCTTTTTCCTTTGTAAGCTTCTTCCTTCACGCTGTCGTGTTCCTGTTGTTTTATGAATATTTTAACAAATTTTGATACTTTTTTCCCTCGTTATGATATGCACAAAGGTAACTTTTCCACCCTAAACTGGTAAGCTGACAAAATCACATTTAAAACTTAGACGGTATAAGTTAATAAACATATGAACATATACAAGTGATATTGCAAACCATCATGCATATTTAAAAGGTGATTTCTCTTTTTCTTATCCTATGCAGCAAGTTATTTATTGTTGTATATACCAACTAATTATTAACGATAATACAAATAGCCACCAGTTTTATTAATTGGAATATAAAAAATTGTGAAATATTCTAGGTTACCATCAATCTTTTTATTGATTATAATACAAAATATTTGTTCTTATTTAAACACTAAAACGTCATTGTTGTATACATCCAGGCTTCATTTTTAATTTAATCAGGTTATTGATACTATTTTGCATTTTATCTTCATGAACACTTAAAAATACAGTCATAATCTTGTTCATAATTAGTGCAATCACAAATGTAAACCAAACATTAAAAAAATTGTCAATCATTGTTTTGTTTACGAGGTCACGCCTCTAAATGGTGGTTTAAAGCTTTGAATTTGAATAAAGGTGATGTTTTCTGTCAATGCTTTAGATGTGGGAATTTCATATGCATGTTGGAAAATCTCAGTATCACGTATAAAGTACTAAAATAATAAACAAAAATGGAATGCACAATGAAATTTTTATCTTTTTTATATTTTTGATGTATACTACGAATTATTGATTAACTTATAAATCTAGCAGCCTATGTCTTTCATTTTCAAGCAATTCTATAATGTTTCTGTATATTAACGCATCTCTAGTAGGTGGTTGATTTTTAAGGTTAGGACGAGATTAAAAAGCGTTGACTTCTTCCACTATTCGAGTAGTCGATGAGAGGAATCGTCTTTTTTAATCTAAGAAAAAAACTATAAACAATTTTCAGAAAATAGTTTATAGCAAAATAGGCTTTTAAAACTCTACAAAAATATTCCCGGGTGTTCATTTCTTCCACTCTCTCATTTTAAGTTTTCATGTCGACAACATAACCAGTCTTCTAAAATTTTAAAATTCCACAAAAAGTAAACAAAATTCAAAATTGAAACGTACACTTTGATCCATCTACACAATCTTCTCTTCTCTTCATTCAATTTTATCAATTTCAGCTTCTAAATCATCATCCCCAATTTCTAGTGTTACGGAAAAAGAAAATCATATTCTATTAATTTTGACGATGGACAATGCAAATCATGAAGGTTCTAGCTCCGCCGCTCTTGTGCGTGGAAGGAAAACGTTGAGAACGAGTATAAAAAATCTTTCGACGTCGATGATAACAGATATGGAGTGTGTGTGTGTTCCAAAAGTAATTTCATCGACATTTCCGTTTAGGTTTGCCACAATACTTCAAAAGAAGTTCATCACATTTTCATGGATGAGAAAGAGCTCAAGGTACATCGATTATTATCGTTACAATTTATTAATGCTTTAATTTCTTTTAATATATGACCAATTTATGTTAAAATCGTATTATAAATGGAATCGTGATAGAATGAGATGTCATGGGGCATTCATAACAATATTGAAATGGTGAAAAAAATTAAATGTACATCCTTAAATTAGAGATCCAATTGTTAATTCATGAATATAGAGTTGAAAAATTCAAACAATAGGTATATTCATGCTATAGTGAAGCAATGGTGGTCAGTATCACAAATATTTTTATTTTTGAATGCCGAAATTGATTTTACACCATCGGATTTTACATGCCGACATCCATACTTGTTGGGTTGAACACACTTAGTATTCGATATGAAAAGAATTGGAGTCGGTTTGGAAATGCTAGTCAATTTTTACTACTACTTGTTAAGTTTGATATCAAGGTCCAAAATGTCGCTTTACCGCATCTTGAAAGATATTTTGACGGGAATTTTATAATGTAAAATTTGGGTATATGGACAACATTGTTAAGATATTTGTATTGAAGGTGAACTCTTTTTTTACTACAATAACAATTAGTTCGGAGTATTTGGAGTTGGTTCTTGATTTGAAATTAGCTAAAAAATCTGATTATGATTAAGCTATTCTTGGATATCTACATCAAAACCCGAATTAGCTATGCCTAAGGGAGGTCATATCATTGGTTTTATTGACTTGTTACAAGTACATTAGCTTGTCGCATAATTGAATTCTTATATCTTAGTTGAATAATTTATTTAACATAATAATATTTCTATTTACAATACTAGTTTTTCGAGTATATAACCGTATGCGACTACGTTGTCAGAGAAACTATGAAGCGATAATCTTACCCAAGACTTAAAGCATGGAAAAAAGGGAATAGAGCTAAAATAAATAATGTCGTGGCTCATTTGTTTTCCATCACTCGTTTCGTATTGATCTTCCAGCACACGTTATCATATTGATTATCGGCAGGGTAGTCATATCAATTGGAATCCATGGAACACCTCAGTCGCATATGATCTAAATGAGGTGGTGTTGCTCGAAACCTATCCATGAAGCGGTTGTTGCCACTCGTTTCTCCATGATGCTTTTATGAGTTATATTTGGTAGAGAGGTGCATACGGTAGTTGATCGGTCTTATAGCTTTCCTCGTAGGTCCCCCTCTACACATGTCCTGTATAATGACATACGATAGTTATGCGAAAGTGCAAAATAAGTCATATTAAGATGATTGCCAACAACACATCAAGCACATCAAATCAGGGACATGACATAGCACATATTGGAAGTTCTTTGTTAAAGATGTCGATCTGTTATTAGATGCTGTAGTTGGAATTGGGAATATGGAATTTTTTTGGTCTTTTTGATCTTAAGTCAGGTATTCAAGCCCTCATCATTATATCTTTGGAAGTTAATTATTCATCATAGTTTTATTCCTCATATGGGCAAGGGAATTGGGGATAGGATCCGGGTTGGTCTATCCAGGGTATAGGGAGGGATCCTATACCTATCCATTATTTGCAAGACTTACCACCCAGTCTCATCCCACTACTCAGTCGATGGTTTATAGGAGATGAAAATAGGTATGCGTCATCTAGGCTTACAGGAATTGCAATATAATAAAGATGGGTTGTGGAGTATCAATGAAGTAGCAAAAGATTTCGTAAGTAAACAATCTCTAATTTAAAATTTTAAATATTCCACTATTTACTATTATAGATTTATTTCTTTGATCTTTCTTTTACATAGAACATGGAGATTAGGTGGGAACCCAAGTTGTGTCTTTTCACTAAAGCAACGTGTCGATCTAACTCCCTTAAAAAAAACAATTCATCAAATGCAATCCATTGATGACGGTGAAGATGGCAAAGAAGAGAAAGAAGGTGGCGATGAGAATAACGAAGAAAATAATGCAATTGTGCGCAATAACAATGGCGTTGAGTTCATTCCTCCAACCATTTCTTCTACTACAGGTACGATGTTAATTTATAATCAAAATCAATCATGATTTATATATTTAGTTCTCTATTTAATTAAATTTTACAAATTTGAACTATGGAATGACCGTAGAGAAATGTAAAAATAAGAATACTGAAATTGTTAGCAAGATGGCAACTTTTTGAAAGGGAAAGGGTTAAACCTCGAAAGGCAATGAAAACATTAGGTTTGGAGATTTTTTTTACGAGTTGTGCTATTTCATTGTAGCACAGATGGTATGAATCAATGGAATTTGAATTTAGTGTAATGTAATATATTGTTTTTTTATCTTTGTACTAATGTCATATATGTTATAGTGACCCATACATGGATTATATATGCCACAACACCTATTAAGTGACATGTAAATGTTAATATTCGAACTATTCGATAGTAATCGCTAACCAATTTTACACCCAAGAGTTACACAACCGAAACATTGTATACTCCTTTGACCACTTGATCTAGTTAATTTATAATTGTTATAAACTAATTAATATTTAAGAAATATCAATTATAAAATTCTATTTAGAGTGTTGAATAATATTAAATAGTATGCTTAAAAGTTATAAATATGCCAGAATGATATACGATATGGGTACGTATTTATATTGGATTCAAATGAGGGAATTGTTTGTACGGGCTTAAAGGTGTTGAAGGTCCAGAAGTTAGCATGCATAGACGGGATTGGTTTCCTACGATATGGCCAGCCATATGATGGCCAAACCTTGTGAGTTAGATTAGTAAAAGTGTGGAATTAGTAAAGAGAGTTTTAAGGATATCGCTCCTAAAAACACTCTTTCGTCCCCCTCTTTACACAAGGGACTTAACACTCAGTTTTACACACTCTTTGTCCACTTTGCAATAGTCCATATAAGGCCAGCTATTTCTTAAATTCCCAAGTTCAGATTACATCAAATACAACACTATTCAATAATTGGTGTCAACAATTTGGGAGCCAATGCCTTCTGAATCGTGAACGAATTCAAAGGGATCAATTGAACATTTCAACATACACGCAAGGGCTTTGGTGAAATGTAAATGGCAGCTTTATCTTTGTTAGATCACATTTGTATGCTATATTATTTATACGGCATAATGTTAGATTATATTATGAATCTTTTTATATCGAAATGCTGTCACAAATTGGATGGTTGTGTATACTATTGCATCTATATAAAAAATTGTGAATGTTTAACATGCTTGGAGCTCAGGCCAATAAAAAAATTATAATAAAATATTATTATAATCAATTTTGGTAAACTAGTAATTATTTCTAAAGATTATAAATCATATATTACATGTTTTAAATATTGTGAATTTATTTATGTGAAATATACAAGGGGTAGCAAAAAAAATTTATTTAACACACATACACACACACACTCTTATATATTAAATACAAATACCCACATATAACTATTTATTTATCTTTGATTGATTAAATAAATGAATATTTTAGATATAACAATTTTGGTAAACGTATTTTATTTTTTCATTAACTGCATATGGAATTAATAATTACTGTATACATTTTAATTTTAAAACCGAGAATACATTTAAAATAAATCATTTTAGATATAAGCCAAGAGCATAAGTAAATATCTAAATATAATACTTATAATTATTAACTATATATATGTGTGTGTAATTAATAAAAATTTCTCTAGCTTTAAAACGTTTTTTGACACACACATATATAACTTTATAAACTAATATTTAATTGATTTTATGATATTATTTTATACATACGTGCATATATGTGTGTGCGTGTGCATAAACATAGTTTCATAAATGTGTTACACAAATTGTTCACATTTATTATTTTAGCTTATGTAAAAGTGAATATAAGTTTATAATTTATATACATTTATGTTCGTACACAAAAAAAATCTAATGCATATACATATACACATATCTAGACGGTGAATCGAATACAAGTGGGGCTAACATGTCCACTGCGGTGTAAATCTCAACACCTATGCATGGGCATATTAAACGATGCATACATTATTATCTTGTACGTGCACGTACATACGTATGTGTATATGATACATTCGAAATTATAATGCAAAATAACATCAAGTAAAACATTTAGTTATAAAGTTAAATAAAATATAGATTTTCTTTAAAGAAAATTTAGAAATGCTCCAAATAGGCTCATTGAAGATCCAACAAAGGAAATTTTCTGAAATTTACCATTTAACTCCACTGCGGGCTGGCCCAAATCCAATAATAGTATTAGTTCCCAATAGCCAATGCGGTCTAAATTATTCACGTCAGGGATAACCGATTAAGCTTATTAATTTAGTAGGGTGTCCAGAATGGTAATGTCTATGTTTGGGTTTGAGTAATCAAGTACCATGCCCTCTTGGCTATCGACCTTGTTCGAAAGGTGAAGTAAGCACAAAGGATGCCTTAATAGAAAAAGCCCTTTTTAAATTGATCCTTGAGCTAATTTTCAAAATTGTTTTTAAAATTAAATAAAGATTATAAATTTAAAAGTTAAATTTAAAGTAAAACATGTTTATTATTATAACAAATGTTTTCCAAATGAATGAAAATAATAAAAAATTCAAAATATTTAAAATATTGGTTTCAAATTTTAAATTTACAAATAAGATAAATAAAATAAATCAATCAATCAAATAATTAAGTGATTTAACTAATAAAAATGTATATGGATGTATTGTATATATTAATATATATTATATTGTTTCAAAATGTTTAAGATGATATAATTGTACATTTATAGTATATATAAAAAATAATTTTTGATATTGATATAATTTAACTAAAGTATTTAATGAAATAAATTAATTACAGGTTAATTAATTAAACTTAAATACGTGTGTGTGTATATATATATATATATGCATATATACACGCATACAGAGATGTGTGTGTGTAACACTATAAAAGTAATAATATGTATATCCAATATAAATGTTATATTGGAATAATAATATAAAATAAGTTAAAGTGTTAATTAATTAAAATTAATTAAGTAATATTCAATTAACATAATGTTGTACATAAGACTATTATATAAGTTAATTAAAATATAAAAGTTGTTTAATAATAAAAATTATATAATATGAATGTATAAACTAAACATGGAACATTAAAGAAACCCAAACAGACTTAAGGAGTAAATACATATGTAAATGTACGTAAACCATAATTTTTTATGTGTCCGACACTTGAGTCGTGAGGGTACTTCATAAGAAATACATTATTCCATAAGTCGTTATCACTCAGTTAGTATATTAAAGATTACGAATATTAAATATAATGTTGTCCTCTACCATATATATATATATATATATATAGTGTTAACCCAAAAAGCGGATCAACTTCTTGGATTGAGTGTGAAAGCACCAGCCATGTTTATCAAGGCAAATAAAATAGAAAAAGCAGTAGTAAATTGTAGAAAAAGCAAAGAGACTAGAGATTTTTAAAGTGGTTTGGCTATTAACGAAGCCTACGTCCACTTTATAGCTTTTATTAATCAACTGCTATTATGAAGGAGTATAGATTACAATATGATTCTTCTTTCCTAAGTCAGATCATGTCAACATTGTTAAAGGCAACCGGAAGGATCTTAGTTTCCCTTTAATAGCTATTGTTATGGAGAAGAAGAGTAAAGAAATAATGGCCAAGTTTTAGTAGAGATCATAACAGATCCCCTTTCTGCTACGGATGGGATGGTATTTATAGGATTTGGATAGCACTTCGGCCAAATCCGTTTCACTAGAATCGGCGCTTAGTGTGAAGAAGAAGCCCAGAAAATTTGGAGGTCATAGGAGCTAACTAATTAGATCGGTGCCGATCCAAATAGTTAAGCATTTTTATGCTTTGACTATTTGGCTATCTTCCTTGCTTCGTTTTGATGCCCTCCATGTAATTTCATAGTTTGTTGACTTGCTTTGATGGTAATTCACCTATGGGTTTGACTGATCTGTAGTCTAAATCGGATAAGTCTTTAATTCTTAAACTCTAATGCTTGGAATGTTACCAAACATGGTATATAAGTATAGTAGAGATAGAGAAGTGTATTACAAGTGAATGGAGATCCATAAACCAATATTTCGGATCCAGTTGAATAGGATTGGTATCGATCCGAAATGTTAACATAAAAGTACTCAAAACTTCTTAGGGTCATTTGTTGTAACATCTCCTTACTTCGAGGCCTAAAACTAATGGCTACGGATGCTGCAGTCATCCATAGTTATTAATTTTCAACGACCAAGTACGGTGGTGCTAGATACATTGATACACAGATCATAGAAATATAGAAAATTTTGACCATTCAAAAACATATTTCACATTTAAATCAAAAAAATTCATGTTCATTACATAATCCCAAATTACGTTGACCACGTTCAACCAAATATACTTAGTACAAATATGCCAAGAGCTGTATATGAAGATGCTCCCTTGGTTGATCAAAGTATATAGAAAGGCTAATAAATCTGCCTTTACAACAAAATACACAGCGGAAAGAAAAACTCTAAGTATTTATCTGCCTCCTACATGCCTCTGGAAGCTTTATTCGTCTAAAAAGAAAACCTAAGAACCTTAAATCTCAAAATACTCAAAATCAATTGAGTACCGAGATTTTAAGGGAAAAACAAAAACTTCAAGTTAGACATAAAGCTTGGTTTGAATAATAATCTAACATCTCAATCCTTTATATATCTAGTGAGACGACACCACTTAGCGGAACGGGTTTCCCCTCACTAGTATCCTAAACCCTTTACAAAACCTTATTCTGTGCTCCTGCATCCATCATGGTTAGAACATACATTTTTTAAATATTATGATGATATGCATACTTAAAACAATTAGGATTACCCATCCCTAGTTTAATCTGAAACCCTATCATAATCATAGTTTTAGGGTCACTATTAACCTAATAGTTTTCATGGGTTTACTAATAACCTATTTAATGTTTTGGATTCCCTGTCTAGTTTTATAACTTTTCATAGGCTAACTATTAATCTATTTTTAACTTAAAGACTCCCTGTCCGGTTACATAGTTTTCATGAGATTACTAAGAACCTATTCGCCTGTGCCAATTAACTTATTCATTTCATGGGTTCTCTCTGAACCTATTGGTAATTTCGACTAGGAACCTATTAACACCTGTCAAAAACTTAAGCCGAACATAGTTTTCATGGGATCACTATGAACCAATTGGCCTCCGCCAACCACTCTTTCTAACATAATTTTCATGGGATCACTATGAACCAATTGGACTCTGCCAACCACTCTTCCTAACATAGTTTTCATTGGATCACCATGAACTTATTAGTAACCAACTTCATAATCATAGTTTTCATAGGTGCATTATGAACCTATCTCCCTGACAACTTCTATATTCAAGCATCCCATATTCTAGTCTCCCTGACCTCTTGGATGCAGTCCTACTCATCCAGGAGTTTAATCAATTTATATTCACTACTGGGTCAACCTAGTTAGCTCTTATGCCTTTTATCCCCAAAATACAGTTATGGGTCCAATATAATGTGAATATATTAATATATGAAGAAGCAGACATAATTACAAAACAATGCCACTCCTGTGGATTTGATATCATTGGAATACTTTTCATATGTAATATGGTTAATCCCCTTAACCTATAATTTTATCAAGGAAAGCTTCTTCTTAAAATTTCATACTTAAAGTCATTACAAAACTCCATTTAAACCATAGGTTTTTCCTATAAAAAAATTTGAGTTAGGGTTTTAAAACCTTTCAACAACATCTAAACCTTTGCTTTCGACCCCTTCGAAAGCATAAAACTTATATTTTTGGACAATAGGTTCCAGCCTTTTTAATACTTTAAAACACTTCTTTCGAAACCTTTCGACCTTGATAAAGCATTACTATTACAGATATAAGGGTAGAAGCTTTTGAAACCATTGGAATTCAAATCTTTCGAAATCTTTGGGTTTATACCTAAAAATATTACTTTGGGTCATAGGTGAAAGTTTTCAAAACCACTCTCAAACATTTAACCTTTCGACTGTATTGAAAGATCATGCTTTCGATCCTTTTGGAAGGTTGGAAAGCGGCTTGTATTTACAAAACCAAAAACCTTTTGGCTAAGTCGAGAGCTCCCGCTTTCGACCCCTTCGGAAGGTCGAGTAAAATAAAGGCAGCAAGTGATTTAAAAACAACTTAAAAACAACCTTGTCAGAAGGTCTTATAAAATCAGCTTAAAAGCTCGTACCTTTCGACCTTGTCGAAAGGTCTTTTAAAACAACCTTTTGAAAACCAAACCTTTCGACTGTGTTGAAAGGTCTTTAGAAAACAGGAAAGTGATTTCTCAAATCAAGATAAACTAAGGATCCATCTCCTTCGGAAGAAACCCTTCAAATGCAACCCTTCGACACCATACCTTTCGAATTAGTTCAATTCACTACATACCACCTGAATGATATCATGTGCATTACGTTAAATCATTGAAGTGTAAGGTCTTGGTCGAGAGGTCCGAGGCGAAAGGTTTGCCAAAGAAGGCGGAACCAATTTTTTCTGGGTAAAAGCTGATTTTTATAGAATAAGAAACTTTTTGTAACTAACTTGCCTACTTGTAAACCATTGATTGGCTTTCACAAACTTTTAAATATTTCAGATAATATTGGCCGCACTTTCTCAGATCTAAAATCGGTTTTACATTTAACAAATAATCCCTTCCTCTTATAAAATAATTAAATCATTTAGGTCCTCCTTTCAAAATAATTTAATTTCTATACTAAATCACTTAGTAAAAATCCCCAAAAGTTCCAAAAATTTTCTTTAATCATTTTATCTAACATAATAAAATATTAGACCCAAACTATTACTATATTTTCCAAAATAAATTTATGAACCCGAATAACCATATTTTCCTTTTGAAAATTCATAACTAATTCTCCACAGCTTGGAAATTTTTAGAAATTGAAACCCAACTCCGAAATCATGTTTTCCATAACATTAAATTTCCCCATGGCAATAAAAAAACATTTCCTCTCGGTTTTTCCCTAAACTGTGTATATCTTTTATTAAACAACCTTGTTTAAACACATATAAATTATCATCAAGCATATTATCATTCAACATATCATAAGACAGATTTATCATTAAATCTGAAACCATTTGATGTAAAAGTAAAAGTAGAGATGTAGAAATTATTATTCACCTTGCTTGAGATAAGGATATTAGAGATTATTTGAGATTGATTTTCCTCTAGCTTGAATCCTAAGCTTTCCTTAAATTTTCTTCTTCTCTTCTATCTTCCTATGGCCGGCCTTGCTTCTTCTCACGGTTATAATTTTTTTGAGATAAAGTGAATGTGAAAAACCTAATGGGAATGGTATAAAGATGGGAAGTGTGGTTATTTACCCTAATTCCCTTATGTTTAATATCCTAACCATTTATAAATGTTCAGTAAATTAAATAAGCACGGCCACCTAGTTCATTAATCAACCTCAATCTCCTTATCTACATTATTCTATTTAATTTGTTCTAGTTAAATCTCCTGATTATTGTCAATAAAATTAGGGGTGTTACAGGCTCCCCTCCTTAAAGAACTTTATCCTCAAAATTCAGTAAGGACTAACTAGCAACATAGCAATCATCTGTAACATCTTCTAACAACCATACTAGCCTATTTGACTAGCAACCAATCTATATAAATCTGATATAGACATACCGTCAAAGAAATTCAGGATAAGCCTCTCGAATCATATCCTCCATCTCCTAAATACAATCTTTCTTGTTGTCGCTCCACTAAACCTTTAGCAACTCGACTGTCTAAGTCCTCAACCTTTTCTCGTCTTTCGCTACAACCCGAACTGGTTGTCTAACAAAAGTCAAATTGGGCTCTACTACCAAGTCCTCCTACTCTGTCTAAGGAATATAGCCTCTGGATCGTGCACATACTTACGAAGATGAGACACATGGAATACATTTTAGACACCTGCCAAACTGCTCGGCAACTATACTCTATATGCGAGCTTTCCAATCCTTTCTATGACCTGAAATGGACCAAATTACCTCGGGGCCATCTATCTTAATTTTCCAAATCGTACTACACCCTTCATCGGTGACACTTTAATGAAAACTCTATCTTCCACTATGAACTTTAGGTCTTTGTGCCTCTTATTTGCGTAACTCTTCTACTTGGATTGAGTTTCCTTCATGCATTCTCGGATTAACTCAATCTTTGCTGACGCCTCTCTAAAAAAATATGGACCTAAGACCAATCTGTCTCCAGTCTTTAACCAATAGGCTGATGATTTGCATAGTCTTCCATACAAAGCTTCAAAATGCATCATTCCTATACTAGTCTGATAAATATTATTACAGAAAAACTCAATCAAATGTAGGTGATCTTCCAAGATCCACCAACGTCTAACATACAAGCTCTCAATAAGTCTTCCAGTACATTGCTAACTCTCTTTGATTGCCCGTCCCTCTGTGGGTGATATGTTGTACTCATCTGGTGCTTGGAACCTAATACCCCTCGTACACTCCTCAAAAATTCACTAGTGAACAATGCATCTCTATCGCTAACTATGCTAGTAGGAATCCCATGAAGTCTAACTATGTTCTTCATGAACAACTTAGCCAAAACAGGTGTCGTCTTGGATGACTTTACCATAATAAAATGGGTACTCTTGGTCAACGTGTCCACTATAACACATATACTTTCATTTCCTTGATTTGACCTTGGCAAATTATCTATAAAGTCCATCAATATCGAATCCCACTTCCAAACTGGAATATCTAAAGGCTGAAGTAACTCACTTGGCTTTTGATGTTCGACTTTCACTTGTTGGTAGATGATACACTACCAAACCCATGAGTCAGCATCCCTCTTCATGCCTTCCCAATAAAAGCTCCTCTTCCTATCTTAACACATCTTGATTCCTATAGGATGAATCATAAACTTCGATCTATGACATTCCTTTAGAACTGCTCTCCTTAGGTTCTCTACGTCTGGAACACACAATCATCCCTTCTTTCACAACCATCCTCTTTGGTCCAGACTAAAATCCTTTAGGTCATCAACCTCTGATCATTCTTCAAGCTTTTTAATCCTCTCGGCTAAAACTGGATCCTCTCTCAGCTTAGAAGCTATCCTCTCAATCAACACTGGTCGAGCTTCTAAACAAGATAATATGGCAGTACCTTGACTAGAACTAGTAATAGATCTTAACTGCACCCCACAACTGGTTAAAGCTTCTAGACCTTTCCATTCTGCCAATATTGCTAACACCACATTATGATGTTTTCTACTGAGAGCATCTGCTATCTTATTTCCTTTCCCAGGAGTATACTCTATACCAAAATCATAAGCCGCTAAAAACTCCAGCCACCTCCAAATCTTTGCGAGAAATCCTTGATGAATCTTCGGTAATAGCCGGCAAGTCTAAGAAAACTTTTAATCTCGGTTACCGCCTCTAGTCTCTTCCAATTGCTGACTGTGTTGATCTTAACTGGATCAACTGACAATCCTTCCTTCAAAACCACATGACCAAGAAACTTAACTTCTCTCTTCCAGAAATGAAACTTGGAAAACTTCGCCTTCAGTTGATTTTGCCTTAGCATCTCTAACACTACTATAAAATGAATCTCATGCTCTCTTTCATCTTTAGAGTACACCAAATATCATCTATGAACACCAAAACAAACCTGTCCAAGTGCTCTCTGAAAACTCAATTCATTAAATCAACGAAGAAAGTAGGTGCATTCATCAATCTAAATGGCATTGTTAACCACTCATATGAACCATGCCTAGTTTAGAATGCAGTCAAAGGAATGCTATCGTCCCCCACTCTCAACCGATGGAACCTCATGGCCAAATCCAATTGGGAAAATATTCTGGCTCCACTCAATTGATCAAACAGATCATTTATCCTCGGTAGAGGGTACCTATTCTTAATCGACCTTTCGTTCAACTTATGATAGTCGATGCACATACTTAACGACCCATCAAATTTCTTCACAAACATCGCAGCTGCTCCCTAATGCGAACTACTTGGACTGGTAAAATTTCTTCCCTCAAGATCCAATAACTGTACCTTTAATTCCTTCAACTCCATCGGTGTCATCCCGCTAGGTGGTTTACTAACAGGTTTAGCTCCTGGTACAAGGTCTATTTGAAACTTAATAGCTCGTTTCAAAGGTAATCCATTAACCGTCTCAAAGACATCTGCAAACTCTCTAGCCACACAAACCAGACCAAACTCTTCTCCAACCTCCATGACATTTAACAAAGCACAAACACTCTTACTGGAATTCTCCACTAATAAAATGATTTGGTTATGACTATCTGGATGCCTTAAATGATATTTCTCGATCTTGACAAAATATCCTAGCATCATACTTACCCAACCAATCCATACCTAAGATGATCTCGAAATTTACGAATCAGAAACATACAAACTACATGCAAACTTATGACCTGACAAATCAAGTTCTAACTGGTCACATCTCATCCCAAGAGCTGCATATCATTCCATTGGATTCGCAACCCTTAATGAAGTAACAAGGCGTGTGGGTTCTATACATAACATAGTGATATAAATGAATGTGATGCACCGGTAACAAAAAGTACCCTAACAGGTATCCTCTAAATCAAAAGCGTATCTTACATCACAGTCTTTCCTTTTTCTGATGTAACGTGTTTAGAAGAAGATGGTTGTCTAATCGCAAACACTTTCCCTCTGTCCGCCGTGATTGGCTCCGGACACTAGTTCCTATAATGCCAACTTGGTCACAGTTGAAGCATTTCACATTCTTCTTCTCCGCAGATTTCTTTCCTTTACCAGTTCTACACTCGTGGACATAATGGAACTTCTTATCACATTTATAACACACCACATCAGCCTTCGCCTTCTTAGCGACATCCCTTTTTTGGGCTTCCTTCTATTTAAAGAATTTCCTTTTTCTTTCCTGAGAATCTTGTGACTCAAATGGCTTCTCTCTAGCTGAAACAAAAAGAATCTCCTCATGTCGGACAGTCATTTCCACCATCACAAGATAAGGCTTCCTAATGTGAGTCATAGCCATCCTGCCTAGCTTCGGCCCTAATCCTCTAATGAATCGCTCATCCCTCCTGATATCAGTGCAATCAAAGCATAACCATATCAAAATAGCTCATCAAACTTAGCAGCATACTCGATCACACACATGTGTCCTTGGACAAGAATCGTAAACTTTCTCATGAACGCCAATTTGGCAGCCTCAGACACGAACCTCTGGTTAATCATTCTCCTAAAGTCAGCCAACATCAACTCTTCCTCAGGCATTCCAACCGTCATATTGTTCCACCAATGAAGTGCTAACCCTTGCAATTGTATAAAGGCTAACCTTCTCTTCTTTCCATCATTTAAGCCTAAATTAGTAAAGATCCTTTCATAGTTCAATAGCCAATTCTCTACTTCAACAGCATCTTCTGTTCCAACAAACAGTTTTCCTCCTAGACTGACATAGCCTCTACTCAACTTAGCATAATTATAACCAGCTGGAAGTACGGATTAGCTCCACCAACATTCCCAGCAGCTCCTACTTGCAATATATTGGCCAACAACTAATACACCATCCTCGCAACTATTGGTGGATTTCCAGCAACTACGTTGGCTTTAGCATTTTGATTAGCATTAGCCCGTTGACCTTGCTTTCTTCGATTATTAGGTCTAGTATTTCCATTGGTTGTGGTGCTTCTTCCATCCAGATTTCCTCTTCTGTTTCCTGCCTCCATATCTTCTTTCTCGTATATATGCATATGAGCCTTAGTAAGATACAGAAGAATGGTCTAAGAGAGAAGGGAATATGTACTTAGATATATACTTATGTATCAAATAAAAGTACGATACTTTAGCATTAACCCAAAACCCAATTTTTTCTATTGGATTATGTCTGAAAAAGCATTTAGGTTTAACTTTTCTTTTAAAGTTTCATAAACCTATGCTCTGATACCAACTTGTAACACCCTCTATTGGAGGCCCAAAATTAATGGCTACGGATGCTATAGTCGTCCATAGTTATTAATCTTCGACGATCAAGTACGCCGGTGCTAGATACATTAATACATAAATCACATAAAATGGAAAATTTTAATCATTCAAAAACAAATTTCACATTCAAATCAAAAATTCATGTTCATTACATAATCCCAAATTGCGTTGACCACGTTCAACAAAATATACTTATTACAAAAACGCCAACAGCGACATATGAAGATGCCCCCTTGTTGGATCAGAGTTTATGGTGTGGCTAATAAATCCGCCTTTGCAACAAAACAAACAGCGGAAAGAAAAACTCTAAGTATCTGTTTGCCTCCTACATGCCTCTGGAAGCTTTATTCATCTAAGAAGAAAATCTGAGAACCTTAAATCTTAAACTACTAAAAATCAACTGAGTACCCAAGAGTTTAAGAGGAAAACAAAAACTTCGAGTCAAACATAAAGCCAGGTATGAATAATAATCTAACATATTAATCCTTTTAGATATCTGTTGAGACAATGCCGCTTAGCGGAATGAGTTTCCCCTCACTATTATCATAAACCCTTTACAAAACCATATTCTGCGATCCTATATCCACAATGGTTAAAACATACATTTTAAAAATATTATGATGATATGCATACTTAAAACAATTAGGATTACCCACCCCAGTTTAATCTGAAACCCTATCATAATCATAGTTTTAGGGTTACTATTAACCTATTAGTTTCATGGGTTTACTAATAACTTGTTTAATGTTTGGACTTCCTATCCAGTTTCATAGTTTACATAGGCTAACTATTAACCTATTTTTAACTTACGGACTCCTTGGCCGGTTACATAGGTTTCATAAGATTACCAAGAACCTATTAGCCCCTACCAATTAACTTATTCATTTCATGGGTTCTCTTTGAACCTATTGGTAACTCCGATAACTTCTTTCTTATCCAAGTTTTCATACGTTGACTAGGAACCTACCAACATCTGTCAAAAACTTAATCTGGACATAGTTTTCATGGGATCGCTATGAACCAATTGGCCTCTACCAACCACTCTTTCTAACATAGTTTTCATGGAATCACTATGAACCTATTAGTAACCCTAATAACTTCCTAATCAGAGTTTTCGTAGGTGCACTATGAACCTGTATCCCTGACAACTTCTATATTCAAGCATCCTATATTTTGGTCTCCTTGACCTCTTGGATGCAGTCCTACTCATCCAGGAGTTTATCAATTTATATTCTCTACTGGGTCAACCTGGTTAGTTCTTCTGCCTTTTATCCCCAAAATGCGGTTATGGTTCCAATATAATGTGAATATATTTACATTTGAGGAAGTAAGCATAATTACAAAACAATACCACTCCTGTGGATTTAATACCCTTGGAATACTTTTCATATGTAATATGGTTAATCCCCTTAACCTATAATTTTATCAAGGAAAGCCTCTTCTTATAATTTCATACTTAAAGTCAATACAGAACTCCTTTATTTAAGCCGCAAGTTTTTCCTTTAAATTTTTTTGATTTTGGGTTCTTAAAATCTTTCGAAAACATCTAAACCTTTGCTTTCAACCCCTTCGAAAACATAAAACTTATATTTTTGAACAATAGGTTCCAGCCTTTTTAATACTTTAAAACACTTCTTTCGAAACCTTTCAACCTTGATAAAGCATTACTATTATAGATATATAAGGGTGGAAGCATTTGAAGCCATTGGAATTCAAATCTTTCGAAATCATTGGGTTTATACCTAAAAATATTACTTTAAGTCATAGGTGAAAGTTTTCAAAACTACTCTCTACTTTATAATACATTAGGGAAAACATTTAACCTTTTCACTGTATCGAAAGCTCCTACTTTCGACCCCCTCAGAAGGTTAGGAAGCGGCTTGTGTTTATCAAACCAAAAACCTTTTGACTAAGTCGAGGGCTCTTGCTTTCGACCCCTTTGGAAGGTTGAGTAAAATTAAAGGCGGCAGTTCTTTTCAAAATCTATCTCAAACAACTTTTCGAAATCAAACCTTTCTACCTTGTCGGAAGGTCTCTTAAATACTTTCAAAATCTATCCTTTCGACCTTGTTGAAAGGTCTTATAAAAACAACTTAAAAAACTATACCTTTTGACCTTGTTGAAAGGTCTTTTAAAACAACCTTTCGACCGTGTCGAAAGGTCCTTAGAAAACAGGAAGGTGATTTCTCAAATTAAGATAAACTATGGATTCATCTCCTTCGAAAGCAACCCTTTGAATACAACCCTTCGACACCATACCTTTCGACTTGGTTCAATTCACTACATAACACTTGAATGATATCATGTGCATTGCTTTAAATCATTAAAGTTGAAAGGTCTTGGTCGAGAGGTCTGAGGCGAAAGGTTTTCCAAAGAAGGTTGAACCAACTTTTACTGGGTAAAAGCTGGTTTTTCTAAAATAAAAAAACTTTTTGTAACTAACTTGCTACTTGTAAACCTTGATTGGCTTTCACAAACTTAATATTTTAGATAATACTAGCCACATTTTCTCACATCTAAAATTGGATTAACATTTAACAAATAAGCCCTTCCTCTTATAAAATAATTAAATCATTTAGGTCCTCCTTTCAAAATAGGTTAATTTCTATAATAAATCACTTAGTAAAAATTCCCAAAATTTCCAGAAATTAGCTTTAATCATTTTATCTAACATAATAAAATTTTAGACCCAAATTACAAATATATTTTCCAAAATAAATTTATAAACCCGAATAACCATATTTTCCTTCTGAAAATTCATAACTAATACTCCATGGCTTGAAATTTTTTAAAAATTGAAACCCAACTCATTCCATAACATAAAATTTCCCCATGGCATTATAAAACATTTCATCTCGGTTTTGCCCTAAACTATGTATATCTCTTATTAAACAACCTTTTTTAAAAACATATAAATTAAAATCAAGCATATCATCATTCAACAGATCATAAAATAGATTTATCATAAAATCTGAAACCATTTGATGTGAAAATAAAAATAGAGACGTAGAAATTGTTATTCACCTTGCTTGAGATAAGGAGATGAGAGATTGTTTGAGATTGATTTTTCTCTAGCTTGAATCCTAAGCTTTCCTTAAATTTTCTTCTTCTCTTCTATCTTCCTGTGGCTAGCCTTGCTTCTTCTCATGGTTATAAATTTTGTTTGAGATAAAGTGAACGTGCAAAACCTAATGGAAATGGTATAAGGGTGGGAAGTGTGGTTATTTACCCTAATGCCCTTATATTTAATGTCCTAACCATTTATATATGTTCATTTGATTAAATAAGCACGACCACCTAGTTTATTAAGCAACCTCAATCTACTTATCTACGTTATTCTATTTAATTTGATCTAATTAAATCTTTGAATAATGTCAATAAAATTAGGGGTGTTGCACTTGTCTTATATTTTTAGACCTTTTGATCAAGTTTTGAGTCATTCTGGCTTAATGTGAACGTTCTATCTCCTTTCGACTTCCACCGGGTTAAAAACCTGGTTAACCTTTGCCCCTTAGAGTACACTTTCATTGGAAACAAGGTATGCTCTGGAACTAGTTATCTCTGGGTTTCTCCTTTTAGGAGATTAGATGATTGTGTCGAACCACTTGAAGAAGTTTTCTACGATATGCCAGTTAGCTATGTGGCTCTCAGTGTGGACCTTCATTGCTTGTCACTAAAAGCAATCTGGACTTGATATCTTCAGAAAGAATACGAACATCAAGTAGGTCATGTCGGAGTAGTTTAGAATGATTCGGGTGACAAACTTCAGGTCGGTACTAATCCAATGGGGTTAGATCGGTACTGATCCAAGCACATGGAAATTTTTCGAGAAGTTGTTCTTACTTGAACTTTCTATAGCTAAACCTTTTCACTTCATTCCTTCCATTGCTTTTACTGCTTTTGTTCAATTCTTGGTTGGTTTTCCATCAACCGTTTATTCAAGTTAGAATTTTAATTGTCTATACCAGCAATGCTATCTATGCCTCAGAAATGATATGATGTTTTAGTTTGGTATAGAAACTCCTTGTGATGACTAGGTGATGCTAGTGAAGCTAGGTTTTGCCTCAGATGAGTACGTTGTTCCAGAGCCAAGTATTGCCTTCCTTTTACAACCATCTCTTTTCGAGGGCTTGGCTAAGTTTCTATCATCGTTTTAGATTCTAGCATGATGATTTATTTCAAACTAGATGTAGTGGATGATTCCATCTTATCGCTTTTTCCGTTTCTATACTTTCAATGATCCTGAAAGGAAAAGCTTCCACGTTGCTTCTGACGGCGGTTCCGATATCAACTTCTCATCGATAATGAGTAAGTTCCAAAAAAGGAAATCTTAAAGTATGATGTGATTCGTTTTCTTAGTGTGAGTGAGCTATCTATGCAAGATGGTCCGTTTGTGGTGCTCGAGACATGGGACTCACTTTTCATAGATAACATATGGCACTTGCCCCGGTCAATGCTCAAAAACCGACTGCTTGACTTACGTCGACTTCCCTTGGATTCTGGGCGTTGGTCATACGGGGATTTTATTCAAAGTAAAACATACCTGACAATGTTGAACGCTAAGTTTTATTATTGAAAATGATTTTCCAATCACCAAGTCTTTGGGCTTGCAGAGGAACCTCCACTCCTTTAGGAGTTGGATCCTTCTCATCTTAGGCTTCTCCTTTTGTTCTTGTTATGTCAAGACGATTGATTATGGCTGAACTGCAAGGTACATTTGCGATTGTGAAGCTTCACACTAGTCTATGTCTTCGGGGACTACTGATTTAATTGTTCGATTCCGAGCATTTCTTTTTCTCATTTATTTACCTCTTGTGTTCTTGTGTGCCATACTTGTTTACATTGATTCTACACATGTAAATGTTGCTCCTACAGTCATTTTGGCATATTCTATTACACAGCTCTGACCAAAACTACAGTATAGCTTAGTCTAGTTAGTTCCATGACTATTCATGTTTATGCTAAGTCGGGTTCGCTTGACAAAGTGATGGTGTTTACGCACCAGTTCATAGTGTTGATTGCTAAATCTATATATTTTCAGGAGACTAGGTCTCTTAAGTAATGCGTTTGATTGCCCTAGTATGCTTGACAAAATAGATCCTATCTTCGGGAACTTGGGCCTTTGCAATTTGATTCCAAGATTTGATTTTTTTTAATGATGTTCGTTTCCTGACTACAATTGAATTCCTCTAGGTCGACATCATCATCCAGTGTTATACTGGATGTATGTGCTGGAAAGACGCATCATTGCCATCTTTCTCTATGGTAAATTCTACCAATTTTGGTGTTGAAATCCTAGTAATGCATCAGTTTCCTATCTTTGAGAAACTTGCGCATGGATGATTAAACCCAGTAGACTTTCCTTTGATGCAGTGAATATTAGGATAGTTTGGGACTCTAGAGGTAGGGATGAGGATTTGATCAAGCTCTTGCTTCTGTTCCTAGAAGTTAATGTGTCGATAGACTCATTCTATGGGTTTCTTCTTATCATTACTAATCTTAGGGCAATGGCATCTCCCTGCAAGTTAGGACTAAGTGATCTAGTCGGACCATGTGTAGGTCATCATCCTTTTTGTCATCGCTAGGAATTGAGCAACAATAAATTTATGAACATTAAATCCTTCATTTCCCTTAACTGGAAATTTCTTGCTTCAAATGTCTATTTGGTAGAACGAAACTATTACCTAACCAACTCTGCGGTTTGAACTGAGGATTTATGTGTCTATCCCTGTTTGCGGGACAAGCTTTTTAAATGCACATATTTAGATGCTTGCAAGAGATGGAAAGGTGTGGCGATCCATCTTTCTGACCCTTGAGAAAGACACTTAATACATCTATGGTATTCATATGTCGTTGCCCGTATTTGAAAGACGAGCTGTGATGTAGTAAAATATAAGAACGAAACAATAATCTCACAATGGATCGGTTAAGTATAACATAAAAATAAGACAGTACATAAGGTTACTCCCCAACATGGAGTTATAAGAGTTACAACAAAAGTAATACTATCAGTTTAGGTAGTTATAAGAACCTACCTTTAAATATACATACATAGAGCCAACATCTCATAACAGCGGAAATAAATAGCTAGATAGATAAGGAGCCTCCTGCTCATCCACCATCTTCAAAAGAGCCCAAAGGAACCTGTCATTTTTGAACTACTTAAATATAAATGAGTACCCGAAAGTTTAGGGAAAACAAACAATTCGGGCCAGACAATAAGTCCGATGTGAGTAAACTCCAAAAAATAGAACACACAGAATAACTAGTGAGTCCACATCACAAAAACGCAGAACGGGTTTTTCCCTCACAATGACAAGATCCAAGTATAAAACAATGAACACAAATAATTAAACATCGCGAAGAGCGCAAGACGCTTCCCGATGCAATTAAGAAAGAAACAATCCAAAGATTTGAATCAAAAATAAGGAAAATAAACTTTTTCCAACAATGATTAGGAGGGTGCGCCCCCTTTATCGAAAGTATGCCTCTAGAAAATATACTTGAAAACTACGATGACTCTCGAAAACCTCCAAGCCGGACCCTGCCAACCTTACCGAGTATTTAAGTATTTCACATCTCCGTGCGCATACAACCGAAACCAATCTAGAGTAGATGTGACAATACCCTAATGGGAGCAACCCGACATAGCTTGGTCCCCACTTGCTCTTTATTTAGTCATTTCCAATAAAGGATATCAATGCCTTAAATGAGCAACAAATAGTCTTAGATTGACGAAACAAAAACAAAAGGAAGAAGGGTATCGAAATCGATAGTCAAGATATCAACTATTGGGGATAGAAAAACGGTAGTATATAAAAATTAAATCTTATACTCTTTCAATGCTTAGAAAATATCCATATAATTATCTAATCGGTGTTGGTATATTCACAAAACATTTGATAGGATTTCATATTTCAAAAGCATACTTAGATGGGTCAAAAACAATTGTCTATAAGAAATGTGAATGTTTTCCATTACAATTATAAAGATCATTTATGGAAATCAAATCTACTACACTTGTCACGTTTTCGATATTCTCAACTTACTCTACCCCTCGCCCATAAACAAAGCCAAGTAAGTTAGGGTACTGGCTGCTCCTAGCCTTGCCTAGACACTTCAGTTCCAGATCTCACAGATAGAGGATCGATCTACTCATTGGCTTTTAGTGCCAAGTATAGGACTACTTACTTTCCATAAATACCCCATTTAAATCATTATATAAATTTCAAAGCTCCTTTAAAATGCTTTAAACCCAGATTTAAAATTAGTATTCAAATCATAACTTAAACCCATCATCTTTAAAGGAGAATACGACCAAGAGGGGCGAAGCTCTCTCTTAATCAAATGAGATATCTAAAAGGGGTGTTATTTCCTTTTAACCAAAAAGTCACTAAATGTCAATCCTAAGTTAAAAGGTGGTGTAAGTTCCCTTTAACTAAACATCAAAGTTATTGCTTATAAACTGGCCGAGCATAAATTAAATAACCAAACAAGAATAATAACAAGAATAATAATAGACTCATTATTATTAACAATTTACAATCAATAGTTAACACAACATTTGTTAAAATGTGAATGAGTCAAGGGAAAGATACTGACTGTAAAATAGTTAGATTATACTCACAGAATAAGTTATACCCACTAAACTATGAAAACAAGGAATTACTCACTAAACTATGAAAACAAGAAATATACTCACTAACTATGAAAACAAGGAATATACTCACATCCTATTTGCTTTGATGGAGACTTGGAATACTTCACCTCTAATAATGAATTTTAGTTCTTTTCTTTAGTTTGTGAATGAATTAAAATGAGATATGGACTTGGCTATTTATAGGTGGAGAGAAGGGTACTTTAGTCATTTCCTACAGCCTGACCAGATACGACCAGATTTTGGTCCAATAGAAACCAGCCTTATGGCCTAATTTGATTCGACCACATTTTGGTCCAATAGAAAACATCTTGATGGCCTAATTTTATTCGACTACATTTTGGTCCAATAGAAAAGGCTTGATTTGATTCGACCACATTTTGGTCCAATAGGAATTCTCCTTATCAACTATGGCATAACAAGATTTGACCAGATTTTGGTCCAATGGCAACCATCCGCATGACAAAACCTGATTCGATCAGATTTTGGTCAAATGGCAACCATCCGCATGGCGGAACCTGATTCGACCAGATTTTGGTCCAATAGTAACCATCCACATGGAATATAATAATCATTATGCTATTTCGTTTCATTAGGCAAGTAATTATACTATTTAATTTTATTAGGCAAGGTAAATAATTCTTTCTTGTTTTATTAGGCATGTAATTATACTATTTTGTTTTATTAGGAAAACTTATTCTTAAATAAATTGGTACCCCTAACTGCCTTATAACTCGAACCATCTTTAAACTAAAATTTTACATCAATTTAAAAAATCCATTCAAGACGTTTTATCCAAATTTTTATTCTGGATATAATATCCATTATTTAATCATTTCAAAACATCCTGGCTATTCAAATTCAAAGTGATTAAATTATGGATCGTTATATCCTCCCCTTTTTAAAGGAAATTTCATCCTCGAAATTAATCAGATAAACTCAAGATATCAAAGAAACCCAAATGATATCATATATACCATATAAAGATATAAGGAAAGTACCTTAACACAACTGGTGAGTACACTAAAAAGAAACAATAAAATACAAACAACAACTATATCAACTCGGGATAAGAATCCCTAATATAGTCCTCGGTTCTCCAAAAACAATTTGTAACATCTCTACTCCACTGAACCTTAACAAGATTCACAACCTTCTTCCTCAATCGCTTTATATCATGAGTGACAATACAAATAGGCCGCTTAAGAATGGTTAGGTTAGGCTGAACCTCCAAATCAACTTGTTGTCCCTGTTCTACTATCCTCAAAGGGTCATGTACATACTTATGTAAATGAGATATGTGAAATAAACTCCACTTTATATGCAAGTTAACCAATCGGGTTCAGTATGGGAAAAGGGCCAATATATTAAGGGGCTAACTTCCCTATCTTTCCAAACCTCACGTCACTTCTCAGAGGAGAGACTTTTACAAATACACAATCCCCGACTAAGAACTCTAAATCCCTACGCCTTTGATCTGCATAACACTTTTTTCGATCTTGCGCTTCCTTCATCTTTGTTCTAATATCAGCTACCTTCTCATTGGCTTCTAAGATTATGTCGGGTCCAAGAATAAGTCTATCGCTAGATTTAACCCAACACGAAAGAGAACGACATGGACGACCATAAAGAGCTTCAAAAGGGGCAATACCAATGCTTGCTTGATAGATAATATTATAAGTGAATTCGGCTAAGGGTAAATGATCTTCCCAAGAACCCTCGAAGTCCAAAATGCATGCTCGCAATAAATCTTCCATGATTTGATTCACTCTCTCCGTCTGCCCATCTGTTTGAGGATGGCAAGCTGTACTTAGACTTAGCTCAGTCCCTAAAGTAGTCTGCAGTCCCTTCCAGAACCTACTAGTGAATATCGGGTCTCGGTCACTTACAATACTACGAGGAATCCCATGAAGTCTCACAATTTCCATCACATACAAACTCGCCAGACTCGTAGCAGCCCTAGTTAGCTTAACAGGAATAAAATGGGCACTCTTGGTCAGTCGATCGATTATAACCCAAATGCCAGCATTACCTCTTCTTGACCTAGGAAGCCCATCGATAAAGTCCATACTGATCTACTCCCACTTCCACGTTAGGATCCCAAGTGGCTGAAGCAATCCAGATGTCTTCTGTTGATCACTCTTAATCTGCTAGTAGTTTGCATAATGACTTACAAAGATTGAAATATCTTGCTTCATCCCCTTCCACCAAAATACCCTCTTCATATCTTTGAACATTTTGGTCACTCCTGGATAAAAAGATAACTTTGAATGGTGGCATTCGGCTAAACTTCTTGCCTAAGTCCATCAAAGTCTGGAACACAAATTCACTCATTCATTTTCAATATGCCTCGGAGATCAATCTCAAAGCTAGAAACAAGACATTCTTCAACATCCTTCTTAATTCGACCCAAAATAGGATCTGTCTCTTAACTGGATGCAATTCTCTCTAACAATACTGGCTTAACTTCTAGATTCGCAACCATCGATATATTCCTACTCAATGCATCAGCAACGACATTTGCCTTTCCAGAGGTATAAAGAACCTCTAGATCATAAGAAGCGAGAAAATCTAGCCATCTCTGCTACCTCAAATTCAAATCTTTCTGGGTAAAAAGGTGTTTTAAGGATTTATGGTCCATGTATAATTTGAACCTTTCACCCAAAAGATAATGTGCCTACATCTTTATTGCGAAGACAATAGCCAAAAGCTCCAAATTGTGTGTAGCATAAAATTTTCTCATGCGGCTTTAGTTGTCGACTCGCATAGGCAATTACTGTCACACGCTGCATCAGAACTACTCCCAATCGGTTCCACAAGCATCTGTATACACGATTAAACCTTAACTGCCATTTGGAATGGTTAAAACAAGAGCGCCAGTCAACTTCTCTTTCAATTCATTAAATGCTTGATCACACTTAGAAGTCCAATTGAACTTAACATCTTTCTTTGTTAACTTTATCAAATGAGAAGCAGTCTTCAAGAAGTCCTTGATAAAACTACGGTAAAAACCAGCCAATCCCGAGAAACTTCTAAATTCTGTCGCACTTTCGGGCTTCTTCTAGTCTTGAATCGCAACAATTTTAGCCAGGTCCACCGAAATGCCTTCTCCCGAAATAACATGCCCTAGAAATCTAACTTCAGATTTCCAGAAATGGCACTTGGAAAACTTAGCCTTCAATATATGGCTCCTTAAGGTATCGAGTATGACATGGAGATTATATTTGTGTTTCTCCTCTATCTTTGAATAGATAAGAATGTCATCATTAAAGATGAGAACAAATTTATTGAGAATATCTCGAAATACTCGATTCATTAAGTCCACAAAATAAGCGGGGGCGTTAGTCAATCCGAACGGCATAACTAACCACTCGTAGAAATTTTCTAGAGTTCGAAAAGCTGTTAAAGAAACAATCTCCTCTGCCACTCTTAATTGGTGGAAACCGGTGGCAAGATCTAATTGAGAAAATATCCGAGCACAATGGAGTTGATTAAACATATCGTCGATTCCTGGCAAAGGATATTTATTCTTGATAGTCCTTTTGTTCAACTCCTAATAGTCTATGCATAACCTTAGAGAACCGTCTGCCTTTGTAATAAAGACGACTGGCGATCCACAACTCAAGGTACTACGTCGGATCAAGCCCTTCTGCAACAAGTCATAAGTCTGCCTTTCTAACTCCCTCTTCTCTTTTGGAGCCATCCTTCGTAAGGGTTGTACAATAGGTCTAGTTCCCAGAATCAAATCAGTATGGAATCGACTTCACGGTGAGGAGGTAAACCTTGCACCTCGTCAAAAATATTTGGAAAATCTCGAACAACCGGCACGTCTACTAGCTCTGCTTTAGCCACTTCAAGTGAGTAGAGAAAAATGCTCATTAACATCTTAGGCTCTTCACAATTAATATAAACACCAACATCTCCTGCATCGCTAACTCTAGTGATTCTTCTACTACAATCCAAGATAGCTTTAAACTTGCAACCAATCCATTCCCAGCAGCAATCCAGAACCCATAAACCCAAGAATAAACAAGTCAAAAGGAAAGGGATGATTTTGACAAAAAAATAGGTACATTTAGACACACAGTGTCAAGATTTGTCGGACCTCCAATTGGGTTTGACACACAAAGAGGATTCCTTATGATAATATATTTAAGGTTTAGTTTATTCATTAGATCAAAATAAATAAAACTATGAAAAGCTCTTGTATCAAATAGCACCCTTATAGGAATATCATAGATGGATAATGTACCTTGCAACACTTGCTTCCCTTTTTTGATGTGAAAATGTGAATGGTATCTCATCAATGGTAAAAGTCTATCCTTGAGATCCCTTTTTAGGAAAAGGGCACTCATTCTTCATATGTCTTAGCTGGCCGTAATTAAAACATATGGCAATTGGGCAATGATTTGCAAAGTGACCCATCTTATTACACTTGAAACAAAGAATGTTGGCCAAGTAAGTCTGCTTCTTCTGTGTTGGAGCGCCATCTTTGGGTTTCTTCCCTACACCCTGCTTCTTTCCCTTAAACTTATACCTGAAGTTTGGTTTTCATTCAAATGGTATAACGATAAAGGCTTGGCACTTACTATTGGTACTACACCCTTCTAGACTCCTTCCCTAATATCAAGAGCCTCAAACCTCAAAGTCATGCTAATAATGTTGGTCAACGTACCCATAAGATAATTGGTCATTTCACGGCGGAACTCTAATCGCTTTCCATTCACAAAAATTTCATTTTTCTTGAGAAGTATGTCTATCAATCCAAGTCCAAAATGGGACTAAGCATTGAACTTATGCTCATACTGCGACACTGTCATTACACCCTGCTTTAAGTCAATGAAACTTCTAAATAACTGAGTTCTTCCAGTTTTTGAAGTAAACTGTGCTTCAAAAACTTCCTTGAACTGGTCCCAAGAATACTCCCTTTCCTGAGTACTAGCTATTTCTGAATCCCACCAATGCATCGTTGACTTTTGAAGTTGTCGCGATGCCAACAGCCGTTCCTTTGCTTCTTCCAACCAAAGGTCTCCAAATATTCTTTCACAAGTTCGAAGCCACATCTGCACTCCAAGAATGTCTTCAGTTCCATAGAATGGTTTCCCACCCAAAGTGGTAAAATTCTTACACAAAGCTGTAAAGTTCATAGGGGTCTGAACTAAGATTTACTCTACCGGATCTACAGCTGACATAGTAGCATTTCCAGATACCCTACCATTGGTAGCCATGCTAGTTCAAGATTGTAACAACCCTGTATTTTGTGATTTATTTTTTTTGTATATTTTAATTAAATTTTTGATTTAAAAACTTATTTTATTTATTTTGAATGATAAACTTTAGTTTTGATATGAATTATCATTCCAAAGCATGACTAAAAAGAATATTTTCCAAAAAGTGAGTTTTTGGTCAAAATAGTCGAACTTTGACTTTTATTTTAAAATTTTAAAAGTTTGAAATTTTAAATTTTTTTCTTTTATTTTGAAAGTACATAAAATTTTAGGAGCACTGCTTTTTGTTTCGTTGGAAACGGATTTAAATTGTGAAAGTTATGTATATTTCAATATTGAGTGCAATTCGTTTATTCTGCAATTTTGTTATTTTAAATAGTATAAATTTTATTTTTCTTTGTCATATTTTTTTGTAATATGTATTGATATGTTATTTTATGTATTTTTTTGTCTTTTAATATTTTTGAAGTGAGGTAGGAATTTTTCTAGAGCTAGTTGTATTTTTCTTGTAATTTCCATGCCCTGTTTTCAATTTTTAAACATTTTCTTTAGTTCTTTTCTATTTTTCTCCAATTTAATTATTTATTTTATTTTAGAAATGATAAATAAATTATTTTATTTCAAAATTTTCCTTTATAATATTTTTATAATGAAGTAGATATTTTTCCAAAGCCATTGATGTTTTAATTGTAATTTTAAACCCTGTTTTCAATTTTTAAGCAATTTCCTTAATTCTTTTTATATTTTCTTTAAATTTAATTATATATTTTTATTTCGGTTTTTAGATGTACTTGCTGAAGTTTATTTTGTATTACTTTATTTAAAAGAAAAGGAAGTATGAAAGGTTTTAAAAGCTAAGAAACGCAAAGTCGTTTCACCGTTTCTTTTACCGTTTCTTTTTCAATCAATACATCAATTATTTTGGTCGTTCCTTATACTATCTTCAGCTGACTTCTTTTCTTCATTTTCACTAATTACCAAAGCTTCTCAACCATAAAAAAAATCATGGCCTTCATCTTGCAAAAATTTGGTAAAATCTTCTTCTCTTCTCTTGTTTTCTAGTTTTTCTATGTGATTTTGCAACTTGTTCTCTACTTCATGGCTCCACTCCTCCTCAACCATATCTAGGCTGACCTCCACCTCCTCCTTCTCTGATCAACCACCCCTTTAGTCCATCACCATGACCAGGCCGAACCCACCTTAGTAAGAGACAACACCAAAAATGCACAAACCCATCACCTATTTACATAAATCGAGCCTAGTTTGCTAGCACCACCTTCTACAACCATTAGCCGCCACTTCCATCAACACCTCTGACCTGACCTCCACCCTCTGCCACATCACCCACCACCACCTGGACCCACTGGCCATGCCTCTAGAACCTATGGCCGAACCCATTTATAGCATAGAAGTGATGAATTTGCCTTGTAGTTGTTGTTTTGTTGCACCTATGTCCATCCACCTTTGCACCATTACTTCCAAGCTATGGCCTACCCATATGAGCCCAAGACCTGATCCTAACCCACTCCTTAGACACGTATTTCAGATCTATAGCTGAAGCATAGGCGGTAGAAAGCAAGTGCAAAAACTTTGGCTTTATTTTATGCATTTAATTCTAACATTGTTTTATTGAATTTGGGTTTGAAAACTTATGTTATTTGTTTGTTTTGTTTGAATGTTTGCAAGGCTATTAGCCTTGTCTCTCCCACACTCATATCATCATCATGGCTGAGAAAACGAACCCCTTAGTCGAGCTTTTGAATGGTTGTAGCAAGGTCAAGTTATCTTGTCTTTGTTGCCTTTCAATTTCAATTTATTTCAATATATTTTGATTGAATATTCATAAGTTATATTGTCTTATTTTGTGGTTGTTTACAAGATGATATCTTGGCTATTTCTCTCCACTCAAATCAAAGGTCGTGCCTTCTGGATCCGTTGTGTCATTCTAATTGATGTCTCCAGCAAAAAAAAGTGAGTATTTCTCACCAGATGTTTATACTTATACAAATGTGAATTGACACCCTATGAATCTGTAGAACTATATTATCATGTTATATATGCTTATATTATTATCATATGATGTTCACCCATGCTTAAACACCTGTGATATCATATGTTACTATTATTTCATGCTATTCTGTATATTTTATCAGTTTATCACACTGCAAGTTCCCTGTAAATTAGAATCACTATGGGTTGAAATGATACATACCCGAATGGACTTTAGAAAAGGGAAAAATCGTTATGGGCTGAAATGATAGGCTTGAACGGGTTTTATTTAATTTATTTTAAATTGGGATTGCGGGTTTGAAATGATAAAACCCGGATTTTCTTTGTAAATTACGGGTTGAAATGATATATTACCCGTATCACATTACCTAGCGTAGAAAATTATATACAGGCCCGTAGTTAAAACATGTTTTTCTAAAAAAATTAAAATATTTTAGAAATTTAATTATTATAATATTTGATTTGAAATTTAATAAAAATATAACTTTTGTAAAGTATTATTTATTTTCTGGAAATCTATAAGTTAAATAAATTATGGAAAAGTTAGAAAATATGAATGTAAGTTATTTTGGAAATTTTGATTTAATTTTTAATGGAATTTAAATTAACTTTGAAAATATGATAAATTTATGATATTTGAATTTAAATTAATTTAAAGTGATTTTATATCATATTAATGATTTTTGATAAAGTTGAATGTGAAATGAATGAATATTTAAGTTGAAATTTTGAAATATAACTAAAATTGGAAATTTATGAAATTGACTTAAAAGTGAACTTTTAGTTAAGCAAATAAAAATCAAACTAAGTTATATTTGAGAATTTGAACTTAAGTGCTAAGTTGAAATTTAATGCAAGGAATTTAAAATTGAACATTGCAATTTAATAAGTGAATTATTATTAAATCTTGATTTTTGAACGGAAATTTAACTTTATAAAATCATGAACTTGAGGAAAATTAAATGATGTTTATAAATGTGAAAATGTATGATTTTATGAGTTAAAAATGTTTTAAATAAAAAATATAATTGGTTGAGAAATTATATTGAATATTTGAAGTTAATTGACAGCATTTTTGAAATGCTATTAATTACAATGTAAATGATATTACAGCATTTGTAAATGCTGTAGTTGATGATAATGAACTAAAAAGCTAAATTGAATTAAAAGCTATTATAGCAATTTTGTAAGTGTTATAATTTTTGAATTTAACTAAGTTTATTTAAAATTTAAGTAAACCCTATTACAACATTTTAAAATGTTATCTTTTGTTAAATTGAACTGTTTTGAATGTATCTTTCCGTAGCGTTTTCTAAATGCCACGAAAAGTGAATTTTCACTGTTTTGATAAACTTAAGTGAATAAATGAACTTTGGAAGTTGAAAATTTTGGAAATTTAATAATTTAATTATTGAACATAATAACTTCATTTTAATGATTAAAAATGATTTTTTTTTTGAATATAAACTGTTTTGAAATGTGAATTGAAATGGTATTTTAAATTGAATAAAATGAATAATGATTTGAAATGAATGTGGTTTTGATATTTTGATATATTAAATGATTGAAATGTGGTTTGAAAAGATATGATATTTTGATATATTAAAATGATTTGAAAATGGAGTTTTGAAAGATATGACATTTTGATATTAAAATAATTTGAAAGGAAGTGCTGAAAGATAAGATATTTTGAATGAAGTTTTGAAATGTTATGATATTTTGATATATTAAAATGATTTGAAAGGAAGTTTTGAAAGGATATGATAATTTAATATATTGAAATGGTTAGAAATGACTTGATATTTATTTTGATAAATATTTGAATCGAAAGATATGGTATGATGATATATTGAAATGGTTTGGAAATAATTTAATCTTTATTTTGATAAAGATTTGGGTTGAAATGATATTTTATTTTGAAGTATAATTTTTTTTTAAGTTATAACTATGGGTTATAATAACGATTGGTTGTTAAAGAGACCGGGATCGGATATTGTCTTATAGCCAGCCAATACCAAAAACCACTTTAACAACTGTGTACACGGTGGAGATTCCAGAATGAAGTAGGATGGTGGCGACGTTCTCGAGGTATATTACGTGGACCCAACTCCCGTGAGTTGGCATAAATGACTAAAACAGGAGCTATACCGGGCTACACAAAGGGTCGCACCCTTTCATCGAGCATGCTCCATCGGAAACCATTCTATTACTTTTGTGGTTCGATATGTGGCGCCACTTTGATTCGGGGGTATTGTTCGAGGTGGGCGGAAGCTGCTGGCTTGCCGTCACCACCGGTCCGGGAGTGCAAACGGTGTATCCACCCTGGCATTGCCTTACGTGCCGTGTCATCTCCTTATAGCGAGCCCACTACGATTTTGGTTTTAAAGATCTGACCGCGTTAAGGTTCACCATCCCCTTAACGCTATTTTCTATATGATTATACTTTACTGATTAGACACTACTGTATATAGCGTATATTACTACATAGTAAATAGTTTAACGGATCCTTAGAGGATGGGCGGTCCCACGCATCTTCTAAGTTACTTGTACCTTTACTACAGTTCACTTGAGTTGGTTTACAATTATATAAGTATGTATGTCCTGACTCGAGTGTTTGTATTTTTATTTACGCTCGGGTCAGCCTGAGTATTCACAGATTTGGATTTCCACTTTCTGGAGATTGGAATCGCTGGAGATTATCTGCTTGTCAAGTTTTATCTTTTGCAGTCTGTTGGTCCTTTCCAGCTATTGTATTAGTAGATTTCTATATATTGAGACTTCTTTTGTAGTTTATTTCTTCTGTTGTATCTTATGTAACTCTGATATATTTATATAGTAGCTTCATGAACTACTATCTCTTTTATTTCCGTTGCATTATTATTACTCTGTTTCTGTGATCTGTGATTTTTATTTACTGTATATTCTGAGATTTTGCCAAATTTTATTTACAACGCGGTATTTTGAGCAATTCAATTCTGGCATGTGTGTCTGCCGTTGCACTTGAAGGGTGCAGCATGATAGGGCGTTCTCGCTTCGTGGTTTGGTAGCGAACGGTTGACTCTTACTCCTACATGTCCCTGTGGGGGTTGGTGGTGCAGTCGAGAGGCTGGCCGTAAAGGCAGAACATAGGTACCAATGTATGCTACGGTGGGCGTTACCCCACTGGCCTGGTTGTTACAGTTGGTATCAGAGCTTTGGTAGCTCTAGGCAAAATTCAGCATATGGAGTGAATGTATTTACAGAATCACTTTCATTCGAGTTTGAATCTCTTCCTTTTTGACTCGATTCCTTTGAATTTTGGAACGTTCCCTGCGGTTTCAAAATCCATTCGTGTTCTTCACTATTCATCTTCTTTTGATTCTGGAGTATTCCATAACTCCGCTTCGAATGATCTTTCTAGTGAGTCGACGGTCACGCCAATTTCAAATTGAATTGAAAAAAAAGGGGAAACTCCCTTACAATTAGCATCAATTCACCAGAGATTCTTATCTATCCTTGGTTTAGATGCAAATATCTTTTGTTATTCCAAACTTTATCTATTGAGATCGAATGTAGATTTACCCTAGAAAAATCCACATTGATCTTATTCTTTAAGCCACGGTTGACCCGGTAAATGTTGCCCGTGATTTCTTTAAGCTTATCCACCTCCCTACTCTGTTATTTAATCATCTTGTCTTTTGTTTCCAATCTATTCTTCCAAACATTTTGAATTGTAATCCTATATCTATGTTTTGTTTTATATATTGTGTTGTTTGAGTTGTTGATGTTGATTTGGGTTTCCGATCGATTCGTCTGATCAACGCTATCGATAGGATTTCTAAAACACTTTGACAGAACAAACTGACACAATATTATTTTAAAATTTGGTTAGCGAAATAAATTTTTGATATATAAGTAAATTTATGGAACTTAATAAACTGATTTAAATTGATTATTTGAAATGATAATACTTAATTTATCATTTATTGTTCTATAAATGAATTTATAGATAGTTGTTTATAAATTGATTTGGGAACTGAAATGAATTTTGAATAAGAAATTTGAGAATTTAATTTTCGATGGTTTCAAACCTTGTGTTTAAAGTTTTAAAAGGTTATATTATTTAAAGTATTTTTGAATAGAAATTTGTTTCCAAAGAATTTTAAGTTTAAAATTAGTGCTCTTCTCTTTGTCGCTGGAAAATAACTTCGGTGATGACTGCAACATCATCGACGTTCATTTTCGAGTTTTGAAGTGAAGAGACTGTTCTGTAGTCTTGCTACAGCTTTGTTTTGGGAATTTAATTTTGTTTGAATTTTCTAAAATATGACTTGATTTATAATATATAATATAGATATATGATCTAAAAATTTGATTCGATAAGTTATGTACATACATTTATTTATCTCTAAATGGTTTGAAGAAATCGAAAATTTAATTCTTAAATTCAATTATAAAAAGAAAATCAAAATTTTGGATGAATATTCAAGGATGAAATGATTTAATTGGAAAGTTTTATTTGTATATTGCAATTGCATTCAAATATAACTTACCTTAATTTTTCAAAAGTTAACAATGTAATTGGATAATATACAATATAAAAGATTTAATAAATAAAATTTGAGTAGTTATAATAAATGTTATACACTTAAATTTTAATTATAAAATGATTAATAGAGGTAAATATAATAAAGGGTAATTGAATAACTTACAATAAAAAAAATATATTAAAAGAACTAAGAATAAAACAAAGCAGTTATAATAAGTGTAAGTATATTTAACATAAGTGATAAATATATTGGGAGGAATAAATTTAGGAATAAAGAAGAATAAAATTTATTAAGTACATTGTGAGTGTAATAAATGATTATTTTTCAAACCCATGGTTTTAAAAATTGTTAATTTTAGATGATTGGATAATAAGATAATGAAATTTGAGATAGTTAAGATTTATTTAACTTGTTTAAAAGATTTATTCTCTATTTAAGGTGAAATTTCCATGCTTTCAAATATATTTGCTTATTTTGTTTTTCAAACTATCTTTTGGTTGTCCTTATCATCCTCATCTTGCTATAGACTGGTATAGGCATCTTTCTATAATCTTTCTGTTTAGAAATCTTCTATAATCTTTGGTACTCATTTTGAATCCACCTTTTCGTGCTTGTGTTCTTGATTCCGGAGGATCTTGGAAAGATCATCTCCACCTTGTTAAACTTACCTATCACAATAGTTATCATGTATAATTTCCTTCTCCTTATCATCTTGTCCTAATCTTGTTTCACTCTATCTTTTTCTGTGCTTTTCCGTAACTCATTCCTTTTCGGGGACGCAAAGTTTAGAGTGGGGGAGAGTGTAACAACCCTGTATTTTGTGATTTATTTTTTTGTATATTTTAGTTAAATTTTTTATTTAAAAACTTATTTTATTTATTTTGAATGATAAACTTTAGTTTTGATATGAATTATCATTCCAAAGCATGACTAAAAAGAATATTTTCCAAAAAGTGAGTTTTTGTTCAAAATAGTCGAACTTTGACTTTTATTTTAAAATTTTAAAAGTTTGAAAATTTAAATTTTTTTCTTTTATTTTGAAAGTACATAAAATTTTAGGAACACTGTTTTTTGTTTCGTTGGAAACGGATTTAAATTGTGAAAGTTATGTATATTTCAATATTGAGTGCAATTCGTTTATTCTGCAATTTTGTTATTTTAAATAGTATAAATTTTATTTTTCTTTGTCATATTTTTTTGTAACATGTATTGATATGTTATTTTATGTATGTTTTTGTCTTTTAATATTTTTGAAGTGAGGTAGGAATTTTTCTAGAGCTAGTTGTATTTTTCTTGTAATTTCCATGCCCTGTTTTCAATTTTTAAACATTTTCTTTAGTTCTTTTCTATTTTTCTCCAATTTAATTATTTATTTTATTTTAGAAATGATAAATAAATTATTTTATTTCAAAATTTTTCTTTAGAATATTTTTAAAATGAAGTAGATATTTTTCCAAAGCCATTGATGTTTTAATTGTAATTTTTGAACCCTGTTTTCAATTTTTAAGCAATTTCCTTAATTCTTTTTATATTTTATTTAAATTTAATTATATATTTTTATTTTATTTCACTTTGTTTCGGTTTTTAGATGTACTTGCTGAATTTTATTTGTATTACTTGATTTAAAAGAAAAGGAAGTATGAAAGGTTTTAAAAGATAAGAAACGTAAAGTCGTTTCACCGTTTCTTTTACCGTTTCTTTCTCAATCAATACATCAATTATTTTGGCCGTTCCTTATACTATCTTCAGCTGACTTCTTTTCTTCATTTTCACGAATTACCAAAGCTTCTCAACCTTAAAAAAAATCATGGCCTCCATCTTGCAAAAATTTGGTAAAATATTCTTCTCTTCTCTTGTTTTCTAGTTTTTCTATGTGATTTTGCAACTTGTTCTCTACTTCATGGCTCCACTCCTCATCAACCAGATCTAGGCTGACCTCCACCTCCTCCTTCTCTGATCAACCACCCCTCTAGTCCATCACCATGACCAAGCCGAACCCACCTTAGCAAGAGACAACACCAAAAATGCACAAACCTATCACATATTTACATAAATCGAGCCTAGTTTGCTAGCACCACCTTCTACAACCATTAGCCGCCACTTCCACCACCACCACCACCTCTGACCTGACCTCCACCCTCTGCCACGTCACCCACCACCACCTGGACCCACTGGCCATGCCCCTAGAGTCTATTGCCGAACCCATTTATAGCATAGAAGTGATGAATTTGCCTTGTAGTTGTTGTTTTGTTGCACCTATGTCCATCCACCTTTGCACCATTACTTCCAAGCTATGGCCGACCCATATGAGCCCAAGACCTGATCCTAACCCACTCCTTAGACATGTATTTCAGATCTATAGCTGAAGCATAGGCGGTAGAAAGCAAGAGCAAAAACTTTGGCTTTGTTTTATGCATTTAATTCTAACATTGTTTTATTGAATTTGGGTTTGAAAACTTATGTTATTTGTTTGTTTTGTTTGAATGTTTGCAAGGCTATTAGCCTTGTCTCTCCCACACTCATATCATCATCATGGCTGAGAAAACGAACCCCTTAGTCGAGCTTTTGAATGGTTGTAGCAAGGTCAAGTTATCTTGTCTTTGTTGCCTTTCAATTTCAATTTATTTCAATATATTTTGGTTGAATATTCATAAGTTATATTGTCTTGTTTTGGGGTTGTTTACAAGATGATATCTTGGCTATTTCTCTCCACTCAAATCAAAGGTCGTGCCTTCTGGATCCGTTGTGTCATTCTAATTGATATCTCCAGCAAAAAAAAATGAGTATTTCTCACCAGATGTTTATACTTATACAAATGTGAATTGACACCCTGTGAATCTGTAGAACTACATTATCATGTTATATATACTTATATTATTATCATATGATGTTCACCCATGCTTAAACACCTGTTATATCATATGTTACTATTATTTCATGCTATTCTGTATATTTTATCAGTTTATCACAATGCAAGTTCCCTGTAAATTAGAATCACTATGGGTTGAAATGATACATACCCGAACGGACTTTAGAATAGGGAAAAATCGTTATGGGCTGAAATGATAGGCTTGAACGGTTTTTATTTAATTTATTTTAAATTGGGATTGCAGGTTTGAAATGATAAAATCCGGATTTTCTTTGTAAATTACGGGTTGAAATGATATATTACCCGTATCACTTTACCTAGCGTAGAAAATTATATACAGGCCCGTAGTTAAAACATGTTTTTCTAAAAAAATTAAAATATTTTAGAAATTTAATTATTATAATATTTGATTTGAAATTTAATAAAAATATAACTTTTGTAAAGTATTATTTATTTTCTGGAAATCTATAAGTTAAATAAATTATGGAAAAGTTAGAAAATATGAATGTAAGTTATTTTGAAAATTTTGATTTAATTTTTAATGGAATTTAAATTAACTTTGAAAATATGATAAATTTATGATATTTGAATTTAAATTAATTTAAAGTGATTTTATATCATATTAATGATTTTTGATAAAGTTGAATGTGAAATGAACGAATATTTAAGTTGAAATTTTGAAATATAACTAAAATTGGAAATTTATGAAATTGACTTAAAAGTGAACTTTTAGTTAAGCAAATAAAAATAAAACTAAGTTATATTTGAGAATTTGAACTTAAGTGTTAAGTTGAAATTTAATGCAAGGAATTTAAAATTGAACATTGCAATTTAATAAGTGAATTATTATTGATTTTTGAATGGAAATTTAACTTTATAAAATCATGAACTTGAGGAAAATTAAATGATGTTTATAAATGTGAAAATGTATGATTTTACGAGTTAAAAATATTTTAAATAAAAAAATATAATTGGTTGAGAAATTATATTGAATATTTGAAGTTAATTGACTACATTTTTGAAATGCTATTAATTACAATGTAAATGATATTACAGCATTTGTAAATGCTGTAGTCGATGATAATGAACTAAAAAGCTAAATTGAATTAAAAGCTATTATAGCAATTTTGTAAGTGTTATAATTTTTGAATTTAACTAAGTTTATTTGAAATTTAAGTAAACCCTATTACAACATTTTAAAATATTGTCTTTTGTTAAATTGAATTGTTTTGAATGTATCTTTCCGTAGCGTTTTCTAAATGCCACGAAAAGTGAATTTTCACTGTTTTGATAAACTTAAGTGAATAAATGAACTTTGGAAGTTGAAAATTTTGGAAATTTAATAATTTAATTATTGAACATAATAACTTCATTTTAATGATTAAAAATGATTTTTTTTTTGAATATAAACTGTTTTGAAATGTGAATTGAAATGGTATTTTAAATTGAATAAAATGAATAATGATTTGAAATGAATGTGGTTTTGATATTTTGATATATTAAATGATTGAAATGTGGTTTGAAAAGATATGATATTTTGATATATTAAAATGATTTGAAAATGGAGTTTTGAAAGATATGACATTTTGATATTAAAATAATTTGAAAGGAAGTGCTGAAAGATAAGATATTTTGAACGAAGTTTTGAAAGGTTATGATATTTTGATATATTAAAATGATTTGAGAGGAAGTTTTGAAAGGATATGATAATTTAATATATTGAAATGGTTAGAAATGACTTGATATTTATTTTGATAAATATTTGAATCGAAAGTTATGGTATGATGATATATTGAAATGGTTTGGAAATAATTTAATCTTTATTTTGATAAAGATTTGGGTTGAAATGATATTTTATTTTGAAGTATAATTTTTTTTTAAAGTTATAACTACGGGTTATAATAACGATTGGTTGTTAAAGAGACCGGGATCGGATATTGTCTTATAGCCGGCCAATACCGAAAACCACTTTAACAACTGTGTACGCGATGGAGATTCCAGATTGAAGTAGGATGGTGGCGACGTTCTCGAGGTATATTACGTGGACCCAACTCCCGTGAGTTGGCATAAATGACTAAAACAGGAGCTATACCGGGCTACACAAAGGGTTGCACCCTTTCATCGAGCATGCTCCATCGGAAACCATTCTATTACTTTTGTGATTCGATATGTGGCGCCACTTTGATTCGAGGTATTGTTCGAGGTGGGCGGAAGCTGCTGGCTTGCCGTCACCACCGGTCCGGGAGTGCAAACGGTGTATCCACCCTGGCATTGCCTCACGTGCCATGTCATCTCCTTATAGCGAGCCCACTACGATTTTGGTTTTAAAGATCCGACCACGTTAAGGTTCACCATCCCCTTAACGCTATTTTCTATATGATTATACTTTACTGATTAGACACTACTGTATATAGCGTATATTACTACATAGTAAATAGTTTAACGGATCCTTAGAGGATGGGTGGTCCCACGCATCTTCTAAGTTACTTGTACCTTTACTACAGTTCACTTGAGTTGATTTACATTGTATAAGTATGTATGTCCTGACTCGAGTGTTTGTATTTTTATTTACGCTCGGGTCAGCCTGAGTATTCACAGATTTGGATTTTCACTTTCTGGAGATTGGAATCGCTGGAGATTATTCGCTTGTCAAGTTTTATCTTTTGCAGTCTGTTGGTCCTTTCCAGCTATTGTATTAGTAGATTTCTATATATTGAGACTTCTTTTGTACTTTATTTCTTCTGTTGTATCTTATTTAACTCTGATATATTTATATAGTAGCTTCATGAACTACTATCTCTTTTATTTCCGCTGCATTATTATTACTCTGTGTTTGTGATCTGTGATTTTTATTTACTGTATATTCTGAGATTTTGCCAAATTTTATTTACAACGCGGTATTTTGAGCAATTCTATTCTGGCATGTGTGTCTACCTATACACTTATAATGGATGCTAATGGTTGAAAATACCTGGTTGTTACAAAGATCCTCTCCTTCCTCCTCTTCTTGTATTCATTTTCTATTATCTGAACAAATAATAGGTATCTTTAGAATACAAAATAGGATTAAAATGGTTTAAGGAAATAACACCAAAGGATCTAAAACTATATTTTAAAGGATAATTATTATTATTATGCTCTCTCAAGATTAACTCATTCTAGGGTATCACTTAACCTATCTCTAGGGAGTTATACCCCAACCAGGCCAAGGTGTTCGCTCAACCGAAGCTCTGATACCAACTGTGATGACCCACCTCTCTGACCCTTGAGAACGGCACTTAATACATCCATGGTATTCATGTTCCATTCCCGAAGTATCTAAAAGATGAGTCGTCATGCAGTAAAATATAAGAATGAAACAATAATCTCAAAAAGGAACGGTTAAATATAACATAAAAATAAGACAGTACATAAGGTTACTCCCCAATATGGAGTTATTAGAGTTACAACAAAAGTACTACTATCAGTCTAGGTAGTTATAACAAGCTGCCTTTAAATATACATACGTAGAGCCAACATCTCATAACAGCGGAAATAAATAGCTAGATAGATAAGGAGCCTCCTGCTCCTCCACCATCTTCAAAAGAGCTCAAAGAAACCTGTCATTTCCGGACTACTCAAATATAAATGAGTACTCGAAATTTTAGGAAAAACAAACAATTCAGGTCAGACAATAAGTCCGGTGTGAGTAAACTTCAAAAAGTAGAACACACAAAATAACTAGTGAGTCCACATCGCAAAAACGTAGAATGTGTTTTTCCCTCACAAGGACAACATCCAAGTATAAAAGAACGAACATAAATAATTAAACATCGCGAAGAGTGCAAGACGCTTTCCGATGCAATTAAGAAAGTATCAATCCAAAGATTTGAATCAAAAATAAGGAAAAAGAATTTTTCCAATAATGACTAGGAGGGTGCGCCCCCCTTATCGAAAGTATACCTCTAGAAAATATACTTGAGAACTACGATGGCTCTCGAAAACCTCCAAGCCAGACCCTGCCAACCTTATCGAGTATCCGAGTATTTCACATCTCTGTGCGCATACAACCGAAACTAATCTAGAGTAGATGTGACAATACCCTAATATGAGCAATCCCACATAGCTTACCACCCACTTGCTCTTTATTTAGTCATTTTCGATAAAGGATATCAATGCTCTAAATGAGCAACAAATTGTCTTAGATCGAAGAAACAAAAACAAAAGGAAAAAGGGTATTGAAATTGATAGCCAAGATATCAACTATCGGGGATAAGAAAATGATAGTATATAGAAATTAAATCTTATACTCTTTCAATGCTTGAAAAATATCTGTATACTTATCTCTTTGGTATTAGTATATTCACAAAACATTTGGGAGGATTTCATATTTCAAAACATACTTAGATGGGTCAAAAACAATTGTCTACAAGAAATGCGACTGTTTCCATTATAATTATAAAGATCATTTATGGAAATAAAATCTCGTACACTTGTCACATTTTCGATGTTCTCAACCTACTCCACCCCTCGCCTAGAAACAAAGCCAAGTAAGTTAGGACGCTGGTTGCTCCTAGCCTTGCCTAGACACTTTGATTCCTGATCTCATAGATAGAGGATCAATTTACTCATCGGCTTTTAGTGCTAAGTATAGGACTACTTACTTTCCATAGATAACCCATTTAAATCATTATATAAATTTCAAAGCACCTTTAAAATACTTTAAACCAAGATTTAAAACTTTATTCAAATCATAACTTAAACCCATCATTTTTAAAGGAGAATATGACCAAGAGGGATGAAGCTCTCTCTTAATCAAATGAGATAGCTAAAATGGGTGTTATTTCCTTTTAACCGAAAAGTCACTAAATGTTAATCCTAAGTTAAAAGGTGGTGTAAGTTCCCTTTAACTAAACATCAAATTTATTGCTCATAAACTGGCTGAGTACAAATTAAACAACCAAAAAAGAATAATTACAGGAATAATAACAGAATCATCTCTACTAATAATAATGATAATTCAATAAACTATTTCAACGGTGTCTTTCTGGATTTCCAGAAATACCCTAAGTATACATAAATGCGTTGTTTAATGTCTGGAGTTCAATCCTCTTCCCTTCCACTTCCACCTAATCCCTAACGTCTAAATTAATGGCGCCCTCTAATATGGAGAGTCTAAAGGATCAAAAACCGCCCCTCTTCTTACCCTTATATAGGCGTTGTTTGCCTGCTCATTCAACTTTCTTCCTACCTCGGCGTCGTCTTCTGCTTAAGGTAAGCATCAATTTCTACTGTACACTACATTATACCTTTTTATTTACTTTATGATTGCTATTTTGATTTGACCTGCTGCGTTTCAGGTCCGCTGCTGCCATTCAATTTGTTTGCTTGCTTGTTGTCCTCTTCGCTCTTTTTTCTGGTACTCTTTCGATTTGTTTGCTTGCTGTTGGGTTATGGTTTTGTTTATGTTCTCTATCTCCACTTCTCTTCCTTAAATTATTTCCATTGCGTGTTAAGTTTCATTTCTGTTGCTGAGAAATCATTATGTTGGTTTCCTTTGCTATTAATCGTAATACAGTATACAAATAATAAGTGGTTCTTCCTTTATTCCTACTGTCTAATTTCTTAGGTAATATCATCTTTTTTTATGAATGATGGCTTCCAGTAAGTCTGCTACTTATTCTTAACAATAGGAATTAGTGGCTGCTTTCTTCCACATTTTCATTACACCTTTTGCTTTGGCTTTGCATTGCTACTGCTTTCTTTTAAGTTGAAGTTTTGAACCTTTTAATTTCCTACCTTTCAGGTATGGTGCTGCTGTCCTTACTATTTGAATATTGTTTTCATTGCTTCCATCTTTGGTACGCAACTGTTGTTCTCCTTATTTGACTATTGTTTCTGTTCCTTTCGTTTGGATTGACTGTTGTTGATATTTCTTTAAATCATGTGTCTGTTCTTCCAGCTTGGTTCAATTCTGGAAACAGTGCCTGTAACCCTTTTATAATAATTGCATGTTTTTTTTGTTATTATAGTATGTAAAGAAACCAAATGGATTTACCAAATATGTGTTCATTTTTATTTGTTAAAGAAACATCCATTTGGTAAATATGTGTTTGAGATTGCATTATATAAATAGTAATTATATAATTAGAAAGAATTTTTCTGAAGCACTAGATATAATGAATATCTATATAAAATATGCCTAAGTTCTTTTTTAAAAATAAAAACTGATGATACTCGCAATACGTTCAAAAAAAAACAATCATGAGGCAATAATAGGAAATCACATTGGTGTTTAATTTGGAAGAGTATTGGCAATTCAAATATGTATCATGAGGTAATATAGCGACATGTTTCGTTCGATAGGAAGCAATGCAAGCATTTATCTGAACAAGTAGCCGTTTGGGCAAGTCAACTGATTATTTACATGAGACCATAGATTGAAATACTATTTTAAAGCACATTTTCGTTGGTCGGAAAAATTCATTTTTTATTTGCTTGAAACAGTGGATTGCTGAACTACTTCATGAATGGATGTTATGCTATATTTTTAATAAGCTCAAGCAATGACATGTACATAATTCTACTAGTGAGAATGTAAAATTATGAAAACACAATTTTTTGTTATTATGGGCAATGGTTATGCAAACACAAGGGTTGAATTAGAGGAACATTACTAGAATGGTAAAAGTTCCAAGCTCATTTCAATAGAGAAGAGTAATGCCAATCGAAGCTTAAGAAAAAGTGCAACATATGTAGTTTATCCTAATAACATCATCCAACATGAATTACTATTTAAGGTCTGTAGCAAATGCTGTGTAGGCAATGATTCTATATAAATGTTAGCAATGACATATAGTTGAATTTGATTTGTTTAATTATACAAACACTTGACATAGAGAAATACCAACTCACTCTATTGTAGCATTGCAACACAGAAGGTGATAACGTTCATCCCATGATTGTGGTGTCCTCACTTTTGGATTCAAAAAGTTCTTATATAAAGTATAGGCCAATAACCACACACATTAAATAATCATGATGATGACGATCATGTGTTGAAATATCGATAAGACTGCATGCTGACAATTGTATTGAGCTATCAATTTTCCATTGTACTCATTGTTGATTGTACTACCTTACGTTTTAATCTTCCTTTTACCATTGTATTCATTAGCAGTTTTCGATGTTCATTTCCTTAATTAGAATTATCTCAGTTGTTTTATACATAGCCTATTGCCCTATCAATATGGATAAATTATACATGTGCGAACACAAAGTTCTGAGATGTTAATCTTTTCACATACTATACCATTCTAACAGGGCCGACCCAACCATATATGTTGTCCTAGCTAAAAATCAAAAAACTAAAGAGGAAAAGGTAAAATTATTGAATTGTGATTCCAGGACTTGAACTTGGCCGATAGAGCATAAATCAAAAAGAAACCAATGCACCGCACTTTGATTTCTGACTTCTTCTGCCCTTCACTTTCATTTCTGACTTCTTATGTCCTTCTAAGTAACTCAATTATAGTTAATGGCGGTAGAAATTTTGTTGCTCCATAGCCGTCTTAAGTAGTGTTGTCATAAGCGAAAGTCTCGCTTGCCTAACCCTTGGGATGGGCCTGCATTCTAATATAGAAAATTGCTCACAAACTTTTATGAGAAAGTTCACACTTTTGAATGAGCAAATATTATTTTCCATCGCATTTTGGGTAAGAAGCAGCAGCCATGTAATTTTTTTTTCTTTATAATATAAGTCCATTTTATGAAGGTATTATGTATTGCAAGAATCTGCAGTGGTTAACTTTAGCTTTTTTACTATCTCATACTATGCACATGTAACATGGTTCACACATCATCTTCTTAGTTGTTGGCTATGACTGTTGTTTTCTATTAAGCATTGTGTTCTAAGTTCACATGAGGTTTTCTATGTTCTTTTAATGAATAATTAGTAATATATAAATTTGTGTGCTACAGGTGGTGAACCAACCTCATTCAAAAAAAGAGAGTGCCCAAATTCTGATCACGATGGCATGCCATCTATAGTTGAAGATGCAACTGCCATTACCGTGACAAGCAACAATGATGAGAGCCAACCTCATGATCTATGAAAATAGAAAGTACTCCAGAATTAGCACAGATAAATGTTGAATGTGTGATTTTGGGATGTCTTCTATTTGAGAGGCGATCCTTTATTTAGAAACATGGAAATATATGAACAAAAATTAAAAGAAAATACCAAAATCAACTTAAGTCCAAATTTTGTTCTTCCATTGGTATATGTTTTTTTAATGATTCCTCAAGCGTTTTATCCAAAATTTGTTATATGTATAGTTCTTCACATAGCTGTGTGTGATATGTTTTGTTTCATTCAATATAGTACGTCTATTTTATTTTTTCTATCTATAGGCTAATTACTATGCTTTCAAATAAGTTTTCTAAGCAATAACACAATTTCTAGAAGATGATATAGTGTACAAGCTACGTTGTTGCTTGCTAATTACTATTTTATAGAAGGATACCTAACGTGTTATATTTTAATTTGTAATGTACTTTAATGAATATTATGGGTTGGTGTTGTGTTTGTACTTCTGTTGTACTGTAATGATTTTAAAATATCCGGACATTTTATAAAAATTTAATGAACTTTTTCTATACTTTTCATCTATTAAGAAAAAATATCCGGACAATCGTTGTTTTAGTTAAATTTTTATTTGCTTTTTATAGTAGACTAATGATGAACGTATTTCTCTGCAATTTAAACCGTTTATTTCATATATTTTTATTTTAATAAAGCGGTATTATACGGGTATTTTGTTGTGGTTTTGCAGATTATTGATTCCAAAGTGCAACGTTGAAATTAATCGGTTATGCCGTCCATTGGTTCAAAAATCACGCAGCAAAGAGTGCAACATTTTGAGCATTGAAATAAATCAAACAAAATAGGACACATTCAAAAGTAGCTCATGTGGGAATTTGGACCAATTCACATATAAAAGCATGATCACCTTTTTAAGCAACAGAGGACTTGGTCAAAGGAGCAGCTAACAGGGATGCCAAACACTCAGCATATATGTTTCAAGCATTGATATGGCAACTGACTCTTCACTAATTCAACAAATGGACCCAGTCAATACATATATCTCGTCAGCTACTATGAAGAGGACCAGTTCTATTGCTAAAATTATGGACTGATTTTAGGGATTGAAAGCCTATATATACAGCATTATACAACACCTTGAAATGATCTCTTACCTCATCACTTTTCTTCAAGTTTAGATTTAAATTCAGCACTGTTTTTATTTTCGAACAGAATACGTAGGATTGTTGATTAGATTTAGCAATTTATTTATTCTTGTTCTTAGTTATTTTCAGCACTCTTTTCAGTTAATTAATAATTATTTCAGTTGATTGCTCCGTTATCTTCTTTTCCGCAATTTCAATTTCTGTTCTGATTTTTTTTACAATTCTATATTTTGGTTGCAATTTTGATTAGTTTCGAAATCGATTCGGAGTATATTATTGTTTTTATTTTCTGTTCAAAATTCACCGTCGAATTCGTTTAACACGCCTAAGATTTAACTATGGATTTTAATTGTTTTAAAATACAATTCCCTGTGTTCGACCTGCATACTACACGCCTGTGTGCTTGCAGAATTTATTAAAATTTGTGCTTTTCTAATCAATAGAAAAGTTGCAACAACTAATTTCAAAAGTAAGAGCATAAAAGTTGATGATGAACTAATTAAATTATATTACACTTGGCTTCAGTGTTAGATAATCTATACATCAATAGTCATGCAATGATTTGCAACATGCATGTATCCTTTATACAAATTCGAATCTATTTTCTCTAAGCTGGAAGATACACTTACAGATGCTCCATGAGTTGCAAATTCCTTGGTTGCATATGAAAATTATACTGGAAAATGTGATTTCTTTAGGAGAGATAGGAAGAATAATCCATGAAGGCGGTGAAAAACCTGGGCATTTGTTTGGCTTAGCCTGTAAAGTACTTAGGTATATTTTTAAGATTATTAAAGAAGAAAAGGAGATCTGGGTAAAGAAACAGTCACAAATTCAAGTCTTAAACTAGATAAATTTCTACTGCATCCAATTAAGTCAAACAAGCTAGATGCATTACTTTGAATTCCACTATATATCATGTTCATAGCTGAGAAATATCGTCGCCAACGATATCAAGTGTGAATGCTGAACAAAGTATTCAATTTGGTGAGTAGATTTATTGTAGATGTAGAGCAGACCCAGTGCAGAACCCTGGAACGTGCATGATTTGAGTATGAAATAATACTCAACATGGTAGAGAACGTGTGAAATTGAACATAAGTGAATGTAGGACCAAACAGAAGCGCTGGCTGAAGTATATGGCTTACTGGCTGAGAAAAAAATGGCTGAAGCTAAATGTCGTAGACTAAAAGGATATTGTCTCGGTATTGAGTAAAAGCAACTACTGCCATCGAAGCTGAAGCATGGAGTAAGTTGTCAGTTAAAATGCTACAAACCAGTTGCGGCCAAGGCTTAGAGAATAGCTACTAATAGACTTAGGTAGTGAAAGTTAAGCACTTAATTCTATGATCAATTGCAGCTACTGAACTGACATTAATTTTACAATACTTGGTTGAATTCTGAGTAGATTTTGTTTGAACAATGAAGCATTGAATATAATATGCAAGGAGAGGAGAATAGAAGCTGTAGGATGAATGATAAGCAATAAATGCAGGACAACAACGTGCGTAGTGGCAGATAGGCAGGCATGAGCAACCTGGAGTATGTTGATTAAGGTACAAACAAAATGACTGAATTCTGAAGTGATGCAGAGCGGTCCTAAAGTAGAGTTGTTGCTGTAATAAAGGCTGAATTCTAAGGTTGTTATGAATCTTACTATAGTGCTAAAGTCAAGGGTGACTGAATTTGTGTATGGTTATATGTCCATGAAGTGGACATTGCATCCATGCTCAATGAGACATGAGAAGCACTTAATAGACTTTACTATTCATGTACATTGAACCAATTCATGAGGCAATTCAATGGCAGTTGACTTAATCTTAATGTGCTGATGTGGCAAGTAATATTGCACTAATTTTAATGTCATTGTTTTTTAATAGCCATGATATAAAATATGGCTCATAGAACAAGCACAGGTCCAACTGGACGTGCGTATATACTCGTTATTATTAACAATTTATAATCAATAGTTAACACAACATTTCTTAAAATGTGAAAGAGTCAAAGGAAAGAGATTAAGATTACAATGACTGTAAAATAATTAGATTATACTCACAGAATAAGTTAAACCCACTAAACTATGAAAACAAGGAATATACTCATTAAACTATGAAAACAAGGAATATACTCACTAAACTATGAAAACAAGGAATACACTCACATCCTATTTGCTTTGATGGAGACTTGGAATACTTCACCTCTGGTAATGAATTTTAGTTCTTTTCTTTAGTTTGTGAATGAATTAAAATGAGATATGGACTTAGCTATTTATAGGTAAAGAGAATGGTACTTTAGTCATTTCCTATAGCCTAACCGGATTCGACCAGTTTTTGGTCCAATAGAAACCAACCTTATGGCCTAATTTGATTCGACCACATTTTGGTCCAATAGAAGACATCTTGATGGCCTAATTTGATTCGACCACATTTTGATCTAATAGAAAACATTTCGATGGCTTAATTTGATTCGACCATATTTTGGTCCAAAAGGAATCCTCCTTATCAACTATGGCAAACATGATTCGACCAAATTTTGGCCCAATGGCAACCATCCACATGGCAAAACCCGTTTCGATCAGATTTTGGTCCAATGGCATCCATCCGCATGGTAGAACTGATTTGACCAGATTTTGGTCCAATGGTAACCATCTGTATGGAATATAATAATCATTATGCTCTTTTGTTTCATTAGGCAAGTAATTATACTGTTCTGGTAGGCAAGTAATTATACTATTCCATTTTATTGGGCATGGTTAATAATTCTTTCTTATTTTATTAGGTAAGAAATTATACTATTCTGTTTTATTATGCAAACTTATTCTTAAATAAATTGGTGCCCCTAACCGCCTTATAATTCAAACCATCTTTAAACTAACATTTTACATCGATTTAAAAAAAATCCATTCGAGACGTTTTATCCAAATTTTAATTCTAGACATAAAATTCATTATTTAATCATTTAAAAACACACTGACTATTCAAATTCAAAGTGATTAAATTATGGATCGTTACAAAAGGTGTGGAGCGAATTGCTCAATTGCTCGTAGTATTGCTCCCAATCCCATTCTGCAATTGATGAAGTATGAGGATTTTATTTTTGACCTTCCATGATTGTTTCCACTTGTCCATGGCCATGCATGCTTTTCTTATTTGCTGATGTTGTCATGGAAGTTTTGTTCATATGTCCACTCCTATCTTTACGAATTGATAACCTAGAAGTTTGGTTCTGAGCAGCATTTTTTCAAAGCTGCCTATTTTTGGCTGTATCTAAATTTTTTACAAGTTGAATTTTGTAAATTCGGTTGTGCACCAGCTTTCATCCTTAGAATTTAGCACACGAGCAATCAATCCTTGGATTTCCTTTATGCGCAGCTTTATCCCCATGTAGTGGCTGATTCCTACGATGTCAGGTAGAACCATCTGACCGACTTATGAAAGGTTTTTTCTTTCTGTCAGTGTCTATCTTCGGGCAACAGTAGTTTTCTGAAAATAAGTGTAGAACTAAGTCGAAAATCAACTTTTATCTTCAGAAATTAGTGCATTAATGGTTCATTATGGTGAGTGTTTCTCATTAACCTTGTAGATTAAAGTTTTCCCGATGTTACTAGGGCAACATCGTACTTAGTGAATAAAAAATTTCTCAGCATTGTCGAAGAAATATCGATACTTAGGGAATAGAAAGTTTTCCAACATTGCCAAGGCAATACCAGTACTTAGGAAATAGAAAGTTTCTCGATAGGGCATTACCGATACTTAGGTAATAGAAAGTTTCCCGATGTTGTCGAGGCAACATCGTTACTTGAGAAGTGAGAAAAGTCCTGGGCATTACAAGGGGAACACCGATACTCAAGAGTTTGGGATCAATTTCTCCTACCGACTCGGTGGTGCTTTTGATCCAGTTGGGTACCAGTTCCAGTCATCGAAAACTAGCACTTTGACGATTGGATTGTACAAGTCTTTTTCTAGTGCCGCCTATCTTTGAGCAGTATTAAAGTCATGTCAATAAGGATTGAATCATTCATCTGATCCTGTAGAGTTGAGTAGATTCCTTTTAAACCAATACAGTTGTTTTCTCAATGTTGCTTAACTTCGGGATACGCCATTTTCCAGAAGGATCGAAGTCCTAGGGGTCTCCGTTACTTTTCTTTGTTTATAACCATCAAGTGCTCCCTTTGGTAATACATGGTCATTTATTAGCCAATTCCATGGTTGTTCTTGTTTATGTAGGGTCAAATTTTTTTCAGTTGATTTTTGTTGCAAACCAACTTCCATTTGAGGAACCCATTATTCCCAATTGCTAAATTCCATGCGCTTATAGAAGCTTAGATGATGTGGGGCAAGTCGTCCCATTGCCCCTAGTATGCTTGCACTCTTTTCATCGTAATCATGGATCAAAAGAGTTTAGTAATGTTTGTCTTAAGCCTATGACAATCAACTTTGCTTGTTCATGCTATATGTGCTCAGTTAGGGCATTGATGTTGTTGCAGATATCCACCCGATTCGTTGGTTTTATTCTTCGAAAATCATTGGTTAAGCTTCTCGATTTTAAGTGTTCTCTCCTTATTATTGTTAGTCTTCGGACAACAGTTGGTTCTTCGCAAGTAGGAGTCGATGTATTTGATCGGTCCCTGCATGGTTGAGTACACCAAGCAAGGGTGATGTCTAGGCCGCGATGAATCTATAATGATTGGGAGTTATCCTTTCTGACATTGCTTGTCTCCAAGAGGTGTCAGATTCATGAAAGATGAGTTATTTTCTCCAGGCATTTCCAATCTTTGGGCTATGCAAGATTCTTGCAAGTTGGGGTTTATGAACTCAATAGAGCACCTGCTTCTACCTTTCGAAAGCGGTGCATCGATGACTTGATTCTGAAAATGTCTTCTGTCGTTGTCTATCTCAAGCCGATGATAAGTTCCTCCTTTTGTCACCTATTTCTATGCAATGATGAAATTTAAGGATTTTGATTTTCTTATTAATATGATGGTCTAGCGTTCTCAATGTTGCAGAGGCAATATCGATATCTAGCAGGTTGGAGTAATTCCCCTTTAATTCCAAAGTCATTCGGTGTACTATATTGCTTAGTTCTATTGCGATTGTCGAAATTCTCTATTCGACGTAACAGAACAATCAAGTGATTTTTTGTCCTGACTAAGTGATAGCACGTTATGTGTCTTCAGTCCATGCGGCTGATTACTCTCAACACTTGATGTGAGACTTGATGTTTTGGATGGCTCTCTGGATGCCCCTAGTCAAAGTTGTGTCGTGGCTCCAATCTTTGGGAGCTCATGATTTTAATGTCTTGACTTTAGACAATTTTGTCAAAGATTAGAATTCTTTGTCGAAATCTTTGTGTGGAAACTTCACGGCATTGCTAGAGAAATATCGATCCTTTTGATTTGTACGGATCAACTCCTGTTAATCCTATAATAAAAAAGTTTCTCGGTATTTTCAAGACAACATCGATACTTAGAAAATTTTGATGGTTCGGTAATGATGCTGGATCAACATTAAGCAGTGTTTGCGCTGCTTATGAGATGCATGGTTTATGAAAGTGCACGGCTCACGAGATGCGCGGCTTCTAGGAGTGAGCAACCAAATGCACGTCTTATGGGATCGATATGATCCGTCAATCTGGGATTGTTTTGGAACTTCTCAATGTTGCCAATCTTTGGGTAATATGAGAAGTTTATGCTTCGAAAGTTTGGTTCCATATCTCAAGAAGTGATGCATGGCTTATGGGTGGCACGGTTTATAAGAGTGCGCGGCTTATGGCATGTGCGGCTTTTGGGGGTGCACAGCTTACGAAATGTGCAGCTTACGTGATCGATACGATCCATAAATCATGAATGGTTTGGAACTTCTTGATGTTGGAAATCTTCAAGTAATATCAATAGTTCATGCTTCAAGAGCGTGATTCCACGGCTCAAGAAGTAATGCACGAGGGTACGGTCCTTCTCGATGCTACCGAAGCAACACTATTTCTTAGAAGGCTAGGATGGTGAATTCCTATCGATCAAACGGTTCAAGTCAATTTTCTTTCTTCAACTTGGTGGGTAGGTGGAGCGTACTCGGGCATGGTTTGACCGGTCCAAGCAGCTAAACAATGATTTTCGAGTCAATTTGACCCCGTCGACTCAGTGGGTTGCTTACATGAACACAATTTTGTTGGTTCAAGAAGCTAAGCAGTTTTTGGTTTGGGTAACCATGGCTTGGTTGACCCTTCCATGTTTCGGGAAGATGTGCACATCCAAACATATCGCCCCTAACCACATAAAGATGGATATAAAGAAAGTGCCTATGTAAGTTCAAGGCAAGACTCTTAGATCTTGGTCCAAACTGACTTCAGAGAATGGGTTTTCAATTGGCATACGTCTAAGAGGAAGATGAACTGGTCACCAAGAGTAGTACTGTAGGAGTTAGGAAGAAGTGGGCAAGTATTATGCTTTTATTTTGTTTGTTGTGCTAGCTAGGCCATTAAGTCTGTAGTTGTCAGAATACCAAAATTTTCGATTGGGCATAACAACACTATGGTATGATTAGTCTCGGCCTTCCTTGTGGCTATTCAAGTGTGTGTGGTGCCCCCATTGCATATGAGTGTTCGAATGCTTGAGCTGTATTCAAGGTTTCTTTATAGCCAATCTAGTTGTCGCTGGTCCAGTAGGCGGTTGTGTCTTCTAGATGATTAAAGCCTGGGAATGCCTTTGTCTTCGGAGACTTATATATTAGGGATCTAAGATACTTGGTTCTCTCGGATTGAAAATCTGGGCTTGATTCGAGTCGGCCTCTGATTAATCACAAGGTCGGTTCTGTTTTGGTTTAGTTTCTTTCAGCGACTTCGAAGCTATGGAATTTAGAAATGTTTGCTTCTTCAGCTGTTAGAAGTGTTTCCATTGATTCTATGGAGTAACTGATGTGATTGTCGATTCATAGTCTTCGAGCATGATTTCATGGACTTCCGGGTGTTTTAGATCATATGACTGTTGATCTACCGGTTAGCCTTCACGACGCTTTAGTTTGTAAAGGGTTTTTTAGATCAGATGACCGTTGATCTATCGGTTCGCCTTCACGGCACTTTAGTTCAGGAAGAACCTTCACAATGCTTTAGTTCATAAAGAATTTTTTCGATCCGATGACCATTGATCTACCGATTCGTCTTTACGATATTTTAGTTCATGAAGGACCTTCACAAGCTTTATTTCGTGAAGGATTTTTGGATCAGATGACCGCTGATCTACCGGTTCGCCTTCATGACGCTTTAGTTCATGAAGGACCTTCACGAGCTTTAGTTCGTAAGGGTTTTCTGGATCAGATGGTCGCTGATTTACCTATTCACTTTCATAGCTCTTTTGTTCATAAAGGACCTTCATGACGCTTTAGTTCGTGAAGGGTTTTTAAGATCAGATGACTATTGATCTACCGGTTCGCCTTTATGATGATTTAGTTCATGAAGGACCTTCACAACGCTTTATTTCATGAAGGGTATTTTAGATCAGATGACCGCTGATCTACCAGTTTTCCTTTATGACGCTTTAGTTCATGAAGTAGCTTAATGATGCTTTAGTTCGAGAAGAATTTTTTTTGTGATCGGCTGTCCGGTGACCAGATGGCTTGGAGTGATAATTCACTGAATCCAAGAAGAATTTTGGTCAGATGTCTGACGTCTAGACGGCTTTGGAGTGATAATTCATCAACTCCAAAAAGAGTTTTGGTATTCGGTTTGTGGGAATACAGTTTTATCTGTACCCAAAGACCGAGGGTTGGATCTGTTTGTCCGACGATCCTTCGGACAAACCTTTTCAACGCGATTGGAGTAATGTCGGTTCTTAGAAGAAGGGTTCGATATAACCCGTCTGTCCGGCAGTTAGTAAGCCTATGCTTTTCATTCATAGTTCAGGGGTATAGAAGTGTTTCTTTGTTGTGCTGTCTACAATGCCCCCAATGTCACAGTAAGGCTTATTCGGAAAAGGAAAGTAGATAAGGATGGATGAGAATGCATCATTTCAGCTAGCCAGAGTGTTATTTGGTAGTCATCCTTCCGCTAGTTGGCCAGGGCGCTTCTCTTCTTGGTCTTAGCAGCCTTGCTTGAGTAGAAAGTCCCTAAGAAATTGTAGCTCCTTAGTCATTTAGGGTGTTCTTTGGCAATTTGCTGGGGCTTTTTGAACATCCTTTAGGGGGCTATTGTTTTGCGGTACCACTTTGATTTTCCATGACATCCTTTATTCGTTAACTATCACTGAATTAATTTCAAAACAGTGCTAGAGTGACAAAAAAAGGGATAAGAAAATAGAACCAGCAGTTGGATATCTGGTGGTGCTAAATAATTCAAAGTTCAAGATTATAACCTTAATTTTTTACAAACGGACTTTTGGGTACAGTGGCTTTGTCATTAATTTCATGAGTTCGGTTCTAGCATTAGGTCTAATGGCGAAATAAATTGAGCAATTTAAGGATTCACTTCATTAAGCATAAAGAAGATCTTCCAAATTAAATTCCTTATTAATTCGTCTTCAATCCAATTTTCTCCACTATAAAGTTAGATCGACCACCCCTCTTCGTTTATCTTCCTCCACAACAAATCGATTAATCCCCAAAAGCCTTGGCCAAAGTAAAATCGAGGGCTTCGCCTGCAAATTAAAGAGGCGCTATCGAGACAAGTTTGTCGAGATTTGGAGAGTCGCGATAGTTTTTGGATCTTCTGATGTTGCCACTTACCTCGTCTCTTGTGCTTCAATGAAATCACTGCCGCACCACTATAGAACCCCCATTGTCAAGATAAAGAGTTTAATGATGAAGCTAACATTGATGATCAACTGTCGAGATTTAGAACTGAGATACTTGATGTGGATTAACATCGCTTCCTAGGTTGATGAACTTCTGGTCATCCAGACCCAAAACCATGAAGTTGGGATGCGAGTTGGAGGTGCATCGCTACCATGCTCCAAAGAATCGAGTTTGCCTCTGCCTGCAAAAGTCGAAGTCGTTGATGATGGAGGAGATTGCAGTGGGGTTTTGCCAATGATCCGATGGTGCAAAACTACTCACTGCTGCAAGGAGAATTCACAACCATCACCTGAGAGCTTGTGATGCCATAGTCGGTGATTCATCTTGCCGCCTAGCTGATGGTAAAGGTGGTGTTTTTGATCCGGGCAAATTCTATTCCAACCCGTATTTTCAATTAGCAGCCCCCTATAAAAATTAAAAAATTTAAGACGAAAATCCCTCTAGGAAGGGTTCTTCTCAATTCTATATTTCTTACGTAAGTTTTACCGTTTAAAACACAGAATCTTCAAAATCTTAACCTAATTTTCAAATCGTTGAAGAAAAATTTCATTTTTAAACTACTAGATAATGGTTCTGCAGAGGAGAATGATCTTCTGTTGCAATCATAGCAGGTAATTTCAAAAAAAGTTTGAAAAACTTCAATTTTTTACAAATGCAGTCGTAGGCTGTCGATTACAAAGATTGGTGATAATCCACGCAGGGTCACTATTAGGTTCATGGCATGACCATACGAATATGCTGCATGATTCTGTATACAACCATGCAGAACTTAAGCGTGGTATTGACACTAACTCCGTAGTCACCCTGCGTGGTTGTTCAGTTTGTTTTTTTCTTTTCATTTTAGCGTTTGATTCTTATTCCATTTGTTGTGATAGACATTGAAGGCGCGAGGAAGAGGCATGGTGAGGAACTTTTTCACGTCTTACGCTGTAATTTTTTCATTTTTGCATGAAGAATGTTTTCGACAATGATGAAGGGTAATTATGGAACAAACGGGGACTACTAAGTAATTCTGTGGGTTTACAAACTTTTTAAAATTTTGGAGGGCTGCTAAGTTATTTTGTTGATTGGAATAAAATTTGCCTTTGATCTGATGTTTAATAGCGGCTTGGCATATGAAATCAAATGATAAGATCCAAAGATAGTTGCTGGGTTGAATTGAGTTGAGCTATGATGATGTTGTCGCAAATCAGAGACTGTGGTTGTGTTGTTAGTCATTGATATAAGTCAACAACTATTGTTGGATCTGGACATGCTTTGTGAGTTTCTAATTATCACATTAGAGATCCACCACCCATGTTCTCTGCTTTGCCTGTCTAGACTACTAGAATTCTGATGCTTCGAGCATTGAGTTGCCGGATGATGCTCATCTTCCCAGAAGGTAATGCCTGAAAGAAGTGGATCTTCGGTCTGCTGCTATTGTGTGTGATTTTTCAATTTGTCAAATTATTTTGGTCTAGATCTGGATCTTCAAAGAGCGTACAGTGCTTCATTGTTGTCAATTCTTAAGAATTTTCATGCCAAAGCTTCGCCTTGACTGTAGCATAGTCATTGCTCTGAATTCCCATGCTCTTCTCAAAAGTTGTGTCACCAAAATTCGGGTCTGGCAATTGATGTTGCATGCCGATGCCCAATTTCTCTCCCAGTTTCAGATATGAAAGTGGAACTACGTATTCCAACAAAACTAAATATAAAAGGAATCGATATACAAGTTCTAGCTTTTATTGATACCGGTGCAACTAGTTCTACTATTTGCTCTAGCCTTATTCCATACAAACACGTTACAAAAGCAGAAAAACCTAAACAAAGTATCCAGTTTAATGGAACAACAACTATAATAATAGATATTGTCAAAAATATAAATATATGTTTTACAAATACATGTGGAGAATGGTCCTCATATTATAATATAAAACAACTTTGGGTTTTAGAATTAAACCTACAAGATATCAAATTAATCCTTGGATTAGATTTTTTATTAAATGATAATGGAAGCTTTTCATTTAATAAAAATTACATACAAACTTCTAAGAAAACAACACACACACCCATATTATCCGAGTTTGCGGTTGGAAAGCATGGCAGGAATAAACCAACATCAACATCATCAACACCACCAACATATCCAGACAAATTGGAAAATTGCAATTGCCCAATTCCTGGCCAATGCAAAAACTTAAATCATACAAATAAAACAACCATTGAACTTGAGCAAAATGATTATGATTTTCTTCCAACAAAGAATTATATTTATAAATTTTTTAAAGAGAGTAGTCAAAGCTTTCTGAAAGTACTTAGATTATTTCATAAGTAGCAAGGCTCTTTTTTTTTAAACTAATCACCAAAATTTGCAAATCATTTTTACTAGAACACTCCTTTAGCAATTAAAGGTTTTAACAAATTATTATTTTAATTCCTCACCTTGTTACCCTAAAGAGTTTCTTCCCCTAAACGCCAAATGACTTCTTGTCTAAACGGCTTCAATGGGTACTTATCTCTGTCTAACGGATGTACATCTGTTGGAAATAATTTTTTTTAACCTTTAAAACGAAGATTTAAGGTGTCATAGTGTCAAATAAATTTTGAAGTTTCATAATCAGTTAAGCAATTTTTTTAAAATAAATATGAAATCTAACATAAAGGAAAAATTAAAAGAGCTTACATTTCTTATGAAGATTAACCTGTTCCTTTCTTGAGCTTTGACTTATGGAGTTTAGCTAGAGATCATTTGAGCTGAGGCCATTAAAATTTTTAGAAAAAAAAATATTTATGAAGGAAGGTTTACAATGGAAGCTTATGGTATAATATCTTATGATACTTCGTTCTGTTTCTTACAGACCAAACTACTTCTCCTTATATAGATGGAGAAGGGATACAAGAAAGACAGCTGTCTGTTAATATCAGGTGGAGATATATTCTCCATTATCTAAAGAGATAAGTAATTTACATTTGTTTTATAAAAAGATGGCCAGCGCACTACATCTTTTATAAAGTAGATTCTTTCTTTGTCATAAAGAAATCTTTGTGCTTTGTCTTCTGTATTCCACTAAGAGAGTGGAGAATAATCTTTCGGCGTCAATCATCTGTAGACATGGTAGTTGATTCCACGTCATCTTTGTCTTCATTGCTTTTCTTTCTTTGTCTTCCTTTTTTGTAGCTTTGTATCAAGGATGGTTTAGGATGGAATATGTCAAAACTTCTGTGGTGGATTCCTTGACTTCTTAATATATTTATGACAAATATTTTTGTAGTGGGGGTTTCTGTATAAAGGAATTTATTCTTCGTATCCCACTCATCTTCTTCGACTATTTTTGTGGCCCTATACCTTTCATAGGCATGTTTCTTGATTTCTTTGTATTGGATAGTTTCTGGTTTATAGTCTTCATCCCATTCTGTGTAATCTGGGTCAAGAAACATTGCTTTAACCTGTACTGCATGTTTTGTTGGTTCAAAAATATGTTTTCCAAAGTGAGGAGGTATTGATTTGAAATCCATGTATATATCTGTGGCCAATATGTTTGTAAGTTGTTCTATGGTGGTTCCAAATGGTTCGGGGATGTCATCTTGGATCCATTCTTCTGCATAAATTCTCTTAACAAATCCAAAATTTATTAGTACCATGGGATCTAAAACTATATTTTTGTGGATTAGATATTTGTATTTGTTGAGGTTCAATGTCATTTGTGGGATTGCACATGTAATTGTACAAGGACAATTTATGTTTGTTTGTAAACACTGGGAATACTTTTTTGTACAAGGTATGTTGGAGTTCCTCATTATTTCCCAATGGATTTGTAGGCCTTCATTCGGAATGTGGGATATTTGTGAAAAGAATTCACAAATATTGTTGAACATACTTGGAGATTGTTCCTGGATATGGTATATGAATTGTAATTCCCTAGTCATTTGTTCAGGGAAGTTTGGTAAGGCAATTTTCTATGGAGATTTGGTTTGAAGGGATGGAGGTTGGAGATTTGTTTTGGGTTGTCCCAGATTTGTCATTTTTGTATTAGAAGTTTTTGTTACTAATGCATAAGAGGCTTATGGCCTTAGGTTTATCGAAGAAGAAGAAGTTTCAGGAGCTTCTTCTTTTGCAAATTGCCTCATAGAGATTTTTTGTAAACTTTGTATGTCATCGGAAATAATAAAATCATCTCCAAAGTTTTTTAGTAATTCTGTAATTGCTTCATCATAAGTATTGAAGCCTTTGTAAAGTGGGTTGCCATAGCTGGGATTTTGTTTTAGAAAGTTTTTTTTTACTATGATCTATTCCCATGAGGCATATAGGCCTACATCAGGACCTGTAAAAAGACCATAACAAAGGTATTTTTTGTCTTGTGATTTTGAAAAAATCTGTAAGAGTGTGCATAGGACACTCAGATTTTGTTTGTTAGATTCCTGAGGAGTCTTCATGTTCCAAATATTTTCTAGAACCATTTGTTGTTCCTCTGCGACTTTAGTCTTTGTTTGGAACTTATTTTGTTTCGAGTATGTTTTGAGATGCATAGAAGGATCTTGCCCTCCCTTGTTCATCTTTGGTTTTTGTCTTTCTGCAATATGCATATGGAATGTTAGTAGAAAGAAAAGGGTAGAGTTTTATCTTAGTAACCTAGAAAGTTTATCTGGTAAAAAATTGTCTTTACCCTTCATATGTTCCCAAATTATATTTGTCCCACAATTTGTTATAGCATTCTTGAATTTAATCCATCTATTGTTTAATATTCCTTTGTCTTTTTTATTTTCTGTATATTTGACTATGGATTCACAGTCGGTTCTAATTGTTATTTCTTTCTGTGAAATCATGAAAAGTTTGAAGGATTCTAGGACATTGATTATGGCTAGAATTTCATAATCTAGAGATGTCATATATCCCTTTTCTCTGTATATACCAGAGGTGTATCTGCATATTTTTTCTATCATTTTGTTTTCGTATTTGTTCTTTTTACTTAATAAAATACCACCCCGTCCTAAGGATGATCCGTCTGTTTCTATTATCAAATATTCTGTTTGTAAAGGTAAACTTAAAGGTTGTAATTTGCTTGCTATTTCTTTTATTTTTTGTATTTGTTTCATGTCTTCAAAATTAAAGTCTCTGTTTCCTTTTGGGCTAGCTTTGTTATATAAAGGCCCAGTATATTTTGAAAGGTTTTTTATATATGGTCTTGCATAATTAACAAGTCCAAGAAATGCCTGTAATTGTTTTAAGTTTTCTCTTTGTCTGGAAATTCTAATATTTTCCTTGTTATATGGGGTTGTAATTCTATAGTTCCTTTACCAATTCTAGCTCCAAGAAATTCTATAGAATTTTTTATTAATTCTATTTTCATTTTTGATATAATTAGTCCATGTGCTTCAATTAGTTTTAAACTGTGTATAAGTGTGACATATGTTCTTGTTTTGTTTTAGAAAAAACAAGAATATCATCAATGTAAACACAAGTGTATTTATTACAATGTTGAAAAACATCATCCATTTTTCTTTGGAAAATTTGTGGTGCATTTTTTAATCCGAATGGCATGACAAGCCATTCATAATGACCTTCACTACATGTGAATGCAGTCAAAGGTATGGAATATGGGTGCATTTTTACTTGCCAGAACCCTGATTTAAGATCAAACTTAGAGAACCAGCTTGAACCTTGTATTTTATTGATGAGAACATCTTTGTTTGTTATACAATATCCATCTTCATGGATATTATCATTAGGTCTTGTATAATTCATGACTATTCTAGACTGGCCACGTTTCCTTTCAGATTCTTTTTGTACGATAAATGTTGTTGCTCTATGTCTTGAATTTGTTTTTCTTATGATTTTTAACTCAGTAAGTATTTTGATATGCATTTTAAATTCGTCCATGATCCAATTATCATATTTAGGCGAACCAGTTTTTATTGTTAAGTCTGGGTTTATTATGTTCAACTTACATTGTATTTTATCTTTATCCCAAAATTTTAATGGTTTTTCTCCTATGATTTCTAATTTTTTTCTAATTTAGAAATCATTTGGTCAATATCATCTTTTGTTAGTAATAGTTTGCTAATATCTTGTGGATTTATCATCTGTAAAGCCTTTTTTAAGTCTTTTCTTTTATAAATATAATTCTTTGTTGGAAGAAAATCATACTCATTTTGCTCAAGTTCAATGGTTGTTTTATTTGTATGATTTAAGTTTTTGCATTGGCCAGGAATTGGGCAATTGCAATTTTCCAATTTGTCTGGATATGTTGGTGGTGTTGATGATGTTGATGTTGGTTTATTCCACCACGCTTTCCAACCGCAAACTCGGATAATATGGGTGTGAGTGTTGTTTTCTTAGAAATTTGTATATAATCTTTATTAAATGAAAAGCTTCCATTATCATTTAATAAAAAATCTAATCCAAGGATTAATTTGATATCTTGTAGGTTTAATTCTAAAACACAAAGTTGTTTTATATTATAATATGGGGACCATTCTCCACATGTATTTGTAAAACATATATTTACATTTTTGACAATATCTGTTATTATAGTTGTTGTTCCATCAAACTGGATACTTCGTTTAGGTTTATCTGCTTTTGTAACGTGTTTGTATGGAATAATGCTAGAGCAAATAGTAGAACTAGTTGCACCGGTATCAATAAAAGCTAGAACTTGTATATCGATTCCTTTTATATTTAGTTTTGTTGGAATACGTAGTTCTTTTAAACTTCCAGTATTACAAATTAGTGGAATTTGTATTGGTTGATCAATACTATTTAAATGAGCATGATGTTCATGGTAAATTACTTGGGTAAATATTGTTTAAGTTTATTTGTTCTTGGTTATAAACTTGTTCGTTTAATAAATCATTATTATGGGTGATTATACCTTTTCCTTTGTCAATAGTTAGTACTTTATTTTTTAGATCTTCTAATTCTATTTCTATGTTGTTTGTTCTTTATTCAAGAATTTTTATTCTGTCTTCATTTATTTTATTTTTATCAGTATAAATAAGTTTTATTTCTTTTGGAACTTGTATAGCAAATTTGTTTGTAGCACAGATTTGGCAGATCTTGATTGTGCAAGTTGTACATTTATATCGTTTGTCAAAGGCAGGGTACCAAGGACAAAACTCACATTTTTTTTGAGTCAGTTCCCATTTTATACTTGAAATTATGGGTACAAATTTCTTTATTCATTATGTTAAAAAAGGATTCATTTGTTAAATCTTCTTCAAATGTTGTTAGTTCATTGATTAAACCATAATCAGATGAACTTACTTGTTCATGTTCTTCTAATCCTTCAAGAGAGATTATGGAGTAGATTGTTGATGTTTCTGAAACATCAGAAGCAATTTCTATTAGGTCTTATTTGACTGAATCAACAAGGTTTGATTCTCTTGTATATAGGTTTTGTTTTTTCGGACACGAAGATGATAAATGTCCTTTTTCATTGCATGCAAAACATGTAATTGTATTTGCGTATGTTTTTTTGGATTATATTTTCTAAAATGTCTATCTTTATTTAAGTATGGTTTTCTAGCATTTGATCTTCTTATGTAATATTTTTTCGTATATTTCTTTTTGAATTTTGGTTTATTCTCAATCTTATGAGAACCATATTGTTGTGATGTATATATTTGTCCACAAAACCCGTAATTTTTTTGTTTTAATTCCTTTTGGATTTTTATGTAAGTACATTTCTTTTTTAATTCTAAGATGATATGTGTAATTCTTATCCCAATGTTATTATAACTTGGAGGTAAGTTTTCAGGTTTATCTTGATAATCTGTTATCCAAGATCTATGTATTTCTTTTTCCAAATCCCCTGGTTATTTAGAAAAAAGTCTGTTGCCGACTTCAGTATTATAATAATTTCCTGAAATTGTAGCATAGTGAAAATATTCTTTTAGGAATTGTATTATATATCTCCAGTCTAGGAGTTGTATTTGTTCAAGATCGCGCATTGCTTCTTGTTGTCTTATTGTTATTCCTGTATTCACATCTCTTCCAGTTAAGATATTATGCATGGAATAAGCAAAATTATAAATATTGTTTCCTTGGGCAATAAGGTTTGCAACATCTCCTGGAATTTTTTTTGTATGATTCCCATATTGCTTTGGCATTATCATCTAAGTAATTCTCAGTAATTCTGACCATTTCTTCACCAGAATTTATGTTTAGATGTCTTGCTGAATAGTCTCTGGCTATTGCGGCAGTCCATTGTTCTAGATATGTATCTAGCAACTGGGGATGACATTCAGTTATGTTTAAAATTACTGAATTGTTTTGGAAATAAGATTTCTCTTCGGGTAATCTTTTTCTTATTGTTCTTAGATTTGGATTTTTATCCGTATATGTACTGTATGCCCTCCTAGGAGGTTGTCATATTTCATATGGCATTGTTTGGTCTTTATTTCTATCTGGATATTTGTCACTAATTCCTGATTCAGCACTTGTTTCAGGATTAGCTAAATCCATATGTTCTGTAAATTCTGAAATGATATCATCAAGAATATCATTTTTATGAATTTCTGTAGATAGAACCAAATCGTTTAGATAATTACTAATATTCCGTATTTCCCTCATTCTTACATTGTTTTCATCATCAATATAAATAAAAGTGTCTTGGTTTATTTGTCTTGATGATTTTAAACTTTGTTCAAGATTAAATATGTTAGATGGTTCAAGAACCATCCCAAGTTCTTTTGGATAAATGATTTTATCCATTTATTCTTTTGCTTAATTCTTCGGTTTCATCATGTGTTTCAACTTCTTGTTGGTTTGATGGACCAGAATCTTTAAATCTTATGGACATAGATTTGTTTAGATTATTATATGTTACAACATTGTTTGGTCTTATTGTTGCAGCTGTTTCATTTGGATTTGTTATATTCCATTCATGACCAGCAAGAACAGAGGAATCAATTTCCATTGGTTTTATGAAATTTATTCCTGTGCAGTTTAATGTTTCAATGATTTTGTCTAATTTTATTTTTATTTTAGGGGCATGTCTGGACATACATTTTCCCCAAAATGTTTTATCTAGTAATATGTTTTTTCCTTGGAAATTTTCATATCCTTTAGTTTGTATGACTAATTTTACATGTTTGTAAAAATCATTTATGTCCATTGTAAAGTTTAGGGCGATATAAACAATACCAATGTTGTTGTTCGTATCAACTTCCATGGTTCCAAATATAGCTCTATCTAAGTCTTGATGTCTGTCACTTATTAGTATTAATAGAAGTTTCACTCCTATTTTTTGTCTTGTTAAACCTCTTACTCCTACGACAATAAGTCCTAGGTGGATCATTTTATATTTTTGTATTTTAAGTTGGGTTATGGCTTTTGGAGTCATAAGATTTATTATTTGTTGGTTTCCATCTGGAATAGCAAACATCTGTTCTCTGTGGTGTCTGTATAATCCTGTTATCACCGTAAATACACCAGTTCTATATATTTCTCTAGGATTTAATGTATTTAGTTGGTTATTTGAAAATATTTCAATATCTCTGTTTAGATCAATTATTTCTTCTAATTGATTATGTGTGTTTGTACTCCTTCTAAGTACATTATCTATCCATCCTAATGATGAGATAGAATTTGTTTCATTAGTCCTGTTAGATCTGTCATCTGTTAAGGTTCTAGAGGGGACCCTAAAAGATAGTCTTCTATTCATATTTTATCTAGTTATTTGTACATAAGAAAATTCATGTTTGATTATTTACTTATTATTGTTGTTGTAGGATCATTTGGTCCTAAATTCATTTTTTGTAAACTTTCAACTAATTTATTTATTTCAAGTTCTTGGCCTTTACTTGTGTGATCTATGTCAAACATCTTGTTTTGAATATTATCAATTTTGTTTTGTATTTGTGTTAACATAGCTATTATCGTATTATTTTGTAGTATTTGTATTCCATCACTTTTACCTGGGAAGTCCTCTTTATTATATCCAACATTTATAGTAGCATCACTAAATCTATAGTTACACTCAACGTATTTAGTTGCTTCTTGGAAATATTTATTTTCAAAACTCATTAATTTAAAATTAGAAGTTTGATTTCTTTTAACATTTCTTCAATTTGTTGTATTTGTTTATTTTCTTTAAAAGAAATCAAACTTCTAATTTTAAATTAATGAGTTTTGAAAATAAATATTTCCAAGAAGCAACTAAATACGTAGAGTCAAACTATAGATTTAGTGATACTACTATAAATGTTGGATATAATAAAGACGACTTCCCAAGAAAAAGTGATAGAATACAAATACTACAAAATAATACGATAATAGCTATGTTAACACAAATACAAAACAAAATTGATAATATTCAAAACAAGATGTTTGACATAGATCACACAGGTAAAGGCCAAGAACTTGAAATAAATAAATTAGCTGAAAGTTTACAAAAAATGAATTTAGGACCAAATGATCCTACAACAACAATAATAAGTAAAAAATAAAAAAATGAATTTTCTTATGTACAAACAACTAGATAAAATATGAATAGAAGACTATCTTTTAGTGGCCCCTCTAGAACCTTAACGGATGACAGATCTAACAGGACTAATGAAACAAATTCTATCTCATCATTAGGATGGATAGATAATGTACTTAGAAGGAGTACAAACACACAAACTCAATTAGAAGAAATAATTGATCTAAATAGAGATATTGAAATATTTTCAAATAACCAACTAAATACATTAAATCCTAGAGAAATATATAGAACTGGTGTATTTATGGTGATAACCGGATTATACAGACACCACAGAGAACAGATGTTTGCTGTTCCAGATGGAAACCAACAAATAATAAATCTTATCACTCCAGAAGCCATAAACCAACTTAAAATACAAAAATATAAAATGATCCACCTAGGACTTATTGTCGTAGGAGTAAGAGGTTTAACAAGACAAAAAATAGGAGCGAAACTTCTATTAATACTAATAAATGACAGACATCAAGACTTAGATAGAGCTATATTTGGAACCGTAGAAGTTGATATGAACAACAACATTGGTATTGTTTATATCGCCCCAAACTTTACAGTGGACATAAATGATTTTTACAAACACGTAAAATTGGTCATACAAACTAAAGGATATGAAAATTTCCAAGGAAAAAACATATTACTAGATATAACATTTTTGGAAAAATGTATGTCCAGACATGCCCCTAAAATAAAAATAAAATTAGACAAAATCATTGAAACATTAAACTGCACTGGAATAAATTTCGTAAAACCTATGGAAATTGATTCCTTTGTTCTTGCAGGTTATGAATGGAATATAACAAATACAAATGAAACAGCTGCAACAATAAGACCAAACAATGTTGTAACATATAATAATCTAAACAAATCTATGTCCATAAGATTTAAAGATTATGGTCCATCAAACCAACAAGAAGTTGAAACAGATGATGAAACCGAAGAATTAAGCAAAAGAATAAATGGATAAAATCATTTATCCAAAAGAACTTAGGATGGTTCTTGAAACATCTGACATATTTAATCTTGAATAAAGTTTAAAATCATCAAGACAAACAAACCAAGACACTTTTATTTATATTGATGATGAAAACAATGTAAGAATGAGGGAAATACAAAATATTAGTAATTACCTAAACGATTCGGTTCTATCTACAGAAATTCATAAAAATGATATTCTTGACGATATCATTTCAGAATTTACAGAACATATGGATTTAGCTGATCCTGAAACAAGTGCTGAATCAGGAATTAGTGACAAATATCCAGATAGAAATAAAGACCAAACAATGCCATATGAAATAGGACAACCTCCTAGGAAGGCATACAGCGCATATAAGGATAAAAATCCAAATCTAAGAACAATAGGAAAAAGATTACCCTATGAGAAATCTTATTTCCAAAACAATTCAGTAATTTTAAACATAACTGAATGTCATCCCCAGTTGCTAGATACATATCTAGAACAATGGACTGCCGCAATAGCCAGAGACTATTCAGCAAGACATCTAAACATTAATTCTGGTGAAGAAATGGTCAGAATTGTTGAAAATTACTTAGGTGATAATGTCAAAGCAAAATGGGAATCATACAAAAAAAAATTCCAGGAGATATTGCAAACCTTATTGCCCAAGGAAACAATATTTATAACTTTGCTTATTCCATACATATTATCTTAACTGGAAGAGATGTGAACACAGGAATAACAATAAGACAACAAGAAGCAATGCGCGATCTTGAACAAATACAATTCCTAGACGGGAGATATATAATAAAATTCCTAAAAGAATATTTTCACTATGCTACAATTTCAGGAAATTATTATAATACTGAAGTCGGCGACAGACTTTTTTCTAAATTACTAGGGGATTTGGGAAAAGAAATACATAGATCTTAGATAACAGATTATCAAGATAAACCTGAAAGATTACCTCCAAGTTATAATAACATTGGGATAAGAATTACACATATCATCTCAGAATTAAAAAAGAAATGTACTTACATAAAAATCCAAAAGGAATTAAAAAAAAATTACGGGTTTTGTGGACAAATATATACATCACAACAATATGGTTCTCATAAGATTGAGAATAAACCAAAATTCAAAAAGAAATATACGAAAAAATATTACATAAGAAGATCAAATGCTAGAAAACCATACTTAAATAAAGATATGCATTTTAGAAAATATAATCCAAAAATACATACGCAAATACAATTACATGTTTTGCATGCAATGAAAAAGGACATTTATCATCTTCGTGTCCGAAAAAACAAAACCTATATACAAGAGAATCAATCCTTGTTGATTCAGTCAAATAAGACCTAATAGAAATTGCTTCTGATGTTTCAAAAACATCAACAATCTACTCCATAATCTCTCTTGAAGGATTAGAAGAACATGAACAAGTAAGTTCATCTGATTATGGTTTAATCAATGAACTAACAACATTTGAAGAAGATTTAACAAATGAATCCTTTTTTAACATAATGAATAAAGAAATTTGTACCCATAATTTCAAGTATAAAATGGGAACTGAATCAAAAAAATGTGAGTTTTGTCCTTGGTACCCTGCCTTTGACAAACGATATAAATGTACAACTTGCACAATCAAGATCTGCCAAATCTGTGCTACAAACAAATTTGCTATACAAGTTCCAAAAGAAATAAAACTTATTTATACTGATAAAAATAAAATAAATGAAGACAGAATAAAAATTCTTGAATAAAGAACAAACAACATAGAAATAGAATTAGAAGATCTAAAAAATAAAGTACTAACTATTGACAAAGGAAAAGGTATAATCACCCATAATAATGATTTATTAAACGAACAAGTTTATAACCAAGAACAAATAAACTTAAACAATATTTACCCAAGTAATGACCATGAACATCATGCTCATTTAAATAGTATTGATCAACCAATACAAATTCCACTAATTTGTAATACTAGAAGTTTAAAAGAACTACGTATTCCAACAAAACTAAATATAAAAGGAATCGATATACAAGTTCAAGCTTTTATTGATACCGGTGCAACTAGTTCTACTATTTGCTCTAGCCTTATTCCATACAAACACGTTACAAAAGCAGATAAACCTAAACAAAGTATCCAGTTTGATGGAACAACAACTATAATAATAGATATTGTCAAAAATATAAATATATGTTTTACAAATACATGTGGAGAATGGTCCCCATATTATAATATAAAACAACTTTGGGTTTTAGAATTAAACCTACAAGATATCAAATTAATCCTTGGATTAGATTTTTTATTAAATGATAATGGAAGCTTTTCATTTAATAAAGATTATATACAAATTTCTAAGAAAACAACACTCACACCCATATTATCCGAGTTTGCGGTTGGAAAGCGTGGTGGGAATAAACCAACATCAACATCATCAACACCACCAACATATCTAGACAAATTGGAAAATTGCAATTGCCCAATTCCTGGCCAATGCAAAAACTTAAATCATACAAATAAAACAACCATTGAAATTGAGCAAAATGATTATGATTTTCTTCCAACAAAGAATTATATTTATAAAAGAAAAGACTTAACAAAAGCTTTACAGATGATAAATCCACAAGATATTAGCAAACTATTACTAACAAAAGATGATATTGACCAAATGATTTCTAAATTAGAAAAAATAGAAATCATAGGAGAAAAACCATTAAAATTTTGGGATAAAGATAAAATACAATGTAAGTTGAACATAATAAACCCAGACTTAACAATAAAAACTGGTTCGCCTAAATATGATAATTGGATCATGGACGAATTTAAAATGCATATCAAAATACTTACTGAGTTAAATATCATAAGAAAAACAAATTCAAGACATAGAACAATAACATTTATCGTACAAAAAGAATCTGAAAGGAAACGTGGCAATTCTAGAATGGTCATGAATTATACAAGACTTAATGATAATATCCATGAAGATGGATATTGTATACCAAACAAAGATGTTCTCATCAATAAAATACAAGGTTCAAGCTGGTTCTCTAAGTTTGATCTTAAATCAGGGTTCTGGCAAGTAAAAATGCACCCATATTCCATACCTTGGACTGCATTCACATGTAGTGAAGGTCATTATGAATGGCTTGTCATGCCATTCGGATTAAAAAATGCACCACAAATTTTCCAACGAAAAATGGATGATGTTTTTCAACATTGTAATAAATACACTTGTGTTTATATTGATGATATTCTTGTTTTTTCTAAAACAAAACAAGAACATATGTCACACTTATACACAGTTTAAAACTAATTGAAGCACATGGACTAATTATATCAAAAAAGAAAATAGAATTAATAAAAAATACTATAGAATTTCTTGGAGCTAGAATTGGTAAAGGAACTATAGAATTACAACCCCATATAACAAGGAAAATATTAGAATTTCCAGACAAAGAGAAAACTTAAAACAATTACAGGCCTTTCTTGGACTTGTTAATTATGCAAGACCATATATAAAAAACCTTTCAAAATATACTGGGCCTTTATATAACAAAGCTAGCCCAAAAGGAAACAGAGACTTTAATTTTGAAGACATGAAACAAATACAAAAAATAAAAGAAATAGCAAGCAAATTACAACCTTTAAGTTTACCTTTACAAACAGAATATTTGATAATAGAAACAGATGGATCATCCTTAGGATGGGGTGGTATTTTATCAAGTAAAAAGAATAAATATGAAAACAAAATGACAGAAAAAATATGCAGATACACCTCTGGTATATACAGAGAAAAGGGATATATGACATCTCTAGATTATGAAATTCTAGCCATAATCAATGTCCTAGAATCCTTCAAACTTTTCATAATTTCACAGAAAGAAATAACAATTAGAACCGACTGTGAATCCATAGTCAAATATACAGAAAATAAAAAAGACAAAGTAATATTAAACAATAGATGGATTAAATTCAAGAATGCTGTAACAAATTGTGGGACAAATATAATTTGGGAACATATGAAGGGTAAAGACAATTTTTTACCAGATAAACTTTCTAGGTTACTAAGATAAAACTCTACCCTTTTCTTTCTACTAACATTCCATATGCATATTGCAGAAAGACAAAAACCAAAGATGAACAAGGGAGAGCAAGATCCTTCTATGCATCTCAAAACATACTCAAAACAAAATAAGTTCCAAACAAAGACTAAAGTCGCAGAGGAACAACAAATGGTTCTAGATAATATTTGGAACATGAAGACTCCTCAGGAATCTAACAAACAAAAGTTGAGTGTCCTATACACACTCTTACAGATTTTTTCAAAATCACAAGACAAAAAATACCTTTATTATGGTCTTTTTACAGGTCCTAATGTAGGCCTATATGCCTCACGGGAATAGATCATAGTAAAAATAAACTTTCTAAAACAAAATCCCAGATATGGCAACCCACTTTACAAAGGCTTCAATACTTATGATGAAGCAATTACAGAATTACAAAAAAACTTTGGAGATGATTTTATTATTTCCGATGACATACAAAGTTTACAAAAAATCTCTATGAGGCAATTTGCAAAAGAAGAAGCTCCTGAAACTTCTTCTTCGATAAACCTAAGGCCATAAGCCTCTTATGCATTAGTAACAAAAACTGCTAATACAAAAATGACAAATCTGGGACAACCCAAAACAAATCTCCAACCTCCAACCCCTCAAACCAAATCTCCACATAAAATTGCCTTACCTAACTTCCCTGAACAAATGGCTAGGGAATTACAATTCATATACCATATCCAGGAACAATCTCCAAGTATGTTCAACAATATTTGTGAATTCTTCTCACAAATATCCCACATTCCGAAAGAAGGCCTACAAATCCATTGGGAAATAATGAGGAACTCCAACATACCTTGTACAAAAAAGTATTCCCAATGTTTACAAACAAACATAAATTATCTTTGTACAATTACATGTGCAATCCCACAAATGACATAAAACCTCAACAAATACAAATATCTAATCCACAAAAATATAGTTTTAGATCCCATGGTACTAATAAATTTTGGATTTGTTAAGAGAATTTATGCAGAAGAATGGATCCAAGATGACATCCCCGAACCATTTGGAACCACCATAGAACAACTTACAAACATATTGGCCACAGATATATACATGGATTTCAAATCAATACCTCCTCACTTTGGAAAACATATTTTTGAACCAACAAAACATGCAGTACAGGTTAAAGCAATGTTTCTTGACCCAGATTACACAGACTGGGATGAAGACTATAAACCAGAAACTATCCAATACAAAGAAATCAAGAAACATGCCTATGAAAGGTATAGGGCCACAAAAATAGTCGAAGAAGATGAGTGGGATACGAAGAATAAATTCCTTTATACAGAAACCCCCACTACAAAAACATTTGTCACAAATATATTAAGAAGTCAAGGAATCCACCACAGAAGTTTTGACATATTCCATCCTAAACCGTCCTTGATACAAAGCTACAAAAAAGGAAGACAAAGAAAGAAAAGCAATGAAGACAAAGATGACGTGGAATCAACTACCATGTCTACAGATGATTGACGCCGAAAGATTATTATCCACTCTCTTAGTGGAATACAGAAGACAAAGCACAAAGATTTCTTTATGACAAAGAAAGAATCTACTTTATAAAAGATGTAGTGTGCTGGCCATGTTTTATAAAACAAATGCAAATTACATATCTCTTTAGATAATGGAGAATATATCTCCACTAGATATTAACAGACAGTTGTCTTTCTTGTATCCCTTCTCCATCTATATAAGGAGAAGTAGTATGGTCTGTAAGAAGCAGAACGAAGTATCATAAGATATTATACCATAAGCTTCCATTGTAAACCTTCCTTCATAAATAATTTTTTTTTCTTTTCTAAAATTTTTAATGGCCTCGGCTCAAATGATCTCTAGCTAAACTCCATAAGTCAAAGCTCAAGAAAGGAACAGGTTAATCTTCATAAGCAATGTAAGCTCTTTTAATTTTTCTCCTTTATGTTAGATTTCATATTTATTTTAAAAAAAATTGCTTAACTGATTATGAAACTTCAAAAGTTATTTGACACTATGACACCTTAAATCTTCGTTTTAAAGGTTAAAAAAAATTATTTCCAACAGACGTACATCCGTTTGACAGAGATAAGAACCCATTGAAGCCGTTTAGACAAGAAGTCGTTAGGCATTTAAGTAAAGAAACTCTTTAGGGTAACAAAGTGAGGAATTAAAGTAATAATTTGTTAAAACCTTTAATTTCTAAAGAAGGAGTGTTCTAGTAAAAATGATTTGCAAATTTAGATGATTAGTTTATAACAAAAAAGCCTTGCTACTTATAAAAAATGAATTATAAAAAATTCAATCACTTAAATTTAGAAATTAATAATCCAATAAAAAGGATTATTACTCTAGACAAAAAAAAACACATATGTTATATTAACTATTCTGAATATAAACATAAGATTCATTCAAAATTGAACACATGAATTCATTAACAGATTTAATTATAGAACTAAGTGAGAACTTAAATCTCTATAATGAAAAACATTATAACTTAATGCAATTAGTCCTTGATGGGATAATTGAAAAAAATAAATTACTACAACAAATTTCAAACAACCAAGAATACTTGAAAACCAATCTATATAAAATAGATAATTTTGAATTAAGCCTGAAAAAACTATCGGAAGTCTGGTTCTTGTATCCCTTCTCCATCTATAAAAGGAAAAGTAGTATGGTCTGTAAGAAACAGAACGAAGTATCATAAGCTATTATACCATAATCTTCCATTGTGAACTTTCCTTCATAAATAAATTTTTTTTCTTTTCTAAATTTTTTTAATGGCCTCAGCTCAGATGATCTCTAGCTAAACTCCATAAGTCAAAGCTCAAGAAAGAAACAGGTTAATCTTCATAAGCAATGTAAGCTCTTTTAATTTTTTCTCCTTTATGTTAGCTTTCATATTTATTTTAAAAAAATTGCTTAATAGATTATGAAACTTCAAAAGTTATTTGACACTATGACACCTTAAATCTTCATTTTAAAGGTTTTATAAAAAAATTATTTTCAACAGACGTACATCCGTTTGACAGAGATAAGTACCCATTGAAGCCGTTTAGACAAGAAGTCGTTAGGTGTTTAGGGAAAGAAACTCTTTAGGGCAACAAGGTGAGGAATTAAAATAATAATTGGTTAAAACCTTTAATTGCTAAAGAAGGAGTGTTCTAGTAAAAATGATTTGCAAATTTCGGTGATTAGTTTGAAAAAAAAGAGCCTTGCTACTTATGAAATAATCTATGTGCTTTCAGATACATACATACATACATACATATATATATATATATATGCGCTATTGTATTGGTTGTTTCTGAATTGTGCTTATGTTCCATCATATTTTGTTCAAGTAGTTCGCTAAATGTAGAATCGAATATACTGATGTTAACTAAACGTGGTGAATGTGTTTTGGTGACCACCGCTTGTATCCTTTTACTTTGTTCAAGTAGCCACTTTTCATGACTTTACTCTTTAGTTTGCAACTTCTTCCTTCAATCTCTTCTTCATCCTTCAACAAACTAATACTTTTTGTTGGAATTGCAATTTAGCGCATTAAGGAAATAAACTTTTCCACACTTCAAAGATCAAGAAACGTTTTTTTAGAGAAATTAGCATGATGATGTCTCGATAATTAGGGACTCATTCGAAGCTTTTTGATCCTTGAGAAAATAACATCTTCGACTTTCTTTAGACAAATTTTCTGAATCTAGGTTTTGAATCAACCAAATCAGAAGCTGATAGCTAGATCTGCGCCTGGATTCAGTTTTTAAATGAAAGTACCAAAATGTTAACCCAAAAAATGGATCAATGCCCTAGATTAAGTGTCAAAGCACCAGCCCTATTTATCAAGGCAAATAAAAAAGAAAAAGCAATATTAAATTATAGAAAAAGTAAAGAGACAGAGATTTTTACAATGGTTCGGTTGTGAACAAAGCCTACGTCCACTTTATAGCTTTTATTAGTCAACTGCTGTTACAAAGAAGCTTGGATTACAATATGATTGCTCTTTCCTAAGTTAGATCAAGCCACCATTGTTAGAGGCAACCGAAAGGATCTCAGTTGCCCTTTAATGGCTGTTGTTAGGGAGAAGAAGAGTGAAGAAATAATGGCCGAACTTCAGTAGAGATCAGAGTAGATCCCCATTCTATGGCGAATGGGATGGTATTTATAGGATTTGGATAGCACTTGAGCCAGAGCCGTGTCACCAGAAGCCTGCACTTAGTGTGAAGAAGGAGCCCATAAAATTTGGGGGTCATAGGACCTAACTATTTGGATCGGATCGGTACCGATCCAAATAGTTAAGCATTTTTATGCTTCGAATATTTAGATATCTTCCTTGCTTCATTTTGATGCTCTCCACGTAATTTCATAGCTTGTTGACTTGCTTTGATCATGATTCATCTATGGGTTTAACCGATATGTAGTCGGAATCAGATAAGTCTTTACTTCTTGAACTCAGATGCTTGGAATGTTGCCAGACTTGGTAGATAAGCTTAGTGGAGACATAAAAGTGTAAGACAAGTGGAATGGAGATCCAATAAAGCAATATTTCAGATCGGTACCGATCCAATTGGATCGGATCAGTATCGATTTGAAATGTTAGCATAAAAATGGTCCAAACTTCCTGGGGTCCTTTGTTTTTTATTTGTCGGCCTTCTGATCAAGTTTTGAGTCATTTTGGCTTAATCTGAATGTTCTAACTCTTTTTGAATTTTGCTAGGTTAAAAACCAGGTTAACAAATAGATTACTGGCATACCCTTTGGTTCTTGAGTATTCCTCAAGCCATAGATTTTATGAGTAGTGTTTTTAATATATTGAATAGACAAGGTAAGATAACAACACATATTTGTTGAGTTTTCCTCAAGGTATGCGCATTATACTTAGACCGTCGTGAAATGGTTGGTCCAAGTGAATAATCTCACTTTATTTGTTGAGCTTTCCTTAAGGTAAAGGCAGGATTAGGATAACGTACCATGGATTAGGAATTGTATAAGGAGTTGTCTATCGTATGTGGGAGTATACTTTATTGAGCTTTCCTCGAGGTAGAATCCTAAGACATATGAGTCCTAACACCTATTAGTGAAGTCGAAAGACTTCTACGTTTTGATTAAGGTTTTATAAGACATAAAAGACTAGTGTGAGCTTATTAGTAAAATGAAAAATAAAGTTTAATCTTGCTAGTATTATATAACATTTAATATATTAATGTCCTAATTATTTGTCCATTAAAACTTGCAGAAAATGTCAACTCCAAAACTATTTAATAAAAGCGACATACTAGCTGGTTCAAACAACAATGTCGATTTGGCTAAGGGCTATAAAGATAGATCAAACTTATGAGTGCTTTTGATCGTCTATTACTTGCGATCATAAAGAAAGACCCGTAGATAACGCTGACCTAGAAATCTTCCAAGCGTTGTGCTACCTACTTTAGATAAACCATTGCAAAGGCAACACGAAGCAATTACTGCCCATGAGATATTCAATAATCTCAAATCACTCTTTGGTGACCAATTTCATTCCACGAGGTATGAGATTACCAAGAAGTTGTTCTACATCAAGATGCAAAAGGGACGTAAAGTGGATGATTATGTACTAATGACGAAGGGGTATATTGATATACGTGCATCATTGGACGTGAATATGAGCAATGATTTATAGGTTGACCTAATCCTTGGTTCACTTACCCTAAAATACAAACTGTTCATACTGAACTACTAATCAAATGTGAATCTCGTAGAGCTCCCTAATATGTTGAGGTCGACCGAGTCATAATCGAAGGATCAATCAACTATGCTTCCAGTTGAGGGTAGGGTGTCATCTTCGAACAATTCAAAGAAGCGAAAGAAAGAAGGTAAGAAGAAAAATAAAAGGAGTAAGAAAGTTGTTGATGGCAAAGGTGAGTATCACCATTTTCATAAGAAATGCCACTAGAAAAGAAACTATCCCGTTGTTAACCCAAAAAATGGATCAACACCCTGGATCAAGAGTGAAAGCACCAGTGTAGGTAATCAGCAACACAAATCTCGGATAAACAATAATTAAAGAGCAGAAGTAAGAAAAGAGACGCATAATTTTTATAGTGGTTCGGCTGAATCTAGCCTACGTCCACTTTAATCAATCTTTATTATGATTATACTAGTTGAATCTCTCTGGATATCAACTAGTTAGTCCTTAGATTGATTAAAGTGGACGTAGGCTAGAGTCAGTCGAATCACTATAAAAATCTTGTGTCTCTTTTCTTACTTCTGCTATTTATTTGTTTTTTATCTGAGATTTGTGTTGTTGATTATCTTCACTGGTGCTTTCACACTTGATCCAGGGTGTTGATCCATTCTTTGGGTTAACACCCGTGTACCTATGGATTGTTAAGGAATGGAAGAAGAAAGGTTCTACTGCTACATCAGGTACATTTATGATTTAAAAGTATTTTACAATCAACAAAATGTCTTCTGTTTTAGATACTAGATTTGCAACTTGTATTTGTAAGTCGTTACAAGGGCTAAGGAATCGGGGCAGCATTGCAAAAGGGGAAATGAGACTTCAAGTTGCTGATGGGTTTTGTAGATGCAAATGCAGTGGGAGATTTTTACTTATGTTTTCCAAGTGGTTATGTATTGGTATTAAATAATTACTATTTTGTGAAAGACTTTGTTTGTGGGTTTGTATCTATTTCTAAATAATCTGAGAATGGACATGTATTTCACTGTACAAATAATGTTATGAACATTGATTTGAATGGAAATAAATTCGATGAATGTATTCTTGAAAATGGCATTTATGTGATCAATAAAAATTATGTATATTCTATGAGTAGTTATAGTAACAATATAAATGATAACTATCTTGCGCATTATAGGCTCGGCCATACTAGTGAGAAACGACTGTACAAACCGAAAACCGAAGGTTTTACACCGCCATTCGATTCAGAATAATTTGACATCTATGAGTCATTTCTCAAAGAAAAGTTGACTAAGCACCCTTCAATGGGAGCAATGAAAGAGTTGATAAACTCTTAGGGTTAGTACATAGTGATGCATGTGGCCCAGTGCCTATAATAACCAAAAATAATAGCTCTTGCTTTGTTTCCTTTATCGATGATTTCTTAAGACTATGATAGATGTATATTATGAAGAACAATTCCAAAGTCTGTGAAAATTTAAATGTTTTATAAGAATAAAGTTGAAAATCAAATGAACCAAAAGATTAAAATTCTTTAATCTGATCGAGAAGGCGAGTATGTTAGATAAGAACTCCAATAGTACTTAAAAGATAATGGGATTATCTCTTAGGTTACTCCTATGGGAAACGACGTACTATAAATTACACTAGTATGAATGGATCATATGGCTACTTTAACACTGGAGGGGAGTGAATTGTGTTCTTATAACTTATGTAGAAATTTTCTAAATTGTTTCAAGATTTAAATTTAAACATAAATGATCAACACACACACACACACACACACACACACACACACACACATATATATATAAACAGGAAGCCACAAATCTTTATAATAGTTATACCAGATATTAATATCACTTTAAAATAGAATCTAACAATTGAATTTCTTTTAAAATTCAAATCGTCCTTCTACAAATAATATTATCAAATTTTAATATCATCTAAAAATAGAATCTAACAAATAAGGTTTTTTACAAATTCAAAACGTTCATCTACAAATAATATCAAATCTTAATATCACCAAAAAATAGAATTTAATAAATAAATTTTTAGTTAATAAGATAAATAAAAATTTAAACTTATAAAAATAGAGGTTGCAACTTAAAAAATTTCAACTAATGACAAATGATTTCAACGCAAAAATATGATTAAATATTTCGACAAATCATTTTCCCTTGAATGTACTAAATATATACAATTTATAGAAAAACAATTCACGCACGAAGCGCGTGTCGTAACGCTTGTATATATAAATGCACTAAAATAAAGTAAAAGTAAAAGAGATCGTACTATGAGTTTTTATACTGGTTCGGAATGACCAATCCTACATCCAGTCCTGTACAGTATATGTACATATTTCTTTTCAAATGCCCACTTTGATCAGCTAGGAAGCAAACTAGGATATAATCTTGATTTCAAGGCAATATGATACACCTTCCTAACATTTCGAGCTCATGGTAGAATCGCTTGATTTAACTAGGTAACAAGCACACCCACTTGATTTGAATGGATAACAAATACACCCACTTAATTTGTATAGGCAACAAGCACACCTACACAAATTAGCAGTAGAGAGTTGTTGATTGAAAATACAAATAGTTGTACTTTTGTAGCAGCCTAACTTAAACATCGAGTATGAAAAGTTTTTAGAAATTTTAAATACACTAGTATAAACTATTAACTGCCTTTGGCCAAGGTCACACACAGGCGGATTTAACCCTATCAACTACATAAAAGTCGAAGTTGGATTTCACGAGTAACAAGCTTGACAAAGAAGCCAAAACATAGCATAATTGGTGAACAAACAACGCAATAAGTCTAAAATATGGTTACGACTAAGGTCGATTCATTTCAGGTTGCAGTCATTTCTCTGTTTACTTCGAGTTTCCAGGCAGGTTGCTTCGAGTCAGGGAAGGATCTACCTCGGGTCTTCGATATGCTAACCCACTTGCCGATTACTTCGAGTCTTCATAGCATCTGCTTCAAGCCATATGGAGTTCTACTTCAGGCCGAGCAGAAGATTACTTCGAGTCGTGGCCATGAATCGATCAGCAACCTAGGTCCTCACCAATTTCGTATCCATGCTGTTCGCATCCATCAAGTTCGCACTCGTTCATTTCATATCCATCACGCACATGCACCTTTCAAATCGACCAAGCACGTCGTATCGTTATACCTTTTGTATCAATCCATGTTAATACATGTTTTGTATCGATCACCTAGATGATCGATACGAAACCCATCCCTTCTTATCGATGCGAAGTAGTCACAGCTGTCTACTTCGTATCGGTGACGTAGATGTGTACTTCGTATTGATCAACCAGATGGTCGATACGAAACTAACACTCGTCCATCGATACGAAACACTAGGGAACAAATGGATACGAATCATATATGATCGATACGAAGTCAACCAAATCACCAACCCATGATCAATACGAAGAGACCAACTATGATCGATACGAAGAGACCAACCATGATCGATACGAAAAGACAATTTGTGATCGATATGAAGAGCGTAGAACCCAATGGATATGAAGGAGGAAGAAGTCAACGCGGCATAAACTACGGATAAATCTACCGCTCCACGTCACCATAGGCTGATCGATACGGAAGGGACGAGGCGAGATAGATCGATACGAAGGCGCCAGACATGGGGATGTAAAACTTGCTGTTTGCGCCAAAATTGGTCACAAACCCCAAGTATCGTGAAAGCACCAAACTATGAATGTAAATCAGCAATATTCAAGCATAAGTTTCAGATCTAAGCAATATCAAGCACAACAACTAAGAAATAATAATCTGAAACACATGATTTATAGTGGTTCGGCTATCTCCGGCCTACGTCCACTTCAAAGTTTTATCATTTATTGATTATCCTTGCTGGTTACAGATGGTTACGGTGATTACAGTGAAGTAATTTGAGTACAACAGCGATTGTAAGACGTAGAAATGAATCCGGCAGAGTCTGGACGTTCAATAGCCAAAAGGTCCTTTTTCTGTAGGCTTCAGGGGGCTATTTATAGGCGTAGGAGGTTGAGATCGCGCTCAAACTTCGAGAGACTTCTTCTGGCACGTGAGTGGGCCCACGCGACCGACCCCACCAAGTTTCGACTCGATCTGTGATCGATACGAATCAATTTTGTATCCATCAAAAAATGATCCAATCGAGCTGAAACTCGGCAGGATTATTCTTTACCTTGTGTGCGAGCTACTGTGAAAATTTCGTTGCATTTGGATCAGCGGTTTAGGAGATATGATCGACACGAGTTGATGTTCTTTGGAAGGCTGTCCGGTTCGAATCCACGGCTTCGTATCCCTCCTGTTCGACTCGATCAAGGCATGTGTGCGTGAGGTGACGTGGCAATACTTCCAGGGCTTGATCCATATTCCTCACCATTTTGAACGCTTCTTCCCTTGATTCGTGGATGTTCTTCGCTTGCATCCGTATTTCATGCTCGTTCATATCCATAACCTCGCAACAGTATGCTCGCAACCATTAATTCGTGTCCTTCTTTACATCGATTCCAGGAGTACACTTCGCATCGATCCCTTACGAATTGATCGATACGAAATGGCATTGGGGGTTATCGATACAAAGTGGCCGTGAAGAGAGATGTGAAATAGAGGATGGGTACGAAGCTCATCCTTAGTGTGGATACGAGTGAGACCTTACCTGACGGATGCAAACAAAGCTTTACCCGATGGATGCGAACAGTACTCTACCTGATGGATACGAACAATGCCTCATCTGACCGCTTACCCGATCGATGCGAAACCATTGAGTCGAGTCCATGCTGATCGATACGAACGGTATCGATTCGAACAAACCACCGCACGCTTGCTTACCAATCTGGGTCTACTGCTGTCGAGTCGAAATCCTTCTGGCCTTCCCACTACCGATCGATACGAACCCAATCGATACGACACACCCTCTGTTGATCGATGCGAAATGCATCGATACGAACCAGTCCTTGCGCACCTTAATCCATCCGTATCTCGAGCATACGAACTCCGAGCGACCTGAAATTTGAAATGTAGCTTTCCTTAACCCTGATCATCATCTCCAATCGATTCCATCCTGATCGGAGCTCGGCCAAATTTTAACGACATCGATTGCAGCCTTGTTTCCAATCGATCTCCAATCCTGATATCCATTCTTCCTTGCCAATTTGTTGATATTCCAGCTTTGACCAAAAGGTGGGATAACATTTTCCCCCCAAAACATGCCTTATGATAATAAGGCATGTTTTGAATAGTTCCGAATCCAATATCCGAAGTCCGTAGCCATATCATCAGAGTACATCATCCTTGACTGCCCCGAGTCGATGCCCAATTCCTAATCTAATAACCAAAGCCTTAGCTGATTCCATATCCATCCGAAATCGACAACCGAGTCCTAATCCATCCTTATCCAATAGCCAATAACCGACTCCAGGACCTTTCCGGGTCGATGTCCAAATCCATAACCTCTCTGGGCTCTTGCCAAGCGCAATCCACACCCAACGACCATGGTCCAGTGTCCCTGGACGTTGAGCTAACCTCTCCGGGTTCTTGCCAAGCGCAATCCACACTTGACGATCGTGGTCCAGTGTCCCTGGACGTTGTACAATGCCATGGCTTAAGTCCTAAGCCGAATCCTGGTCTCTCTGGACCCTTGTTGAGCATAATCCATACTCAATGACCTGAAACAATAATCGATAATACGGGGCCTATGTCCTAGTCCGAATCCTGGTCACTCTAGACCCTTACAGAGCATAGTCCATACTCAGCGACTTGAATAAGCCAATTCGCCACATGCGGACGAAGAGACTTACCCCTTGCCAGGTATAATCCATACCCGACGACCATTTACCAAAAACCAGATAAAAATCCAATCAAAATCCAATCTGAAGTCCAAATCAAACCAGAAAATCAGAAATCCAAACCAACATCCAAAACAGAAAACAATCATCCAAGCGAAAATCCAAATCAGAAAGCAAACAAAACCAGGAGTTCAATCCAAACTTCAAAACCAAACCAGAAAAATCAGTGTCCAATCTGAAAGCAAAAGACAAATTTCACAAACCATAGCATCGCGGTTTATCATCATTCAGAGCATGCCTAGGAGCTATCTCCGTCCCCATACATGTGTAAATGACTTTGCCATTTTCCAGTAGCTTGTTACTTATTTCATATTATCCTGGTCAATGGATAATCAATCGACCATCATCCCGAGGCCTCACACCATCGTTGCTCGAGGTAGGCGGTGGTTGCCCCTGCTCCACCGCTGCATTTCGAGTTCTGACATATTGTCGCAACTATCCATTCCTTACATGCTCCTCGATTATATCCTTCAGGTGTCTGCAGCTGTTGGTGTCGTGCCCATCCAAATCATGAAATTGGCAGTGCCTTCCTGATGCCCTTTCTCGTTCAGAAGGCTCTCTCCTAGCTGGCTTTCGGTAGGGAAGGCGATTCCGGGTTTCCAAGTATATCTGCTCCAGCGTCTCGTTCAATCCTGTGTATGTGGAAAACTTTGGATCCTTCCATCGCTTCCTAGCTTTTCTAGAATCATCGTCCAACTTCCGTTTTCCTTTATCTTTATCCGAACCTCTACTGGATGGTCCTCCACCCTCAGTCGCATTTACTTCCTTCATCTTTAAGTCCGCACATGCATCCTCTTGTCGGAGGAACCTCTCAGCTTCGTGAAAGAATTCCCCGAGATCCAGTGGTGGGTCTCGTATCAAAGATACCTTCAAATCTGAATCCTCCCTGACTCCTGACACTGCCGCCATTAAAACCATTGATGGATCCGGCCGATCCACCGAAGCAACGAGTTAGAAAAGCTCTAAGTGATTTATCCGTCCTTTGCTTTACCGACGTTAGCGCCATCACGTTCTTGGGCCTCTTAATATGAACCCGAAATTGCCTTAGAAACCTATCCACCAGCTCCGCCCATGTTCTGATAGACCCTTCTTCCAACTGCCTAAACGACATTGCGGCTATATCTGTTAAGTACAGGGGAAAACATCGGGCCATAACTTCCTCCGATGCCCCCAGCACTTCCATGTGTCTAGTATATCTCATCAGATGATCTGTCGGATCAGCCTTGCCGTTGTATACTTCCACACTAGGTAGCTTGAAATCAGGCGGATTTCGAGCCATCCTGATTTTCCGTGTGAACGGACTCTTGTTCACGCCTTTCAAATCTCTATTAGTCAGACCTCAACGCATAGTTCTCCTGATAATCTTAGCTAATCCAGCATTATCTGTCAAAGGTTGCCCCCGAGGGAATTCCGGTACATATCCTCATGCGGTTCACTAACGTTAGCGCTAGCTCTAGCCTGTTGAGCTCCATCCATAGGCCTTCCAGTACCGGATCCTGCAGGCCCTGCCCCCAAGCCTTTGTTGATTGCTCTCTGGTTCTGCATTCTGTCCTCCATTAGGCTGTGCAACCCTGGTTCCTTGCTCCACATTCACAGTCACTGTAGTCGGTCCAAGGTTTTGCGTTCCTGCAACTCTCATCTGTTCGAAGAAAGTCTGCATCATTTCTTGTTGACTTTTCAACAATCTCTCCTGCAATGAATTGGCCATAGCCTCCATTTCATCCCTGGTTATGTAAATCAAAGCTTGTCCTTCCCCAGCTCTGGAGGATGCTTCTTGACTTCCTTCCTGTTGGCTTCTCTCAGCTCTTTGTCTCCTGCTTGACTGATGAGTCATTGTCTTTCAAATCTAAACTCTTCACTCTTTTCAAATCTGAACTTCAATCCGATGTAGCGGGTGCTAGTCCTTCTCAGTGAAAGCACCAAAGTGTTTGCGCCAAAATTGGTCACAAACCACAAGTATCGTGAAAGCACCAAACTATGAATGTAAATCAGCAATATTCAAGCATAAGTTTCAGATCTAAGCAATATCAAGCACAACAATTGAGAAATAACAATCAGAAACACAGGATTTATAGTGGTTCGATTATCTCCGGCCTACGTCCATTTCAAAGTTTTATCATTTATTGATTATCCTTGCTGGTTACAGATGGTTATGGTGATTACAGTGAAGTAATTTGAGTACAACAGCAATTGTAAGACATAGAAATGAATCCGGTAGAGTCTGGACGTCCAATAACCAAAAGGTCCTTTTTCTATAGGCTTTAGGGGGCTATTTATAGGCGTAGGAGGTTGAGATCATGCTCAAACTTCGGGAGACTTCTTCTGGCACGTGATGGGCCCACGCGACCGACCCCACCAAGTTTCGACTCGATCTGTGATCGATACGAATCAATTTTGTATCCATCAAAAAATGATCCAATCGAGCTGAATCTTGGCAGGATTATTCTCTACCTTTTGTGCGAGCTACTGTGAAAATTTCGTTGCATTTAGATCAGCGGTTTAGGAGATATGATCAACTCGAGCTGATGTTCTTCGGAAGGCTGTCCGGTTCGAATCCATGGCTTCGTATCCCTCCTGTTCGACTCGATCAAGGCACGTGTGCGTGAGGTGACGTGGCGGTACTTCCAGGGCTTGATCCATATTCCTCGCCATTTTGAACGCTTCTTCCCTTGATTCGTGGATGTTCTTCGCTTGCATGCATATTTCATGCTCGTTCATATCCATAACCTCGCAACGGTATGCTCACACCCATTAGTTCGTATCCTTCTTTGCATCGATTCCAGGAGTACACTTCGCATCGATCCCTTACGAATTGATCGATACGAAATGACCATGGGGGTTATCGATACAAAGTCGCCGTGAAGAGAGATGTGAAATAGAGGATGGGTACGAAGCTCATCCTTAGGGTGGATACGAGCGAGACCTTACCTGACGGATGCAAACAAAGCTTTACCCGATGAATGCGAACAGTACTCTACCTAATGGATACGAATAATGCCTCACCTGCCTGCTTACCTGATCGATGCAAAACCATTCAGTCGAGTCCATGCTGATCGATACGAATGGTATCGATTCGAACAAACCACTGCACGCTTGCTTACCAATCTGGGTCTACTGCTATCGAGTCGAAATCCTTCTGGCCTTCCCACCTGATCGATACGAACGCCATCGAGTCAAACCAAAACCTGATTGATTCGAACTTCATCGAGTCGAACCACTGCCGATCGATACGAGCCCAATCGATACGACACACTCTCTGCCGATCGATGCGAAATGCATCGATACGAACCAGTCCCTGTGCACCTTAATCCATCCGTATCTCCAGCATACGAACTCTGATCGACCTGAAATTTGAAATGTAGCTTTCCTTAACCTTGATCATCATCTCCAATCGATTCTATCCTGATCGGAGCTCGGCCAAATTTTAACGACATCGATTACAGCCTTGTTTCCAATCGATCTCCAATCCTGATATCCATTCTTCCTTGCCAATTTGTTGATATTCCAGCTTTGACCAAAAGGTGGGATAACACTTGCATCGATCATAACTCACAATCTCCAAGTCCAACTGTCAACAAATTTTCATAGGAACTTACGTACAACCTAAAGAATGTTCATGCTAAATTTTCACTCGATTGGATCAAATATTGATCGATATGAAATTCGTTTGTATCGATTACGGACCGAGTGCGGATGACATGGGATCGATCGTGTGGGCCCACTCATGTGCCAGAAGAAGTCTCCCTAGATCTGAGCGAGATATTTGCATCCTACACCTATAAATTACATTCCAGAGTCCATAGAAAACGGACCTTTTTAGCTCTCCTATGTCTAGACTCCGCCGAAACCATTTTTGCACTCAAAGATCACTGTTGTACTCGAAATTCACCATTGTAATCCGCTGTAACCAGTTGTAACTAGCGAACAAAGATCAATAAAATCACCAATTTCATAGTGGACGTAGGCCAAACGTCGAACCACTCTAAATTTATGTGTTTCTCTGTGATTCTTTTTAAATTTTGAGTGTTCTTCACATTTATTTTCTCTACATATTTGTTATCTGAGATTGATGATTGTAAATGGGTGCTTTCATCGAAAATTGGGTTTTTGTGACCATTTTTGGCGCAAACATTTTGGTGCTTTCACTGAGAATTGAACTCAAGGATTCTACAGCTTGGATCTTGGATTTGAAAGCTTAAGGATTTAGATCTGGAAAGCAATGGTGAAGCAATCAGCAAGGAGACCAAGAGCAGAAAGAAGCCAGCATGAAGGAAGTTGGGAAGCTTCCTCAGGAGCGAATCAAGCCTCAGTCTTCATAACCCGAGACGATATGGAGAAGATGATGGAAGTTATGCAGGCGGGAATGCTGAAAAGGCAAGAAGAGATAATGCAGAACCCACTCCAATAAGTTGGGCAAACTAGAATGCAGAATCAAGGGAACAATACGGCAGGGAATGCTAAAGACAGAGCTCAGAAGCGTGGAGCAACAGGGATCCAAAATAGAGCAGGACCGTCAGGAGAAGCCTCTAAGCTAGGGAGCACTCCATAAGAGCATTTTGATCCAACCACAGGCAGGATACCAAAAGCAGCTATTGAACATGGCATTGATAAAGGAACGGATGCCCGTCCAAAAGAGAAGATTCTAGGATTCCCTTACGAAATCGAAGGGCAGATCGGAGGCAATGGTCAAGGACTACAGCTTGGTGACGGTGATAGACAGACGGAGATGGTCAGACGAGCCAAGAGAGGCGGACTGGTGTATAGAGATTTGGAAGATGTTAATAGGAGCCACTTTGCTCCTGCAATTAAGCAGGCCAGGAATCCACCAGAATTCAAGCTACCGATATTGAAGACATATGATGGAAGGACAGATCCAGCTGTTCATCTGACAAGATACATGAGACATATGGAAGTACTTGGAGCATCGGAGGAAGTCATGGCCTGGTGTTTTCCATTATATCTGACAAACATAGCAGCATTATGGTTCAGGGATTTGGAAAGCAGCTCCGTTAGAACATGGACCTAGCTGACTGAGAAGTTTATAAGGCAGTTCAGAGTTCACATCTCAAGGCCCAAGAATGTGATGAGTCTAGCGGCACTGAAGCAGAAGACCGAAGAGTCTTTGAGGAACTTCTTAAAATCATTTAATGCAGCAGCAGCATCAGTGGATCGCTCAGATCCATCCGTGGTCTTAATGGCAGCTGTAACTGGCATAGCTAATGGAACAGAGTTCAAAAATTCACCGACAAGGGATTTACCTATGGATCTAGGGGAGTTTTATTATTAGGCCGAAGGATTTCTACGATTAGAGGATGCAAATGTTAAAAGAGAGGAAGGAGAGGGAGTCAATGTGTATTCAGTCAAAAGCGAAGATCCGCCCGGAAAGGATTCAAGCAAGGACAATGGGAAACAAAAAGTCGAAGATAACAATGATGCACCAATGAGACTACAAATAGAACATAGATTCACCTCTTATACGTAGTTGAATGAATCTTTGGAACGGATTTACAAGGACATTAGGGGGCAGGTTCCTCGAAAGCCAATGAGGAGGGATCCACCAACAATGAGAGGAAATCAGACAAGTACTGCTTAATACATGAGATAAGCGGCCATAATACCAACGATTGCAGGCACTTGAGAGATGAGATAGAAGGACATATCCAGAATGGTCTGCTATCGCAATATGTGAGAAGGCGAGCAGCAATGGTGGAACGAGAGCAGCCACCGCCTGCATCAAATGAAGGTGGCTCCGGATCGAGGCGTCACCTTCATCAACTGATCAGAATAATGATGAATAAGTGGCAAACTCCACACCAACACGATTGAGTCATTTACACATATACAGGATCACGAACGATCCTCAAGCATGCTCTGATAGACTACCAATCGCATTAGTGTAGGTGTTTGCACTTTGACGTCTCTGTTTTGTTTTTTTTTCTATTTCTCATGTTTGGATTTGGTTTTGTTGGACATTTTTGTTGAAAGACTCATTTTGAATGTAAATCTGCTATTTGTGATTCCATAACGGCTAAGCCACTTACACATGTACGAGATCGCGAATGGTCCTCAGGCATACTATGAGATGACGATAAACCACCATAACAAACAATTCAGAAACTCACTCGAACGTGAAATCTGACATTAATGACACTAAGTCCCCCCAAGCACATACAATTCATCTCGAATGGCACCCGACCACGAACGGTCTCAATTCGCCTCAAACAGCATCAGATAGCGAATGGTCACAACTCGCCTCGAATGGCACCTAACCGCGAATGGTCATAATCAACCTCAAACGGCGCCCGACCGCAAAGGGTCACAACTCGCCTCGAACGTCACCCGACCGTGAAGGTCATAATTCGCCTTGAACGACACTCAACCACGAACAGTCACAAACCGCCTCGAACGACACTCGACCGCGAACAGTCCCATACCACCCTGAATGACATATGATCTCGAACGATCGCAATTTACAGTCAGGTAAGACTATCAATCTTTTTTACATGTCATCAACGGGATATGAACATCCAGCCTATGTCACTATAAAACACACATTCCTATCACAAGACATGTTTTGGGGGGCAAAATGTTAACTCTTCTTTAAGAAAGGTCACACATAGGCGGATTTAACCCAATCAACTGCATAAAAGGCGAAGTTGGATTTCACAAGTAACAAGCATGATAACGAAGCCAAAACATATCATAGTCGGTGAAAAAACAGCGCAATATGTCTAAAATATGGTTTTGACAAAGGTCGAGTCATTTCTCTGTTTACTTCGAGTTTCCAGGCAATTTGCTTCGATTCAGGGAAGGATCCACATCGAGTCTTCGATAAACTAACCCACTCGCCGATTACTTCGAGTTTTCACAGCATCAACTTCGTGCCATTGGGAAGTCTACTTTGGGCCGAGAAGAAGATTACTTCGAGTTGTGGCCATGAATCGATCAGCAACCTAGGTCCTCACCAATTTCGTATCCATGCTGTTCGCATCCATCAAGTTCGCACTCGTTCATTTCGTATCCATCAGGCACATGCACCTTTCAAATCGACCAAGGTTACTCACTTCGTATCGATATACATTTCATATCGATCCATGTGAATACATGTTTCATATCGATCACCCAGATGATCGATACGAAACCCGTCCCTTCCTATCGATGCGAAGTAGTCACAGTTGTCGACTTCGTATTGGTCACGTAGATGTGTACTTCGTATCGATCAACCAGATGGTCAATACGCAACTGACACTCTTCCATCGATACGAAACACTAGGGAACATATGGATACGAGTCATATATGATCGATACGAAGTCAACCAAATTAGCAGCCCATGATCGATACGAAGAGACCAACCATGATCGATACGAAGAGACCAATTGTGATCGATACGAAAAGACCAACCATGATCGATACGAAAAGACAAATTGTGATGGATACGAAGGAGGAAGCAGTCAACGTGGCGTAAACTATAGATCCACCCTAATCTACCACTCCACGTCACCATAGGCTGATCGATACGAAAGGGATCGAGGCAAGATGGATCGAGGCAAGATGGATCGAGGCAAGATAGATCGATACGAAGGCGCCAAACATAGGGATGTAAAACTTGAATCGATCATAACTCACAATCTACAAGTCCAAATGCCACCAAATTTTTACAGAGCTTACGTACGACCTAAAGAATGTTCATACTAAATTTCGACTCGATTGGATCAAATCTTGACCGATACGAAATTCGTTTGTATCGATCAAGGATCGAGTGCAGATGACATGGGATCAATCGTGTGGGCCCACTCACGTGCCACAAGAGGTCTTTCGAGATCTGAGTGAGATATTTGCATCCTACACCTATAAATTGCATCCCAGAGTCTACAAAAATGAACCTTTTTAGCTCTCCTACGTCCAGGCTCTGCTAAAACCATTTTTACATTCAAAGATCACTGTTGTACTCAAAATCCACTGTTGTAATCCACTATAACCAGTTGTAACCAGCGAACAAAGATCAATAAAATCACCAATTACATAGTGGACGTAGGCCAAACGCCGAACCACTCTAAATCTGTGTGTTTCTTAGTGATTCTTTTCAAATTTTGAGTGTTCTTCACATTTATTTTCTCTACGTATTTGTTATCTGAGATCGGTGATTGTAAACGGACGCTTTCATCAACAATTGGGTGTTTGTGACCATTTTTGGTGCAAACATAAACTATTTAGTGTTTACACCATCTCAGTCTGATCCAAAAAATTTAGTATATTTGTATAATACACACAGACACAAACATTATAAACAAAACAACGGGTATATGTAAATATACATTTATATTCATAAATATGTATAAGTCAGATGGCATGAGATGGTGAAGACAAGTGGCATCAAATGAAACATAAATGTGTCATAAGATTAAAGGAAATAATGACACATATACCTATTAGGTGTGCATATATAGGACCATCTTAAGACAACTAAGGAGGCATGTGTCAACATCCTAAGACTTTCATGAAGATATGGTGGACAAGTGTCCAAAGTAAAATGACAGAACTAACCATAGGAAATCCTATAAATAGGATGGATACCTTTATTAGTTTTCCATGCTTTCGTAAACTAAAACAAAAGTGAGATAAATAAGAGAAGCTTGGAGAAATCCAAGGAAATAAAATACGAATCAAAGCTACAGTTTTAAGGTTAGAAAAACTATTTAAATCTATGTATTCATGTTATTCTACGAAGAGATGAGGTAACTATTAATAATGAATGATAGTGGCTCGGATCTGTCAAAATTGTGTTCGGTAAATCAACCATAACTTCCGTAATTCTTAATGAAATTTCGATTTCTTTAATATTCTGGAAATCAAACTCACGGTCCTACAACTTTCAAGTTCACTTTTCCAAATTCTTAAATATATATATATATATATATATATATGTATGTATGTATGTATGTATGTATGTATGTATGTATGTATGTATATGTATGTATGTATGTATCTGAATCGAGGTGCAAAGTCGGGTTTAATCTTAGCCCGAAATGAATTGGTGTATTTTTAAGAAAATACCTTACTTTGTCGAATTTTTATAACTATATTGATAAATAGTTTTAGGGGTTTCCATGCAAGAAAATTAAGTAGACTAAGTAAATTACTTGCTGAAGAGAACTTGGAGTTAAATCTATTTTTATCATAGAGAAATCGAATCAAACATTTTGTGGAAAAACTGGTCAAAAATCTGAGTTTAGGAAATTAGTAACACTTCTGAAAATTTCAACACTTTTTAACTATTACTAAACTTGAAGTGTAATTTAAGGCCAGAATTTGCAACGATTCAGTCCAACAACAATTTTAGCTGTTGCAAAACTTTAGATAGTGTTTTCGGAATGCTACTGTAAACATTTTAAAGTTTTAAACCTGCAGTTAGTAACACTTCTAATTTGCAACGCCTCATAACTATTTCAAATCAAAAGCATAAACTTTAGCGTTTAACTTGACCAGAACTTTTCACAACACATTCAGTATGCTATCTTTTCTTTTAATTGTTTATAAAGTGATCTGACATGCCTAGAACTTTCCATAGCATACCAGAAACGCGGGTAGTAGCTGTTTTGAGTCTAAAAACCATCATGAACTACTGCATAACTTTCCAACACTTTATAATCCGTTGTAGCTTTTATTTTACACTCTTACTGATGCAGAAACTTTTTATAGCAATTTTTGAAATGTTTTCTTTATGTTTGGGACTTTAAACAGTTTTTAAATGACTATTAACATAACTATTCACTTCAATAATTTTGAGATCTTCTCTAACATATATCAGAATATTCCTAAAGAAGTTTGGGGTTTGTCTTAAACCCATACATATATGAGTTTGGAAAGGTATTTTAAGTTACTTTTGGAAACATTTCCTCAATGATAATTACTTTGGGGATGCTGTATAAGACAATAGATCTTGGATAGTGCACTATTACTCTATGTTGGAGCCAAGTAGAGTATGTCCCTACTTACTAACAGGATTTCGACCGCAATAGGATATGATATCCTAAGATCTAATCCAAATTGAGGGTGTGGTTTAGATTCATGATCGAATATTTAAATAAATCTTGGATTTGGTTGAAAGAAGTTTATTTTAAAATTTCTATTACGAATTTTTTTAATTTAATATTTTGAAATATTCCTTGAATATTACTTTGAACTTTGGATTGGTAGAATCTCCAAAGAAATGATTTATAATGAAACTATAATATGAAAACCTTATTAATACCACCCATTATGACATGACTTGGAAACTAGCTTAAATAGCTATCTCACTGGGTCTGTGTTTCTCATGATGCTAAAATTAAACTTTCAGGTTTAGACAGTTTGTGGTTCGACCCTAGAAGTAAATGAATGCATTGAAGCGAAGACTTATATTTTGTATATTACTTTTTTATGTACTCATATGTATAAGGATGTGATGGTTAGACTCTTAGATCTTATGTAATCATGTTATATAATGATGTAAATGTACAATAACTCTTCCGCTAAAAAAATTATATACTCTGAATGACTATATATTCCGACATACCTTTATTAATTTGCGATACTATTCCATTAGTACCATCTATTAGATATAACATCGTTGCCTTTGGATAAGTTTGTCGAGCGGGGTGTTACAACTTTGGATACAAAATATCATATAGCTCTTTAATAGCACTTTTATCTTTGAATTAATGAGAGAATACTTGCAAATTAGTGAGTAGATTATATAGAATGAATGTTCTAGAGTAGAGATTGAGTTTACGTGAATTTGAAGAGTATAAAAAGCAAATTTCATGAATTATTTAATGGAAATTTTGAGTAAGAAGAATATAGAGAAAGTAGTTACTGAAATTCATTTTTCAGTTCCCTTTATGTAGTGTTTGAAGGGACATTCTATTCGTGAAGAGATGGATCCAAAAATCACAACTAGTCAAAATTTTGAAAACATCTCTTCAACGGTACATATGTCGACATGCATAGGTAGGGTATGTCAACAAGCCCTTGTATTTTGAGAAAAAGAATAATATATTTTGATGTGTTATCAAATTATGATAGTTTTTAAAATCATTCAAAAATAGATTTTAAATACTTTTTAATATATAAAACTTGTATAAAATATTTATACAAATATATTTGAAAATAAAATAAATATTCCGATGAGAGAGTATTCGAAGAAGAAAGTTGTTATTCAAGGACTTTAACAAATTTATCTAATGTATATTAACTATAAATTATAGTCCTGAACTATTCATTCCCTTGTCTTTAAACTCATGAGTCTTCAATTATCTCGATCATCTCTAAATCTTGATCTTTAGTCTTTTTACTTATCGGTCTTCAAACTCGATCATCATGAACTTGTATAAACCTGCGTAATATCTTACAAAATATTCTATACAACTTGAAAATATTAGTACCTATATTTATATCGTTATTATCATAAAAATAAAATTTTGTGGTATTAACAACTTGACCTTTTACTTTGCAACACAACGGTGTGTCTAAGCGAAGGAATCAAACCCTATTAGATATCGTTCGTTCTATAATAAGTATGGTTGAGTTGCATTTAACATTTTGGGGATATGCGCTAGAAACCACAACGCATATGCTGAACTTAGTACCCACTAAATCTGCACCTAATACACCATATGTTATATGTCACAGAAAGAAATCCCACTTTAATTACTTTAAGGTGTGGGGTTGTCCGGCCTAATTTAAGAACATCGACCCTAATAGGCATGAGGCGAGATCGGCTTTGTGTAAGTTTATAAGATATCCCAAAAACTCCAGGGAATATATTTTCTACAATGTAGAGGAACAAAAGGTGACTATTTCTACACACGTTGTCTTTTTGGAAATGGAATCTGCACTCTGACTTGCAGCGATAAAATTCGAGATGGATTCCATATACGATAAAAAGTATGGACTTTGTCTAACGTTCCCGAAGGGATTAAACCCATAAATTAAAAATGGATTTTTAAGAAAAAGATGAATGTAAGTAGGGAAGTAAAGACTTACAAGGCTAGGCTGTTTTCGAAAGGATTTCGTCAAATTTAAAGCGTTGATTATGACATGACCTTTTCATCCATAGCCATGCTTAAGCCCACTTGGATTATGCTACCATTGCAACATTCTATGCTTATGAAATGTTAAAAATGGACACTAAGATGACGTATCTAAATAGTGATTTAGAAGAGACGTCTATATGTCGTAGCCCGAGGGTATTGTGCTCAATAGGAGTGAGGGCAAGGCCTATAAGTTGATAATGTCCATATATGGGCTTAAATAAGCTTTAAGGAGTTATAATAAGTGTTTTGATAAGGTAATTAAATGGTTTGGGTTTTATTAGAACATAGAGGAAGCATGTCTATACAGAAAGGAAAATGCCAAAGCTATCGTATTTTTGGTGCTATATATCGACGATCTTCTCATGATTGGCAATGACACTTACATTATTACAATCAATGAAATCTTGGCTTTCCAAGAACTTCTCATAATGGATCCAATATGCTAGGTATAAAGATCTACAGTGATAAATCTAAGAGGCTGTAGGGATTGTTTCAATCCTTGTACATATATACCATACTAAAGAGGTTCGGTGTGGGGAACTCCAAGTGCGAAAATGTTCCAACGTACACTTGAATCAGCCTTTCTAGGAAGGATGCTCCTTATACAGATGAGGAGAAGAAGCATATGAAGGGGATCCCCAATGCTTGAGCTATTGGATCCATTATGCACGCTATGATATGTACCAGACCAATTGTGGCATACGCATTAGGATGCATAAGCATACCAACCTAATCCTGGAGAAAGACATTGGATGGCTGTAAAATGTATACTAAAATATTTGAGAAATACTTGGGACTTATTCCTTATATATGGAAATAGAGACCTCCCCTTATGAAGGAGTATATGGACTCCAGCTTTCAAAGTGATATAGATGATAGTAAATCAATGTTTGGCTATATATAGATGGGCCCATCAGTTGGAAACGTTCAAACATGAGATAGTAGCTGATCGTTGATGTAGATAGAGTACATCACCCTCAATGAAGCAATTAAAGAGGCGGTCTAGATGCGTAAGTTTTTAAGTGAGCTTGGAGTGATTCGTGATACCAAGAATCTAATTGCATTGTTCTATGATAATAATGCAGCTATATAGATTGCGAAGGAGCCTAGAGTACAAAAGAAATTATGGCACGTTCTTCGCAAGTTCCACCTAATTAGAGAATTTTTTAGAGGAAAGAGGTCATGATACAGAGGGTACACACAAAGGACAACATAGTACATCCATTCACTAAGGGTCTAACTTGACCAGTTTTGGAGTGATCGGATGGATGGTATTGAAATTCCATAATTTGCCCCAAGCGCAAGTGGGAGATTGATAAAGTTAGGGTATGCCCTCGAGGCAATTCTATAATTCATTGTAAATTATTAACTCTACAATAAATTCTGGTTCGAATAAAAGATGTTTTCTTTATATTATATACTTATTATAAATGTTATAAATAATTAATTTATAAATTTAAGTGTGTGTGTGTATATATCAGAAAGACCATAAATGATGTATTATGATAGCAATTACAAATAGTTGTAATCATGAGTATTGTATCACAATATAATAAGCACACCATTTAAATATATCTAGTCAAGATGTATTAAGATTGGACAAAGGTACATCCGTTGAGAATAGAGTACGTAACACTCTCCAAATGATGGGTAGTGTATAACTCATAGCCGTTGGGGATACCCAAGGGTTACGTATTGATAGTTATTGGATAACTATAGAATAACACACTCGATAATTTTGTATTGGTTAGTATAATTAGGGTCAAACAGAAAATATCGAAGTGACTAATTTACACAATACTCCTGACTTGAGAATGCCATCGATCTTTAATATGAATGCTCAACTTTGATTATAATTAAATCATGTCACTGTGACCATCGAACGACTATAGTTGGGTCAAGTGGAAGTATTGGTAGCGAAACATGATTCAAGAGAGGATTCATCTCCTTAGTTACATAGGTTAGTATCTCGGTTAACTGAAGTCAACTCAAAGTTAAAATCTCTTGCCAAAGTAGTTCGGTTAATTATTATTATTATTAAACCAAGGATTTTGGGTTTAGAATATAGAGTGTAATGCGGGTAATATTGGAATTTTGACCATTACCAAATTCCATTAGTCCAAAATGATATAGTTCTCATGAGGAGAATTGGTGTAAATAATTGTCACTATTAGGTAACATTTAATAAAGTAAAATTGGATTTTATCGAAGCCAAGTAAGTAATTAGTTTGGCCAAATTATCACATTAGCTACTAAGCGACGTGTGAATGTTAACATTTGAATCGTTTGATAGTAATTGCTGACCAATTTATATCCCAGAGTTACATCCGAAATGATGAATACTCCTTTGACCACCTGATTTAATTTGTTTGTAATAATATAAATTGATTAGATTAACTAATACATATGAATTATGAATTATAAAAAATTATTTGATGTGTTGAATAATATTGAACAGTTTGTTTATAAAAGTTATAAATATACTGAATGATATACGATATTGGTACGTGTTTAAATTAGATTTAAATGCAGGAATTGTTTGCATGGGCTTAAATTCAATTAAGGTCCAAAATTCGGCATGCATAGCTGGCTCCGATTTGATGGCCAAACTATGTAAGTTTAAAGTGAGTAAATGAGTGGAATTAGTAAAGAGAATTTTAAGGATCTCGATCCTAAAAACACTCTTCTTCCTCCTTTATACAAGGGTCTTAACACTCACTTTTACACATACTATTTCCACTCACCAACATTCCAAATCAGGCCGGCCATTGCTTGCGCAAGCATAAAAAATTTCCAAGTTCAAATTGCATCAGGTACAACACTATTCGAGAGTTGTAGTCAGCAATTCGAGAGTCAACACCTTCATATTTGTGAACAGATTCAAAGGGATTGATTCAATGTTTCAACATGTACATAAGGGCTTTAGTGAAAGTTAAATATCTGTTTTATCTTAGTTATATCACATTTATATTCCATATTATATATATGATAGGATGTAAGATTATAATATGAATATTGTTTATCGAAATGCTACCATAAATTGGTTGGTTGTATATATTATTGCATCTATATAAGGAAAAATTATTTTGTGAATGTTTACCATGCTTAGTGCTCATAGCCCATGAATTATAAAAAATTAAAAAAAAATATTATTATAATTGATTTTGGTAAACTAATAATTATTTATAAAGAATATAAATCATGTATTACATTTTTAAATTTTATAAAATTTATTTATGTAAAATATACATTCGGTAAAAGAAATTATTTTATTTAACACAAACAAATATATATATTTATTATATTAAATACAAATACCCATATATAATTATTTATTTAACTTAATTGATTATGTAAATGAATATATGAATATTTCTCTGTATATAATATTAAATTTTGTACAAACTTTATAAAAAATATATCAAAAATTTCTTGAGATAAAAATATTTTATTCATTTAATTTACAATTAATATATGCATTTTAATTTTAAAACTGAGAATAAGATTTAAAAAAATTATATTACATTTGAACCAAGAGCAAAGGTAAATATTTAAATATAATATTTATTATTATTTATATTTATACATCTATATATATATATATAATTGAAAAAAATTCTTATGGCTTTAAAATGTTTTTATACATATATACATACATATATATACATATATATTTAAATTATTTTATGAACTAATATTTAATAAATTTTATGATATGGTTTAATACATACATATATATATAACATAGTTTCACAAATTCTTACACAAATTGTTGACATTTATTATTTTAACTTATTCAAAGTGAATATACATTTATAATTTATGTACTTACACACACACACACAGATTTAGATAGTGAATCATATTCGGAAGGGATTAACATTGCGTTGTGGTGTAAATCCCAACACTATACATGGGCATGTTAAACCATACACACATTATTATATTGAATGTTTACGTACACACATATGTATATATGGTACATATATTCAAACTTATAATAAAATTAATTTAAACTTTTATTTACAAAGTTAAGTAAACTATTGATTTTATTTAAAGAAAATTTAGAAATGTTCTAGATGGATTAGACTATATAGGCCCATTAAAGATCCAGTAATGAATTTTTTATGAAATTTATCCTTTACCTTTGTTGTGAGATGGTCCGAATCCAACACAGCCACTATGAGGCTTTCTTAGGACATCCGTGTAGAATTAGATCTAAAGAAATTATGAAAAATTCATAACTATCTAGTTGAGAATTCAAGGAATTTTAAGGGAAATCACTGATATAATCCATTATGTTAACACTAGTTTATTATGTCATGTGAGGTAATAGATAATGGGTATTATATTATTTACGTTTTGCAATATTATGGAATATTATTTATATTATTTAATGTATTTTTTAGTCGATTCAACTATGTTAATACCAAAAATGGATTAACACCCAAGAATAGGTTATAGGGAACCTGTGAGACCTAGATGCAGCAGATGATAGTACTAGTAAAAGAAAATAAATAGTAATAAGAAAGAAAGACATAAGATTTTACAATGATTCGGCAATCGTTGGCATATGCCCACTTTATAGCTTTGTTGCTTATAGATTTTATGTAGTTATTTTGAGATTACAAGTGATTTGAGAGAGAATAAGTCACTAGTGCATGGATTAGGCAAATTCTAAGTCCTAGAATTGCCTAGAGTAGTTTCCTTGGTGACTATTGTATGGATAAAAGAGATGAAGAAGAGGCAGAGCTTCCGCATAGTGATGGTAGAAACCCCCTCCCCTCTTGGTTGCTCTATGGTTTGTAGTTATAGGGGAAGAGATGGTATTGGGCCATAATCTTGCTAGCAACAAATTCCAGGAATCAGCCCATGCTTCCAGAAAGGAACTCGGGGACATTCGAGTTAAATCCTTAACTCGGTATCGAGTTTAAGGTCGTTAACTCAGTGCCAGGTTAAGGAGTTGAGTGACACCTCTCTTTTAACTTTAGCTTTGTTCTTTTATGTCTTAATCAAGGTGTGGCAATTCCTTTTCCACTACTCTTGACTTGATTCTAACGATTTGTTTGATTTCACTTTGATTATCCTAACTTTCCTGATGTCATATCATCTATCTCATCATTCGCCGTCCAAACTCTAGAGCAAACACTCGATTCTGAGTCGTTGGCTATTTATCCATCTCAATATTGAATATTAGATTTTACTCAGCCCGCGGTGAAGCTAGGTTTTGCCACGAACGAATGCCATTCCAAAGCCAAGTCTTGTTCACCAGCGTCAACTGTCTCTTTTCGAGAATTTGGTTGAGTTACAATCGCCGTTTGAATTCTAATGTGATGATTTATTCCAAAATAGGATGTAATGGATGATTCCATCATATCACTTTTTCCGTTTCTACATTTCTAAAAATCCTGAAAAGAAAAACTTTATGTGTCGTTCTGGATAGCGGCTCCGTCATCGATTTCTCATCGATAATAGGTAAGTTCCAAAAAAGATAATCTTAAAGTACGACATGACTCAATTTACTGGTACGAGTGGACTATCTACAGAGGATGGTCCATTCATGTTGTTTGGGACGCTAGACTCACTTTTCATAGATAACACACTCCACTTGCCACGGTCAACACTCAGAATCCGACTGGTCGATAAACATTGACTTACCTTGGATTTCAGACGTTGGTCATACGGGAATATTATTCAAGGTAAAACATACCTGACTGTGTTGAACGCCAATTTTATTATTTAGAATGACTCTCCGGTCATCCTGTCTTTAGTCTAGAGATGGAACCTCCACCCAGAAGCTGGATCCTTCATATCTTAGGCTTCGTCTTTTATTCCTGCCATACCAGGATGATTGATTATGGCAAAATTTCAAGGCATGGTTTCTCTTGTATAGCTATTGTTAAATCCGCATCCTCGTCTAAATAGGTACATGGCCTTAAGAGTCTTGGACGAAGAGGGAGGAGTAAGTAGGGATTCCCCGAAGCTTGCTGGCATGTCGGTCTTCTTTTTTATGCGGAGTGGCCTCCGCTGTCTCGCAACTTTGTGCAAATAAACAGAATCCCAACAATTTCTTTGGTTATGTTTCTATATTCGACCCTGCATACAGTTGTCAATGTGCTCTGCTTGGCTAAATAGGGACGTCCAACCCCGTTTCCATTCTTGCATGTGTTTGGTTGTGTTCCTTTCGGCCAACTATTGTTGCAAATATTCAAAGCTCTACCTTGCTCCCTATCACTGGGGAACATTACCTATAATATTTACACCTTGGTAATATGTTTTTGATGTAAATTATCCTATTTATGGGGTTCTTCGGCCGCAAGTTTGGGCGTTTGTATGAGTTAAACATGCGAGGCAGATTATTCAATCGCCGTTTGTCTAACTGAGCTTTCATAGCCTCGATCTTAGATAGGGAAAAGTTCAATAGCACTTGTTTTCGATTTTTCATGACTATCTTCACCTATTCTCTACCGAGCATGTCCTGCTTGGATGTCGACACTGTATTTGGATTTCGGTCAGGTGTTTCAATAGAAACTAGCGCATGAATTATTCAGTCCTAATTGTCCTCCCTTGAAGTTGTCTATTTCCGAGGACAGAAATAATTCCTACAGTATGGTGACCTCACCTTCCTGATGTTGCCAACCTCTAGGTAACGACAGATTCTAGAAGGCTGTGATTAAAAGTCCAGTCATGCATTGGTTTCTATCTTCAAAAACTGGCATATAAATTATTTAATTCCGAGCCTTTCGACACCAAGAGGTTCCTATCGTATCTAGTTGTTTCCTTTAAGCAAATAGTCCTTTTGGGAGTTGACCATGATTCCTCTTACTTTGTGGTCTCTAAAATCTAGTCCGTACATTAGTCTTTGTCTTCGGGAACTGGTGGTTTAACTGCTCGATTTCGAGCATTGCTTTCTCTTGCTGATGCACTTTATGTGTTCCTATACAGCATATTTATTTACTACAACTCTATGCATGTTAATAATACTCTTGCAGTCATTTTGGCATATTTAATTACATATCTCTATTCAAAACTGCGATGTAGCTTGGTTTAACCAATTCCATAATTGTTCCTATTTAGGCTTGGTCGAGTTTATTTTGGCCAAGTGTAGGTGTATATACCCCAGTCCATGGGGCTGATCACCCTGAGTACTAAGTCCATACATCTTCGAGAGACCTTGTTTCCTAAGCAATACATTTGACTACCCCCAGCCTGATTCGCGCAATAGTTCCTATCTACAGGAACTAGTGACTGTGCTATTTGATTAAGTTTTGAGCTTTTAATGCTGTCAGTTTCTTGACTGCGATCGTATTCTTCCGAGTTGACATCATCAGCCAATGCCTTTCTGGATGTATGTATCAGAAAGATGTGTCACCGTCATCTTTTGCCACAGTAAATTCTTCCAAGCCCAGTATTGAGATCCTAATCATGCACGAATTTCTATTTTTGGAAACTTGCACAAGAATGACTCTAGTCTGTGGATTTTTCCTTAATGTTGTGAATCTTCGGCCAATGTCGAATTCCTGAATGTTTTTGACCTTTATTTCCTTAGGTTGTAATTTGTTACTAGAATGCTATATGATATCTCCTAAGTAGGCGTGTTATCAAAAAAATAAAGGCAGGATGATATAACTCATTTTACTTTTCATTTCTTCCCTCTCCCCTTCATGACTCATGTTCTTCATTTTTCCTTAAATCTTGAAAAATCAAATGATGAATTCATCTCTAAAATCAAATCCTAAATTAAACCAATTTTTCACTAAATTCGAAAAATATCATGAATTCTCCCCCTTTTGCAACCTAGGATTTCTTTGTGTCCTTTCTCCTTCTCAATCATCGTCCATAAAACAAGGGCGAAGATTTCTCTCGTCTTTTCCTCCTTGGTTGCAGGTACTAGCAAATTACCTTTTTCTTTTTACTAATTTATTTAGTGTGGTTTCAATCTAGCATGTTTATTTGTTATTGAATTCTTTTTAGTTGTTGGTACTATTGATTAGTCTTTGCTAACAGGTATTCACGAATTTCACCTAAACATTTTCTTTTTGTTCTTTTAGAAAAGCATATGAATATGTCACTTCGATTATGGTTTGATAACAGCCATACAATATCAGAGATTATGTTACTGTCATTTGTTGGATGTTCAGTTTCAACAACATGGTCAACGATTTAAAGATCGGGTAACATCTTAAAAGTTTTCATATTTTATTACATTGAAGTAGGAATCATGTTAATGCTATTTTTTATTCAAATTGAAAGTTGACAGTGAGACGTGCCTTGATTTCAAAGCTTATTCCATGTAGAAATCTATTTGTAGTTTACTATTTTATGCTCTATCAGATAACTCAATCTCCCTTTGCTATGTGTATGTTATAACAAATTCCGCAACATATTTAACAAGAAGGTATTAAGTTTTTGTATGGTCAAATAGGATTTCAAAGAATGTTGACCGTATTCACCACATTAGTTGATTAGAGGGCAATTATGTAATGTTTTGATGTTACTTGCCTGTAACATTGATAGTCAGCAGCAATTTATGCCCATGGTTGAAAGATTATTCTATTAGGTAGATATTTGTTTGTACGTTGGTTCCTTTTTGCGATCAAGTAACATATTCTGCCATTCTGCTTTGTGCGTACTAGTGATGTTAGTTGTTGTTATTGACAGCAGACGCAAATGACTTAAGTTACTTCATTATGAGTTCAACTAATTTGTAACTCAGTTTGTAGTAAGTTTATCTGAGTTGCAGCTTAGTATTGCATCTAGGGCATATCAACTAGGGGTATCAATTTTTTAAACTTAACTAGTGCGAACCCATGCTTCGCACATGGATTTCTACCAAAAGATTTGGGAACATTACCTTAATTTTTTAGCTTATCGATTAAGGCATTCAGATGTTGCAACTTATGAGCGTTGGTGTGTTAAAAGTAGCGTGGAGGTTATACTTTGTTGGTTTATATTCAGTCTGAAAATATAGTGGTAGATGTAGCATGTTCGCCATATATAAGGGCTGTCGCATTATTGTTTGCATACAGCAGTTGGTATAGGCTACAAAATAGCACAAGGACATGGGATTAATTCACTTAATATGATTATTTAAGTATAAAATAGCAAAAAATGTGTAGAATTTTATATAAATGAAAATATCCATGACAGAACATTGTACAAATATCCATGATAGAACACCTTTTAATTTGTTTGTATAATAATTAGCTTTCCTAGTCCATATACTACCACATACCAAATAAATGAACAATAGGAATAAAAAGTTAGTAGTTGGAGTAAAAATTTGCAAGATGAAGCTACTGTCCTTTAACAATGCGTGAGCTGTCATCTTATTTGGGAATTTTGTATATTTCTTCAGTGCATTCCTTCCTGTAACTTTTAATCCTTTAGCAAACTCAATGTTCCCATTGCCTTCCTGAGACGACCCGACTTTCTACTACCAGAAAATCGCATCATCTTTAAGAAAGAAAGGGATAGAAAAGAGAATAAAAAGAAGAGAAGAAAGAAACAACACATCAGAATCTAACAGCGGAACGAATAAACTATATTAATAACATAATACATTACATAGTTTACAACCATTATCAGAGTACTCAGACATACAACACATACTAGACAGTTATAAACACTTGTCTAGTTATACAACTCAATACAACAACTCAGAGAACACACAGCGGAATACTCTATAGCTATACGCAGAAGCCTCCTGCTCCATTGCTCCTTCACAATTCGTCAAAGCTAACCAAAAAATTTGATAGTAAATCCGATGATATTATAATAGTGTCTAGGGTTTTCAAATAAATAAGAAATAGCCGAAATTGTTACATGATTAAATTCCAGCTACTAGCCACAAAAGTGGGTAATACAATCAAAACCGTTGGCACTTATTGGATTTTGGTTTCCATACAATGGCAGGGCTACTGGGGTACCGCCCGTCACAGTACGTGGCCTAGATCAACGTACCGAGGATCACTCCCGACCCCCTGCAACACAAAGCCGGACCCATTCCTTACTGAATAGTTCCGAACAAGACAACCCCTTGGTTGTAGCTAGCAACCACCCACACAGCCGAATATAAAGGGACTTCTAGACAGGGGTAAATCTTGCTCTCCAGTGGGTGTGACCCACAAAGCTTTGCTGCACCTCCCCTGTTTTAGCCATTCCCGGTTGATGAGGCTTGAGGCTACGATTACCTTTATAGGACATATCACTTAGAATGCTCATCGTCCACCTGACGATGTTCTGAAAGCATTCAATCCATACAAGTTCGTTCCGGGTTCGAATGAAACCGAAGGCATTATCTCGTTACACTCATTTTGGAATCACCCTCAGAGTTAATGACAATAACCCTTGCACTCTAAACCACCATCTCGAATCTATAAGAACTAATTCCGTCAACTCATTACGGAATCACCCACAGAGTTATACTGACTCATAGTCCTTACACCTTGAGTCTTCACAAAGCTCCACTTTGATTCACGACCTAACGTTATTTGGAATCGATGTGGTTTTCGGATATCCAAATATGGAAACCCGATCCCGGTCTCATCGAAAACCAAAGTGTGTCTTTTAGGGTCCAAGTTGTTTTAAAGGTTTAAAACAATTCAATTACAGTATCTATATACACACAGATAGATATCTCACAAATCATAACTGATAATTAACATTATCAAATAACAGGTAATCTACATCATCAATATCAAATAGATATTCCATATATCACCATCACAATAGATAACCTATGTTATCATCACAATACAAATCAAACATCCATACCACACAATATCATTTATCTCATTACTCAGATCTCATCCATTCAAGACAATCAAGTTCACCCATTCATCCATAAGCAATGATTTACTCATCCATATAATTAATTTAAAATGAATTAAATTAACTATCTCCAATTCTAATTAATTTAAAATGAATTAAATTAATTACATCATCTATAATTAATTTAAAATAAATTAATTACTTCACCAATATAAATCTTGATATCTCTATCATTTAATTGATTTCAATCAATTTATCATTCATTATTAATCACCTTAATTAATCACTCTTGATTAATTATCCTTAATTACATTTATGTAATTATTCTCAATTAATTTCACAAAATTAATTATTCTCAACTAAACAGTAATTAACCTTTAATTACTCAACTAATTAATTAATCATAATTAATTAATTACCTTAATTATTTATTATTGATTAATTAATCATAATTAATCATCTTTAATTACATCATTAATTAAAATAATTAATGATCTTTAATTATTTCTTAAATTAATTACCTTAAATAATTAACTTATAATTATTAATCATCATCACAGATTAATTACATTTAGTAATTATCTAGCTTAATTACTATATTAAACAAATTAATTATCCTTAATTAATTTCTCAATTAATCCATTGATTAATTATTAAGTAATTTAAATCCAAATTACTTCATTCTTAACATCTTCATTTAACTACAATTTGTAATTATTAAACAATTACTTAACTGAGTGATTTCCAAATCATTAATTACATAAAGTAATTATTTATAAAACTCAAGTGTTTATAATTAATTAAACTTAATTAATTAAAATAAAAAATCTCATTAAACTAAATTAATTACATTAAGTAATTAATTTCTTAATTACTTTTAGTAATTATACTCAACCATTTACAATTGATTATTATTAAATTAATTAATCTAATTAATTATAAAAATTAACCATATTAATTAATTGTTAAATAATCCTGGTTAATGACCTTCATTAACCATCCACTAATTATTTTATTTAGTAATTAACTTAAATTAATTACCATTTAAATTATCCTTAATCATTCATTAATTAAAGTTAATTATTAAATTAATTAACCTTAATTTAAAACTTAATTACATAATTATTATTTAAGTAATGATCTTAATTATAAATTGGTTAATCATTAATCAATTATCAATTCCAAATTTAATTAATGAATTAAATTAATTCATTAATCTTAATTATCTTATCAATTAATTTAAATTCTGAAATATTTATCTTAATTTAATTTTCAAGATGAAACATAACTAATTATGTTTAAAACAATTTAATTCAAAACTAAGTACTTTTTAAACTACTTTAAAATTTCCATTTTTAAATATAAGTTTAAATTAAAAGTAATTTAAACTTATCAAAGTTTGAAAATTTTAAAACTTATTTAAATTTCAAGACAAAACAAAAGTTTGCCTTAAAAATCAAATCATAAGAATTTGAAGTTAAATTCATTTCAAAATTTTAGAAATTCAATTCATTCTTAGTTTCAACTTTCAAATTTAAATCTTCTTTTTTTTTAATCTGAAACTGAAGTTCAATTTAAACTCGGATTTCAAGATTTTTAAATAAACTTCAAATCCACTCATATTCTTAAAATCTTATTATTAAAAATGTTTAAACTATTTTATCAACATGATATAGTTAATTAAGTTAAATTTTAAACTTAAATTTTCTATTTTAAAAACTGGAATTTAAATTTGAATCTGAAATTCAAACTTGCATTTGAATTTACACTTAATCCTTACTTTAAACAAAAACTACAGATTTTAAAAGTTTTAAAACCCATATTTTTAAAAACAAACACAGTTTTACTGTGAAACCTGTAAACTACAGATCAACCAGAGAAAACAAATTCTACTTCGAGTCAAAAGCCTCTCCACTCCGAGTCAAACATGCTACTGCTTCGGGTTCTCTTTCTCTTTACTTCGAAACATCTCTGCAACACCCCCATACCCAAAATAGTTCACCGGAATTTCATCGCCGTGCATATGCACGGCGACTTCTGCCTCTTCTCATCATCAAAGACGATCCAACCACAACCAATAACTCACCCATGCCCTACCTCAATCACCAGATCGAGCAAATAAACAAGAATTCAAAGTAACCCCTAATTCAACACCTGTAAAACAGAAAACAGGTTTTTGTCAAAACCTGTCAACGGCGACAGTTCGCCACTCCGGTCACTTAATGTTCAACCCCTCCGGCCTCCAGTCCCTCTACACACCAACTATCCATACACCAAAAACTAGAACACTCGATCAACCCTACACCTCTCTCTGACCAAATGCTCAAACCCACTGCAAAACTAGGGTTAACTGAAGAAATTCAAAACTGCACTTACTCCAATCAGTTTAAATTCATCTCTGATTTTTCCAAGGATCTATGATCCTTCCTTTATAACTCAAAAGAAATTTGAGTTTCCTTAAATCACAAATTGCAAGAATTTGCACAAATTCATATTTTTGTTCAAGAACAAACTGAAGATGAAACTATACTCTAAAATTTTAATACTTGATTCAAAAAAACAGTTTCCAGTAAATGCTTTTAATTTCTGAAACTGGATATAAATATTAATATGATTTGTTTTTTATCAAGATCAACATACATGATGTTGTCTTCTGTTTCCAGGGTCAATACCCATATTTCTTTCTTGAATTATATTTTTTTTTATTAACTTAAGGAAAAACAACTTTGCTTTATAATTCTGTTTATATCAGGAAATAATTCAAGTGGTAGGTATTCAAACAAAATTGTGGTTGTCTGGAAAATCAAAAGAAAACAGAACTGGATATTGAAAAAAAAACAACATGCACATCATTTATAATCATATCAACAGTTTTCTATAACATCAGTAAATAGCTATTCCATTTCAATAACTAGCATGCAACCTATTTAAAATTTTAAAGTTAAAAGTTACTCACCTTAAAACAATGCAGAGCTTTATTGATCACTTTTAAATTTGCAGAAAGAAGATATGCAGGCTTGCTCCTTTATACTTTATGTCTGAAATGATATGCAGTTTGCCTAAATTCCCTGACTTAGATTACTAGCATGCAGATGTAAAAGATGTTGTAGCTAATCCCCCCAAAGACATGCAGATGCTATCACTTCCCAGTTTTAAACAGAGTGCAGAAAAATGCAGGCTCTTCTCTTTTTTCTTTTTCTTTTTAAAAGTGACATGAAGATCAATGCATATATGAATTTTGCAGACATCTTTTGATTTTGAGATGAAAGTGGGTTTGATTTTTAATAGGAGTGGAATATGCAGGTGTTTGGATTTGAGGAAATACAGATTAGAACATGATTTTGATAAATTTGTATATGCAGATGGAAGATTTGAATATGCAGGCCTACCTGAATTTGATTTTAGACTTTTGAAGTTTTCTTTGATTAAAAAAAATGAAAATGCAAAATGAATGAAGATGTAAGCTAACTAATGTATATTTCAGATTTAATTAAAAGAAAAGAAAAACTAAATTTTAACACTTGTCAAATGTTAGACACATGTCAACTTGTTATATTAATTTTTAAAAATATGTTAAATAAATGCAACACTTGTTTAAAGGAATGCTTATGAATGCAACACATGTTTTCTATTAAAGATAATTAGTATTCATTTACAAGCTAATGCATGTATTAGCTTAGTTTCAATTTGTTAATTTAAATTTGAATATGTGTATAAATTTATAAATGAAAACAAACCATGTTTACAAATAAATTTATACATATAAAAATTAAAACAATGAAGATTTTATACTTTGAATTTAAATTCAAACTATATTCAAAATCAATTATTCTCAAATCAAGTTACAAATATAAATTCAATTTGAAATAAAAACTACAAATCTTATTCAAAACTTATTTAAAAAGTCATTACAATATCAATATTATTTTTATAACTCTCTTATTATTAAATTAAAATCATTTTACAAGAGATTATACTTTTATTAAATAAATAATCCATTTTATTAAGTCATAAAACCATTTGTTGAATTTACTCTAAATTTAAAACTCAATCTAATTTAATTTAAAACATTTAATATTTTTCTATTCAATTTTAAAATCATATATTTATTTATGAAATAGATATTAAAACTCAATACCAATTTAGAACAAAATTTTCCCAAATTAAAATGTCTATATTAGAATTTAAAACATGATTTAATTATTAAATTTAAACCAAAATCATTTAATTAACTTTGAAAAACTTAAATATTAAATAAAACAAATTTTCCAAATTACTACAAATATTAATCTAGAAAATATGCTTTACTTATTAAAATTAAAACAATACTAATCTATCTAAAATATAAACCATATATTTATATTGTAAATAGAAATCAATTTATTATTTTAAAAAGATAAAATAACCAATTTAAATATTTATTGAAGAAGATTATTAAATTTATTTGAATAATTATTGACAAATTATCAATATCAATTTAATTTTAGCTACAGATTATTAAATTGATATTGTTAAAAATTCCAGGATATTACACTTCCTATTGGTAATGTGTGGAAAAGATGTTAAAAGCAAAAATTTAAAACATGTTAAGTGTAGTGGAATAGTTGAAAAGAATTTAAATATTTAAACTTTACAAAAACCTTATCTGCGGTCAAATCTGTTTGAGCATTTAAACTATTTCAACAGGTCAGACTCCATAACAGGCATGTTAGAAATTCCAAATTATTTATGATAGTAGAAGAGTTATATGGTGTCAACTATATTATAATCGAGGTTTTCCAAAATAGGATTGGGTGTAGGAATTACTAAATTAATCAGTAAATTGTTTTACATTTTTTACATGAAATGGTCATTTCATTACTTGTGAACCATATATGAACATAATTTAATAGATCAAATCTACAAACTAATCTTATATATTTAAAATAAATGAATAAAAAGAAAGACGCTAATAAAAAGCAAATTAAGAAAACAACGTTTTGGATTTTTCCCATTTGCCTCATGTTGAGCTATTCATACTTTAATAATTTTCCGCATCTGAACTATAATCTAGTAATTGGCTCTAAAAAAGGATACACCATACAGTTTTTTTTACGAACATATTTTATCCTAACATTACTAGAAACAAAATAAGGTTCGGACATATTTATAATAATGATGTACTCTACATTCACTTACATGTGGTAAGTTGAGCATGATAAATATTAAATGCGCTAGGGAGAACCAATTTCATGTATGTTGTCAAATCTAGCTACGTAACCATAATTTGCAATCTGAACATACATATTGATTGATCAATATCGCAAAAGGAATGGAAAAATAACATATCGGCATGCTAATTTCTGAAGTAAAAGATCAACATGCTAAAAAAAATTCTATTTGAGAGGTAAATGATTTCAAAAGTGCTTGTAGTATTTAAAATTTAAGAAACAAAAAAATGAATGTGAGCTACTATGTAAAAGGTTTTACAAATGTCATAAATGTACATTAAGAGTTGTAAATTTTGACGTAAAAGACTTGCATATTGCTAGACTGACATTCTTATTATGCATGGCAGTAGTCAGATACCTTTAGCATGAAACTTCTCTTTCAAAAGATCACGGCGGTATTTTGTAATTCGTGCAAGTATACATATTAGTTTGCTTAACTGGCAAAACTTCGATTAGCACTAAGTGCGCAATTGTTTTTTTCCTAGGTTCTGCGTGTTAAAAGTTGCTCAAGCTTACTAACAAAAATCAAAAAACTCTATAAAAGATATAGATACTGGACCGAAAAAATTGGAACCCAATAAGTAATGAAACATACTCTATTCAAGCAGAGGGGCAGCATACGATGAATTTGACAAAATTTTAAAATTCTGAACGACATAAACACTTTGATGCATACGGCTAAAAAAAAGTGATTGCCTAGTGAATAAACTTAGAACGATAGTGAAACTCACCATTGTAAAAATTATTAGCTATTGTCCTCTATATCTATTTAAACCGTAAAAAAAAGCCAATTGCAAATGAATGCACACAATCATTAGTTGAAACAAAAATTAATTGTGCGCATAATACATTATTGTGGTGGTGAAGAAATGTTCATTGGCCTAAAAGATAGAACAACATTTGCAAATTTTCTAGTATCCCATGAGGAACAACTTCAATGAATAAAAATTTCTTTGCTTTCGTTTTTATAAACCTTGGAGCTCATGTTTATAATCTTGAAGCTTCAATTTTGATATAATCGACAAGCATCATTGTCATAGTGGTTAAGTGATTCGACTTTGGTGCGAGATGTCATAAGTTTGAAACTTGCGTAGCGTGATTCGAAGATATATTGACATGTGATTTGTGTTATGTTGTCTCAGTGACATATTGTATCTAAGTACCATTTCACAAAAAATTGATATAATCATGTCTAATTTATTGTTTCATTGATCAATTATAATTATTGAGTTTAGTACCTAAGAAATGACCATAGTCGGATCAAAAAAAAGAAAAAGATGCATAAATGAAAGTATAAGTAAATCATATTCAAGAATTTCGCATCAACCGTGAGATAAAAATCAAGGAATCTTCGTAATTCCTACTTTTTTCCTTAAAACATAGTCACACTAAGTCAATATTTTCATCCCAAATTCGGCCCTCATAGAATTGATTAAAATATAGAAGTAAAATCTTATTTCTTTTTTAGAATTACGCCAGTGTTAATCTTAACTTTAATCATCTGACACTTAATTTTCGACTAAGGATGCCTACCACATATATCACAAGAGCAAGGATTACGGTATAGGAGTAATCAAAAGAGAAGTTCCACTTGTTTGGTATCCGTATGCAGTAATTTTTCAGAGGCCTATTCAAACCATAAACGAAAGGATGAATTCATTATCTTACTTATTAAGAAATGTAAGCAGGGATGGATTATGGTAAGTGAGACTATACTGAATGATTTTAAAAAATTCATTTCAATAATTTATTATGGAGATTGATACTTACCTGTGAAATTTCAATGGAAAAGAACGAGATCGTGCTTTTTATGCTCCTTAGTCGCGATGAGTTACTTTGTTAAACCATCATACGAGAAAAAGTTGAAATTTCACCTTCAATATGTCACCTAAATACATAAATTCTAAAAACTGAACCACATCAATAAAAATTCATTAGTTCAAAAGATAAACATATGTATTTGTGGTAATACACATAATATAATATCTGGATTCATACTGTGTATTTGTATATGTATTGCACCTTTGTTACATATGTTTTGAACTATGAAATATAATATAAACATGGTTAATTTAAAACTTATATGCTGACTGTATTGGAATGAAAATAATAGTTGTTGGGTATGTATTGGGTAAACATATCAAACTTTTTTTTTTTTGTCATATTTCAAAGATGTTGGGTATATGCAGTTCAATTAAATTCTTATGTTTCCAAATGAAGCTACTATATGGAGTTGAAGCAGCACTATCTCCTGTTAGTGAATCTACTTTAGAGGTATATGATACTCACGTTTGTGCTTATATTATTTATCGGTGATTTATAAATTAGTGAACTTATTTGAAATCAAATTATCTAGTAATATGGTAATCGCCAAGGTACATGACGTAAGAATAAATATTTAGGAAACACATGAATATATGTTAATTGATAAGGCAATTAATATTATATGCTTTCATATGGTATTTTCGATAATAATATTTTGCCAAAAAAAAAAGATCACCCATTAAATTTAAACAAGATTATAAAATTAGCTAAGTTGAACAAATTTTTAATTAAGTTTAACTAAGTTTTATAAAAAATAACTAATTTGTAAAAGTTATTTGATTTTATAAAAATTTAACCAGTTGATTAAGTCTATATATATTAATTAATTTTTATAGAATTAACCAAGTTCATGTCTTTTGCTAGATAGAAAATTATAATTCCATACATCATTGCATTAATAAACAACCAACAAAATATAAGCTAAGTTTTATAAATTTTTATGTATGTTAACCAAGTTTTATAGAAAATAACTAAGCTTAAACTATAAATTAAGTGTTATTAAAGATTAACTAAGTTTATTAAGCTTATATAAATTAACTATTTTTTAACTATGTTAGCTGTATTTTATAAAATTTAGCTAAGTTAACCTAGTTTTATGAAAATTAAATAAGTTTCTATAAATTAACTAAGTTTATAAAAATCAACTAAGTTTTTTAAAAATTAACTAAGATGTTTAAGTTTTACAAAAATTAAATAAATTTACATAAGTTAGCTAAATTTATACAAATTAATTAAGTTAACAAGGTTTTATAAAAGTTAAATAAGTTATAAAAATAACTAAGTTTATAAAAATTAGTTAAGTTTTTAAAAACTTGACTAAGTTTGTAAAATTTAACTAAATTTTATAAAAGTTAACTACGTTTTATAGACATTTAAGTAAGTTAACTAAATTTGTAAAATTAACTAAGTTTTATAAAAATTGACTAATTTAACAAACTCTATGAAATCTAAATAAGTTCATAAAATAAGCTATGTTTTATAAAAATTTAACCAAGTTTTATAAAAATTTAACCAAGTTAACATAAGAGCGTGGACAAACTCTTAGTTTATTCGTATTTCCCAACTTAATTAACTATGTCATTCATATATTTAGAACTTAACTCTAATTTTAAATTAATGTTATTATAATGTATATATCATACTTGAAATTTTTTTGTCTATGTTTAAATGCAGGTAATAGGAAGTTACATGAAAGATTATGGGAAAGTCAATACTACATATGGGCTCTAGAGATTTTGTGATCGTGGCATTTATTAGAGTCGTCTAATATTTTGTCTTGAAGAATCTGATGGTAATTATGTAATCTTTTATGTTTTCTTTAAACATTGTCAATGAAATATTATGTATGAACACAGTTATATTAAATATTTGATGTTTAATTTATTTCCAAATGTGTTTATTATTTGAAATTACTTATTTATATATGTATCGCAGCTATTTTATTTATGTATGTGAAGGGTTGTTAAATAATATTCAATGAAGAAATTGATGGAAGGAGATCAATGTGGAACAAAATAGGAAAAGCAGAATTTTTTATGGCGTTTAGTAAATGCTATAGAAAAGTAGAAACATTATAGAGTATATTTTACGCAAGGCATATCGTGGCAGCTAATAAATGCCATAACAATCATCCTATACCACTTATTTTCTGTCATAGAGTCTAATATTTATAGCGTTTATTAAACGCCCTGAATAGGTATTTTTCATAGTGTTGGCACAAGTGCTATTATAGATTCCTGATCTATTATAGCATGTAGTTATATAGCGTTCTATACAACGCTGTAAAAGTTATTATAGCATTTTCAAAATGCCATCAAAAGTCAAGTTTCTTGTAGTGGAAGCAACTTGCAAAAGCGCAGTTCCATCGGCTCAAGAAGTGTCACACGGCTTACTATGTGGTGCACGAAAGCTACTTGCAAGAGCACGGTTCCATCGATTCAAGATGCTATATGCGGCTTATTGGTGGTGCACAATGAGATTGCTTACAAGAATGCATTTCCACCGGTACAAGAAGCTATGTGCGGCTTATTGGTGGTGCACAGGAAGTATTGCATACTTGAATGCAGTTCCATCGATTCAAGCAGCTACATGCGACTTATAAGTGGCGCATGTTGAATATGCGCTTTGCGCTTATATGATTTTTGTTTGATGATAATAAACATATATACATTCATCTAAATGTAATTGTTAATATACTATTTTATTTTCACAGATTAAATAAATATTTGTTGAATAAATTAAATAACACAGATTTTGAATTCAAACGAATATTTTATTCAAATAAATATTTATTACATTTTTGAATAGTACAATTTCAAGCTCTCACTATAACTATACAACTTTGATTACATCACATTTTTCACATTTACATCAGCACCTCACTGCATATCACTCACACTCATATTTCTATCTTCAACTGCATTCCAGTTTGAATCCAGCATCTGAGAAATCTGCAAAAATATAAACTAGCGTAGTAAAATTGAAAAGGAAATATTTTTGCAGTTTAAAATAAAATAAAATGGATTTTGAAAATAAGATTTGACTCAGTTATTTGGGTTGTTCGTCATAATTTAAATTTGAATTCATCATACATGAACAACTTGTGACATACACAGTGTATTATTACTGTATATGCCACAAGGCCGTGCACGCCGATATATACACTTGACTGATTTACAGGGACAGGTGAGCACAGGTCAAACCCAAATGAAAAACCGGGTTCAACTCGCGTGCAATAACATTGAAAATTACAACATGAGCACAAGGTCAAACCCGAGCTGTAAAACTGGGTTCAACACAAGGCTACATGAAGTATGAAAGCTCGACTAACAGTTCCAAACTATATAGAGCTGTGACAACCAAGAACTCAACGAACCAGACACAACAATGCACAAGTACAGGGAACAACCAAATCAACTGCAAGAACTCAAAGTGTACATGGAACAATGCAACAATATCGAATACAATATGCACAAGCGAAGAACCAAAGTCAGTGGCAAACTACACAACTACAAGTACAGGGAGACTACAATATCAAGGGCAAGTGCACAACTTGATCAAAGTACAACATACACTACAATGAATACAGGCAGTGCAACAGAGCTATTCCAGACCAGGGCATATTGAAGCAACACTCAAGTAAACACTATAGGCCGTAACAGTAGCAAATCAAACCATACCAGTAAACCAATGAACCAACACAAGCATACATACACACATACATATGCATGTGTATACATGAGGAAGGTTACAGATTCAAGTCCAAATGCACAGTTCAAACTACAGCGGACAGTGAAGTTCAAGTTACAGGTTGAAATGCAGCAATAAAGGCAAATGCACATGTCACCAGTATATGAAGACAATATGATCAAGGGACTGGCATCAACAGAGACTCGAGTACTACCAGAACACAACCAGTGATAAAAATGCAGTGATACGCAGCAGGGTAAACAACACATTGAAACAAATTCAAGCCGCAAGAAGGATGCAAGTTCGAGATAAATTCAAGCCAAAGTCAGAAACTCACAAGATCAAAAAATGGCCGAAGTCAATATTGAACGAGTCAATAATCAAAACCATGTCAACCAAGCCGTGGGAAGCAAGTAACAAAATTATACGCATATGAAAAAGTCAATCAAAATCGCAAGCATCCAAGCATAAATGATCGGCCGAGATAAATTCAAATAGAAACTTATACGAACGCAAATCTAGGGTTACAAACCCTATATAAACCATCATCATCGGCAATCTCAAATCCATCGAGTTCAAGTCTCAACCTAGTAAAGCAAAAGGAAACAGTACATACCGAAATCACAAACAACGAACTCGATCAAGCAGCTGCAAACGAGCGACAGTCGACCATCAGAGAAGCAGCGAGCTAGGGCAACACATCTCAGATCGAACGAAGAAATTGAAGCCCTGATTTACACAAGAGCCGAAGCCCTAATTGGAACAAAGGGAATGAAGCCCTGATTTGCAAAGAAGAGAAGAGAGCCGCCAATATTCTCAAGTAACCAGGCCGATAAAAATAAAAAGAGAAGAAGGGGGATGCATTTGTTTTGGGCCGTGTTTTATTTTAATTAGGGCTTAGTTTTAAATTAGGGTTTAGGGTTATTTTCTTTTGTCTTTCAATTGTTGTTTTTATTTTTCGAATCGAAGAATTTGTAAATCACCACCTAGGGATTAGGTCATGTCAGATTGTCTAGTTAGAATTAGTTCAGTGAGCAGGGTGTGCGAGTTTGCAAAGCTCTACAGGCGGGAGCAGTGTTTGCGAGTAATCAAAGCTCTATAGGCGGGAGCAGAGTTTGCGAGTAAGCAAAGTTCTATTGTAGGCGGGAGCAGAGTTTGCGAGTAAACGAAACTCTATAGGCGGGAGCAGGGTGTGCGAGTCTAGTAGAGTGTTTGTGAGCGGGAGCGAATGTTTGCGAGTCTAGTAGAATGTTTGTGAGCGGGAGCAAATGTTTGCGAGTCTAGTAGAGTGCTTGTGAGCGGGAGCAAAAGGGTCTGCGAGTCTAGTAGAGTGTTTGTAAGCGTGATACTGTTTAATTCTAATAGAAATCTGTGAATGCAGCAGTAGGCAGGGGTTGCCGAAGCTGGGTAAATTTTGTGTGTGATTTACTTTTCAGCATATTTATTTTTGCAGTTTATTTTTGAGTTTAAATCAAGAAAATTTGCTATAACCCTATTCACCCCCCCCCCTCTAGGGTTAATCTAGATCCTACAGCGCATAGGAAGATTGCTTATGAAAACTCAGTTCCATCAGTTCAAGAAGCTATGTGTAACTTATTGGTGGTGCACGGTGAGTATTGTGTAGTTAAATGCGGTTTCATCGTTTCAAGCAGTGATGTGTAGCTTGTAGGTGGCGTAAAGGAACTTTTGCATACTTGAATGCAGTTCCATCGGTTCAAGCGGCGGTGTGCAGTTTATAGTTGGTGCACGAGGAGATGGGCCTTCTCGATGTTGTCGGAGCAACGCTAGAAGCTATGGATCGATTTTTCCTATTGATTCGATGGTTGAATTGATTTTCCTCATTGACTCGATGGTTGCTTACAAGAGCGGTTCCATCGGTTCAAGAAGCGAGATTTGTTTATAAATGGAAGAAAAGGCAAGTCCTGAGTGATTTGATGTTATATTGGCATTTTTGGGGCAACGCCAACACTTCGAGAAATAAGAAGTTTCCATATGTTGCTAAAGTGACTGCAGGGCTTTGGAAGAATAGAAAGTTTCCTAATGTCGTTGAAGCAACACCAAGGCTTTAGAAAATAGTAAGTTTCTCGATGTTGCTGGAGCAACACGAGGCTTTAGAAGTTGTGGGCCTTCCCGACGTTGCCAGAGAAACACCGGATCTCAGATGGTAGGGATCGATTTTCCCTATCGATATGCCACTTGAGTCAATTTTCCCATCGACTCGGTGGTTTGCCTTGCAAGAACATGGTTCCATCGCTTCAAGAAGCTAATTTTACCGATGAAATGGAAGGAGAGGCAAGTCTTTCCTATTTACAATGCCCTAGTGTTACTGGATGACTTATATGTGAAAATAACAAGTACATAGATAGAGCTATGCAAAGTTCCTTCGCGTTCGGATGCTGCTCCATTCTAATTACTAGTCTTCAGTAAATTAGTCGAGGTTCTTCTCCGCTGGGCCTAGGCAATTTCTCTTGAGCGGTTGGACCTTGTGGTCTCATGGCTCCCACGTCATTTTGCAATTTCTTCAGGTAATACCGGAGTTCGTTGTTCGTTATCAACTCCTCAATCAAGTCCTTGATATGTTGGCATTTATTAGTGTTATGCTTGTGTGTCTCGTGGAAGTGGCAGTACTTCCCCGATTGCTTCTGTCGCTCAAAAGCTTCCTTCTTGGGTGGTTTGTTGTTGTCCTCGGTTTCCTAAGTAGAAAGATAGATATCCTCCATACTACTGTTCAATGGCATATAGTCCTCTAGTCTGATTTTCCTTGGGCATTATGCGTTCGCATTACGCCCATCACAAGGTGCTAATGCCACTAATACTAAATTGTTAATAAGGTCGACTTCGACCTACTCGGAAGCATTTCATAGCTACCAAAGTAATTACCCTATGCTTCCTTTCACCTCGACTTCGACACTCAAGGAGGCGACATTACTATAGGCTCGGAGGGGACACATGCGGCATGGCATTATCGTAATTATCAATAAAATTGACGTATTACTAATAAAAGTAATTACATTTCACCAAATCTTAATTCTTGTCCATTCTATTGGATAAAACGATAAAACGGTATTTTTTACAAAGCTCTTCATAATTTATTATCGCATACATTATTCAAATTCCAAAACATATACCAAACTAATTAATTAATATCCTTAATTAATCATCCTTTTAAATGCTTTTCTAGCATATAAAATTCACAATAATTCGAAATCACTTAGGAAAAATCCAAAAAAATCACATAAATTTGAGAATACCCTTCTCTTTACCATATAAAAAATTTTATGGCTAAAAACCATGTTTAATTATTTTAGTGATTAATTTTTAAAATCGAAAATCAAGCTATTTCCTCCTTAGAAAATTAATAAAATATTTGATTTAATTTGGTTGATTCTAAAATTAAAAACCTATTTACAAAATATCATTTTCAAATCATATCAAACATTTGAATCATTTGGAGACTGAAAACTTAGGTTTTACCCTTAAAACCATCTTAAGTAATTTCATGAATAATTCCATAAATCATATTCTATCCAAACAATGATTAAACAACTATAATATGGCAAGGAAAACAAACGAGTTTAAGAGATAAAAGAGATGGTTTTAGCATTATTCACCTTTTAATTAATTACTAGAATTGTGATTTGATGTTGCTTAGCTTCTTTAAACTTTTACTCATACAGGCTCCCGTCGTTAAAGAATTTCGTCCTCAAAATTCGGTAAGGACTAGATAACAAGCATATCAAACATGCAAACAATGCTAGCATATCCTACCAGCTACTAAGTCTATAACAACAAATATATAACATACCATCATAAAAGCTCAAGATAAGTATCCCTAATCAAGTCATATGTCTCCCAAGTACAGTCTTTCTCGTTGCCACTCCACTGGACTTTTATTAACTTGACTGTCTTGTTCCTTAATCTCCTCTTATCTCTCTCTACAACTCAAACTGGTTGTCTCACAAAAGTCAAATCTGATTCTACTACTAAATCTTCCAATGTAGTTGGAGCAGTACTAGTCTCTGGATCATGCACATACTTTCTAAGATGAGAAACGTGAAACATATTATGGACACCTGCCAAACTACTCAGTAACTCCACTCACTACGTGGGTTTTTTGATCCTCTCTATGATAGGGAACGGTCCAACGTATCTCGGTGCTAGTTTCTTTGACTTTCCAAAACATATCACACCCTTCATCTGTGATACGGTAATGAAAACACGATCCCCAATTGAGAACTCTAATTATTTTCGCCTTTTATCTGCGTAACTTTCTGCCTTGACTGAGCTTCTCTCATCCTACCTTGGATTAAATCAATCTTCTCTATGGCTTCTCTTACCATATCTGGACCAAGGACCAATTTATCTTCAGTCTCTAACCAACATGCTGGTGATTTGCACGACCTTCCATACAAAGCGTTGAAAGTCGTCATTCCTATACTAATCTGATAACTATTCTTATAGAAAACTCAACCAAGTGCAAATGGTCTTCCCATGACCCATCAAAATCTAGTATACAAACTCTCAACGACTCCTCGTGTACCTTATTCTCTCTGTATACTCATCTGTTTAAGGGTGATAAGCGATACTCGTCTTAAGCTTGGTACCCAACACTTCCTATAAACTCTTCCAGAATTCATTAGTGAACATGGCATCTCTGTCACTGACTATACTACTAGGAATCCTATGGAGTCTAACAATATTCTTCGTAAATAACTTAGAGCCAATACACATATTATTCTGGTTGACCTAACGGGAACGAATGTGCACTCTTGTCGGTCGATCGATGATACTCCCTAAGAACTTCGTTCCTTAGGTCACCAACATCTAGAACACACAATCGTCCCTTCTTTCTTAACTCGCCCTTCCGATCAAGACCAAAATCCTTCATATCATCGATCTCACTTCCATTTTCCAGTCTTCTGGTCGGTTAAGCTAATATTGGATCATCCCTCTGTTTAGAAGCAATCCTTTCGAACAATACTTGTAGAACTTCTAAACAAGACAATATGGTGGTATTCTGACTAGAATTAGCAGTCGATCTTAACTACACAGTACAAGTAGCAGTGCCTTTAAATCCTTTCATTCAGCCAACATAGTTAATAACACATTCTGGTGTTTCCTGCTAAGTGCATCTAAACCTTATTTTCTTTTCCTGGTGTATACTTAATACCGAAATCATAAGCTGCTAAAACCTCCAACCATCTCCATTGTCGCATATTTAAATCTTTCGAAGAGAATAAATACCTCAAAGACTTATGATCCGTATACAACTCGAATCGTTCTCTAAAGAGGTAGTGTCTTCAACACTTTCAATGCGAAAATCACCGCTACCAACTCCAAATCATGAGTCGGATATCCAACTTCATGTGGTCTGAGCTGCCAAGAAGCATTGGTAATTACTTTAACCCTCTCCATCAATACAACTCCTAATCATGTTCCACATGCATAAGTATACGCCACCAAATCTTGATTTCCTTCTAGAACTACTAACACAAACACATTGGTTAAAAAATGCTTCCTCACATTTATCGGACCAAATAAACTTCACGTCCTTCCTGGTTATTTTAGTCAGGGTGTTGTTATGCGTGAGGAATTCTTGATAAATCTCCGGTAATGGCCAGCCAATCCAAAAAAACTCCTTATCTTGGTCACTGTCTTGAGCCTCTTTCAACTATTAACAGCTTCGATCTTAGCTAGATCGACCGACAACCCATTCTTTTAAACTACAGGACCAAACACTTCGACGGCTTTTCTTTACGTTGATGTTGCCTCAACATTTCAAAAACTATTCTAAGATGAGCCTCATTATCTCTTTCATCCTTAGAATATATTAGAATGTCATTAATCAATACTAATATGCACCTATTTAAGTGCTTTCGAAAAATCCGGTTCATCAAGTCTATGAAGAAAGCTGGCGCATTTGTTAACCCGAATGGCATTACTAACCACTCATATGAACCATACCCCATTCGAAATGCCATGAAAGGAATACTGTCCTCAGTCAATCTCAATTGATGAAACCTTGTCGCTAAATCCAAATGGGAAAAAACTTTGGCTCCAATTGCTGATCAAATGAATTATTAATTCTCGGCAAAGGATATTTATTCTTTATAGTCCTTTCACTCACCTTCCGATTGTCGGTAGACAATTTCAATGACCCGTTTGGTTTCTTCACGAGTCCCATAGCTGCTGCCCAACGCGACCTTCTTGGTCTAATAATACTCTTTCCTTCTAAGTCCACTAGTTGCAACTTTAACTCCTTCATCTCGGTAGGCGTCATTCTGCTAGGTGGTTTACTTACGGGTTCAACTCTAGGTACTAGATCTATTCGAACCTAATAGCTCGTTTCGGTGGTATCCCTGCAATCGGCTTAAAAACATCCTCAAATTATCTTAAAAATAAAAATCGATCTAATTCATCTTCCACTTCTGTGGCACCCAATAAAGCACAAATTCCGGGACTCGAATTCCCAACTGAGTGTACTATTCGTTCACTACTATCAGGGTGTCTCAATTGTATTTTCCTATCTTGGAAAAATATCCTAGCATCGTATGTGCTCAACCAATCCATAACCAAAATAATCCTAAAACCCGCAAAATCTAATACATACAAACTACAGTCAAAAATATAACCTAGAAACTCAATTTCTAGACGATCACATCTCATCCCTAGAGTTGCATATCCTTCTATTGGATTAGCTATCCTTAAGGAAGTAACAAGGTATAATGGTTCAAAACATAAATTCTCTACTGAACACTAAGATATAAATGAAAGTGATGCAAAGGTATCAAACAGTCCTCTAACTAGTATGTTGTGAATCGAAAGCGTACCTTCCATTATAGACATTCCCTTCTCAATGGATATCGACTTAGATGATGATGGATCCAAAACAAAGGTCTTTCCTTTTCCTGCCTTAGCTGTTTCTGGACATTTGTTCTTATAATGCCCCCATCTGGTCGCATTTAAAGCACTTCACATTATGCTTCCCTACGACCACCTTACCATCATTAAATCGACACTCATTAGCATAGTGTCCCTTCTTGTCACGCTTCTAACAAATAATATCAGTTTTTCCCTTTTTGGCAATCCTACCTTTCTGAGCTCCCTTGTTTTTAAATAGCTCCCTCTTCTTATTTTGAGAATTCTGGTTCTCCACTGACTTCTCTTTCCCATAGTTCAAAAGAATTTCTTCATTACAAGTTTCCATCTCTACTACTACATTCGATGGATCAATAAGATGTGGCATAGTTTGCCTAGCAATCTCCGGTCTAAACCTCGGATAAACTTCTCATTTCTCTTGACAAAGGTGTCAACAGTGGCATATCCATACTTTTACAATGCATCGAACTTGGTAGAGTATTCCAACACTGACATTTCACCCTGCTCCAACTCCATAAACTTTCTGAGCAAGGCTGACTTGGCTATTTTAGACAAATATCTTTCTTCAAATCTCCTTCGAATTCTGCCCAAGTCAATTCCTCTTCTGGTACCCATATTGTCACCCCATTCCACTAGTATAAAGCAGCTCCTTGCAACTATCTCGAAGCCGACCTCCTTTTATTCTCATCATTTAGACCCAAATCCACAAAGATCCTTTCACAATGTGACAATCAGTTCTCCACTTAATCAGTTCTCCAATTCTATTATATCCTTAGTCCCTAGAAAAGGCTTCCTACCAACTGGTGTAATTGCGACTCATCTTAGCATAGTTATTAACAACTAGCGCTATGGGATTGACTCCTCTCGCATTAGCAGCATTCCCTCTATCCACTCCCATAGTTGCTCCAGCTTGCATCAAATTAATGAAGAACTGATACATAATCTCCATATCTACTAGCGAGGTCTTAACACCTACATTGGCAATTGCATTTTGATTAGCATTACTTGTCGACCTTGGTTCCTCCTGATATTGGGCCGAGCATTTAGATTAGTTGTAATGCTTCTACCACCCATATTCACTCTTCCATTTCCTGCCTTCGTATCTTTCTTTCTCATAAATCCGCATGCGCCTTGATAAGATATAGAAGAATGGTCTAAGAGAGGGGAGAATAGAGATAGAATACATACTTATATACAGTAAATACAAGTACGTTACTATAGCATTATCTCATACCACAATCTTATTCTCTGATTCATTAGGATTATTTTTTCAAAATCTCTTTAGGTTTAAAATTCTTTTAGCCACAAACCTATGCTCTAATACCAATTTGTAACATCCCCTATTCCGAGGCCCAAAACAAACATCTACGGATGCAGCTGTCATATATAGTTATTGATTCTAGATGACAAAATGCGGCTATGTTAATCATATCAATAATCAAAAGCACATGAATATGAAAATACTCAAACAAAATTCAGAACTAACTTTTACATTTCGTTTCAAAATATAATTTCATTGCATAATCTCATTCGCAAACCTACAATTAAAGGAATTATAATTATTACAAAATACTAAAGGGAAACATATGAAGTGCACCTTTGGTTAATCAGAGTCAAATGCTTGAAAATTATACAACTTTACCATTACATCCAAATAAACAAAATCAAACTGCATAGTGGAAATATATAAAGATCCTAATAGCTAGATTGACTCCTGCGCGTCTTTGGAAGCTTATTCGTCTAACTGGAACCTGAAATCCCTAACTCTCGACCTACACAAATGAGTATCCGAGAGTTTAAAGGGGAAAACAACTTTAGGTCTGACAATAGTCTGGTGTGAATAATAACCTACCATCTCGAACCACATAGATACCCAATGAGACCACACCATTGAGTAAAATGGGTTTCCCCTCACTAGTATCTTAACCAAAACTAATTAACCATATATTGTGCTCCTGCAACCACAATGGTTAAAACAAATATTTAATTTATAGTTATGCAACATATACTGCTCATCCCAATCTACCAAATTACCCATCTTAATTTCAAATGACTATTTGTTATAATTAAAACCGACTATCCATCTTATGTTAATTTGACTACCCGTCTTATAATTACGTGGACATCTCACAGTTAAATATATTTATAGTTATGTGGACTATCCATCAAATATGTAATTATTACTTGGATTACACATCCCTATCATACTGACTACCCATCACATATTATTCCATTGTTTAAATTATGTAGACTATCCACCACACATATTCCATTTAATTTACAATGATGTGGACTATTCATCACACATCCTAAAGTTTTTCTAGGATGACTATAAACGCTTCATTAACCTCATAGAAACTATCCATCTCTGGTACGATATGCACTATCCATCTCACATCCCATAGTTTTCCTAGGATGACTATGAACCTATCAACTAACAATTTAATTCGTGCTACCCACATGTTTAGTCTATTGGTATCCTTGATTTAGGTTATCATCCCCTTAAAATTATAAAATTTCAAAGTAAAGTAACTTGGTATCCCCAATGATCGGCGTCAAACTCATTTAAGAAAATAACTTGGTATCCCCATCGATACTACTGAATTTCTTAAAACACATAGCATGTCAAAAATAATCTTCATTAGTATCCCCAACGATAATGTCAAAATTTATAATTTAAAATGTATTGGTGTCCCTACTGATCAAAGTCAAAATCTCAAAACATAAGGCTCAATGCCTTTAATTTGGTTGATAAAAATCTATGTCGACGTCAACAACAACATCGGTAAAGAAGTTTAAGGCTCTCCACCTTTAGTAAAATAACATGTGAAACCCACAGAGTTACAACCTCATCGGCATCTATCCAAGGTCGAAGACATCACTTAAGTATTAAAAATATACTTTGAGGAGGATGTCGATGAAATATATAATTTAGGTTACTCACCCTTTTTGAAACAAGCTTTAGGACATTATAAAACAATTGGCTAGCTACTGAAAACCTTGGGTCATTGACCTCTTTAACTTAGGCTATACCACCTCTTTAAAGCATTATTATGCTTTACATAAAACTACGCCTCTCGGGCTTTAAAGAAGGAAATGCAGCATTATTATGCTTTACATAAAACTATGCATCTCTGGCTTTAAAGAAGGAAATGTGGTATCATTGCCAAGTCGTATAATGTTGTCAACCTTGATGTATAGCGGCATCAATACTAGAGGTTCTAATTTACAACCTTATACTTAATTTACTTTGGCTGTTATCCCGCTTAAAATATACAAGGTCGAAGGCAAAACAAGCGGCGTTACCGCCCTTTCGTATAGATGAATCTGAAAGCACTTAAAATAATATTTTGCTACATTATTTAAAAACATATGCGAAGAGGTGCGACTTCGTCCCAGATAAATCATGAGGTGCCAATGCCACTAATACTAAATTGCCAACTAGGTCAACTTTGACCTACTCGGAAGCATTTCATAGCTACCAAAGTAATTACCCTATGCTTCCTTTCACCTCGACTTCGACACTCAAGGATGTGACACTTCTATCGACTCGGAGGGGACACTTGTGGCATGACATTATCATAATTACCAATAAAACTGGTTTATTGCTAATAAAAGTAATTACTTTTCACTTGACCTTAATTCTTGTCCAATTTCTATTGAATAAAACAACCATTTTAACAAAACTTTTTAGAATTTACTACCACATACATTATTCAAATTCCAAAACATATACCAAACTAACTAATTAATATCCGTAATTAATTATCCTTTTAAATGCTTTTCTAGCATATAAATTCACAATAAATCGAAATCTCTTAGGAAAAATCCCAAGAATTCACAGAAATTCGAAAATATCATTCTCTTTACCATATCAAAATTTCAAGGCCAAAAACCATATTTAATTATTTGAAATAATTAAAATCCAAAACTAAGCTATTTTCCTCCTTAGGAAATTCATAAAATATTCAATTTAATTTGAAAAATTATAAAATTAAAAAACCATCTCCAAAATATCATTTTACACATCCTATCAAAAATTTGTATCGTTTGGAGCTTAAAACTTAGGTTTTTCCATTTAAACCTTCTTAAATAATTTTATGAATAATTCCATAAATCCTTATTGTATCCAAAGTATTATTAAACAACCATAACATGGCAAGATAAACAAAAAGAGTTTGGGTACTATCAATAACTGAATAAATCAAGAGATAAAAGAGACGGTTTTACCATTATTCACCTTTTAAATAATTGTTAGAGTTAAGATTTAATGTTGTTTAGCTTCCCTAAACATCGTACTCATGAATCCTCTTGATTTTGTGCTTCGTCTTCCTTTTAGAATGGCTGACCACCTTATCTTTCTTTTGTGATTGTATTTGTGTGAGTAAAGTGAGAATGATACGAGGGAGAAGAGGTTTTAAGGCAAAGAATAGGTCTATTTCCTAATTTATGACTCTCAATATCCTCTTATATGTTAAGCTTTCAAAAATATATTACTTGGTTCATCAGCAATGGCTCGACCTTCTAAATTTTCAAATCTCATTTTTTTAACAATTTACATTATTCTATTTAATCTATCCAATTGAATATCCTTAATAATGTTAAACTAAAATTACGGCTGTTACACTCGGTACCAAGTTAAGGAGTTAGCTCTAAACAGAGTGAAAATTTCCTAAGTTGCTTCTCTAGCACTTCTAAATATGCTCGGTAAGTTTCAAGTTGCACCAACCTATGGTGATAAATCGGTACCTACATATGATGATAACTCGGTACCAAGTTATAGAATTAGCATATTTTTATTTGCAATCTTCCCAAGCTATTTCCTTAGTTCATTTAAGTGTGCCTTCCAGATTTCAAGTTATTTCGTCTTTGTCTCGACGTTCTGACTTCTGTTGACTTTTGCTCGGTTAAACACATAGTTAACATTTTCCCCCAAAGTACGCTTTCATTAAAAAAAAGTGTGCTCTAGACTGAGACAAGGCCCGAACTAGTATTCTGTGAATTCTAGTTATTCATTTGGATGACACGTCGAGATGTGAATTTTACTAGGCTGATTTTTGGCTAACCATTCATTTTTATTTTAGTTAGAACTCCAATTTTTTGCATTTGCAATGCTATCTACACCTCAGAGATCATGTAGTGCTTTAGTTTGATATAGAAAACTCCTTACGATGATTTCGGGATGGTGGCAATTTCAAATGGGGATGGTTGAATCTTGGATTTTACTTGGCTGATGGTGAAGCTAAGTTTTTCCTCGGACGAATGTATGCTGCATCGAAGCCAAGTCTTGTTCTATGGCTTCAGCCGACTCTTTTCGAGAATTTGGTTGAGTTCCAATCGCCGTTAGAACTCTAGTGTGACGATTTATTCCAAAGTCGGACATAGTGGACGATTCCATCATATCCTTTTCATGTTTATGCACTTCTGGTGATCCTAAAAAGAAAAGCTTTCCACGTTACTTCCAACAGAGTCTCTGTTATCGATTTCTCATCGATAATGGATAAGTCCCAAAAAAGAAAATCTTAAAGTATTATGTGAATCGTTTTTCTGGCACGCGCGCGCTATCTACATAGGATGGTCTATTCGTGATATTTGGTATACTGGACTCACTTTACATAGATAATACACTACACTTACCTCAGTCAACACTCAAAATCTTACTAGTCAAAAAAAGTCGACCTCCCTTAGATTCTAGGCATTGGTCATACTGTAATATTATTCAAAGTAAAACATACCTGACCACATTGAATGCCAAGTTTTGTTGTTTAGAATGACTCTTTGGCCATCCTGTCTGTAGTCTAGAGATGGAACATCCACTCCTCCAGAAGATGGATCCATCGCAGCTTAGGCTTCGCCTTTTATTCCTACCATACCGGGATGATTAATTATAGCTAAACCCCAAGGCATAGTTTCTCTTGTATAGCTATTATTAGATAAGCCTCCTCCTCTAAATGGGTACTATGACGACCCGCCCTATTCCCAGAAAGACGTATCATCATTTAGAAAGAAAGGGATAGAATTGAAAAGACTAGAAAGAAAAAAAAACAACATCAGAATCTCACAGCGGAAACGGAACAAAATATAATACACCACATAACTATACATAGTTAACATATATCAGAGTTATACATATCATAAACGTGGCAGTCATATATACATCTGTTACTACATACATCAGAGATACAACATATATCAACTACACAGTGGAACTAGATAGATAGCTACGTACTTCTGGAACTCCTGTTCCAAGCTCCTCCAGAAATCAAATCCAAAATCTATCACTTGACTACTCATAAAAATTTGAGTACCCAAGAGTTTATGAAAAACAAAATATAAACTCCAGGTCAGACATGGGTCTGGTATGAGTAAACGGTTTAAAGTTGTTCAACTTTGAAAAACATTTAAAAATAAAGGTATCACGTAAGACTTCCCACAAATAAATACGGGTAAGTCTTTACCTTACGCTAACCAAAACATTTTAATAGGAAATCCAGTGATATTATAATAGTGTCTAGGGTTTTCAAGTAAATAGAAAATAGCTGAAATTGTTACATTCATTAAATTCCAGCTACTAGTCACCAAAGTGGGCAATACAAATCAAAACCGTAGGGTCTCGTAAGGAAAATGGATTTCCATCAATGGCAGGGCTACTGGGGTACCTCCCGTCACAATACGGGGCCTAGATCACCGTACCGAGGATCACTCCCGACCCCCTACAACACAAGACTGAAACCATTCCTTACTGAACAGTCCCGAACAAGATAACCCCGCGGTTGTAGCTAGCAACCGCCCACACAGCCGAAATAAAAAGGGACAATCTAGACAGGGGTATATCTTGTCCTGCTTGGGCATGACCCACCTAACCTTGCTGCACATCCCCTGTTTTAGCCATTCCCGGTTGATGAGGCTTGAGGTTACGATTACCTTTATAGAACATATCTCTTAGAATGCTCATCGTCCGCCTGACGATGTGTTGAAAACATTCAATGCATACAGGTTCGTTCCGGGTTCGAACGAAACCGAAGGCATTATCTCGTTACACTCATTTTGGAATCACCCTCAGAGTCAACGATAATAACCCTTGCATTCTGAAAACACCATCTCGATCTTCACTTGATATTTCACGACCTAACGTTTAATTTGGATCGATGTGGTTTTCGAAATATCAAATTGACACCCGATCCCTGTCTCATCGAAATCCAAACGCCATTTTAAGGGCCAAGTTGTTTAATTAGTTTAAACAGTTTAAATTCAACACTTGAATTCACATAGCATTTATCACAGATAAATCATACACAATTGTCACGGATGTATCAAAGCATATCACAGAACATCGCAGAATATCGCCGAATAAATATCACAATCAGATATTCTACATACACAATTATCCATAAGCAATCATGATAAATTCTTATTGTAATTAATTTAATTTAAATCAATTACTTGAGAATTAATCTCTTAACTCTGTTTAATTAATCATTAATTATCCATTACTTACTTATTCCTTTTCAAATTATTTAATTAATTAATCATTTCTTAATCAATTATTAAGTCTTAATTATTTAATTAATTACTCTTAATCATTAATTAATAACCTTAATTATTAATAAATAAAACCTAATTATCTATTTATTAACTACTAATTACTTAATTAATCAATTATTAATTCTTAATTAAATTGCTTCATTACTTAACTACTAATCATTAATTAATTAACTTTAAATAGTTAATTATAAATTTATTAATCACTTAAGCATTGATTAATTCGAACTCTAATTACAATTATAATGTAATTATTCTTAATTACTTTCTAAAATAATTAATTGATATTAATTATTCAACTTAGCTAACATTTTTATAGAAATCTTCTTTAAACTTTGAAAACCAATTTAATGTTAATTAATTTCATACTTAACTTAACTTGATTACTTAATTAAAATAATAATTAAGTCTTAAATACATTGTTAAGTATTAACTAAATAATTAAAACTTGTATTTAAGTTTTTAACTTAAGTTGTTAAACATTTATTAAATTTACAATGCTTAAAATCCCGTTGAAACACCAATTTACTTAACTATATTTCTTTTATTTCTAAACTGCAGCTCTGAAAGGAAGCAAACCCGAGACTTCCTCTCGTTCGACTCGAGTAATACTTCGAGTAACTTACCCATTTTCTTCGAGACACCTCTTCCTCTCCTATTCTTCCTCTCCTCCTTTTTTTTTCATTTTCTTCAGTAAACTTAAGTTTAACACGAAGTATAAATATCAGGTAATTCACTCGAACGCTCGAACACCAACCCGAGCAATCAGCTCGATTACTCGAGTAACGACTCGAGACCACGCACCCATCAACGACGCTGATACACATAGCTGTTGTCGTACACGCGCACGACGGCGCGACCCAACACCGGTGAACCCCAATGCCATCGACAAGTCCCAAATCTCATGTAGACACGAAATCCAAACTCGCATCGCCTCAAAAAAATTCGAATCGAAATTAAGCCTTCGGCTCGAAACTGAAGCTCAGCCAAAACGTCAAAGCCACCTCGTCACCATCGCACTGACCACCGGAGGCGCTCGAACTTCGGCCATACTATGACAACCCACCAAGCAACCTTCCACCAGACATTCGTGCAACTCGGTCGCGTATTGATGACGAACTCAACACATTACAGACAAGTGCAAAAACTTGAAGTAAAACCCTAAAATGATCTCGTTCGACCAATTCTTGTATTCGAAAAATTATTCAACAATTTTCCCAACCTCATAGACATTCAAACTTGCTTCAAAACAAATTTCAACGTTTATTATTGATTCAATCACTAGAAATTGGTAGAAATACAAATTTTATTCAAATGCGAACTGCTTTTGAATTACTGAACTAAAAATCTTCCTTTTTGTTTTAAAAATCATCAATTTCAGTAAGGATTCAAGATATAATCTTGAATTAGCTTCTTGTAACAATCGAGTTTATCAATTAATCACTTGATTACCTGTAAAATAGTATTACAGTAGTATGCTTTTCAAAGATGGTTTAAACAGTTTCTAAAAATCTTAATCTAAGTTTAAATCTCTTGTTTGATTGGAAAATTAAACCTAACAATGATTAGCAGAAAATAAATTTTAGTTTTGAAAAACATATTCACCCTGTAACAACTTAACAGAGAAGATATATCAACACAGAATTAAAATCAAGATCAGCACACATACAAACCAGATTATCAATAAGTCTTGGACTGTTTTAAATTAAACTTGAGGCTTTAAATTTCATGTTTACTCACTTGAAAAAGTTACTGGATAGAAAACAATCTGATGTTCTTGAAAACTGCCTTTGAACCTGAAGTTTTGAAACTATCTGTAATCTCTGTTTATCATTGATGAATTGAGATGGAGTTTGTTTCTTTTTTTCTTCCTTAGTTTTCTCTAGTTTTGTTAAATTATTGCTGAACGAACTAAAAAGAAGATGGTCACAATTATAAATAGAAGATAATGGATGTATGAGGAAGGTATTATCTGGACAAACATTCTCTTTATTTTGTTTTGAGATGAACAGATTTTTATATATATCTTGAATAGACAAAATTTTAGGCTGAGATGATAGAAATTAAATGCTTTGTTTCTTAATATGTTTAGATGTTATAATTATGATTTGTTGTATATATATTGTATAAAGATATATACTTTTGCAGGTAGGCATGGCTTGTATGTGAAGATATTGTGTGTAAACATTTTGTTTTATTACTTCTAGTTTAAATAATTTACATACATATGTTTGTGTCAAGTTTATACTTTATACTTTTGGCTTTGTTTATGAAGATATTCTCGTATGTAAATATTTGTTTTCAGGTAGACATTTGGTCTTGCATATGAAGATAATCTGTATATAAATATTTTTCTGGTATTATGTTACACTTATTTTTATTTCATTCTATACTTTGTGTTTGGTTTTACATTACATTTTGTCCTATTTATTTTATACTTTGTTCTTACAAACTTATTTATTTAGCTTTTATTTATTATTTCTATTTTATATTTTAGCCATCTACATTTAAATTAGATTCATAAGTTTGACTTACTTATATTTATATTTTATATTGATTTCTATTTGTATTTTAACTATTAATAATCAAATTATATTCATATGTTTGACTATCAATATTTAAATTACATTCATATGCTTTACTTACATTTAATATTTATATTTTATATTTATAGACTTTGATTTTATTTCAAACATTAGATGTTAACAAGGTAAGCATTTTAATTTGATTATATAAGATAAATTTTATTGTACATATTATTTAGAGATTTAATTTAAATGTTCCAAATCAATTTTCCTTTTCAAAATACAAATTTATATAAACAAATGGCAATTATTTCAAAAAGATTCATTCATTTTAAAATGATCAATTTACATTTTATTTAATTGGATTAAAAATTTATTAAAATAAATAAGGCCAAAATCCAGGGTCGTTACATTCCTCCCCCTTAAAAGAATTTCGTCCCCGAAATTTAAAACAAAGATAATTTAAAAGCTGTCATATCAACCATTCAAACATACATATCATTCATATATTAGCAAACAACCAAACAATCTATCCTAACAAACATCACTAGCTATCAGGACACAAATCCGGATAAGTTTTCCTAAAACTATCCAGAGTTTCCCAGGTGCAAATCTCTGGGATCCTCGCTCCACTGCACTTTGACCAGCTTCACTACCTTGCCCCTGAGTTGCCTCTCGTCTTGATCAACAATCCGAACTGGATTCCCGACCACAGTCAAATTCGGCTCAGCTTTCAAATCTTCTTGGACTACTGGTTCTACAACTAATGATAGATCATGAACAAATTTTCTTTGTGGGATACATGGAATACATTATGAATTCCAGACATCTGTTCTGGCAATTCAACTCTGTAAGCTACAGCTCCAATCCTTTCCAATACCCGAAATGGACCAATATATCTCGGGCAAGTTTTTCCATCTTTCCGAATCTTACAGCTCCTTTGATCGGGGAAATCTTTGACAAAAACAAAATCACCAAACTCGAATTCCAATTGTCTCCTTCTCTTATCTGCATACCTCTTTTGACGGTCCTGAGCAACTCTCATCCTTGTCTTGATAAGCTCAACCTTAGCAGAAGCTTCACGAACCAGACCTGGTCCAGGCACAAGACGATCTTTCGACTCTATCCAACAGGATGGGGATCTACACGGTCTTCCATATAGAGCTTCATAAGGAGCCATCTTGATACTCACTTAGTGACTATTATTATATGAGAATTCTACTGAATGAAGATGGTCTTCCCAAGATCCACCAAAATCCAAAACACAAGCTCGCAGCAAATCCTCTAGAATACGATTCAGCTTCTCCGTCTATCCATCTGTCTGAGGATGATAGGTTGTACTCAATCTCTAACTCGTTCCCACAGCTGATTACAGAGCCGTCCAGAATTTGATGGTGAAGACAGGATCACAATCACTTACTATACTGATAGGAACACCATGCAATCTGACTATCTCCCTCAAGAAAATCTCTGCCAGAGAAACTGTAGTACGAGTTGCCTTAACCGGTATAAAACGAGCACTCTTAGTTAACCGATCCACAGTAACCCATATTACATCGTTTCTTTTCTTAGTTCTAGGCAAACCGTCGATGAAATCCATCGAAATCATCTCCCACTTCCATTCTGGGACTTCCAAAAGGCTGCAACAAACCCATTGGCTTCTGTTGATCTCCTTTCACTTGCTGACAGATAACACAACTATTCACGAAAGCAGCTACATCCTTCTTCATGCTCGAACATAAGAAAATTCTTCTCGTGTCTTATACATCTTAGAGATTTCTGTGTGAATATTCAGTCTGGAGCGATGACATTCAACTAAGACTTCTTGCCTCAATCCATCTATATTAGGCACACACAAACAACCGTTAATCCTTAAAACACCTTGATCGTCCACCGTGAAATCCAAATACCGACCATCCTTAGTTCCAAGAATTAGTTCCTTAAAAGATCTATCCTCTATTTGCTTACTAATGATTCTGTCCTGGAGAGATGGAACAACTTCCAAAAGAGACAAAACTGCATTCCTGCTAAAAGCATCAACCACAACATTCGCCTTTTCCGGGTATACAGAATATCCAAATCATATGATGCCAGAAACTCGACCCAACGCTGCTGCCTCAGATTAAGATCCTTTTGAGAGAAAAGATATCTCAACGGTTTGTGATCCGTGAATAACTCAAACTTCTCTCCCAAGATATAGTGTTTCCAAATCTTCAAAGAAAAAACAAGGGCTAACAACTCAAGATCGTGCGTAGCGTAGTTCCTTTCATGTGGCTTTAATTACCGACTAGCATATGCAATTACCCTTCCATTCTGCATCAAAACTGCTCCTAGTCCAACTATACAACATCTGTATAAACCTCAAATTTTCACTTCTCATCCGGAATAGCTAGCACTGGTGCATTGGTTAGCCTCGTCTTCAATTCTTGAAAAGCTTCTTCACACTGGGTGTCCATTTGAACTTAGCTTTTTTCCTTGTTAACTTAGTCAGATGAGAAGAAATCCTGGAATAGTCCTTGATAAATTTCATGTAGTAGCTAGCCAATCCCATAAAAATGCAAACTTCCGTCGACGACTTCGGTTTCTTCCGTTCCAGAATAGTCTCCACCTTCGCTGAATCTACAGAGATACCTTCACCAGAAACAATATGCCCCAAAAAAAATTTGACTTCTAATTTCCAAAAATGGCACTTAGAGAACTTCACCTTCAAAACATGTCTCTTCAGTGTCTCCAATACTATCCTCAAATGCCGCTTGTGCTCTTCTTCAAACGTAGAAAAGACCAGAATATCATCGATGAATACCAAAACGAACTTATTCAGTATATCCCGAAAACTCGATTCATCAAGTCAACACAGAACCTTAGCAATCCATCTGATTTAGTGACAAACACCGCCGCAGAACCCCAACAAGAAAAACTGGGCCTGATCAACCCCTTCTCCAAAAGATCCTGAGTCTGCTTAATTAACTCCTCTCTCTTACTCTAGTAGCCATCCTCCTACTAGGGTAATTCACTGGCACTGCTCCTGGAATCAAATCAATACGAAACTCTATTTCTCAATGCCGAGGCAGACACTTGCCTTCCTCAAATACATCAGAAAAATCTTGGACCACATCGACATCTTCAACCTTCTCTTGAGAAGTCTCAACTCCATGTAAAAGACTACTCAAGTGAATTCCAGAATTATCACACGACACTCTGGCAATCCTACCCAAATCAGTTTCCAACAAAACTGCTCTCTCTTCACAATTCAGAACAGCCTATACTTATCAAGCCAATCCATCGAAGAAATGGATCCACTCTGCTACTTCTGAAATTACCACAAGGAAAACTGCTAGGCCAGAAAATCTCCTTGGCGGCACACAGAACACTTCGAGCTGCACTACTGACCCAGATGCCAAAGATTTCCTATCCAAAGCTCCTCGAGAAACTCGGACCTCGAACCAAACAGGAACACCCTAGCGAGCTCCGTCACAACACCGAAGCAGACACACTTCCTTAACTTGTTCCAAAGAAATATCTTCGAAGACATCCATAATCAACATGTCTCATCACACAGCTACTACATCTTGAGGTATCAAAATATCATGACTTGCTTCCGTCCAACCGACAGATCCAAACTCTAGCTCATCCAAACGTACACTTCAAAGATGAACTCCGACCTTAACAGATTTCCTTCAGATATCGATGAAATCCTTACACCATCCAAAGCTCACTCGAGACGATAATAAGTCTACAATCTCGACAGATACACCTCCAACCTCAAACATTCAAATTCCAACCATTGGTAGTCATGTTACACATACCACTACCTTATCTACCTTTATACCTTATATTGGATAACCAAAACAGGTAATCCAAAAAATAGGTAGAAATATATATATATACACACACACACACGCTCTCTCAAGAAAGAAATCACTCAAGAGCCTAGGTATTCGCTCAACCTAGTGCTATGATACCACCAGTGACGACCCCCCCTTCTACTCCAAGAAAGACGTATCATCATTAAGAAAGAAAGGGAAAGAAATAGAAAAGACTAGAAAGAAAAAACAACAACATCAGAATCTCACAGCGGAAACGGAACAAAATATAATACATCACATAACTATTACATAGTTAACATATATCATAGTTATACATATCATACACATGACAGTCATATACACATCTATCACTACATACATCAGAGATACAACATATATCAACTACACAGCGGAACTAGATAGATAGCTACATACTTCTGGAACTCCTGCTCCAAGCTCTTCCAAAAATCAAATCCAAAACCTATCACTTGGTCACTCATAAAAATTTGAGCACCCAAGAGTTTATGAAAAACAAAATATAAACTCCGGGTCAGACATGGGTCTGGTATGAGTAAACTGTTTAAAGTTGTTTAACTTTGAAAAACATTTAAAAATAAAGGTATCACGTAAGACTCCCTACAAATAAATACGGGTAAGTTTTTACCTTACGCTAACCAAAACATTTTAATAGGAAATCCAGCGATATTATAATAGCGTTTAGGGTTTTCAAGTAAATAGAAAATAGCCGAAATTGTTACATTCATTAAATTCCAACTATTAGCCACCAAAGTGTGTCATACAAATCAAAACCGTAGGGTCTCATAGGGAAAATGGATTTCCATCAATGGTAGGGCTACTGGGCTACCGCCCGTCACAATACAGGGCCTAGATCACCGTACCGAGGATCACTCCCGCCCCCCTACAACATAAGGCGGAACCATTCTTTACTGAACAGTCCCGAACAAGATAACCCCGCGGTTGTAGCTAGCAACCGCCCACACAGCCGAAATAAAAATGGACAATCTAGACAGGGGTATATCTCGTCCTGCTTGGGCATGACCCACCTAACCTTGCTGCACATCCCCTGTTTTAGCCATTCCCGGTTGATGAGGCTTGAGGTTACGATTACCTTTATAGAACATATCTCTTAGAATGCTCATCGTCCGCCTGACGATGTGTTGAAAGCATTCAATCCATATAAGTTCGTTCTGGGTTCGAACGAAACCGAAGGCATTATCTCGTTACACTCATTTTGGAATCACCCTCAGAGTCAACGACAATAACCCTTGCATTCTGAAAACACCATCTCGATCTTCACTTGAGATTTCATGACCTAACGTTTAATTTGGATCGATGTGGTTTTTAGAATATCAAATTGACACCCGATCCCTGTCTCATCGAAATCCAAACGCCATTTTAAGGGCCAAGTTGTTTAATTAGTTTAAAAAGTTTAAATTCAACACTTGAATTCACATAACATTTATCACAGATAAATCATACACAATTGTCATGGATGTATCAAAGCATATCACAGAACATCGCAGAATATCACCGAATAAATATCACAATCAGATATTCTACATACACAATTATCCATAAGCAATCATGATAAATTCTTATTGTAATTAATTTAATTTAAATCAATTACTTGAGAATTAATCTCTTAACCCAGTTTAATTCATCATTAATTATCCATTAATTACTTATTCCTTTTCAAATTATTTAATTAATTAATCATTTCTTAATCAATTATTAAGTCTTAATTATTTAATTAATTACTCTTAATCATTAATTAATAACCTTAATTATTAATAAATAAAACCTAATTATCTATTTATTAACTACTAATTACTTAATTAATCAATTATTAATTATTAATTAAATTGCTTCATTACTTAACTACTAATCATTAATTAATTAACTTTAAGTAGTTAATTATAAATTTATTAATCACTTAAGCATTTATTAATTCAAACTCTAATTACAATTATAATGTAATTATTCTTAATTACTTTCTAAAATAATTAATTGATATTAATTATTCAACTTAACTAACATTTTTATAGAAATCTTCTTTAAACTTTAAAAATCAATTTAATGTTAACAAACTTTTAATGTTAATTAGTTTCATACTTAACTTAACTTAATTACTTAATTAAAATAATAATTAAGTCTTAAATACATTGTTAAGTATTAACTAAATAATTAAAACTTGTATTTAAGTTTTTAAATTAAGTTGTTAAACATTTATTAAATTTACAATGCTTGAAATCCTGTTGAAACACCAATTTACTTAACTATATTTCTTTTATTTCTAAACTGCAGCTCTGAAAGGAAGCAAACCCGAGACTTCCTCTCGTTCTACTCGAGTAATACTTCGAGTAACTTACCCATTTGCTCCGAGACAACACTCTCCCTCTCGTATTCTTCTTCTCCTCTTTTTTTTCCATTTTCTTCAGTAAACTTAAGTTTAAAACGAAGTATAAATATCAGGTAGTTCACTCGAATGCTCGAACACCAACCTGAGCAATCAACTCGATTACTCGAGTAACGACTCGAGACTGCGCACCCATCAACGACGTTGATACACATCGCCGCTGACGTACATGTGCACGATGGCATGACCCAACACCGGCAAACCCCAACGCCATCGGCGAGTCTCAAATCTCATGTAGACACGAAATCTAAACTCGCTTCGCCTCAAAAAAATTCGAATCGAAATTGAGCCTTCGGCTCAAAACTGAAGCTCGTTCAAAACATCAAAGCCACCTCGTTACCATCGCACTGACCACAGGAGGCGCTCGAACTTCGGCCATACTATGACAACCCACCAAGCAACCTTCCGCCAAACATTCGTGCAACACGATCGCATATTGATGACGAACTCAACACATTACAGGTGAGTGCAAAAATTTGAAGTAAAACCCTAAAATGATCTCGATCGACCAATTCTTGTATCCGAAAAATTATTCAACAATTTCCCTAACCTCATAGACATTCAAACTTGCTTCAAAACAAATTTCAACGTTTATTATTGATTCAATCACTAGAAATTGGTAGAAATACAATTTTTATTCAAATGTGAACTGCTCTTGAATTACTGAACTAAAAATCTTCCTTTTTGTTTTAAAAATCATCAATTTCAGTAAGGATGGAAGATATAATCTTGAATTAGCTTCTTGTAACAATCGAGTTTACCAATTAATCACTTGATTACCTGTAAAACAGTATTACAGTAGTATACTTTTCAAAGATGGTTTAAACAGTTTCTAAAAATCTTAATTTCAGTTTAAATCTCTTGTTTAATTGAAAATTTAAACCTAACAATGATTAGCAGAAAATAAATTTCAGTTTTGAAAAACATATTCACCCTATAACAACTTAACAGAGAAGATGTATCAACACAGAATTAAAATAAAGATCAACACACATACAAACCAAATTATCAATAAATCTTAGACTGTTTTAAACTAAACTTGAAGCTTTAAATTTCATGTTTACTCACCTGAAAAAGTTACTAGATAGAAACCAATCTGATGTTCTTGAAAACTGCCTTTAAACCTGAAGTTTTGAAACTGTCTGTAATCTCTGTTTGTCATTGACGAATTGAGATGGAGTTTGTTTCTTTTTTCTTCCTTATTTTTCTGTGGTTTTGTTAAATTATTGTTGAACGAACTAAAAATAAGATGGTCACAATTATAAATAGAAGATAACAGATGTATGAGGAAGGTATTATCTGGACAAACATTCTCTTTATTTTGTTTTGATATGAACAGATTTTTATAAATATCTTAAATAGAAAAAAAATTGGCTGAGATGATAGAAATTAAATGCTTTATTTCTTAATATGTTTACATGTTATAATTATGATTTGCTGTATATATATTGTATAAAGATATATACTTTTGCAGGTAGGCATGGCTTGTATGTAAAGATATTGTGTGTAAACGTTTTGTTTTATTACTTCTAGTTTAAAATAATTTACATACATATGTTGTGTCAGGTTTATACTTTATACTTTTGGCTTTGTTTATGAAGATATTTTCGTATGTAAATATTTGTTTTCAGGTAGACATTTGGTCTTGCATATGAAGATAATCTGTATATAAATATTTGTCTGGTATTATGTTACACTTATTTTTATTTCATTCTATACTTTGTGTTTGGTTTTACATTACATTTTGTCCTATTTTATTTTATACTTTGTTCTTATAAACTTGTTCATTTGGCTTTTATTTTTATTTATATTTTATATTTTAGCCATCCACATTTAAATTAGATTCATAAGTTTGACTTACTTATATTTATATTTTATATTGATTTCTATTTGTATTTTAACTATTAATAATCAAGTTATATTCGTATGTTTGACTATCAATATTTAAATTACATTCATATGCTTTACTTACATTTAATATTTATATTTTATATTTATAGAATTTGATTTTATTTCAAACATTAGATTTTAACAAGGTAAGCATTTTAATTTAATTATATAAGATAAATTTTATTGTACATATTATTTAGAGATTTAATTTAAATGTTCCAAATCAATTTACCTTTTCAAAATACAAATTTATATAAACAAATGGCAATTATTTCCAAAAGATTTATTCCTTTTAGAATGATCAGTTTACATTTTATTTAATTGGATTAAATATTTATTAAAATAAATTGGGCCAAAATCCAGGGTCGTTACAGGTACATGGCCTTAAGAGTCTTGGACGAAGAGGGAGGAGCATGTATGGATTCCCAGAAGCTTGATGGCCTCTCGGTCTTCCTTTTAGTTATGGTTACGCGGAAGCGGCCTCCATTATCTTGCAACTTAGTGAAAATAAACAAAATCCCGGAAATTTCCTTGGTTATGTTCCTATATTTGTCCCTACATCCAGTTGTCAAAGTGATCTCTTGCCGAGATAGGGTTGTCATTTAACCATCCTCCTATCTATTCTTGCATGTGTTTGGTTGTGTTCCTTTCGACTAACTATCATTGCAAATAGTCAAAGCTCTACCTTGCTCCCTATCGCTAGGGGACATTATCTGTAGTATTTACTCCTAGGTAATATTTCCCTTATTAACTAAATCTAATTTATGGGTTCTTCAACCACAAGTTCGGGGCATTGGTATGAGTTAAAATGCAGGGTAGATTATCCAATCACCCCTGTCTAACCGAGCTTCCACAACCTTGGTCTTGGATCGAGAAAAGTCCAATGGTACTTGTCTTCAATTTTTCATGACTATATTCCCCTATCCACTATTGAGCATGTCCTAATTGGTCGCCAACGCTATCGTTGAAGTTCGGTCATGCATAGTTTCAATCTTCGAAAACTAGCGCATGAATTATTTGGTCCCGATTATCTTCCCTTGAAGTTCTTTATTTACGAGGATCGATAGAATTCTTGAAGAATGGTGATCTCACCTTCCTGACGTTGTTAGCCTCTAGGAAACGACTGATTCCTGAAGGTTGTGGTGAAAATTCCAATCGTGCATCGGTTTCTGTCTTCGAAAATTGGCACATCAATTATGCAATTTCGATCTTTTTGGCACCAAGAGGTTCATTTCGTATCGAGTTATTTCCTTTGAGCAAATAGTCCTTTGTGGAAGTCGTCCACTATTCTACTTCCTTCGCAGTCTCCATAATCTAGTCCATACACCAGTCTTTGTCTCCAGGGACTGGTGGTTTAATTGCTTGATTTTGAGCATTGCCTTCTCTTTTTGCTGCACTTCCTGTGTTCCCGTTCAACATTTTTACCACAACTTTACGCATGTTAATAATACTCTTGCAGTCATTTTGGCATATTCTATTACATAGCTCTATTCAGAACTATAATGTAGCTTGGTTTAGCCAATTTCATGGTTGTTCCTATTTAGGCTCGATCAAGTTCATTTCGACTAAGTGTAGGTGTATATGCCCTAGTCCATAAGGCTGATCACTCCGAGTACTAGGTGCATACATTTTCGGGAGACTATGTTTCCCGAGCAATACATTCGACAACCCACTGCCTGATTCGCCTGGTGGTTCCTATCACCCGGTACTAGTGACTTTGCTATTTGATTCCAAGCTTTAATCTTTTAATGTTATCAGTTCCTTGAATACGATCGAATTCTTTCTAGTTGACATCATTAGCCAATGCCATTCTGAATAGTGTTAAAAAGGTGCAACACCATAATCTTTTGTCATAGTAAATTCTTCCAAGTCCAGTATTGAGATCCTGATCATGCATCAGTTTCTACCTCCGGAAAATTGCGCATGAATGACTCAACTCTGTGGACATTTCTGACATTGTAATGTTCAATCTCCTTATCGACAGTGATATGTCCCATCAACGTATCTTTAAGCTATGCAACATTATTGATTCTATGTGGGTATATTTACTGTAAATAACACCTTTCCATACTACATTGCAATAACATAACTCTATCCAATCATGGTGGATAATAGTCATATTTCTCTCCCTTCGCCGTACGATTAAAAGATCCCCCTAAGCACCTGATGTCTTCCAATCCATCATCGTCGGAAACATATATTGATTTCTACATTGAAATGAAAGACACTGCGAAGATTTGTAAGAGCTGAAAGGAGAAAATGAACTTCAAAGACAAGTAAGAGAACAAAGACATCATGAAGAAAGACTAAGACGACAATGTAGACACGATTTAAGACCACAACAAAAAATCATACTACCTGGATTCTAGCAAGAAGTTGACTCACCACTTATAGTCATACATATGGATACACCGCAATAGAAGATGCAATTCAAAGAGGAAATGATATTGGTAGCCATCATTTTAGATACCACACGTATCTAAAATGGGGGTTCCCCTAATTAACACAAGTTAATGTTTCACTCCGAAGAAGTATTTTGCTTACATGAGACTTTAGTTACTGGGACTGGGCTAGCCCGCAGTGAAGTAATTAGGTAAATCTCAATTTTTTTACCTATTAGGATCACAATGGCTTATGTAGTCTAATTCATTCTAAACTGTTCTAAATTATCTATTAAATAAAACCAATATTTTATGTGAATTAATAAACAAAGTTTTGTTTTATATATAATTTGTATTATATTATATATGTATTACATGTAAATGTATGCATGCATGTACAGAAGAATAATGTGTACTTGTTTGATATGCACATGTATATATACTCGAATTTACGCCGCAACAGACATGTTAGGCCCACTTGTATTCGATTCGTTGTCTAAATGTGTATATGTTACATAATAATAATATATATGAGTAAACATATAATATAAATATAAATATATATACATATATTAAATGTTACTTAAATTTTTTTATATAAAACATTTATAAACTTTATATATATGTGTGTATGTAAAATAAATAAATAAATAAATAAATATAATAAATAAATCACTAAATTAATAAACATTAATTCATAAAAAAATAACAGGTACATATAAATGTATAATATAATATGAAAGCCATGAATAATATATTAAATTTATATTTTATTTTATTTTTCATCAATTAATACGATACATATAAATGTATATAATTAGATATATATATATATATGTATATGTATATGTATATGTATAATAAATAAAAAGTTTAATCGTAATTCTGTAAATTTTTATTTTGGCCATACATACATAATTTTTTATTAATTTCTTTTTGGTTTTGCATTTTAAATCATTTTTGAAATATATAAATACTTGTAAAGTAATATATATATATATATATATATATTACTTTTGAAAGTATTAATTATAATATATGTATGTAATATTTTTATATAAAATTTTGTTATTTGTATCACTCACACACACAAATGTTTTAAATTACAAAAACAATTTTAGGTTATATGCAATTTATATCTAAATAATTTTTTAAAATTCAAGACATATGATATGTAATATTAATCTTTTAAACATGAATTTTAAGCAATTAAATCATTTAATAATATTATATATAACCTTTTATTTACAGGCCGTGAGAATCTAATAAGCAAGCATACAAAATAAATTTTTATTTTATTTTATGTAGATGCAATAATATACATAACCAACCAATTTATGACATCACTTCGATATACAAGATCCATAATATAATCTAACATCCTATTATATAGAATAATATATATATATGATATAATGAAATAAAACATAAAATTACCTTTCACAAAGCCATTGCGTACACGCTGAAATGTTGAATTGATCCCCTTGAATCCGTTCACAAATCAAAAGTTGCAAGCTCTCGAACTGTCTTACCACCAACGATTGAATCGAAGTGCTATGATGTAATTTTGTACTTGTATTTTTAGAGCATATAGGAGGAGATTGCAAGGCGAAATTATCAAAGAGACAACGAAAGGTGAGTAAAAGTGTAAAAAACGATGTAAAGAGGTGGTAAGTCAAGAGAGTGAAAAGTGGATCACATCCTAATATATCTCTCTTACTATTTCTACGCTTTTAATCATTCAAACTCCTTATGTTTTGCCATCATATGGCGACCCAAATCTTAACTCCTTCATTCTAAAATATCATGCTATATGGGCCTTAAATTTGATCCAAGTTCGAATAATATTCAACGAAATTTTAAATCCTATTTAAACACATACCGATATCGCATATTGATCAGTATATTTATAACTATTATAAATGCACTGTTTAATATTGTTTGATACACATCAAATAAAATTTCATAATTAATATTTCATAAATATTAATTAATTCACAAACATTTGTAAATTAATTAAATCGGGTTGTAAAAGAAACATTCAACATGTCAGTTGTGTGACTCTTAGGTGTAATTTTGGTCAGCAATTAGTATTGAACATTTCAAAAATTAACGTTCACATGTCACTTTAGGTGGTGTGACATTGTGGCCAAATTTTTTCGCTTAATTGGTTTCATTAAAATCACTCTTTACTTTATTTACCATTATCTTTTAATGATAATTATTTACATAAATTCTTTTTGTCAAACTATATTACTTTAGACTTATGGAATTTGGTAATGGAATTAATTCCAATATCATCCATATTCAGCTCTATAATCCATACACGAAGTTATTGGTTCGATAATAATGATTATTGATAACCAAACTACTCTGTCTAGAGATTTTGACTTTGAGTTGACTTCAGTTGACCATGATACTAACCCCATATAACCGAGGAGATAAATTCTCTCTTAAATAGTGTTTGACTTCTAGTACTTCCACTCGACCCACCTATAGTCATTTGATAGATACCATGTCATGATTTTACTATAATCAAAGTTGCGCTTTCATATTGAAGATTGACATTATTCTCAAGTCAAGGGAATTGTGTAAATTAGTCAGATCAATATTTTCTATTCGAACCTTAGTTATATTAATCAACAGAAAATATCGAGTGAGCCACTTCATAGTTATACAATAACTATCCGTATGTAACCCCTTGGTGTCCCCTGCGGTAATGAGTAATACACTACCCAACATTTAGAAAGCATCTAATCTCAATGGATGCATTGATATCCATCCTCGATATATCTTGACTAGGAATATTTAAAACGAAATGTTTATTATATTATGATACAATACTCATGCTTATAACTATTTGTAACTATTACAAACACACCATTTCTAGATTTTTTATTAAATATATTTCAATTAATCTTTTAATTATTTATAACTTATTATAACAAATATATAACATTAAAAAGTACCATTATTATGAATGATAATCGATTATAGAGTTAATAATTTACAATAAATTATAGAATTGTCACTATGGCATACCCCTAACTCTATCAATCTCCCCTCACACTTGGGGCCAATTATGGAATCTCAATCCCATCCCTTCGATCTACTTCTTGAGCGTTGACCGAGCTAGATCCTTAGAAAATGGATCTGCTATATTATCCTTAGTATTTATCCTTTGTATCCCGACCTCTTTCTTCTCGACGAATTCTATAATGAGGTGGAACTTCCAAAGAATATGTCATGACATCTTGTGTGCTCGGGGCTTTTTTGCGATTTGTATCGCCGCATTTTTATCATAGAATAATGCCATTAGATTCTAGTGTCGGGAATCACTCCGATCTCACTCAAAAATTTGCACATCCAGACCACCTCTTTAGCTACTTCATTAAGGATGATGTACTCGGCCTCCATCATCGATTTAGCTACCATCTCTTATTTGGAACTTTTCCAACTGACATCTCTACCATTTAGCATAAAGACCTAACCAAATGCTGACTTACTATTATCAATGTCACTCTAAAAGCTCAAATCTGTATACTCCTTCATAAGGAGGTTTCTATTCCTGTTAAAAAGGTATAAGTTCCAATTCTTTCTTAGAATGCTTCGGTATACATTTTATAGTCATCCAATGCTTTCCTCCAAGATTAGAATGGTATCGGCTTACATATCTAAACGTGTATTCCATATTCGGTCTAGTATATGTGATAATGTACATTATGGATCCTATGGCTGAAGCATAGGGGGTCCTCTTCATATGCTCTTTCTCCTTATCAGTATGAAGAGCATCCTTCTTAAAAGGACGATTGCAGACTGTGTTGGAACATTTCCATGCTTGGAATTCTCCATACTAAACCTCTTCAGTATGGTAGCGATGTATAGGGATTGGAACAATCCTAACAACCTTTTAGATCTATCTTTATAGATTTTTATATCTAATATATAGGCTGCTTTACCTAAATCCTTCATGGAGAGGTTCTTGGAAAGCCAAGATTTCACTGATTGTAATAACAAAATTTCATTACAAATCAATAGAAGATCGCGACATATAGAAGTAAGAATATAATAGAGTTGCCCTGTTATACGAACATTTTCTTTGTATTCTAACAAAAACCCAACTGTTTGACTACTTTATCAAAGCACTTGTTCTAACTTCTTGAAGCTCGTTTAAGCCCATAAATGGACTTTAACAACCTACAAGCCTTGCCCTCGCTTGTACTAAGACTTATAGTTAGTTTCTTCTAAATCACCATTTGGAAATGTTGCCTTTACATCCATTTACCATATTTCATAGTCATAGAATGCTACAATGGCTATCATAATCCAAATGGACTTAAGCATGGCTGTGGGCGAAAAGGTCTCGTCATAATCAACACGTTGAATATGACGAAATTCTTTTGCAACTAACTAAGTTTTATAAGTCTCTACTTGTTTGTCTGCATTTAGCTTTTTCTTAAAAATCCATTTGCAGCTGATGGAGTTTATCCCTTCAACTATGTCTAACAAAGTCCACATTTTGTTTTCATACTTGGAATCCATCTAAGATTTCATTGCTCAAAGCTAGAGTGCAAAATCTTAACTTTACAGTGCTTATTGGAAAGATAGAGGAGAGTTGTCACCTAAGACATGGCCCTCCTTCTCGCCATCCATAAGAAAATCGTAGTTTCTCTCTAGTGCACGAGATTCCCTACTAAACCTACTAATAGGTTGCGTGTTTTCATGTAGGGTGATTTCTGTTCTCTCACTGGTTCGAGCTCAATATTAACTTCTTGGATCTCATCTAAGTCTACAACCTCACTGTTAACTTCCTCAAGTAGAAATTCCTTTTCTAAAAGGATAACATGTTGAGAAATAACAACATTTTGTTCCTCGATATTATAGAGTATATATTCCATTGAGTTTTTATGATATCTTATAAATTTACACAGTGTCGATCTTGCCTATAGTTTATTCAGACCAATGTTTTAAACATAGTTTGAACAACCCAAACCTTCAAATACTTGAGTTGGAGTTTCTTACCATACCATATCTCATATGGTGTTTTAGGCACAGATTTATTGGGCAACAACATTATCGTTTCAACACATATCCCCAATAGGACATAGGTAACTCAACCTTACTTGTAACGATCCCAGTTTAATGACGAATTTAAATTTATAATTTAAATTGAATTTTTGGATTAAATTATGGATTTGTTTGAAATTTTCAAATTTAATAAGATGTATATACTAATATATTTTAAAATTTGGGTTTGAAGCTCAAAGTAAATGTTTTCGGTTGAATTGAATTATGAATAAAATGTTTATAAGAATAAAAAAAATATGTATAAATTTAATACCTGATAGTTAAATCATAAATAGAAATCAAATTTAAGCATTTATGTTAATAATAAAACTATAGAATAATAACAAAAGAAAAGAATACAAATCAATAAGATATTGAAGTTAGAAACAAAGTAAATGAAACAAGATTATTTCATATTAGCAAACAAAGATAAATAAATAAATTTAGATTTGAAAGCTTGTTAAAGAAGACACTTAGTAAAACAAACAATACAAAATTGTACACACATAATTAAATAGTATAAGTTATAAACAAAAGTACATAAGCACAAGCTTGTAAAATATAATAAAATAAAAACAAGACAAAAGTAATTAATGCAGCCACCATAACATGTTTTATCAAGCCACCACAAAATCATTTCAGCTGAGAAATAAAAATATCTATGTACAAAAGCTTATAAAGGAAGATAATGAAAAAATCTATAAAACAAAGAGGTACAAAACATAATACAAATAGTAAGCTTGTAAACCAAAATAGAATTTGCATTTAATGCTACTTCCATTCAGCCTCCAACATGATAAAAAAATCTCTGACCAAAAGAAGGATCTTGTACTAGATAACACCTACCTTTCCTGATACAAAGTATTTTTCCATATATATATGCGTCACCTTCATTTCCAGTTCGTTCAAGAAAACATAATTAGCAAGCTAAAGAAAAATGCAAACTTAACATTGCTCCAGTTCAAAAAGCAAACTTGAGAGAAAAAAAGGGTTTCAGTTACACCTGAAAGCAAAGTAAAAGTTGCAAGTCACCATTTACAAGTATCAAAGGAAAAGCAAAGACAAGATTCAAAGAAACTCAAGACTGCAGTTTTAAAAACAGGAAGCAGCCTCTGTTTCAAAACTTTTCAGGTGAGCAAATTTTTAAAACCATATGTACTTTGATTTGTATGTGATCAGTGTTAGATGGTTTCTTGAGTAATATGTTAGTATGAGTGTGAAATGCTTGAATAAGTATATATGATTATGGATACATTTATGTCTGTTTACAGGCATATGTCTTTGGTTTTAAAGTCTCAGGTTTTAAATTCAATTCAAGAAAACTCATAGTTCTTCAACTAATAATATTTAGACCATGATGTTTGAATAAAAGTTGTTTATAATACTCTAATCTAAATTTTTAAAATAATCCCAAACAATTATATTAAGTAAATAATCCAAAATAATTAGATATTACAGTGATACTCAGTATTTGTCAGAAAATCAAACAATTTAAATTCACATTTTGATTCTATAATCTGATTTGTGCTTGTGAATAGTGAATTTAGAAAAAGAAATTATGATTTTTAAGATTGGGAATCACGAGCGGTTGCGAATTGAACATAAATTGGGTTTTGGTGATTTTCTGAGGATCGGCTAATTTTTGAAGTTTGAAGTTCGGCATGAAGGTACTGGAGTAATCATAGATCATCGGAAAAATGCAGGCAGAATTTTACATGCAGTGATGTTTGAGATTGAAATCAAAGTAGGGTTTAAACCCTATGTTTTGAAGGTGGAGATCGTGTGTAGTTCTCGTCGTCGACGTCGCTCCGGAACGCATCGCACCGGGGGGAATCGTCGTTGCATGACGTGGCGCGGTTGTGGACGAAGTTGCGTGGGTTCTGGCACTAGGTGGCGGCATAGCGAGGCAAATTTCTGGTGATGCGTAAGGTTCAGGAGGCGATCGAGTTACTTAATTTTGATTTCTGATGACATCATTGAAGCTGGGCGTTTGGGATAATCGATGAAGTCGTGGATGACTTGTGGAGGGGCTCGGTGATGATCGGAGAAACTCCGATTGTATGTGCACGTGCACGAGCACGTATAGTTTGGTGTCAGCGTTGGTTTGGGTATCAGGAGTTTTTGTTGGTGGCCACGCGAGTTGACTCGAGAAAAAATGGCAAAGGCTTCGAGTCATACTCGAGTACGTGAGCCATTTACCCGTTGTTTGTTTTATACTTGAGTTAAGGCAAACTTGAGCTAACTGAAAGAAAAAAATGGGAGAAGAAGAGTAGGTGGTGAGGGAGAGAGATACTTCGGGTGAACGTAAGGAAGTCTCGAGTGTTTGCTCAAGAAAAATCTGGGTAATCTCGGGTTGTAGTTAAACTATAAATTTACACTTAAAAATGTTAAGCAAATTTTTGTAGTTATCAAGTAACTAATGTTGATTATTTTGAATTAAAAATTTATTTTAAGTATAAATTAACCAAGTGGATACATAACAATATTTCCTAAAACCTTGATTTATATTTTTATAATTAATAGTTAATATAAGTACGTTTTAATTTTAGTTAAAATAAAAGTTCAAGTTAGTAATAAATTGATTTTTAAAGCTTAAGCAAGATTTTAAATGTTAATTAAGGTAAATAATTTTATTTAACTAATTGTTTGAAAAGCAATTAAGAATGATTATAATAGTAATTTCAGATTGGTAAATTAAAACTTAAGCGTTTAACTCATTGGTAATTAAAAATTGTTTATTTGATAATTGAAATTAATTAATTTATAGTTAGTAGACAATTAAGATAATTGATTAAGGAATCATTAATTATAAATTTAATTAATCTAATCATTAAGAATAAATTAATCATTGATTTAAATAAATTAATAGAAATAGTTCTATGGTTAATTCTATTAATCACCTTCACTTTAAATCAAAGATGATGGACTATCATAAACTGTCGTGTATTGGAGTGATATTTCTGTTTATGATCGTGATGTTATGTGATGTGAGCTGCCTTATGCTATACTGTGAATTTTGATTTGTTTCTATATGTCTATGTGAAAACCCCTTTGCCCGTGAAACGGCATTTAAATTTCGATGCGTCGGGGATTCGGATTCCGGTTAGTTATCTGAAACCCACATCGAATTGTAATGATAAATCTTTATGATTGATAAATCTATTTATTTATGAATCTGTAAATAAAGATAAGCGTTATTGATTTTATCGCTTATCGATATTGATACATCTGTGATGATTGATGTTGTGCACTATTGTGTAAAACCCCTGGACCACACTCATACACACACAAATATGGATTTCACGTGGAAATCGGTTAAGTCACAAATTTTTAATCAGTTTTGAATTTGAATTTTAAATTCAAATAGTTTTGGTAATAAATCAAGTCTAATATGAAGAGCTTTTGAAAAAGCTATTTTAAGAATAAAAGTTATTTTTGAATAACTTAATAAAGATTTGAAATTTGAATAATCAGATTTAAATTGAAATTCAAAATTCTGAAATTGAATTCTATATTCAATACTTATGATTTAAAAAGTACTTTACAAGTTATATGGGTTTAAACTATTTTTAAGCGTTGATTTGGAAATTTGAATTAAACCAAAGATTATAACTTGTATAAATGGGATAGGGTTTTCGGAAATAAAACTACTGTTTCTAAGTGATAAAAAGCTTTCATATGAGTAATGAATTTCCAATATATATTAAAGGGATTTCAAGTTTGAATTGAAAATGATTTTCCAAGTTATGGATGAATCTTTGGAAACAAGTTTTGAAAGCTATGAGATAAATCTTTGATTTAAAGATTTAATGAATTAATCCAATTGAAACGGAAATTGTTTTGAAATCCGTGAATGAATCTTTGTGAAAACTGAGTGAACTTTGTGAAATAAATCTTTTTGTTTAAAAGATTTTAAATGGTAATTGGTTTAAACCATTTGAAAGAAAGTTTTGAATCATTAAGTTGTGACTTAATTGAAATCTCATATCCATATGTTTTAAATGTTGCGCTCACTATTCGGTTTAGCCGGGAGAGGACCTTTGTGTCGTATAACCCATTCCGAATATGTGATACGTCGTTATGGATAACATTTGAAGACCGGTGGTGAAGACCGGGTATTTGCGAGAACGATAGGATGACCTATCGATTGTCTCTGCACTGAGTCGCGCCGGTATAGAGATTTCCTAAGTGATGGGAAGTCCGATCGGGATTGTGAATACCCGGATTTGCAAGGACTTCTTTGGAAGTGCCTTCGGTTCTGTTCGAACCCGGAACAGACTTGTATGGATTTTATGTCTGACATTACATTTTGAGATATAAAGCAGATTTCTTTCAAATACATTTATGTTGGTGGCGGAGAATTTATTCTCTTAGCTTAACATCCTTCTTTGAGACGTACGAGCTCAGAGGTTATGTAGTTGAAGGTCATCAGCGATATATTCCCAATTTGGTAATGTGGCATGCTGAGTGCTGCTGATCATTTGTTGATCAAAGCATGGCTTTGTGAAAAGTGTAGCTTTGTGGACGAGACTTCGTCGAGCCTCACAACCCGGTAATGGTCGAAACAGGAATTGTGCGGCAAGGTTTCAGGGGTAGCTCCCCTAGGGTATGACCATTCCTTCTGGAAAAGGGTAGTATCATGGTATGGAACCCAGATACTTACTTATGTGGACACACTTTATTTATTACTGTGTGATGTTGTTGGTTAGAGAGCTCTCGTATAAAGGTCCCAAAGGACCGGGGGTGGCATATCTGAGGTTCTGTATATTCCCCGGGAAGGGGGTAGCCGGCCTTGTTTGGCAGAGATCCGGTTAGGTTCTCGGGGCGTCCCGCCAGAGGCGTTCCCATGTGGCAATAGGAAGTTCCTTAGCCTGACCATTTGTTGGAAAATCCATTCAAACAATACGAGCCTTGTACGGTTTTAGTTGTATAACCTGCCATGGAATGTGGTGGTAACCTGCTATTGAACATGGTAGCTATAGTAGGCATAGTTCGAAATGTATATGCTGGCTAAGATTTATATTCTACTTTCGAAATGTTTTTCTGCACTTGCACTTATAATAATAATATCAAAGAAATTTGCGTATCAAGTATGTTTGACTATCATAAGGAGAAATCTCCTCCGATTCTGCGTTTGCATTGTGTGTGTGGCGGGAGGCCTTATGGTAGTTTCATTTTCCAAAAGCATTGCGATTTTGAAATTTAAATCTTTAATTGTGTTTAAAGACAAACTGTTTTTTGTTTGCTCATACCAGTCCCATGACTGACCTGGAGTTTATTGTTCCTTTCCTAAACTCTGGGTGCCCATAATTTTCCACACGGGCAGTCTAGAGTTGGGTTTTTTCAGATAGTTAGGTTTAGTAGATTATATGGAGCTAGTTCAGTCTTTGGATATGGACGAGACTTGCTTATCTTGGTGAAATCTTGATAGTGGATCGAGCTAGGAGTTTTGGAGTTTTGTCGTTGGAGCTTTTGGATCAGAGTTGCAGTATTATATTCTGTTGAAGACTTATTCATAGTTTATCATGTTCTGCTGTATTATGTTGTATATTCTCTGATGTTGATGATTATCATTGTATCATATTGGTGTATCGGATAGTGTATTCATGTTATATCAGTGATATCATCTTTTATTTCTGCTGTGTTATTTATCATCTAATGGGTGTTGCAAGCTCCCGCGATACGAATTTGATGTTGTTATCGGACATCGAGTTCGGGTCGTGACATTACTCATCATGGAATGAGCCATATTAATAGGGTTTGGTTCATTCGCTTTGACACATCGCTGTTTTATGGAGTAACCTAAGAGATAATCCTATTATCTTTTAAGTACCATTGGAGTTCTTATCCAATGTATTCACCTCCACGATCAGATCAAAGAATCTTATTCTTACAGTTGCTTTGGTTTTCTCTTATACTCAATAAATTTCTTATAGTTATCATATTTGTTCTTCATAAGATACATATCCAAGTCTCGAGAAATCATCGGTGATGGTAACAAAGTAAGAACTATTATCCTTAGTGATTACAGGCATCCAACCACATACATAACTATGTATTAACCCTATGAATTCATCAACTCTTTCATTGCTCCAACTAAAAGGGTGTTTGGTCATTTTACCTTTGAGACACGACTTATACGTGTCAAATAATTTAGAATCAAGCGTTGGGAGAAAATCTTTGGTTTTCAGTTTATGTAATCATTTCTCATTGATATGACATAGCCTACAATGCCAAAGGGAATTATCATTTATATTGTTAAAAGAACAATTCATAGAACAAATATAATTAGTATTGATTACATTAATGCCATTTTCAAGAACACCATCGCATAATTTGCTACCATTCAAACTAATGTTCATAACATTATTTGCACAATGAAATATATATATGTTCAGCCTCAAACAATCTAGAAGCAGACACATTCCATAAATAAAGTCTTTTACAAAAATAGCAATTATTTAATATCAATCCTATTCCACTTGGCAAATATAAATGATAATCTCTCGTTGCTATTGCATCTACGATAGATCCATCAACAACTCGGTGTCTCATATCTCCTTTTACCACACGGCGCTAGTTCCAAAGCCCTTATAACGAATTATGTATATGAGTTCCAGATCCAGTATCTAAACCTTAAGTCATTTTATTGATTACAAAAAAATTATGAATCATAAATGTACCTGATGGAGCTACGAAGCAATCTTGCTTTCTTTCTCTAACAATCTTTCGGCAATCAGGATAGTTCCTTTTCCAGCAACCTTTATTGTGGAAATGGTGACATTCACCCTACTCATTGGTCTTCTTACTTTTCTTATTCTTCTTACCTTATCTTTATTGCTTCTTCAAACCTTTTAGAAATAATGCACCGCTCTTTACAGCAAGCACAGCCCCTTAATCCTTGGATGTAGACTCGGCCGACTTCAACATTTAGGAGCTCCATGCAATTCACATTCAACTGGTTCATATTGTAATTTGGTATGAAAAGTTCATACTGAGGTATGAGAGAACTAAGGATTGAATCAAATTGTAACTCATTGCTTATCTGTATATGCAAATATGAAAGCCTGTCAATATAACTCTTCATCATCATTATATAATCATCCTCTTTCCATCCTTTAATAATTTTTGTATTGAACAACTTTGTCGTAAGCTTATACCTTATCAAACATGACCAGTCACCAAATAGGGCATTGAGACTATCAAATACTTCATGGAAAAATATGTTTTCGTGCTGCCTTTGTAATGACTTACCTAACATATACAACATAAAAAGTTGTGTGAGAAACCTTTTTCTTATAAGCAAGTCTAAATTCGAGGTCCGCATCATCAACGGTTTGTTCTTTAGGCTCGCATGTAATAAACAACCAAAGGTGCTCGTGTATGATTTTTGTTTGATGATAATAAACACACACAGAGACATACATACATACATACATACATACATACATACATACATACATATATTCAAATGTGTTTGTAGCAGTACTATTACAACATCATAGAAAGAAATAAACAAATAAAATTTTCATTTCAACAAATATATTTTAATAGTACACACAATTACAACAAGAGTTCCCACAATTTTCATATATTCATATACAACAATTTCTCCTCTCATACAACACAATTTATTTTTCAAATGCAATATTCTCTAACTACATGTTTCAAATACACTATACATAACATTTTCTACTCGAATACAATTTTTATCTTCTCACTCCAGCCCTTGTCCAAACGGAAATCTATGCTACCTATCAAGTAGCAATGTAGTAAAAAGCAAAAAGCAACAAAATTAAAAATGAAAAAATATAAATATATCAAAAATCGATATTGCCTTGGTTAATTGGTTTTACTCTTTTCATATTTTTAAATGGGCACCAGAAAACACGAACCAGTACAACAGGCATATCAAGGACTAGTACAACATGTTCGTATAGGAAAAAAATTAAAATCAATTCCAAATGTGCACATATCGCTTGTACACAATGCACATTAAAGCATATATCACACTCGCACAAATGCACAAAAATAAATCAAAAAACCTTAATTACACATGTGTGTACAAACCTGCAACTTTTCAGGATTAACACAGTGCATAGGCAAAGAATAAACAAGATGTAACATGGTGTAGAAATTTCAAACAAATGAAAGTGGAAATGCACAAAGGTAAGAAAATTAATGCATAAGGCAGGCCGAAACACATGTACACAACAACAAGCAGCTCAAAAGCACAAAGAATGCATAAGTCAAACAATAATACACAAGCTAAACAAATGCATGCACCAGCAAGTAAATATACACAGGCATGCATAGGTCGAGCACATTAGATCAGCAAGTACATGCATATATGCACAAGGTCAAGCATGCATACATACAAGAAAGCTACTGCAAGTGCATACAAGACTAAAAAAAGTCAAGCACATCTGGACCAACAAACAAATGAACATCAGGAACAACAATACATATGCACAAGGGACACACACAATATCAGAGCTGGAGTGGAAGTGCATGTACAAGCACATAGCAAGTACAAGGTCAGGTGCAACACAGTCATGTGCAGCAGCAAAAATACACACACACCAAACTAAAATGCACAAGCACAAAGTAAACACAAGGTAGCAAAGTCATGCACCAGCAACCATAAGGATAGCAAGCGCCAGAACAATACAACTACAAGCACAATACAAGGCAGCAAAATCATGCACAATTCAAATCTAAAGGCTCACAAGGAAGCACACAAGGCAAACACACATAATCAAGGCTAGAAACATACGAGAAGTGTACAACTAAGAGATGCACAAAAGGAAGCACAATAAACGCTCATGCAATTCAAGTGTATTTCAAAAGTCGACAGCCAAAGCAATTTTTCAGCAATACATTTATATGTATATATGCATATATACATACAAACGCACAAAGATGTGTGTGTGTGTGCATACACACACAGGGAATATATTCAGATCAAGTCAAGTTAATTACTTCAAGAAAATAAATGAGGAAACAAGAGTGTATAATGAACAAAAGTGAAGCACAAAATGCTGATTCATGTTGAAGAAAAATCAAAGTTGAATAACTCAAAATAGAGCCAATAATCAAAAAAGATCAAGCAAAATCGAAAAAATACGCCAGAGCAAAACATTGGAGTCAACAAATTCAAATCGAAAATCATAAAATATGTGAAAATCTAAGGAAGACTTTTGCACAATCAAACCTTATATAAACCAAGCTCATCATTGCCAATTAAAGCAAGTCGAGCTCGATATTATAAAATAAGATAATAAAAATCACCAAACTTAGAAGCACTTGACCAAGGAAGCAACCGAAGTTTGTAAATCACTAGGGTATTGAAGAAATCGATCGACAAAGAGACAAAAGCGAACATTCATCAATCAATTCCAAAGCAACGGCTTCCTAAAATTGAAACCCTTAAAGGAGAATAAAGAAGGAAACGGGAACAGCGTGAAAATAGAAATAAAGAGAAGTGGATCGATATATTTTGTTTTGGGATGAAATTTTGGTTAAACAATATATCATATATTAGGGTTCCTTTTTATTTTGTAATTTACTTTAAATTTTAAAATTCTAGTTCGTAACTGGGTTTGAACTACGAAATGTGGATTGGGAAAATTCTCAACTCAGAGATAGATCTAAGGTAAGGTTTCTAGCTTATGGTTGGAATAATCAAGTTATTGATAGTTTCAAGTTTATTGGATCTTTGTAAGCGGTTTGATCTTAATAGAAATCATAGGGGCAGCAGTAGGTAGGTTTTGCCAAAGCTAGATAAATTTGTTTGTTGCTTTTATTTCTGCATTATTATTTGCGCTATGATTTTTATGAGTATCCTATGAATTTATAGCAAACTCTATTCACCACCTATCTAGGATTGATTCGATCCTTTAACTTGTAAGTCAATGCTATCTTAATTGCACTTAGCCTATTGATGTAGTTTGGTCCGGTAAGATTGTTGCTTTTTGAAAACAATTTCGAAGTTAATTTTTTTTTATAAGTTTTAATTAGTAAATTATTAGACAATTTCATAGTAGATGCTCTTATGATATTAGTAGGGTTAAACTTTATGTTTTATCTTATTAATAATCTCCCACCAGCCTTTTATGTTTTAACAAACCCTAAGTCGAAACATAAAGGTCTTTCGATTTCACTAGTAGGTGTTGTGACTCATCTGTCTTGGAATTATGACCTTGAGCTTGCTCAATAAGTCATAGCTTCAAAAACGATGGATAACTCCTTATCGGTTATGTCATATACAACTCCTAACCTGTGGTACCTTGTCCTAATTTCACTTCAACCTTGAGTTTACTAACAAATCGAAATGAAATTATTCACTCGTACCTATCATATTGTGATGACCTAAGTATAGTATATGTATCTTAAGTTTCCTCAACATATACATATAGTTATCTCACCTCGTCTATTCAATATGTTAACAATACTACACATAACATCCTTAATTTGAGTTTGTTCAACTACTAAGGAGCATGCAAGTAACTTATTAATATATATATATATATATATATATATAGTAGAGGACAATATTATATTAAAGATTCAAAATCTTCAATATATTATATAAAGTGATATCAGCTTATGGAATAATATAGTTCTAATGAAATACCCTCATGATTTGAGTATTGGACACATCGGAAATCACGGTATACTTACATTTATTGAATACTTATAATATATATGTATTTATTTCTTGAGTCTATTTAGGGTTTCTATAATGTTCCATCTTTGGTTTATACATTTGTATTATATAAGTTTCATTATTATATAGTTTTTATTTTTTAACTAGCTTGCATGATAATCTCTAACATTATATTAATTAAATAATTATTAATTAACTTTTTAATCAATTATATATTATTTAATTTTAACACATTATATTGAATATTTATGTATTACAACCTTTATAGTAACACACATATATCATATATGCATCTATGCGTGTATTTTAATTTATTAATCAACTTTTAATTAATTTGTTTAACTAAAAATTTTGATTAAATTTTATTAATTTCAAAAAATTATTTTATATACATAAATGTACACTTATATTATCTTAAACATTTTCAAGAAAGCATAACATATATCACCATATATTATTCATTTATATATGTGATAGAGTTAGGGGTATGCCCTAGAGGAAGTTATGTAATTTGTTACATATATCTAACTCATTGACCAATCTTGTTCAAAATAAAGGTATTTTCGTTCTATTGTATGCTTGATATAATGTGGTTATATTAATTAATCAATTTAGTTAAAAGTATATTTAATGGAAACTCCATAAATGGTATGTTTTGTGATAGTAGTTACAAAGTGTTGTAACCGTGAGTAATTTATCACAATGAAACAAATATACCATTTTAAATGTTCCTAGTCAAGATGCATCGGGATTGGATATCGATGTATTTGTTGAGACAAGAATACATAACACTCTTCAAATGTTGGGCAATGTATTACTCATGACTTTTGGGGGGCATCAAGGGGTTACATACTGATAGTTATTATATAAATATGGAATGACTCTCTCGATAGTTTTCTATTGGTTAGTATAACTAAGGTCAAGAAGAGAATATCGATGTGACTAATTTACACAGTTCTCTCAACTTGAGAATACTGCTGATCTTCAATATTGATGCTTCGCTTTGATTATAGTTAAATCGTGGCACAGCATCCATCGAACGACTATAGTTAGATCGAGTGGAAGCTTTGGAAGTGAAACGTTATTCAAGAGAGGATTCATCTACCTGGTTATAAGGTTAGTATCATGGCCAATTGAAGTTAACTCAAAGTCAAAGTCCCTGGCCAGAGCATTTCGGTTAATAATAATTGTTATTATTGAACCAAAGACTTGTGCTTGGACTATAAAGTTGAATGTGGATGATATTGGAATTTTGACCATTACCAAATTCCATTAATCCAAAGTGATATAGTTTTGACGAAGAGAATTGGTGTAAATAATTATCACTATTAGGTACCGCTTATAATAAGTAAAATTGGATTTTTACCAAAAGACGTGTAAGCGATAAATTCGACCAAAATGTCACACCACCTACCAAGTGACGTGTGAAAATTAATATTCGAATAGTTTGATATTAATCACTGACTCAATTCACACCTATGATGAATTCAAGGTGAAATCAAAGGCAACATCAACAAGGTGTGTTTTAAGGATTGGGTAGCAAGGTATGTCATTTTCTATACATAGATTGTGATTTTGCAATGTTTGATGGAAATTTAATTGACTTTTATAATTTGTGTCATGTACTACTGTCTTGCTTGATTAAAAATTGTTTATGAAGATTGAATTATTTGTTGAATGGTATGATTGAGTTTCCATTTGATAGATCAAAACTAAATTTTTTTATGTTTTTAAACAACATTTAAGTGTAGATCTATGTTTTTGAACATTCTAATTAAATTTTAATTCTTCAAATTTGAATGTTTACATGTTCGAATTGATTAGCTGCTTTTCTTTACTTTGTTAGGTTGAAACTAAATCTATATATTTTAAAATACAATGTTGTTCTGTGTTTTGACATTTAATTTATATTCCATTTCATTAAATCTAGAAATTTACATTTTCCTACTAATTGATTAAATTATATTTAAAGTTAAAAATGAAATTTGTATGGAATCAATACAATGTTTCAATTATAGATCTATGTTTTAGTCTTTCATAACAAATTGCAATTTTAGTTTTGAATTTTAATACATGCATGCATGTATGTATGTATGTATGTATGGTTGCATGTATTACTTGCACTTTATATTTCACTAGATATTTACATCTGAATAGAAGGAATTTTAGAAACAAATCAAATTTTTAAAATTAACTGTAATAACTATTTAATATTATATTAGTAGAAAGCTTTGATTGAATTCCATGTATACATATTTGGATCTGCTTGTATGTGTTCATATAAAATTTATTTTTCTTTACATATATGTCATAGTATGAAATCATTTATCTTTTTTAATTAAGATAATAATGTATACATACAATTCATTATTTACCTTCCATATTTTTACATTATGGTAAATATTGATTGTCATTAATATGTTGCATTAATTAAGTTTACTTAAAAGGAGACTGTATCAATCACACTTATCATCCCTTGTTTATTTCCATTTCAATTCCTATGTAATAACCATTCAAATTGTTCTTGTTTATTTTATGCATACATATCAATTACCACTGACTATACACACTCCCTGTATGTTGCACTTGCACAATATTTGCTGTGAATATATTTACAATTCATGTCATATTTAGATTAGTCATTAATGTTATTTTATTAATCAATTATTTAATTTAATTAAGAGAAGGAAATGAAAAGCTTCGTTCTCTAACTAAATTTATGATCTCTCATTAATTGAATAAGTTAAGAGGAAGGAAATCAAAAGTTTCCTTCTTTAAATAAATTTATGCCCCATCATTAATTGAAAATTTTAACAGATAGGAAATGAAAAGTTTCCTTCCCTAAATAAATTTGATAACTTACTATTACACGCAAATATGTAATATACTCTAATTTACATGCACGTGAAATTAAAGTAAAAATTTATTTATAAAATCAAATAAAATATTGATTTTATTTTAAGAAAACATAGAAAGTTTTAAGTATATTTAGCCTTCATAGGCCCATTAAAGATCCAAAATGGCTAATTTTTTTGAAATTCATCCATTTCTTCCTCTACGGACTGACCCACTTCCTTCAATGGTATCAGAGCCCAATAGCCTATGTCATCTAAATTAGTCATATTAGGGTTAATTAATTAAGCTTTCACACTTAGTGCGATGTCTAAAAATGTGATGTCTAGGGTTGGAATTGGATAATCAAGTACCAGTCCTAACTGGTTACCTGCCTGGCCTAAAAGGTGAAGTGAGCCCAAAGGTTGCCACTGAAAGACCCAATTTGAAGTGGGCCATGGACTAATTTTCAAAATAGTTTTGAAAATTGAGAAAAGATTTAAAATTTAAAAGTTAAATTTAAAATAAAAACATGTTCATTATAAAAAGTTATAATATAACATAAATTTTCAAAATGTTTGAAAAGGTACTTAAAATTTCAAAATGTTTGAAACTGTTTAAATATTTATTTCAAAATTTAAAATTTATTAGTAAGATTAATAAAATTAATTAATTAAATGAGTTAATTAATTAATACTTATATGCATGTATTATATATGTTGATATATCTTATGTTATTTTAAAGTGTTAAGATAACATAAATATACATGTATGTAATAAATTTTGAATTGATATAAGTTAATTAAAATTGGTTAATTAAAAAAACAAATCAAAGATTAATTAGCTAAATAAAAAATACGCATATATAAGATATATGCGCTATACCATAAAGGTTATAGTGTACACTATAAAGGTTATAATAGATATGTCCAATATATAAGTTGCATTGAAATACTAATTAAAAATTAACTAAAGAGTTAATTAATTAAAATTAATTAAATAATATTTAATTAATAAAATGTTATTCATAAGATTATTGTATAAGTTGGTAAAAATATAAAAGTTATATAATAGTGAAACTTGTATAATATGAGTGTATAAACTAAAAGTGGAACATTAAACAAACTCAAATAGACTTAAGGAATAAATACATACGTAAATGTACGTATGCAGTGATTTCTGATGTGTCTAGCACTTGAATCACGAGGATGTTTCATAAGAAATACATTATTCCATAAGTCGATACCACTCAATATAATATACTAAAGATTATGAATCTTTAATATAATGTTTTCCTCTATCATATATATATATATATATATGTATATGTATATATATTAATAAATTACTTGCATGCTCCTTAGTAGTTGAGCAAACTCAAGCTAGGGATGTTATGTGTCGTATTATTACTATATGTATTTGTTGAGCAAACTCAAGGTACATATACTATGCTTAGGCCGTCATGATGTGGTAGGTATGAATGAATAATCTCTTTCGCTTCGTTGAGAAAACTCAAGGTCGAAATGAGATTAGGACTAGAGAAAAATAGATCAGGGGTTGTATGCGATACAATCGATAATGAGTTATCCATCGTTTGTGGGGCTATGATTTGTTAAGCAAACTCAAGGTATGAATACCAAGACAGACGAGTCTTAATACCCATTAGTGAATTTAAAAGACTTCAATGTTTCATCATAGGGTTTGGAGAAACATAAAAGACTAATGGGATCCCTATTAGGAAAATGAAATGGTAACATTTAAGCTTTCTAATATTGTAAAAAAATATGCTAAATAATGTTATAATTATCTACAATGATAAATTTGTGCATTTAATATGATTGATAAAATGTTTACAATTAACATATACAAACGAACTGAATTGAAAGTTGACAAATGGAAATATAATACCCATTATTAAATGCCTATTCCATGTTAATGTTTTTAATACCCATGCTAGTGTCTAATTTTACAACTACTTAATACATTCATAAAATGGTCACTTACGTGCTTATTCGGTTGAGACCGTGTATTGCACTCTATGAGTTTCGAACTCTAAAAGCAATACAAAAATATGGATATTTGATCCATATACTATCATTTATAAATGCTATATGGTGAATGGTCACAGTTCGTAATGTATGATACTTAAATGAATATAGTTATTGGAAACAATCAAATAAATAATATTTTGAGATCATGTATTCAACTTGATTGATTACAAAATGGATCATATTGAGTTAACGTAACATAAGACCAAAAACTACAAGATAGATTTAAGTACTCGATTGCTGAAATGTCATTTTGGTCGGTCTACATAAAGTGCAACATATTTGATATACTTTAATGTTAACGATATTCGAATGCGCTTTTGTAAAGAGTTTGTTATGGTATTGTAGTAAGGTTTTCTTTTTTATAGTTTGACCATTTGAAAGGAAAACGAATGTATAAGAATAGATGTAATTTAAGGTACAGTCGGGATGAGAAGAATGAATAGTCACTTCTACTTCATAGAGAAACATTGGAAACAAGAATTGTAATAATAATTGATACTTAATATTAGAATAAAAATATGATTTCTATTCCGAAATGTATTTTCGTATAGAAAATTGTTTTCTATCAGATTTATTTCTTTAAGCTCAACATATTTGATCAACGAATTCTACATTGTAAATAGTTGTAGTGTATGAAATAAACAAATTGTATTAAGTGAATGATGGACCTCTGAATTTAGTACACTATTATAGTAATGGTGGAAATAATGGGAGCATGCCATATAACACTTATTAATTGCATCACAGTATGAAAATTGTTTTCGCAAAACTTACCATACATTATTTATGAAATAATGATTATTTTTCGGTATCGACTAAAAAAATAAACATAGTTATATTTCAATATGAATATTCTTTGTGAAATAAAACTACGATGCGGTAATTTTTTATAACAAAAGTGATGCATTGGAAAACACAAAAGTATCTAATATTATTTACGGGTTTTTTGGAATTATAGACTAAGCCGTAGTTTTGAGAAATAATTTTATTGTATGATTTTGAATCATATGATACTTGTTAATTGTATCTCAAACAATAAAGGGCTATGCACCCATTTAGTGGGAATATCATAAGAGTTAATGGACTCTTCAGATTGATACATATAGATGTATGCAATCGTAATTCTATAAATGCCAAAACGGTTCCATGTACTTCATCATATTCACCGATGAGTTTTCGTCGACATGGACATGTGTATGATACGCATGTAGTATGCCTATGGTAAACTTATAGAATATAAAACAGAAGTAAATAAAATAACCTAGAATAGAAATGATTTGATTTGATCGAATGAGTGAGTATATTGGAAAATGTTCGAAACGTGCCTAAAATGGATAAAGATTCAATCTCAAAATTACTCCTTCATGTGATACACAATGATGCATCGATATTGAGTAATCGAACTTTGTTGGACAATATACGATTAATTATGAGTGAAGCTGAGTTAGTTTCTTTCTATAAGGAAATGTACTTAAGGGTATTGCACAAGATTAATATTATTTCATCTGTATAACAGTTTATAAAATTTTACAAGGTAAGGTTTTGTAAGAAACTCCAACATATCCTAGGTCAGGGAATTGATAGCTTGTGCGAGTCGAAAGATTGCACGTAATAATTGTTCATGAGGGTCTTGTATGAACCTCCCCAAAAGGATTTTGAAAAGATTATCATTGGATGACATATTTATGTTTCGAACATAATTTTGTAAACTAAAACCAAATCAGTTTTATAAATAAAGAAATTTATAAAACGTCTATGAACACCTATTCTATTGCACTGAGAAACAATTGTTGTTTCAAGATACACCAACTTCATTGTGAAAAAATTTCTTTGGGGAATTATTGGTAGTTAAATGGAATTGGATACGATCCATGAATAGAGCTGATTATATGAGATGAATTGAAATTAACTAACCTAAACGAACACATAACATTGAAAGGTCTAATAAGTACTCTCGCACATCGAAGAGAAAATATGAGTTGCTTACCAATGTCAAAAATATATAATCCTCGGTTGTTTAACCAAACCATTAAGAGTGTTGACTCTATATCATATGATGCGCAAATCCTAATGAATTCCAAGTACGCTACCAAAATATAGATTTTGGTGGTCGTAACCAAAGGGATGTGATCCATTGCCCGAGATTGTGTCTTTATGAGAAAGTCTAATGTAGTTGGAATTAAATGAGCAATGATGACAAGAATAATATTGCAAATTTCAATTGTAGAAATTAGCGTAATTGATTTGATATTCAACATGTTCAAGTCAATTAGAATTTACTCACAAAATTATCAGTTGATAAGTCCTAGTGTTTTCGTACATATGAATTGAAACAGAAAATTCTAAACGATTTAGAGTAAGCTGTTTACACATATTAACCAAAAATGTTTCAAAGTCGGTAGGAACGATATTAAGTTTTCAAGCCTTTGGACATGATCCAAGAAATGATTCGAAAGTATTATTTTATAAGCATCAAGATTGAATAAGTATTTTGATAGAAATATCAAATAGTTTTATTTTCAATAAAAATGCAGAGGAAGCGTGTGTTCATAAAAAAGAACGTTAAAAAGTACATCGATATTTCTAAACTATAAGTAAACAACACGTTGTTGATATTAACGATGTACTTGTGTTAAAATCAGTCTTGGTTGTTTTAATACCCAACATTGGATTAATAAATGATATCTTTTATAGTAAGTATAAAAGATATCGGGAATGTCCCAAACGATATGTAAGGACACCTTATTAAAATGTTTAATACGGAACATGCAAGATTGATTCCTTTGCATTGGAAAAAAGGAATTATCATACATGTTATGTTGTCTATGATATCATGATTTGTTTATGTACTTGATACATGAAGCAATTATCAAATCCAAATTGATATCATTAAATGGTTGTTTGAAGTGTTCTCGTGTATTTATGTAATACTAGAGAACTGTTTACAGAAACAAAAACACCTTAGGAAGGAGTACTCGGACTCAAACTACCTAAGTGATATTGAGTATAATATGTCAATACTAAAATCAAGTTAAGCATCTTTAAGTTGGAAATGTTCCAAATGAAAGACCATGGATAATTCGATGAAAAAGGCTAAGTACATTGCCTAGAATAGCACCATAATAATGACAATGAATATAAAAATATAAGTGCACAAATTTATAACCGAGCCGATTTCAAATGTTGAGAATCTCATAACAATGTTATGACATAGTTTGAAAAAAAAAATAGAGCTCACTAGATATCAAGAGACATACTCTGAATTATTCCACATGATAAAGCAGTTTATCACCATCTGAGAGAGGAGATTGATATAGTAGATAATTAAAACATAATAGCATACCCGTTCAGAAAGGGACTGACCTAATTGGTTTTAAGAAGACTGATTGGAGATGTTGGAATAAGATTCCATAATTGACCCCAAGTGCAAGTGAGAGATTGATAGAGTTAGGGGTATGCCCTAAGGGCAATTATGTAATTTGTTACGTATATCTAACTCATTGACCAATCTTGTTTGAAATAAAGGTATTTTCTTTCTATTGTATACTTGATACAATGTGGTTATATTAATTAATCAATTTAATTAAAAGTATATTTAATAGAGAATCCATAATGGTATGTTTTGTAATAGTAGTTACAAAGTGTCGTAACCGTGAGTAATTTATCACAATGAAACAAATCTACCATTTTAAATGTTCTTAGTCAAGATGCATCAAGACTGGATATCGATGTATCCATTGAGACTAGTGTATGTTACGCTTTACAAATGTTGGGCAATATATTACTCATGACTGTTGGGAGAACCAAGGGGTGACGTACTGATAGTTATTGGATAATCATGGAATGACTTTCATTAGTTTTTTGTTGGTTAATATAACTAAGTCAAGCAGAGAATATCGATGTGACTAATTTACATAGTTCTCTCGACTTGAGAATATTGTTAATCTTCAATGTGGAAACTCTGCTTTGATTATAGTTAAATCGCGGCATGACGTCCATCAAACGACTATAGTTGGGTCGAGTGAAAGCTTTGGAAGTGAAACATTATTTAAGAGTGGGTTCGTCTACTCGGTTATATGAGGTTAGTATCATGGTTTACTGGAGTTAACTCAAAGTCAAAGTCTCTGGCCAGAGAATTTCGGTTAATAATAATTGTTATGATTGAACCAAAGACTTTGTGTTTGGACTATAAAGTTGAATGTGGATGATATTCGAATTTTGACCATTACCAAATTCCATAGATCCAAAATGAAATAGTTTTGGCGAAGAGAATTGGTGTAAATAATTGTCACTATTAGGTACCGCGTATAATAAGTAAAATTGGATTTTTACCAAAAGATGTGTAAGCGGTAAAAGGCCAAAATGTTTCACCACCCGCTAAGTGAATTGTGAACTTTAATATTCGAATATTTTGATATTAATCGCTGACGGAATTTGCACCTATGTGTCGCACAACCGTAATAATGAATCCTCTGAAAAACCACAAGATTTAATTAATTTATGAAATGTTGTCAATTGATTAAAATAATTGATATTTGAGAAATATTAAATATTATTTATTTGATGTTTGGAAGTTTTTTTAAATCATTTTATTGCATTTATAAAAGCTATATATGCGTGCATTGATATACGACATCGATGTAATTTAAAGATAATTTCATGAAATGATTTTTGAAAATTCTTTGTCATTTGATGACATGATTTATGGAAATTTTTTGTCATTTAATGACATGATTTGTGGAAATTTTACGTCATTTAATGACATACATGTAATAAAAGGATTGGAGAGAGAGAGAAACAATCAAGAAAATTAATTAGGGAAGTTTTAATTAAAGAATGAGAAAAGTTTCATTCTTTCGAATAAAACATATTTTCTAATTCATTATGTATGTACAATTCATTTTTTTCTCCTTCATTCTCTCTCTTTCTCTCCTCCTAACATTTCATGGCAGAAACAAAAAAAGAAAATGAATTTCCAAAATCTTTCAACTCTAAATAAAAAGGTCAAATAAAATAAAATAAAAGTGTTTCATCCATATCTTGCAAGGATAGGATGTGGATCTTGAAGATCTAAGGAGATATCATCATTCAAGGTGTGATTTCTAAGCAACATCCTAAGGTGATTCAATCAGATCTGGAAGCATTTTTCATTCAAGGTGAAATCAAAGGCAACATCAAAAAGGTGTGTTTTAAGGACTGGGTAGCAAGGTATGTCATTCTCTATATATAGATAGTGATTTTGCAATGTTTGATGGGAATTTAATTTGACTTTTATAATTTGTATCATGTATTACTGTCTTGCTTAATGAAAAACTGTTTACGAAGATTGAATTATTTGTTGAATGGTATGATTGAGTTTTCATTTGATATATCAAAATTAAATTTGTTTATGTTTTAAAACAACATTTAAATGTAGATCTATGTTTTTAAGCATTCTAATTAAATTGTAGTTCTTCGGATCTGAATGTTTACATGTTCGAATTGATTAGCTGCTTTTCTTTTCTTTGTTAAATTGATACTAAATCTATATATTTTAAAATACGATGTTGTTATATGTTTTGACATTTAATTTAAATTCCATTTCTTTAAATATGGAAATTTACATTTTCATATTGATCGATTAAATTATATTTAAAGTTAAAATTGAAATTTATATGGAATCAATACAATATTTCAATAATAAATCTATGTTTTAGTCTTTCATAACAAAGTGTAATTTTAGCTTTGAATTTTAATACATATATGTATGTATGGTTGCATGTATTACTTACACTTTTATTGCATTAGATATTAACATATGAATAAAAGGAATTTTAACAACAAATCAAACTTTTGAAATTGACTATAATAATTATCTAATTTATATTATTAGAAAGCTTTGATTGAATTCCATGTATACATATTTGGATGTACTTGTATGTGTTCATATAAAATTTATTTTCTTTACATATATTGTCATAGTACGAAATAATTTTTTTTTCTTTTTTAGTTAAGACAATAATGTATACATAGAATTCGTTGTTTATCTTCCATATTCTTACATTATGGTACCTATTGGTTGTCATTAATATGTTGCATTAATTAAGTTACTATAAAGGAGACTGTATCAATCACACTTGTTATCCTTATTTATTTCCATTTCAGTTCCTACGTAATAACCATTCAAATTGTTCTTGTTTATTTTATGCATACATATCAATTACCACTGACTATGCACACTCTCTGTATGTTGCACTTGCATAATATTTGGTGTAAATATATTACAATTCATGTCATATTTAGATTAGTAATTAATGTTATTTTATTTATCAATTATTTAATTTAGGGGCATTTCACTAGAAGGACAAACTTTGTAGTCCAATTAGATTCTAGGACATACATCCACAGAAATTAATTTCAAGACCAAAATCAGCAGAATAATTACTTTTAAGGACAAAGTCAGCAGTCCAATTATTTTCAAGGGCATAATTTCATAGGTTTTTAGGCCTTAGAAACTAATTATTTTGCATTTTGTCCTTAAAAGTAATTATTTTGGTTGTGTATCCTAGAAACTAATTGCACTTTCTAACAAGGCCCTTGTGGCTAATTTCCACTTTAATTTAATTAAGAGAAGTAAATGAAAAGCTTCATTCTCTAACTAAATTTATGATCCCTCATTATTTGAATAAGTTAAGAGGAAGGAAATGAAAAGTCTCCTTCTTTAAATAAATTTATGCCTCGTCATTAATTGAATAATTTAAGAGATAGGAAATGAAAAGTTTCCTTCTCTAAATGAATTTAATAAATTATCGTTACACGCAAATATATACATAAGAGTATATTTGATAAACTCTAATTTATATGCACATTAAATTAAAGTAAAACTTTATTTATAAAATTAAATCAAACATTGATTTTATTTTAAAAAAAAACTTAGAAAAGTTCTAAGTATATTTAGACTTAATAGGCCTATTAAAGATCCAGAAGGTTATTTTTTTTGAAATTCACCCATTTCTTCCCCTATGGACTGGCCCAATTACTTCAATATGTATATTATTTAATTATCTAATTCTTTTATTGATTAATAAAATTTAATTTCAAAATTAACTTACATTTATTCTCAAACATTTTGAAAATTTTAATTATATTATAACTTTTATAATATATATATGTGTGTGTGTGTGTGTGTGTGTGTGTGTGTGTGTGTGTCCTATTTTAAATTTATTTTTAAAATCTATATTTTTAATTTTCAAACAATTTTAAAATTTTGCCCAAGACCCAATTCAAGTTGGGCCTTTTCTATTAGGGACAATCTTTAAGCTCATATATATGTTTAGGCCAGGTCGGTAGCTAGGTAGGGTAGAGTACTTACCCTAAACTCAATCATTCGATACTACCTTTCTAGACATCCTACTATCTAGGCTGTGAGATTAATTAGTTAACCCTAACATGACTAATTTAGACCACATAGGTAATTGATTCTGATACCATTGTTGGAACTAGGCCAGTCCGTAATGGAGTATTGGGTAACTTTCATTTTTTTAACCCATTTGGATCTTTAATAGGGCCCATGTAGTCTAATTCTTTTAGAACTTTTCCAAATTTTCTGTTAAATAAAAGAAATATTTGACTTGAATTTATAAATAAAGTTTTATTTTATACATAATTTGTATTATGTTATATATATATATATATATATAATTTATAAACAAATTTTATTTCGATTATAACTTTTAACCTGTTTGGATTTACACTGCAATGGACATGTTAGCCTCTCTTATATACGATTTGTTATCTAAGTGTGTACTATGTTTACATCATAATACACACACACACATATATTAAATGTTTGTTAAATTTTTTTTTATATAAAACATTTATATAATTTATATTTTTTATATATGTATATATATAATAATTAAATCGCTAAATTAATAGATATAAGTTAATAAAATAATTTGTAGCATATACATATAAATATGTAATATAATATGAAAGTTGTGAATATTATATTAAATTTATATTATATTTTAAATTAATATATACAATACATATAAATGTATATAATTAGATATGTACATGTATATGTTAATATAAATAGTAAAATAAAAAAATTAATTGAATTTCTGTAAATTTTGCTCCCAACCACACATATAAAAATTGTGGTATTAATTTATTTTTTGTTTTGCATTTTAAATCCTTTCTGAAATTTAAAATTCCATGTAAAATTATATATATATATATATATATATATATATATATATATATTATTTTCAAAAGTATTAAGTATAATATATGTTGTGTAATAGTTTTATATAAATTTTTATCATTTGTAATATATATACACATATATTTTAAATTACATAGATAATTTTAGGTTAAATAAATAATTTAATATACTTGTTAAAAATATATTTTTTATTTACCACCAAATGCATTTTATACTTAAAATAATTTTTTTATCAAATTTAAAACAAATGATATATAATAATAATCTTTTAAACATGGATTTTAATCAATCAAATCATTTAATAATTTTTTTATTTGCAAGGCGTGAGCATCTTATAAGCAAGTATACAAAACAATTGTTTTCTTTTCTTTTCTACAGATGTAATAATATACACAATCAACCAATTTGTGGCAGCATTTCAACATACTAGATTGGTAATATAATATGACATTCTATTATATAAATTATATATATATATATATATATATATGTGATATAACAAAACAAAACAAAGAATTACCTTTCACCAAAGTCCTTGCATACAAGTTGAAATGTTGAATTGATCCCTTTGAATCCATTCACCAATCAGAGTTTGCTAGCTCTCGAACTGTCTTACCACCGATGATCGAATCAAAGTACTTTGATGTAATTTTATACTTGGATTTTTTGTGCTTAGAGGCGGAAATTGTTGGTTTATAAATCAAAGTAAAGAGAGTGAAAAGTGGATCTCATCCTAATATATCTCTCTTACTATTTCTGCACTTTAAATCAGTCAAACTCTTCTAACTTTACCATTATATGACCACCCAAATCATGCCTCCTTCAGTTGAAATTATCATGCCCATATGGCCCTTAAATCTGGTCTAAGTCCCAACAATATTTAATACAATTTTAAATCCTACTAAAAAACGTCGATATCATACATTAATCAATACACTTATAACTATTATAAACACACAATTTAATATTGTTCAATATTATGAAATAAAATTTTATAATTAATATATCATAAATATTAATTAATTTACTATAATTTATCAATTAATTAAATCAGGTGGTGAAAGGAACATTCAACGTTTCGGTTGTGTGACTCTTAGGCGCAAAATTGGTCAGCGATTTATATTGAACATTTTAAATATTAACATTCACACATCACTTAGCAGGTAATTGGACATTTTAACTAAACTTATCGCGTACTTAATTTCGATAAAATCTAGTTTTACTTTACTAAGCATTACCTTTTAGTGATAGTTATTTACACCAATTCCCTTCGTCAAAACCATATCACTTTGGACTTATGGAAGTTAGTAATGGTCAAATTTTCAATATCGTCCATATTCAACTCTATAACTCAAACATAAAGTCTTTGGTTTAATAATAACCACGCTATTCTGCTTAGAGATTCTGACTTTGAGTTGACTTCAATTGACCGTGATACTAACCCCATATAAATGAGGAGACAGATCCTCTCTTAAATAGCATTCCACTTTTGATACTTTCATTCGACCTAACTATAATCATTCGATGGATGCCACACCATGATAAAAATATAATCAAGTGAAGTTTTCATATTGAAGATCGACGGTATTCTCAAGTCAAGAGAACTGTGTAAATTAGTCACATCGATATTAACCAATAGAAAACTATCGAGTGAGTCATTCCATAGTTATCCAATAATTACTAGTACATAACTCCTTAGTACCCTTAGTAGTCATGAGTAATACACTGCCCAAGATTGAGAGAGTGTTATGTACTCTAGTCTCAATGGTTGCATCGATATCCAGTCTCGATGCATCTTGACTAGAAATATTTAAAACGGTGTCTTTATTATATTGTGATGTAGTACAGATGATTACAACTATTTATAGTTACTATCAAAAATATACTATTTATGGATCTACTGTTAAACATATTTTAATTAATCATTTAATTATTTATAACACATTACAACAAATATATAATAGAGAGAAAACACCTTTATTACGAATGAGAAATGATTACAAAGTTAATAATTTACAATAAATTACAGAATTGCCCATGGAGCATATCCTTAACTCTATCAATAATTGCAAAAGAAATGTATGTGTTTTGTCACGACCTGCCCTTCTCGACCATCGAAAATCGACACAAAATACTCCACAGTATAATATGCCGACGATCAAGTGCCTGAAAAGACAGATTGTTGAGGAAAAGAAAGAAGATAGAAGAAAGAAGGAACCAAACAATAACAGAATCTCACAATCGCAGCGGAATAAAAATATAATACATAATATCAGATCTTTACACAAAATGAAAACTATATTTGTTTTATATATTACATCAATAGAGTATCACAAACAAACAACAATTACCAGCCTGGCAATATGAACAATCACAGCAGCGGATATATACAAGCACAGATAATACGTCTCGGACTCCAACTCCTCTCCTGAGCTCCATAGCAACCTATTCTGAACATATAATACTCGGTCTGATCCGAGCATTTTAACGAAGTCAGTCTGGAATACCAGCTGATAAATAACACCCAAATTGATTATTAAAGTTTCAAAATCCTTTGAAAACAAAAGCATCTCGTAAGACCACGCCACAAATAAACATGTCGGGTTTTTACCTTACGATAGCTAAAACATTTCTTATAAAATCCTATGATATTATAATAGTGTCTATATACAAATACTTATTAAAATAGGCAAAATTGTTACGTTTATTAAATTCCAGCTACTAGCCACAATCGTGGGTAACACAAACAAAACTCGAAAAAGGCGGTAGGGAGAATGAATTTCCAACTAATGACTAGGCACTGTGGTACCACCTGTCACAGTACCTTGTCTAGATCAGTGTACCGAGGACCACGCCCGATCTCCTACAACACAAGACCAGGACTACCCCTTACTGGATAATCCCGAGTAAGATCACCACACGGTTGGGATCAACAACCGCACCACTAAGCCGAATAAAAGGGACATCTAGACAGGGATGACCTCACCCTAATGGGCGCTACCCACCTAGCCTTGCTACATAACCCTTGATTTTCAGTTATTCCCAGTTGTTGAGGCTTGAGGCTAAGCATTACCTTTAGAACATTTCACTTAGAATGCCCGTCATCCACCTGACGATGTTCCGAAAGAATTCGTCCGTACAAGTCCGTCCCGGGTTCGAACGGAACCGAAGGCACTACTCCTACTACATCCATTTTGGAAATATCCTCAGGATTATGAGCGACTAGCCCTTGCACTTCACTGCTCCATCTTCGAGTCCGAACTCGTTTTTCCCACGAAAACGTACAAACCGGACCGAAGTGGTTTTCGAGAAATTAATCCCAATCCCGGTCTCTTCGAAACGATCAACGCATTGGCTAATATTGATATTCGGTGATTTAACTATCAATTAACATTCACAAACATCCATCAACAATAAATAATTTCCCACATTATTTATTAACCTCAAAATATCTTCACAAGATATATTTCCATTTTCAACTCTTTTGAAAATGGTTCCACTTTACACTCTGTTATGGAATAGATTTCCCAAATATTCATTTCCGTTGAAAACAACCAAGCCAAATACTTTTGATTTATAATAATTTAAATTAAAGCTATTTGCATACTTTATTTGAAATATATACATACTTTTTAAATGTTTCAAATAAAACTGCTTTATAAAATATAAACTACTTTTCTTCAAAATAATTTAAGTCATACTAAATTTTAAAATAAAGTTATGAAATCCTACACAAGTTTTTAAACAAAACTTTGACCAAACTATCTTTAAAATAAATCCATTTTATAAATATAAATATTAATAATATTCTTTTAAAACACAATGCCAATTAACCCTTTAAAATAATTATTACTATCACTAATTTAGTAAATATTTACTTTTGAAATCTTTACAACTTAAACAAGAATTTTCTTAAAAACATTCTTTTAAATCAAATTTAAAACTTTTAACTTTTACATGGAAATTTGCCTTAAAAACGTACTTGGCTTTTCAGGGAGCTACGCTTCCATTTCAGAATAAACCAAAGAACCTTTTATAAATCCTACACAATTTACATCAATTCAAATTTACGTTTAAATCCCGTAAATTCCTCCAACTCTATAAAAATAAGCCCTCTTTTTATTTTTAAACACACTTCTATTTCCTGAAATATCACTTTCAAAGTATATTGCTTAAAATATTTTAAATAAAGCTTCTAGAAATTACTTAATTGAAAATAATACTTAAGGAAATATATAAAGGTTTTCTAAGTAATTTAGGCCAATTTAACTTTTAAAATAAAGTTATTAAATCAAATATTTATATTATAATTTCCTTTTGAAAACTTAATACTACTTTACTTTTTAAAATAATTAAATATCATAATTACTTAAATAAATGTTTACTTATACTTTAAACAATTAAAATAATATATATTTTTATAAAATATTCTAAAACACAATTTAAACTACCAACTTATAATTTGAAAGCTTTTCTTTGAAACATACCAAATTTCCAGGCAAAATGCGCTTTCCATCCTTTAAAGATAATCCCATCTTTACTTTTAAAACAATTATACCTTTCTTATAGAATTTCCCACCGGAAATCAATATTTCTAAATTTATCCACTGATAAATATACCAATTTATTTATAAACCCAATTTATAAATTTCTGTTTCTCATTTCCATTCCAATCTTAGTTTCAAAATCATTTACCAATTTCAACCCAATTTCTCGATTTTAATCCCTTTAAATTCATTACTAAAAAATTCCTTTCATTTTCCTTTAATCCCAATTTATTTATTGTTATATTTTTTTTTAAAATACCAAATTATATTTATCCAACCATAACACAGCATAACAAGATCCAAATCAATTTATCACAGGATATCAATGAGATATATCAGAGAATATAAATAAAATTTCTATTTGTGAGGAATCCAGTTGGATCCCTCCAACCTGTTTCCCTGCATCCACATATATTAGCACAACTAATAAATATCGATTCAATCTGATAATAATTATCATATTCAGCTAAACAACCAATCAAACATTTAAATATTAGCTATTTAAATTAACGGGTATCCAGATGTGAGTGAGACTAACTCACCTTGAATCTTCGACGAGCGTTCAAATTTTAAATTAAATCAAACCGCGTTCGATTTAACCTAAATTTTTACTTGCTCAGAATGATTCCAGAATTGCTCCACTGCGTAGTACTCGTCGCTGCGATTCCGGTGCTTCTTGTTTCATTTGAATCTGATAATGAACGCACGAGATATGAATTTTTAAAGTTTGAATAGAATCCGCACGTCCCACTCAAAATCACGGCCGTTAACATGATCTTCCCAGATGCGTCAATATCCAGCATCCTCCAAACCCATAGCCGCATGGTAGGGTTTCAACCCGCTTCCTCCTCGCTTGACTAGAACGCGATCGGTCGACTCCCCCACGAAGCCCACGGCCTACTCCACCACCGCCCCAAACCATGGCCAACCCGGTTGCCCTTAGGTGTCGAATAACGTGATTGACTCGGTGAAGAACGGGGCAAAAATTCTGGTGATCTATCACGTTACACTCGATCTCCACTGTTGGATATGGCGACCTCGGAGATCTCTATGATTCTCTAGTTGGTGATTTCTGCTAGATGTTGGTGGATTAGGAGAAATCGAGGGAGAAATGAAGTTGCTCTTCGGCCATTGAAACAAAATAGAACGGCGGCTAAGAAAAACTAGGGTTACGGCCTGAAACGTGAATATATATATATATATATATATATATATATATATATATATATATATATGCGTTTTAATAAAATATTTTAATATTAAATCCATTTTAAAGCAACTTTTTCACACGATCTCCAAACGACGCGTGCCGACAGGCAATTATAATGTTTTACCCGCATTCCGAAAACAGTGGAACATGTTTCGAAGGCTAATTCGATCATATGCGCGAGTTACGGAAATAAACGATCAATTTTAAATTAAATCGATTATAATAGTTTCTATCGTTTTGAGCTGCCAAGGTCAAACGACAACTCCGATTGCTACGAAAATTGAAATCCGATAATAACTAACTATTACGGATCCAATGGAACTGGCTTTGTCGAATTCCGAGACTGTGCCTCGGAAGGCTATTTCAACTCGTCAATTAATTCGAGCGATTTTCAAAATCGTCGAAATCACTTAAAATTTCACCTTTAAAATTTTATTAACTCTATTATAAATCGTATAGAATTTATATTCACATTAGAAATCATTCTGATTCAGTTTAAATTAAAATCTGATTATTCACATTATTATTCTATTAAATCACATTATTAAATTAATATAAAAATCCCAAATATTAAACTTATCGACTTTGGATTCCATCCAAAGGCCCAATATTATAATTCTAATCCAACTAGACCTTAAATAAATTTAAGAAACCATTTCCGTTCTATTTTCCTCCAGATTCACAAATTATTTCAATTTCAAATAGTTAATTATTATTATTCAAATTCAATTGAATTATCATATTTGAAATTATAACTCATTTTATTAATTTAACCAAAATATTTTCATTCAAAATCCACATTTAACATTTAAAATAAATTAAATGTTCAAAATTAATGACTAGAAATTCTAGGTCGTTATATTCCCCACATAAAAATTCTGTTCTCGAAATTTGCTAAGGTAGAAAAATACTTCCAGACTCATTTACTTACCCCAAAATTCTTTCAATTAAAAACTTACATTCACTTTTCAAACCTTTTAGCTCAATTCCAAAACCATTTGTTTTTATTTCTAACTCAAAAGCTTTTTTTTCCAACCTCATTTCAAAAATCAACTTCCCAAGTTAACCAAAATTTCAAAACTCCCAAAAGTTTTCTAATTCCCAAAATTTTCGAAATTTTTTGGCAGAGTCTCCTGTGTACGGAGGAGCTTTTGCAATATCACAATAGATATAAATATATATACATCGACCCACATGGTCGGAAACAAAATATATCGCAATATATATCATTTTCCAATTTTATTGCGTAGGCCTACCTTTTAATTAGCATTTTAAAAGCAAACGGCTAAATAATATTGCATTTGCGCACTCCAACTCTATCGATTGCCTTCCATATCTGTACTTACTTAAACAAACACATCAGTTTTCAATAATATGAGAATTCAATAACATTCCATTCATTAATCTTAGCCAGTTATAACAACTACATACCTAACCAACTAGTTTCCATAAATCCTACATGTAAACCATATTTTATAAGCAATTACAAGGTTTCAACACTATTAAATTTTCCTAATAAATCCCAATTTCATTTTACTTTACTCAAAAAGGATTTACAACCAAGTTTGCTACATTCAATACATATTTATCACAACCAACTCAAAATCACTACAATATGATCAACATATGCCTACATTATATAAATTTACTTTTAAGCAACTCCAAATTGATCCATAACCAATTTTATCTCCAATTTGATTTATTTGCATCATATTCATAATTCACTTCATTTATATGCAAATCCACTAAATGAAATTCCGACCCATTCCAATTTATTGAAAAACCACTCATTTACTTATTTTAAATAATTTACTTCCATTTACAACAAAACGACAAATTTCCTATGCAAATTTAAATGTTATTCATGCAATGACCATTACTTAAGCTTATAGCTATTTTAAATTAATTTTAACTCAATTTATATCAGTTTTATTCAATTCTGCATTGTTCACAATCCAAACATTCTTATTTCATTGCAATTATTAAATTAAATCCTTACCCTTAAATTTTCATTTCATTAACCAATTCAAGTTTATATTAATATCATTCCATACTGGATTATTTACAACCCATACATCCTTATTTTAGCACAATAATTAATTAAAATCATTTCACTTGCATTTAAACTTTATTATCTAAACAATTTTTATTCAAGACCACTTATAAAGCTCGACCACAATCATTTTCCAATTTGTTTAAGTTATTTCAATAACAAAATAACTTCATTTCTTCTTACATCATTTTTATTTCCATTTTAAATTGATTTTTATTCAATAAAATTCCAATCCATTACAAATTTTAATTCAATTTGTTTACTTACTCAATCCATTTTAAATTTTAATTCACCTTCTCAATTCATTTCTGAATTTATTAGTAATATAACCATTCCCGTTATTCTAAACCAGAACTGGGTTTTTATTTTGTTTTTTTTTTTAATTTTTAACAAACTACCAAATTTTATTCATCCCAATACAAATTCCATTTAATTTAGTTTACTCTAGATTCATCTTCAAGCTTCTCTTTTGAATTTTGTTGAGTGAGCATTTATTTCATCCAACTCAACTTCTTTTAATTTAAGCTAAATCCAATTTTTATTTCTCCATTCAATTTAAATTTTTACCTACTAATATATTAGTTCAAAAACTTATTACTAACCTAAGTCCATTGACCTTTTATATTTCACTTTACCTTATCTCACTCTACATTTCATTCAGGATTTAAATTTTGAATTTCCCATAAAATTCCAACCATTTTATTTTGGTTTTACAATTTCATTTCCTCTCCATAAGCTCACCAACTTATTTATTTAAAAGTATATATTGCTCATTTGAGGCATTTTCACCTTATAATCCCAATTCTAGATTATACATATAACATCTAATAGCTTAAGAATATAAATTTTCATTACACAATTATAATCCACTATTTCAGATTATATGTATAACACTTAATAGCTTATGGGTACAAATTCATTACGCAATTATAACTCACAATTACAAAGTCATTTTACATTTCAACTTTATCCCATTGAATTCAATTACAATTTCAAACTATTTAACTTATCTTGCGTTAAATTCAAATATATTGTATCCACAACCATTTATTCAAATTAAACTTTAATTCCAGGACTAAATTTTCATTTTTCCTTTCTTATTCAAATCAACTCCACTTAGAGGTTCAACAGTTGATGCATTTTCACCTTCACATTTATATTTTAAATAGAATTCCCAGAATTCAATTGCCCGGTTTTATTCCAAAACCATTTTGAAATAATAATCAACACATACCCACTTGGTATATCAAACCATATCTCCAGACTTCAAAACAACTTAGTTTTACCAAAAAAAAAATTCCCTTTTGAAATTTCTAAAACCACTTGTATACCCAACAAGTCCAAACAAATATCAAAACCAATCTCCCTAGTAGCAATCCATCACTTTAGAAACTCGAAAATGAATTCTAATGATGTGGCCATCATCATCAGGATTATTTCCCAGCGACTGAAGTGAGTTCAGTGCTTCCTTACTTCCATAAGTTCCTTTCAAACAATTTCCATTCAAAAATATTTTCCCAAAATAACATTCCATTATTGCCTTCACATCTTTGGAAAACATTTCAAGCATTTCCAGGATTTTAAATTCCCAAACCTTTGTTTAAATTCATTTTAAACACTTTACAAAATTTCTAGGACTTATATTCTGGTTTAAAATACAATTCTATTTGGTTATAAACCATTTCAAATTTTAAATTCTTATTTGATTATAGTATTAACAACCAATCATCCAATATATATATATATATATATAATAATTCCAGAAAATTATTTCTTTTATATCAAAATATAATTTTGGGTAAAATTATTCCATTTACCCTCTTTAAAAACAATACTATGTCGGTTTATCTTGTTTAAGAGTTTAGAAACCCCTATCGATACGGTTGTACTTCCCGTACCGACCAAAATTCATAAACACTCAACCGATAAGTCAACACAGTATAAAAACAATTTTTATATTCACTAACAAGTATGCTCTCATAGCTATTAATACACTCAACTCATTCTAGAGTACTATCGACTCTATTTAATGAGTAATTTCCCCACCAAAGCCTAGGTTGTTGCCAACCTAAGCTCTGATACCAAATATCATGACTCGCCCTTCTCGACCCTCGAAAATCAACACAAAATACTCCACAGTATAATATGCCGACGATCAAGTGTCGAAAAAGGTAGATTGTTGAGTAAAGAAAGAAGATAGAAGAAAGAAGGAACTAAACAATAACAGAATCTCACAATCGCAGCGGAATAAAAATATAATACATAATATCATATCTTTACACAAAATGAAAACTATATCCGTTTTATATATTACATCAACAGAGTATCACAAACAAACAACAATTACCAGCCTAGCAATATCAACAATCACAACAGCGGATATATATAAGTACGTATAATACGTCTCGGACTCCAGCTCCTCTCCCGAGCTCCATAGCAACCTATCCTGAACATATAATACTCGGTCTGACCGGAGCATTAATGAAATAATACCCGAGTCAGTCTGGAATACCAGCTGATAAAATACACCCAAATTGATTATTAAAGTTTCAAAATCCTTTGAAAACAAAAGCATCTCGTAAGACCACGCCAGAAATAAACATGTCGGGTTTTCACCTTACGATAGCTAAAACATTTCTTATAAAATCCTCTGATATTATAATAGAGTCTATATACAAATACTTATTAAAATAGCCAAAATTGTTACATTTATTAAATTCCAGCTACTAGCCACAATCGTCGGTAATACAAACAAAATTCGAAAAAGGCGCTTAGGGAGAATGGATTTCCAACTAATGACTAGGCACTGGGGTACCACCTATCACAGTACCTGGTCTAGATTAATGTGCCGAGGACCACGCTCGATCCCCTGCAACACAAGACCGGGACTACCCCTTACTGGATAATCCCGAGTAAGATCACCCCACGGTTGGGATCAGCAACCGCACCACTAAGCCGAATAAAAGGGACATTTAGACAGGGATGACCTCACCCTAATGGGGGCTACCCACCCAGCCTTGCTGCATAATCCCAGATTTTCAGTCATTCCCGGTTGATGAGGCTTGAGGCTAAGCATTACCATTAGAACATTTCACTTAGAATGTCCATCGTCCACGTGACGATATTCCGAAAGCATTCGTCCATACAAGTCCGTCCCGGGTTTGAACGGAACCGAAGGCACTACTCCTACTACATCAATTTTGGAAATATCCTCAGGATTAGTAGCGACTAGCCCTTGCACTTCACTGCTGCATCTTCGACCCCGAACTCGTTTTTCCCACGAATACGTACAAACCGGATCGAAGTGGTTTTCGAGAAATTAATCTCGATCCTGGTCTCTTCAAAACGATCAAGCCTTGGCCAATATTGATAGTTGGTGATTTAACTATCAATTAACATTCACAAACATCCATCAACAATAAATAATTTCCCACATTATTTATTAACCTCAAAATATCTTCACAGGATATATTTCCATTTTCAACTCTTTTGAAAACGGTTCCATTTTACACTCTGTTATGGAATAGATTTCTCAAATATTCATTTCCACTGAAACAACCAAGCCAAATACTTTAGATTTATAATAATTTAAATTAAAGCTATTTGCATACTTTATTTGAAATATACACATACTTTTTAAATGTTTCAAATAAAACTCCTTTATAAAATATAAGCTACTTTTCTTCAAAATAAAGTTAAGTCATACTGAATTTTAAAATAAAATTTTGAAATCCTATACAAGTTTTTATGACCAAACTATCTTTAAAATAAATCCATTTTATAAATATAAATATTAATAATATTCTTTTAAAACATAATGCTAATTAACCCTTTAAAATAATTATTACTATAACTAATTTAGTAAATATTTACTTTTGAAATCTTTACAACTTAAATAAGAATTTTCTTAAAAACATTCTTTTAAATCAAATTTAAAACTTTTAACTTTTACTCAGAAATCTGCCTTAAAAACGTACTTGGCTTTTCAGGGAGCTACGCTTCCATTTTAGAATAAACCAAAGAACCTTTTATAAATCCTACACAATTTACCTCAACTCAAATTTACGTTTAAATCCCGTAAATTCCTCCAACACTATAAAATAAAACCTCTTTTTATTTTTAAACACACTTCTATTTCTTGAAATATCACTTTCAAAGTATATGCTTAAAATATTTTAAACAAAACTTCTAGAAATTACTTAATTGAAAATAATACTTAAGGAAATATATAGAGGTTTTCTAAGTAATTTAGGCCAATTTAACTTTTAAAATAAAGTTATTAAATCAAATATTCATATTACAATTTCCTTTTGAAAACTTAATACTACTTTACTTTTTAAAATAATTAATTGCCATAATTACTTAAATAAATGTTTACTTATACTTTAAACAATTAAAATAATATATTTTTTCCTAAAATATTCTAAAACACAATTTAAACTGCCAACTTATAATTTGAAAGTCAAATTTCCAGGAAAAATGCGCTTTCCATCCTTTAAAGATAATCTCATCTTTACTTTTAAAACAATTATACCTTTCTTATAGAATTTCCCATCGAAAATCAATATTTCTAAATTTATCCACTGATAAATATACCAATTTTTTTGAAAACCCACTTTATAAATTTCTGTTTCTCATTTCCATTCCAATCTCATTTTCAAAATCATTTACCAATTTCAACCCAATTTCTCGATTTTAATCCCCTTAAATTCATTACTTAAAAATTCCTTTCATTTTCCTTTAATCCTAATTTATTTATTGATGTATTTTTTTTAAATACCAAATTATATTTATCCAACCATAACATAGCATAACAAGATCCAAATCAATTTATCACAGGATACCAATGAGATATATCACAGAATATAAATAAAATTTCTATTTGTGAGGAATCTAGTTGGATCCCTCCAACCTGTTTCCCTGCATCCACAGATATTAGCACAACCAATAAATATCGATTCAATCTGATAATAATTATCGTATTCAGCTAAACAACCAATCAAACATTTAAATATTTGCTATTTAAATTAACGGGTATCCAGATGTGAGTGAGATTAACTCACCTTGAATCTTCGACGAGCGTTCAAATTTTAAATTAAATCGAACCGCGTTCGATTTAACCTAAATTTTTACTTGCTCGGAATAATTCCAGAATTGCTCCACTACATAGTACTCGTCGCTGCAATTTCGGCGCTTCTTATTTCGTTTGAATCTGATAATGAACGCACGAGATATGAATTTTTAAAGATTGAATAGAATTTATAAAACAAAATTTCCTTTTACTTCTTACAATCTAGGCCGCACATCCCGCTCAAAATCCCGGTCGTTAACATGATCTTCCTAGATGCGTCAATATCCAGCATCCTCCAAACCCACAGCCACATGGTAGGGTTTCAACCCGTTTCCTCCTCGCTTGACTAGAACGCGATCGGTCGACTCCACCACGAAGCCCACGGCCTACTCCACCACCGCCCCAAACCATGGCCAACTCAGTTTCCCTTAGGTGTCGAAAAACGTGATCGACTCGGTGACGAATGGGGTAAAAATTCCGGTGATCTATCATGTTACACTCGATCTCCACCGTTGGATATGGCGACCTCGGAGATCTCTACGATTCTCTAATTGGTGATTTCTTCTAGATGTTGGTGGATTAGGAGAAATCGAGGGAGAAACGAAGTTGCTCTTCGGCCATTGAAACAAAATAGAACGGCGTCTAAGAAAAACTAGGGTTACAGCCTGAAACGTGAATATATATACGTTTTAATAAAATATTTTAATATTAAATCCATTTTAAAGAAACTTTTTCACACGATCTCCAAATGACGCGTGCCGACAGACGATTATAATGTTTTACTCGCATTCCAAACATAATGGAACATGTTTCGGAGGCTAATTCGATCATATACACGAGTTACGAAAATAAACGATTAATTTTAAATTAAATCGATTAAAATAGTTTCTATGCGTTTTGAGCTGCTAGGGTCAAAAGACAACTCCGATTGCTACGAAAATTGAAATCCGATAATAACTAACTATTACAGATCCAATGAAACTGGTTTCGTCGAATTCCGAGACTGTGACCCGGACGGCTATTTTAACTCGTCGATTAATTCGAGCGATTTTCAAAATCGTCGAAATCACTTAAAATTTCACCTTTAAAATTTTAATAACTCTATTATAAATCGTATAGAATTTATATTCACATTAGAAATCATTCTGATTCAGTTTAAATCAAAATCTGATTATTCACATTATTATTCTATTAAATCACATTATTAAATTAATATAAAAATTCCAAATATTAAACTTATCGACTTTGGATTCCATCCAAAGACCCAATATTATAATTCTAATCCAAATAGACCTTAAATAAATTTAAGAAACCATTTTCGTTCTATTTGCCTCCGGATTCACAAATTATTTCAATTTCAAATAGTTAACTATTATTCAAATTCAATTGAATTATCATATTTGAAATTATAACTCATTTTATTAATTTAACCAAAATCTTTTCATTCAAAATCCACATTTAACATTTAAAATGAATTAAATGTTCAAAATTAACGACTAGAAATTCTGGGTCGTTACATGTTCCTTATGTGCTTGTTTGAGAATAACTTCAAAACTCGGTAAAACATTTGGCAAAATTCATAAACCTAAATGATAAAAAATAGTCTATCACCATTGGCATGCGGAAAATCTCTTTTGCTTCCTATCACTATTAGCCTCCAACCAAAAAATTTCTTATATGCTTACTATTATCATAAATCATTTTTTTATATCAAATAAACACGCAAACACTCAAATTCATTGTTCGATTATTTATCACTACATGCCATTAATGAATGTAGAGTGATGTCATTGAACAATTGTATCATAGTAGATGATCATTATAAAGTAAAGTCCCATGACTGCTTTATACTGAATAAAAGATAAAATAGAGTTTGGATACAAAAAATTGATATTTATTAAAAATTTAATGGTATTTTGAAACACTTTTATAGATATGAAGAACAACATACAAAAAATATAGTGGAAACCGGGATTTATCCTTTATTTTCAAACTTAATACCGAAAATCCTTTTTTTTTTAAAATAAGTTTCACGATACACCCTATGAATTAAATCAGATGGTAAAAAGAACATTCAACATTTCGGTTATGTGACTCTTAGATGTAAATTTGGTCTTCTATTCATATCAAACATTTCAAATATTAACATGCATACATCACTTAGCAGATGATGTGGCATTATGACCAAATTTATCGCTTACTTTGTTCTGGTAAAATCTAGTTTTACTTTATTAAGCATTATCTTTTAGTGACAGTTATTTACATCAATTCTCTTCATCAAAACTATATCACTTTAGACTTATGAAATTTGGTAACGATTAGAATTCCAATATCGTCAATATTCAACTCTATAGTCCAAATACAAAATCCATGGTTTAATAATAAATTTTATTAATAACCGAGCTACTTTGGTTGTAGATTTTTATTTTGAGTTGACTTCAATTGATCGTGATATTAACCCAGTATAACTGAGGAGATGAATCCTCTCTTGGATAGTGTTTCATTTATAATATTTTCACTCGACCCGACTATAGTCTTTCGATAGACGTCATGCCATGATTTAACTATAATTGCGAACTTTTCATATTGAAGATCGACAGTTTCTTAAGTCAAGAGAACCGTGTAAATTAGTCACATTGTTATTTTCTGTTTGACCTTAGTTATATCAACCAACAAAAATTATCGAGTGAATCATTCTATAGTTACCCAATAACTACCACTACGCAACTTCTTAGTGCCCTTAGCAGTAATGAATAATACACTGCTCAAAACCTAGAGAATGTCACTTACTCTAGTCTCAGTGAATGCATCGATATCCAGTCTCGATGCATCTTGACTAGGAATATTTAAAATGATGTGTTGATTATATTATGATGTTATACTTATGATTACAACTATTTGTAATTACAATCACAAACGCACTATTTATGGATTTTATGTTAAATATATTTTAATTAACCATTTACTTATTTATAACACATTGTAATAAATATATATAAGAGAGAAAACACTTTCATTACGAATGAGAATTGATTACAAAGTTAATAATTTAAAATAAATTATAGAATTGTCCATAGACATACCCTTAATTATATCAATAATTGCAAAAGTAATGTACGTGTTCCTAATGTGCCTATTTAAGAATAACTTCAAATCTTGGTTAAACGTTTGGCTAAATTCATAACCCTAAAAGATAAAATTTTCTTTTACTTCCTATTACTATTGGTCGCCATCCAAAAATTGCTAATGTGCTTACTATTACCATAGGTTATTTTGTTTTATCAAACAGATACTTAAACATTCAAATTCTCTATTCGATTGTTTATCACCGTATGTCGTTAATAAATATAGAATGACATCATTGGACAACGGTATCATAGTGAATGATCGTTATAATGTAAAGTCCCACAACTGCTTTAGACTGAATAAAAAAGAAAATAGAATTTGGTGTTAAGTTACAAATACAAAAAATTGACTTTTATTAAAAAATTAATTATATGCAAAAACACTTTTATGGATGCAAATAACAACACACAAAATATAGTGGAAATCGGGATTTATTCCTTATTTTCAAACTTAATACCCAAAATTCCTTTTTTTTATTATAAGTTTCATAAAACACCTCTATAAATGTTTTCAACGAAAATGTAAAATGTAGACTGTAAATATCTGTTGTGTAGAATGTAATTATTTGCAATTCTAACTGCACATATTTGTAAAATAAATATTTGAATAATGCAAATATTTATGATATAGACTATAAATATTTATTTTACAAAAATATTCAAGTGGAATTGTACTATACACGTTGTAGACCGTACACTTTCGCTGAAAATATTAATAATCGTGAAATATATTTTTGATGGGAGGAAGGGCATTTTAAAATTTCTGAAACGTGTTTATAAAACCTTCCCAAAAATATAAGTATATTTTGTGTAATGTTCCTTAAACCATAAACCTTCATTATGAACCATATCTAAAAGCTACCGCTAAAATTATTTAATATACTTCAGATACAAAAAATATATATGGACCAATGTTTCATAAAACACTAATATCTCCTTTTCAAGTGAAGGACATAGCCCAGCTCTTGATTTCTTCAGAAAGTTTTCGATTTCATATTAATTTCGATTATTCCTTAAAGTAAAGCCCATAACTACGAGGACAGGTAATAAAAAAAATCAGGAGAATGCTGGTTCGAAAAAAAGCCCTCCTACTCACTATTCTTTTTCAAATAAAATTTATATTACGATTGAATTTTTAAGCAAATGAATAAATTTACTAGTATAACCGCACAACGGCGGAAAAACCAACCGTTTAGCTATTTGATATCAAAGGAAAGAGTATTTGTTAATTTTATTTATTTATTATTAATTTGATGAAAAATTAACTGCATTTTAGAAAAATGAAAGTAGTTGAAAAAGTGTACATCCAATTATACTAAGGATTGTAAATGTAAGCTAGCTTGATACAAAGGATCTGCTATCAATGTATTAATATGAATCACTTACAGATACATATATACATACAAGTATGGAGGCATGTCCATTGGACATGCGCATAGAAAAACAGTGAGTCCCTTCTATTTTCTTACAATTTAGTAAGTAAGATAGGAGAGCAACATCATTAATTTGTGGTCATCAGCTATCATGAATTACACTTGCAAAAACAAGATATGGAGCATGTAGATAGATCATGCTCGAAGCATCAACTTTAAAGAGCATACAATGTACTTTTTAACGACCTACAAAACTTGATTGATGAAGCTTAACTGCAAAACATAGACTGACCGTTCTATTTAGAATACCACAAGCTTCTACTTCTTTCAGTTCTTAAACACATATATGGAAAATCTTTGTCTTTCTACAAATTGAACAAAACTTATACGAACAATTGAACAATATTCATCATTTTCTTTCCATTGAAAAAAATACATGTATATTACTAAACTAAGAAAAAGAACAAATGCCAAAAAAATCTACATAATGTCAGTGCCAGTAATCTCCAACCAACTTTTGTTGTAAAATCCAAACGATAAATAGAAGAACTAAAGTTTATAGCAAGCTAATGGTGTGCAGCTTTTCTTAATGTAAAAGCACCTAATATTTTAATTTAATCCATCTTATTTAAAAGAGGTAAAACATCAAAGAGATACTTATTCAACTTATGGAACACTTTCCACTATTAACAGCAAAAAGCAAAGAACTAAGTTAAAGGTCTGGAGCGAACATAAATCCTCACATTGTTACACAAGAAGCAATATAAAGTGCAGTATAACATGTTGACACTATCCTATCATATCACCAAAAAATGGTGAGCACAGATTTCTTTAATATAAAAATTTGAAATGGTAGTGGAACATAAATAATGCTTTGAACCAACCATTATAAACAGTCGTCAATATTGCATAAAGGCTTCAACTTATTTTGGACGCTGACGCTGATTTGTTTTTCAAACAAAGAATATCGAGGATAGAAATAAACCTAATTACAAAGAAATGTAGGAAATCCAAGGGTAATATCATTGAGGTGTGAAATACAATAATAAAATCCAAGCAACTTCGCATGTACTTATTATTCCTAAGTCCAGTTCTGATGTGAGATTTCTATTTGTTGAATTTCTATCCATTATCCATTAAGAAAGAACCCTCAGCCACCATTCATCAATGTAGAAAATAATTTTCTCATAATATACCCTTTGATAAGCATAACCACGAAGTAATCTCTATTGTCAATGCTCGTGTGGATGTGCAATCCATTAATAAGATCGGATCTAACGTAAGGCTTTAGCTTAATTTGTCAGCCAATATGCAAGCAACCTCAATCATTACTTCTGTCCCTTGTACATTTGAACACAACATCGCATCCTCCGCATTTGGCCTAGTGGTTCATGATTGTGGGAGTTCCGATTCTTCCAATGATAAGGGAGGTTGAACTGAAAGTGCGCTAATAGTGATGAGCAACTTATGCTAGTTTTCTGCAAGTTTACCAAAATTCAAGAGTCATCTATGAGTGATTTCTCTCATCCATTGATATATGCTTCTGCAAATGACTTGGAAATATGATATTTTATTCATCCGTCTTTTCACAATATACTACTCATTGGAAACAACAGAGCATAACATTAATTATCGAAAATAGTAAAAACTTTGAGCATATCATTTCATTACTCAGTCATTCAAACAAAAAAAATGAAGTTCATCAACTTATGCAGCAAAATTAAATTAGAGATCGGGATTAACTATGTAGTGACACAACTTTAGTATACAAAAGTCTACCTCATCGTAGCAAAAATTTGTGATCTCCTTTTTAATATCAAAAATTTCAGTCGTGATTTCTAAATTTGTTATCGCTCATAAAAGTATAAGTATATCTGATATGCCTTCCAATAAAATGATTATGATAGTGGCGATGTTAATGAATTCTTTATTAGGTACTGAAGACAAACTAACATTAGTAGTGTGGTATTTACTCTATTAAAGCTTAACCTCCGAAGTAATGATTCATTATCTCCATAATTTCCAAACTGAATGCAAGGTTTTGGTAATTTTTATGGTCGCCATTTAAATATATGTGATTTTTTTTCAACAGAACTTCATGCAAAAACCTAGTAATTAGGTTACCCTATGTATATAAGAATTAGCTGAAAACTTTAGCCATATAAATAAATAGCATATATTAATACATCTACATTATTGGTAATACAGATAAGTGCTGGGTTGTTGACAAACCTATATAAACCTCATGATGTATCAAAGCAATAATAGATTAGTAAAATTACAGTTTAAAAAGACTATTGACTCGTCAAGGAAAAATAATACAAAATTAAAGCGTTGGGAAACTATGTATGTACAAAGCAAGGAAACAAAGAAAATGCATCCACTATAAAACTCATACAAATCAGAACTATTTGCTCTGATATATTGTGTTCCCTTGGTAATAATCACTAAGTCATTTAATCATTCATTATTATACAGCGACTATTCCAAATGATTAGTCGTTTCATCAAATAGTTGGACTGCAAAAACCAAATGTTATCGTTTCATAACTTGAGGCATGGACAATGAAATTGGGTAATGGTCACCATCAGTAAACAAATAAAAGTAGGAAAATGCACAAAAGAACTAACATTAGTGAGAGCTATTCAAAGCTCAAATGACTATCCGAACTAATCTTTGTTCATGTCTTCCTTACCAAAGCAATTGTTGGATGCTAATCTCAAATCTGAATTTTGTTATTCCTATATAATTACAATAAACTAAAATTACCGATTGAAAAAAAAATGACGCCATTAAGTATAAAAAATATATAATATATGATACCTAAACTAAATTGGAGGTGGCAAGGCTGCTGTGACACCAGATACTGGTAGGCGGGTCCATGCATCTAGCGGTGGGATAAGGTGCAGTCGTAATGTCGATCTGAGAGTAAGCGATAAATATTTAGGGTTTTGAATGCGTTAATTTGGGAGTGGAGTGGGAGATTAATTCGGTATCTCGATTTCACAACTTAAGGGAAAATTGAAAATTTGAAAGGGAGAATAAGAGAAACAAGAAAATAGGCATAGGGACAAACTTAGAAAAAATATTAGGTTGAAGGACAACAAGTTTGTTTTAAGATGAAGGATAATGTTAGTTATAACTAACATTTTGTACAGTCTAAAACTGAATATAATGCTAGATATAACTAGCATTTTGTATAGTGTAAAAATTGAATATAATGCTAACTATAACTAACATTTGTCCTCAGCTTAAAAATGAAACTTGACGTTATTCGGCCTATTTTTTTTCTTCAAATTTTGTTCTTTTTCCTAATTTCCTCTAAGAGAAAATAGGAGAAATAATTATTATGCGAGATAAAAGGATGAAATCATGTAGTCGAGGAAACATGGGCAGACATTTTGCTTGTTTATTGGGCTTCAGAGTATTTGATTTTGGCTAATGATAGTAAGCAAACCTCCATAACGGTCGGTTTGATACTATTACATTTTTTCAAAGAAAATGATAGAATAACCAAAGCCATAATTCTGTTCAATCTATCAACATTATTGTTGGTGTTGAGTGCTTATCAACATGAGATTTTCAAAATTTGTTTACCACAAACTAATTTTATTACGTAGAAATAGAATATGCTCTTTATTTCCAAATTTAATACTTGAAAAATTATTTTTAAAGCCAAGTTTCACAAAATATCCATGTCAAAGGTTTTAATAAAAATATACATTTTTAAAGTATATATTTGCAGTTTAAAATAGGGAAAATTAATTTAAAGGATAAAAATTTGTATATTTTTTGCCTCAAGGACACGACCTCAATATTTTTACCACAATGACAAATATTCTTCTAAAAATTATTCATAAGGACAAAAATTTTTCAAAATTATTTATTAGGACAACAAAACTGCTACCGAGCTAAAAACTGATACCTAAAAACTGCTATCAGTAACTACAATCTGATACCTATAAAAACTGCTATCAATAACTAAAAACTGATACCTACAGAAAGTTGTCCTTCGGGATAAAATATTAAAGGTCTGTCCTTGAGGCTAAAAAACTGTGAAATTTTGTCCTTGACAATAATTTCCTGTTTAAAATATAAATATTTACAATTCTAACAACGTATTTTCGTAAAACGAAATTTGCAGTTTGGATTACAAATATTTAAAACGTAGAATGCAATCTTGCAAGGTGGAATCTAAATTTTATATTTTACAAAAATATGCGAACTGCAACCATTTGTAGTGTAGAATGCAAATATTTGCAGTTCTGCTGCACTGCAAATATTTGTCGTTCTGTTCACAAATATATGTCGTTTAAATTGCATATTTTCGATAGAACATTTAAAGGGGCATTTCGTAAAACCTTTTTCAGAAGGGGACAAAAGTGAATTTTGAAACTTTCGAAACATGTTTGAAAAGATGTCCATTTTATTATTATTTGTCTAGACGAATATAACGGCACACGCTTCGCTTTGTACATGGAGATGCACATCCTTCGTGCACGAAACTAATATTTTGTGCAATGGAAAATGATTTACACAACTTTGAAATTACAACCATATTTTAAAGAAAAGACATAGAAAACATTTCAATTTTTTAACCATCAAAAAGCATAATTGTCCGATTTCATTAAAGATCAATAATTATAGTATTTTATTTAATGTTCAATAGCGATAATGATATAAAAACAATTTTTTTTTTTCAGATCAAGTTTAAATTTTGACTCATGGAAAAATGTTTGATTTATAAATCTGGATTTATAAATCTGCTCAACTATTTTTTATTCTGCCTAGCGACATTTTGAGTAGTTCTTGTTTATATTGAAAATGTGTGATTCAACTGTATTACGTTGACATTTTCACTTTACAGCCCAACACTACAAAATAAAGAAAATATCCGGTCTACCTACCAACTAATTGACCTTTTCACTGGGGAAAAACAGGAGATTTGATTTGAGTTCCGGTCCATTTAGCAAAAGTAACGCGCTCCAATTGCAACCTGGTCAGCTACGTTTTATCAAAATAACGGGTCTATTTAGCAAAGTAATGGTTAACCGATCAGCGTTCCAGTAATTCTATATGCAGGGTGTTCAGCCTCGTTTCAGGACTTCAACGTAATTTTCCTCTTAATTTCCAAAGCAAAACTTGTTCTTCTAGTTTAAAATCTTTGCTTTGCTTTGCTTTGCTCACCAAACAATAACCATTTATTATTCGTCTCCTTCTTCCAATACTACTTGTTCCTTTCATCGAGATAGTTTTTCTTGTTTCGAGGTAAACATCAAAGTCTTTCAGTTTATACTTGTGATAATTTCACCCTTTTTATTTTGCTGTATAATTATCGTTAGTGGGTATCCGTATTCTTAGGTATTGCATACCCATTTGATGAATTAAAGAATATTATCTTGTTATTGCAAGTCTTTCGAAGTGTTTTCGAGAGAAGTTGGGTACCCATCTTGTGCACTGAACTGATTTGGTTATATTTGTTTACAAGTTTTTATGCTGTAACCATAATTTCTATTAACGAATGCCTCGAAGCTCGGTTAATGTTGTTATTTGTAAGATTGAGTTGCTGTATTTACAATCTGTTTGGGAACAACTTTTACTACAACTACTTAAAATAGTTTAAAGTTACAGCTTTTGTGTTGATTCGCATGAATATGAGATAGTAGAAGTGTTTGGATATAAGTTGAAATGCTGGTTAATTTACTTGTAAAAGATACAAAATGAAATAAGCTAGTTATATCGTATTGATTTGTTGGCAAAATCAAAATTTTATGTTGTTAACAAACATATAAAAGTTACATAAGTAACTTATAAGTTATTTTCCTCATAAGGTGATGTAAAAAACATCTATGTTGGTGTTTCTTTGAAAGCATCTCATTAGTTTGTGACCATTCATTTTGAGCCCTACCATTCACAGCACCATATGCACTATAAAACATCCATTTAAAATAAAATAAAAAAGTCCGATTAACAAAACGAGCTGTAGATTGGCGACCATAGCAATTGACATCCTAACTTAATCTCTGAATGATTGTGATGAGCCAAAAAAACAGTTTAACTGGCAATACAAATTGGATGTGATGCATAACTCATACACCAATATAAAGTGAATGTAACATATTGTTCGATCTGTAGTAGGTTCTGCTATGATCTTCAAATAAACGTGGTTAGCAAAAGTATATTTTGGATAAGTATTATGAATGGATTTTTTTTAGGGGAAAATTGGTTCCGCCCTTCATTTTCAGTTTTGGTTCGTGAAAAATTCTCCCAAAAACATGTTTTAAATTACACCCCTATTTTTAATTTCGATAAAAAAAATTCATTTTTTCTTTTGAAAATTAAATATTTACATTAATAGTATGTTTTTATGATTAAACATCCTTTTTAGACCTTTTTTTTAAAAGTGCAAATATTTGCAAAGAACTCTGCAACTACCCAAAACTTCAAATATTTGCCGAGTTCTTGAAAAATATTTGAAGAGTTCTCCGCAAATATCCTGAAACCTAAAATAGAGGTTTTTTTAAAAGCCTGTTTTTGAGGAGGGTCGGCTGTGTATTTTGAAACTTAAAGACGGTGTTTTTACGAAAGTTCCCCGTTTTTTTATTCTAAATGTAAATTGCAATGTTCTTTATTTTAGCCAAATTTGGACAGTTTTATTGAAATCCTTGCGTAATTTAGTTTTTGTATTTATCATATTGGTTTAATTTAATGAATGACACTGTTATATTGCTAGGTAGTGTTAATGTGATAATACAGATATGTATTTGGGAAGTTAAGTTGGTATTTTTTTAGAAAATATCGGCAATCACATATGAAATATGTGCCAGTCTGTACAAACTCACCACAATTTTTTGGTTTTACCTATTTATAAAGTTGCTTGGGATTTTTGAACATGCTAAGTCAGGATCCCACCTGTCTAGGTTTTGTTTATTCATGTCCCATTCTAATTTCCATTTTGCTCAGTGTAAGATAGGTGACCACCTTTGTTCATGAAAATTTGGCTACTTATTTTGGAATGCTAGAACTGACATTTAGAATGACCATCGGCTGCGAAATTTATTATAGAAAAGCACAATATGCAACAATGGATACATTAATTTTTATCTTTACATATTTTTAACATTCATTTTTTATAATGGAAGAGCCTTGAAGTCCTAATAAGGCACCAAATCTGAAAGGTTGTCCTTATGATTAAGAAATAAATTTTGTGTTTTGATTTATTCTTTATGTCAAGCAGCACTCTATGTGTTTTTGAAAGGTGCATAAGTTCTTCTGAACAATACTCTATTTTATTTTTATCAGTTTTGAGTATGGTTCTTGTAACGCTGCTATAAAGTCTCTGTAATGGCACTTAATGTAAAAAATGAGTCTTCAATCTTATTATGAGCAAATTATGAGCTAGAAAAGTTCAAATCATGTTTTTAAGTTTCAACTATAATGTGACACAGATAAATTTTCTGCTCAGGACGATACTGTTTTTTGATTTTACTCTAATCGTAAGACCTATTATTTTTGAATAAATCATTGTACTCTTAGCATTTGGTATAGCATAATCTTCACACTGAACTGGATTCAGTCCATAAAAAACGACTTGAGCGATTTAAGTGAATTCCAATTGTGTTATATGTCTCGATGTATACTTAGTTCTCCCATTTATACTTTTAGATAAGTTCATCAGAAGCAATGGAGGCGAAAACCAAAACTTTACAGCAGCTTCCTAGAGAAGATAATGAGTATGCAAGGCTAGTCGTGTCTGGTGATAATACAACAATTGATGTTGATGTTCCACCACCTCCTCAAATATCGAAGCATAGATCTTTATCATGGTGGATAAAGTTTTTACTTGGCAGCATATTTATGACTTTACTTATTTTGCTCACCATAAAATGGGGGGTTCCGTTCACCTTTGAGAAGGTATAACCTGTTATTTGCAATTAGTTGAACTTGCATTGTATTGTTATATTGTATTATCTCAGATGCACCTTCATTATTTTCCTGATTAAGTCAGAACAATTTTTTGTTGAACCTACAACTTTTGTTCCCATGTGTCTGAATTTTTGTTCTCATTTACATGTCATTTACACTCTATTTACATTCTGAACAACTAACGGTTGCAAATCTCATTTGTTTTGACCGAGATTCTTGTAGAGAGTTTGATATGGTTGAAGAATGTGAAAGAAGATATGTTTTGTATTTATGATGGTTTCACAAATGTGAAGTACATAATCTGTCCCTTGTATGCAAAGTTCTACTTTTAACTTCTTGAAATTGTCACACTATATTACGTGTGTTAATGGAGATTTACTACCGAAATTAGGTCTGGTCGACATAATTGGGAATATTATATTGTTGAACAATAATATTGTATCATTCAATTTTACTTCCACAGGTAAACTTGTTTAGCATGTTATCGTATGTTATTCCATGAATATTAACACATGGAGACTGTAAAATCTGCTTGCAGATACTCATGCCAATTATGCAATGGGAGTCAACTGCTTTTGGACGGCCAGTTCTAGCACTTGTACTCATTGCTTCCTTAGCTTTATTTCCAGTAATATTGGTACCTTCTGGACCTTCTATGTGGCTAGCTGGAATGATATTTGGATACGGTCTTGGATTTGTTATTATTATGGTTGGAACAACTATTGGCATGGTGTTACCCTATCTGATTGGCACACTGTTTCGAGAGCGTATACATGTAAGCCCTCGACTTTTAAATCAACTATACATGATGTCAACTTAACTTTGATCATTAACCACATCATTATTTAAGATTTTGGTTGTGATTGTGAACGCAATGGTCAATAGAAGGATCCAGTGACATGCTCTGTGACTAACTAGTAATGTGACTATGCCCTGGTAGTATCAAAGTTTTGTATTCTATTTCATTGTGCCGTAACAACTTTGATGAAAGCTAAAGACCCATTCGCTTTTTATTCTCAAATATTACAGTAAGTTGAGCTATTGCAATGGTACTTTAATCATCACCTGGTTAATTTTATTTATACAACTGACAGACATGATGTGCGTATATATTCTCCGTGTTTATGATATTTAACTCAAATTTACTCAATCTACATCATGGTATAATATGACATTGAAAAAGGATTTAACTTGAATTAAATTTACCCATTTTATATCAGAGTATAAAATATAAATTAAAAAAAGATGGACAAAACATCAACTTTTTGCTCACATATACAATTTTCATTCAAGACTACGAACTTCTTTAAAAGGGCGGTAATGACTAATTTTGTTGAAAGAAAATACTTAGTTATTGTTGTACGAATGTATATATAAATAAAAAATTATAAGAATGAAGTGCTAATCATTCGTTGAAATGTTCAAATTTCGAGTATTAGTTATAATTAACACAAACATAGATGGAGTAGTGGTAACTAAAGTGGGCAATTTTTGTAGTTTGAAATAATCTCATTTATTCTTCAATTTACCAGTAAACAATACATCAAAAATGTGCAATTGATTTACAAATTATTTAATAATACTAAATATCAACACAATTTTTGTATGAGTTCAGACGCATACAATATGCATTAAATCAATATGAAGAACCCTCCAATTGGTCAAGCAGTGTTAATTTTTGGCAACTAAACTGATAAATGTATCAATTATCATGCAATGCGAGGTTCATCTATTTTGTTGGCAGATTTATATGGATGAATTATCTGTTGTTTTATAAATTGTCAGTTCCTTTGACAATTGGTTTTTGAATTCAGTTACTCTAACAAGTAAATAAATTGATAATTCATTTAACAATTGGTTTTTGAGTTCAGTTACTCTAACAAATAAAATTCTAAAATGCTCAAGGGCGGCAATCTTCAATAATCTTTTTATTTCATATTGTTTATCAAGCTAAAGTTATCCTAGTTAGCAGGAATTATATTTGATCTGACTTGCATATTTACGCACTCAATTTGCCATTGAGAAAGAATTTTAGAAAGCTAAATATGCTGAACAAAAGAACCAATAATAAACAATAAAGTGCATTTTGCTAGGAAAAGGATGAGAGAGAGAGAGAATAATAGAGAGGCTGGAAGAACCATATAACATGAAAAAGAAGGTAAAGGTACCAAATGAATAATCCAGCTTTTGTTTTATAAGCTATATAGGGTTATGTAATTTAATACTTTCTTTTTTTTTTTCATTTTGAAACTACATGCATTTACATTATTTATACTAGTAAACCGGGTCGTGCAACAATTTACATCATTTACTGTATGCAGTTCTAATTTACATTGCTTACGTCATACTACAGTAAATAATAATCAATTAAGTCCAATAAAAATTATAAAGAGTAAGTTTGATGTTTAAAAAAGACACCGTTAAATTTTATAGAACTAATTACCTTTCTTAAAAGTAGAGATCATGAAGGAAATAGTTCCTCCCTCTGGCACCATAAAGGCTCCATAGAATCTAAATCGAAAATGGCAGTGGTGAAGGGTGACTACTCAGAAGAGTTTGTGGTTGAGAACATGTAACGGCCTGCTATTTTGGACTATTCGCATCCGCACATGTCGGACTTGAATAATTCAAAATACCGAATTGTTAATTTAAATTTGGCAAAACTGAACATATACAGTAAATAAATAATCACAGATCACAGACACTAATAAATGCAGCGGAAACAAAAGATAGTAGTTCATGAAGCTACTATATACATATCAGAGTTAAATAAGGTACAACAGAAGTCTCGACTACAATAGTCAAATACAATATCAGAAAATATCACTGGAATCAACTGAATATCTGAAAGCTGGATAGATAGCTGAATCTCGAAGCGAGGCTCCAACTCCACAGACGAGTCTCAAAAGCTGAACCACTCAGTCTGACCCGAGTGTAAAGCAAAACACAAACACTCGAGTCAGGATTAACATTCTTATATCAATAAATCTAACTCAAGCGAAATAACAACTGAAATACAAATAACTCAAAGAATGTTTGGAATAACCATCCTTTAAGGATCTGTTAAACTATCTACTATGTAGTAATATACGCTAAATAGATAATGCCTATCAGTAATATAAAGTATCAAAATAGTGTTAAGGCGTTACCATTATCCCCCTTAACACATTTTATATAAGCGTCTAGTCTATACAGCACTGTAAACTCCACCGTAAACTAGTGTGCTATCAGGGAGTACTCCATAGGTATGACACAAAACAAATCGTAGTGGTCGCGTATATTGATACGAGTATGACAAGACACATGAGGCAATACACAAGATAGTGAAACTACCGTTTGTCTGATCCAGACTGGTGAGAACGCATCGCCGCAATGATCGCAACACCGCGAAACAGCACTCCCAAAATTTCGAGGGTGCACACCAATTAATAACAAGTAATGAGTAGTTTACGAAGAAGTGTGTTGGCTCGAGGTGGCTAACCCCATTTGGCCCGGCACGGCTCCTGTTTTAGTCATCTCCAATTTGACACAAGTGTCAAGGCTATCCATTATCGTTCTCTTTTTTCAGTCATCACGTACATCATTCCAACCATTTCATTCTGGATCACACTCCGCGTATAGTTATTAAAGTGGTTTTCGGTTTAGATAGAGAGTATGTCCATAACCGATCCCGGTTTTTTTAATAACTTTCGTAATTATTACATCGATTGGTCGTTTAATAAATTTCAAAACCAAATCAATTTGAATTTGTACACCATCATTCCATTTGTCTTTCTATATCAATTTCCATAATTTACGTTTCAAAACTTCCAAATTACTATTTCAAAATCTTATAATTCAATTTCAATTTTTATTTAAAACATTTCAAATATTGATTCAAGTTCGTATATAAATTTCATTTCGTAATCATTTAAATTAATTTAATTTAACATTCAAATCAATTTAAATTCATTGATCGATTTCATTTAATATTCGTTAAGTTACTTTATCATTTAAAACAATTTCTATTTAATTTCCAATTCATTTAATCAATTACTTAAGTTCAACTCCATTATTTCAAAACTTACAAATTGAATTAAATTATATTCGACAAATCAAATTCTTTAAATTTCAAGTCTTACATTAATTTCAATAAATCACATTTTATTTCTTGTTGAAGAAATTCGATTTCACTTATTTACTAATTTAATTTAAACAAATTTTCCAAAACCTAATTATTACAGAACTCAATTTCACTTATTAAAGAAGTTCGATTTCAATTATCAAAGAATTCAATTTTATTTAATTATTAAATAATTCAATCTCATTAAATTATAAAATAATTTCAAAACTTAATTATTAAATAATTTCAACACTTAATTATTAAATAATTTCAAACTTAATTCAATGAATTTACAACATTCCTTTATCAACACTTTGTTAATATTTTTGTTCAAATCATTAAATATTAACATTCTAAATTCCACTAGAATTCAATTTCAAACTACAATTTAAGACCTTTATTATTTCATTCAAATAAAATCTTTATCTTTATTTATTTAATTTTAAAATCAAATTATTTGACCAATTGGGTTTTATTCAATTTCCTATTCTAAGTCAATTGTTTATTTGGGTATTTATCATTTCAACCTGATTCCATTTCAATTTAAAAATCAAAGCATAGCAAAGGGAACTTGCAGTGTGATAACTGGGATGGTGTCAAAATAAATAAACAAGCAATAACAAACATTAATAACAATCCAATAGTTTATTTAAATAATCCCGAAATAATCGTATTAATTTACATTTGTTGTTTATGCAAATTAATATAATTATTTCTAGAATCTACACTATCATTTCATGTAGATTAAAGATTATTACACTATTATTTTATGCAGTTCTACACTTGACATTTATTATTCGATTTCATACTATATCAATTTATACCACATAAATTTAAATGGTTCAAGGTGTAATTAACCATATTTCTACATGTCAAATAATTTGAACATTTAAAGGGGTCATATTATATAAATTCTATCTAAGCAAATTCAACACATATATCAATTTCAAATTGTTAACTTCTACGTCAATTTCAGTTGTAAATTATTTATCACTTCATATATTATCAATTTAACGTCCAATATCAACATCAAACAATCAATCATTTATCAACCAAACTGGATTATCATCGTATAAATAACATATAATGGTGTCAGATGTTACAGGTGAACTGATACAGGTAATAACATATATAACAGTGTAAATAACTAACAACAGCATATTTCAATTGTCGTTTCAATTGAAATTAAATTTAATAAATAAAAGAACATTAATCGTGAGTGATCGCTCACCTTTCGAGACTAGAGAAATTTGAGACGGAAATGAGCTACGAATCCAAAACACGGTGAGATGGGCATAAATTTGATGAAGAAAACAGGCACGACGGACCGAAGGCTGATGAAATGGGAACCGATAAACGAATCGGAATCAGTTTGATAAAATAGATGGTATGAATGAACCTATATGTATAACTATATATATAAATCACATTTTAAATTTCCAACCCATATTGAATTATATATATAAACCAATATAGTTTACAAGCGTCTTAAAACTATATATATCTATATAAAATCAAGTTTTTTTTTAATCAATATTTGAGAATATACAGCAGTGTAACAATATTTGAGATTATACACATTTACACGTTACTTAAAATAAACTAATATATGAATACCCGCAACGTATAAAGACAAAATATATTGCACCCTATGATATAACAATACACGGTCCATATGACCGCTCATACAACCAAGTACTGATAGTACAGATATCAAAATACGTTAATGGAAGTAGACTGGCATAATTCAAAATATCTCATATTTTCAGTTAAGATAATCATAATAGCTGCTAAGCCTTACTCAATTTTCCTGTTCACTTGCACATTTCTGAAGATAAATCAAAGACAGTTAAATTCAATGTCTGCAGTACACGCTATATTTTATAAAACTATAAAGCTATATAGTATAACATTATGTATATATTATTTCATAAATAAAAATCCATATTCGAAATAAAATCTTTGTATATACATGTATATATATATATAATCAATATTAAATATATATAGTTTATAATAAGGGAAACCAAAATCTGGCGTATGCTTCAGAAATATAGGAAACCACTTTTCTGAAAACAACTTACACAAACTGACCAATATTTAATCTGTATATATATATACAAACTTTATATTCTCATCACTGGTTAAATCGTATATTTTCCAACGGCAATGAATTTGAAAACAAAATGACTAGGAGAAGCTTATATATAAACTAATATCCAAGTTACAAGCGTTAAAACCAATGTTTATTTTAAAGTCAAGATGAAATCCAGCATAAACATGTTGTAACCAAACGGAAAAAATAATGTAAATAGGTGCGTACGGTCCACATATTCTTGTATAACTTTCATATTTTAATCACAGCCAGATTCATACGAATCTTATATATATAAGTCTTACAAAACTTTGCATATAGAAGCAACAGATTAAATATAACTAACCTATATTTTACAACTAAGAAAAACAAGGAGAAGCACGACATGGCACTGAGAGAGAGGGCAGGACGAGATTTCTGAAGGGCGGATATGCCATGGCGAGGCCGAGACTCGGGTAGAATGATGCAGCAGAGATGATCGGTGGGGTGCTACTGAATGGAGGCGGAGGTCAGAGGGTAAGGCACGATGAGGTGATGGGTTTGCGTGAGGCGGAGGATGGGTGAAGTTCCGGATGCTGACGTGTGCGGCGGGTGTGTTTGGGTTCGGTTGCAACTATTGCGGAGAGCAGGGAGGGTACGGGTAGGCCGGAGGCTGCTGCAGTCGGGGCGGAGCAGAGGCGGAGTGTTGCATACGTCGGAGTTTGGGTGGAGGGAAATTTGAAGCGGTGGCTTGTGGTTGCGGCTGCCACGTTGCTGCGAGGGGACGAGGTCGGGTGAGTCGTGTGGAGGCGGGCATTGGAGAGAAGGAAGGAAAAAAAAAGAACTCGGTTCTGGAGGAAGAAGTAAGATGAAAAAGTGACAGCGCAAATTTTAAAAGGGAAGGAAGAAAACGTGCATGCTCTGATTACTTTCTTTGCAGAGTATTATTTTTTTGTTTTTCTTGAACGGATGGCATAGTAAAGGTAGGCATCTGAATTCAAAAAAAAAAAATGCTAACGACTATTGAAATTTTCAACGGTGGAAATTGAATAGCCACAAGAAACCAAAAGGTACGAAACCGGTATCGATACGGCAACCGTTTTTGTAGATTCTGCTGTGAACAGGGCTTCAAAACCCAGAAATAAATATATCGTAGAGATCAGCACGACGAGACAATCAAAACGGTGTATGGATATCAGTGATACAATTGAATTATAAAAAATTCGAATTTTCTACTAACGGAAAATGCAGCAAAAACGCAACAAAATAAGATTGAATGAGCTAAAGAAGTCCGAATTTGGAAAAACGAAAAATGACATCTTGCGCAGAAGATGGTTTAGAATTTTTCTATGTAAAAATATTCAGGTTTTGAAATATTTTATTTTCATCAATTACTAACTGATTAAATTGAAATAAAATTACACACGAAATAAACTTTCATATTTTCAGATGAAAATTTACAGTTTGCTATGTTCAATTAGGCGTATTTCAAATATTAAATTTTTATTTCAAAATTTTATCGTTTACAATTTCTCAAAATTTCAATTAAATATATTAATAAAACAAATAAGAATTATCGAAAATTTACGGGTCGTTACAGAACATGATATAAAATGTGCACCAATAATTTTTTATATTTGGTAAATATTAGTATACCTAGTACTTTTTTTGATATATATTTCTTATTTTTACATTTGACCACATTTTCGAGTTTGTCTGTAAGAATTACCAAATCATGGTTCAAACCAAAATTCATTGGCCTCCCAAGACCATTGTTTGACGATCTATGGACTTCAGTGAATTGCGATAAATTGTTATATTTGATCCATTGATTATTGTACTTAAGATGAAAAGGAAATGGATTGGTTTCTGCATGATGGTTTAGCTACCCTATATTATACTAAAATCAGGGACAAAAAAGGTTTGTAATACTTTATGTTGCTAAATTACTGCAGGCATGGTTGAAGAAGTGGCCTCAACAAGCAGCTGTTATTAGGCTTGCTGGAGAAGGGAATTGGTTTCAACAATTTCGTGTGGTCACACTTTTTAGGATATCTCCATTTCCATACACAATTTTCAATTATGCCATTGTGGTGACAAGTATGAAATTTGGACCGTATATATGTGGTTCAATTTCAGGAATGATACCTGAAGCTTTTCTCTATATATACAGGTCTTTACCCCTTCCTTATCATAGCTAACGCCTTATCAGAATGAACATCAATTATAATCAGTATTCATGCTTGTCTTCACTTACAATTTGACATCTAATTTCTCCAAAAATAAAATATAATGTGTGACAATTCTCAACCACCTAAAATTGATTGTAGTAAATAATTACACTCAGCAAGCATTATGTGCAGATAACATATATCTGAGTATTGTCGCATAAAAAGTGCATGTGTTGAAAAGCAGTTTTGATGTCATGATAAAGCAAATCAGTATGTTTCTTTTGCTGTATTTATTCCGAGGGAATGTTAGTGTTATGGCGATCCTTTTCAGACTCTCACATATCACGAAAACTAAGAAGCGTTATACTAGAGGTTTTCTTTTGATCTAGTACATAGCGAATTAATGAAGAATACTCTAAGGGAGACTGCATCCTTGAAATGCTTTAAACAACTATTTAAGGACCCAAAGAGTGCAAATGCTTTAGCTGTTCATTTTGCTTATAAATAAACTTTATTGTGCACTCTAAATTAATAAATATGCTTGGGTTTTTCTTGTTTAGTCCTGAAAATAAATTTTTATTTTTCTCATGATTCATAGTCATATCTATGTTTGAATGCAGTGGAAGATTGATTCGGACATTGGCTAATATGCAATATGGAGATTACAAAATGGGGACAGTAGAAATTGTGTACAACATCATATCGTTTGTAATTGCAGTAGCTATAACGGTTACTTTCACAATTTATGCAAGGAGAGCTTTGGATGAACTCAAAAAAGCAGAAGCTAAGGCTGCTTTGGATTTATCAATAGATACAGTAGAACTTGAAAAGCTGCCGCCTGAGCAATTATGAACTTTATAGTCTTCGCTACATTTTGATATATAGGATTGACACGTTACTTCTAATTCAGTTGATGAAAATGAAAAAGAGTATGCTGTAAACTAGTTGAGGCCACTCTTAATGATGTAAATAGTGAGTAGAGTTCTCCGATTTGTTCTCTGAATTTGTTTATATTCAAATATCCTGTAAAAAACTGTTTACCAACTCTTTTGATACAACCCTCTGGGTATTTAACATGTGTAGAACATGACAAAACAATACATTTAACAAAAATTAAAATACATATAAAGTTTTGATACAGTGGGACATAAGGCTATATCGTACATGACATAAGTTAAAGTTCTGAAATATATATACATTGAAATATATATCAAAAATAGAATATGATAACACATGACACAAGGCTACATCCTGCATGACATAAGTTAAAGCAAGCTGTATCAAAATTTTGATACAGAAAGACGTAACCAAACAAGAAAGAGGTGTAAGCAATCAATCAATCGAGCTTCATTTTAAAGATTGAGAAGGGAATTGTACGGGTACAACAATGCAATCCTACTTAAGTTAATATATGTCGATAAGGTAATCACAAGGAATAAACCAGTACTTGCTCACCTTATGCTTGAAACATAAGATAACCATGTGGGCAAAATATAAACCATCTACACTGGTTAACCATATCTTATCTTATATTATATGTATGGTACAGTAGATATATCTCAATATATTTTACCTTTTTCTTGTAATTTTGGAATTAAAAACTCCTCTCTTCTTGACGCCCGATATATTTTTAAGCAATACCTTTTTTGAATCCTAATAACCTTATTTTATCCATTATATTTTATAACCATCCCACTCTCCTAGACTCACTCTATTCCAAAACAAGATCCAAATTCAAACTTAGTTAACCTTACTTTTACTAACGTATTTTAAAATTTTGTTCTGCGTTTTCAAATACTTTTGACAATCTTAGTAAGGACACAAAAAAAGTATGATAAGCAAATAATCGTAACATCATTAATGATAAATGCTAATACCATGCAATAATTAAAGACCTTGATAAATATAGTTCTATTTTAATTTATTTTGTTAATTTACTCTATGGTGTATTTTTCAAAAAAAACAAACAAGCAAGCAGATTCAATAATCGATTTTCTTTTTCTAACCCATTATGCATAAAGAGAACTCAATTTGTTAGACTCAACTACCATTACAATTTTTTTCGTACTTATTTTGAATAAACAATCATGATCTATTCACAAATTTCACTGCATCTAATTTTTGAGTTATAAACATTATTGACAAAATAACATATTTTCAAACACTATATACGACTAATAAGAGGAAAAACCGTCAAACTAATAAATAAACTACACCATATATGTAATAATAAATAGAAGAAATTAGTTTAAAGGAAAAATCGAAGGCCGATTTTAGTCCGAAGGACACTGAATGCTATATTAATATAGCACTGGATAAACAAAATGCTATATTAAACTAGCATCAAATAAACGAAATGCTAAATTAAACTAGCGTCGAATAAACTACACTAAAAGAACTAAAATAGCATTCATTTTCACAATTAAAAAATTGTCAAATCAATATATCATTACTCATGTATAATGCTAAGTTCATATGGTCATATACATATATAATGTTGATTCATATATCATTCATTTTCTTAGTTTATATAACATCCATTTTATCTAAATGGTATATTAATATATCATCGGTGTTTTTCACACTAATTTTTAAAACTTGTATCTTTTATTCTAAAATATTATCGAATTGTAATAAATTTAGTACCAAAATTTAATGATTAAGAAATCTATTAACTATTTAGATTCTAAAATATAATGTTTATTTTAAATTCATTTCCAAAAAATGAGCGATCATTTCAAGGAGGAAAGCAATCATATAATTTTACTTCACACTTAGAAAATTTAAACAACCTCTTACAACAAAAAAGAAAAGAATCCCCTCCCAAACCAAAGACTGTAGTCTAAAGTATAATAGTAAAACCAAAAGCTGGAGAAGCAAGCAAAATAAGCTATATCATCCATTGAACCACAAAACATGATAGTCTATACATTAAGGGTGGGCGCGGGTCTGTTTGGTGCGGTTTGAAGTCCAAACCGCTTCTGCACCGCATCAGACGGTTAATCAAAAATAAAAATCATTATACTAATCTTTTAAACGGTTCGATTTCGATTCGGTTTGAATGTAATACGGTTTGATTTCGGTCCGATTTGGTTTGAACTCATATTAAATATTAAATATGAGAATTACTTCCATCAACAGTCAATTTACCAACAATCAATTTACAAAAGCAACTGTGTGAAACTTTACACTTAAATGATTAAACACACAATGTTATACTGAAATAAAAGATTAGTTCTTAACTGTATGAATATTTAAATTTGACATTTAGCTACAAAGGAGATTTTTTTGATAGATTTACCAAACATCAACATTAATCAATGCACAATCATCAAAGAAAATGACTAGAATTTTTTTTATAATTAGCATTTATCAAAAAAATGAGATGAAAAATATTATAGCAAAACTATAACTTCTTCCTTTATGACAGCGAATATTATTAATATAATAACATACGCTAAAAATTGAATATACATCGGTAGAATCTAAACTAAATAGGAGCTGTTTATATTTTTATCATAAGATTACTAGTGCAGGTATTTGGTTCGGTCTAATTTAATATGCATGGTTCAATCGTCCAAACCGCAACCAAACCGTATTGATGCGGGTCGGTCCAGTTTGGGGTATTTGCTTTAGTTAGAAGATCCGGTGCGGGTTTCCGCACCGTTTTTGCGGTTCGGTGTTGGGGGTTCCCGTATAACATTGCGGTTTATGCCCACCTTTGCTATATATATGAGTGTGTGAACTCCAAAAAATATACCATATATTCTACTAATATAAACAGTAGAAGCGGAGCAAACAAAATAGAAACATAGAAGCATATCGACCCCAACTCCGAGGTGAGCCGAAAGTAGGGAGTTAATCACAATAATACAATGTCAACAATTTGGCTGCATAAATACATTTGCATGAGTAGATCAATCCACAATAATCATTAAAACTGACAAGCTCAAAGAAAACATGAAAACAACGCATAAATATGTGTATAATCGAATGACTATTCACACACACATATATCATCAAAGTAAATCGTAAACATATAGTATAGCATAATTAATTTTCCATCAAAAGAAGAATGTTTGAAGGGTTATCGCTATTGAAAGTATTTAATAGGTCCTTGCTTGAGGCCATATTGAGTCTTCCGTTGCTAAAAGATAATCTTTACATTTGAGATGTCAATGCGGCTTTTTTATCTTTTTAAGAAATTCCTTGAAGTAAACATGTTTGGCTAAGTTGAAGCTAGAATTTGCAACTCTTTTATAACTAATAAGCACAATAGCATAGGTCAGATTATCAGAACGAATAGTAATGAGATTGAATATTGTTTGGTTTCTTTCAAACCATAAATACCAGCAAAAAATAGTGAATATAGTATCAAGTAAGAGTCTATAGTCTTTAGTATCTAAAAATCTATATTTATTCCAGTATTTGTCACAGTTTAGTTGAAAGTTGGTCATGTCATAATAAAAAAAATTCAGTGTTTGTACAAGAATAAAGTTATCTAATGGCCAGTTGAAATATAAGTGCATTATACTTTATAGGTTTAAGTTGCAAAAAATACATTTTTATGTGTGAGTAATTTTTTAAAGAAATTTGTGAACTTTCTTGTTTAGGATTAGCCACATGTGCAGTTTTTTTTGGAAGAAGCATCAACTTTCCAAATTAATTTAAAAATAACCGATCTAGTCGTCGAGGAACTTAAAAAAATTGTACATTGATTTTGAAGAAAGATATATTGCTATTTTCTCAACCCTAAGTCCTAATGTTTATCATTATCTATATTATAGTATTAAATTTAGTGCAAAGCGATACAAATTGGGTCAGTGCAATACCTTCAAGAACACAGTTAAAGTTGAAGTTCCTTAAAAATTCATTATACTGATTAAAAACCTCAGAAATTATGCATTTTTGAAATTATAGATATCAAAAAGTTCTTTGTAATCAACTCTAAGAGGAATAACTGAAATGTAGCTATCATGTCAAAAGAATGTATTATTGTCTGAATTAATTATATTGTTAATCCTCAGCTTAAAAATATTTAATTATATTAAAATGAATTTTCAAAGATGAGATATGTTGCTAGCGTTAGATACGATATGGTAAAGGTTATAATTTCCACTATAGAATTGATTCAAAATCATTATTTGATTTATTACTGCTAAATTTCCAAAGTCATTTTTCAAGTAAAGACATATTGAAGTTATATAGATTTATTATTCCTAAACTCCCTTCCTCCTTGGATTTACAAACTTTTTCCTAATTTACAAGATAGCATATACTACTACATGAACTATCCTCATTCAAAAGGAATTGGAAGAGCTGATAGAAAGGAAATAATAAGAATTAATCTATCTAAAAGATGGAACTCAGTGCACGAGGCTCCTGCACGATAGTGGACTCTGAGGAGGTTAATAATGTATGCAGCATTTCCCTCGCATTGCGAAGGGACTGTTTTCAGACTCGAACCTGTACGTCCATATCACCGTACGGGTGACCCAACAGTTGTGTCAAGTCTCCACCTCAAGAACTAATCTATCTGCGCTAGATAATACTCTACACTTCCAGTTTGACAATTGCATATTAATTTTGTTAATTATTAATTATCAATCTTCCCTTTTAAGATTCTTCGATCTAATCTAGAAACCTAAGTAACGAATATGAAACTTTATAACATTGCAACTTAGCATATTTGCAATAAGATTTTCAATGTTGTCCACATATTTAAAACTAAAATAGGGCTCTTTTCAAAATTTATCTTTAGTCCCAAAGTAATTCAAAACTATATAAAAATAATTTGAAGGTCATAATGTAGCGACGTAAATGCAAGGGTAAAAAGTACGGTATCTTCTATAAATTATAATACCAAGAGACCATTGTTAGTGATATCATTATTAACACTATTAAGGAGCTCGTTTGAGATAGATAGCTTAAAGATCCTATTCCACTGTAAAGTTGAATAGTAAGGGTGACAAAAGATCACCCTCTTTAAACCCATATTTAAATTGAATTTTATTTTCTAATATCCAATTAACCATTATACTCGAGTTTTCGGGTTTTTACAAAATCATAATCTGACTTATCCATCTAAGACTAAAACACCTGGTCATTAACATACCTTGAAGAAAATGTCAACCAATAGAGTCAAAAATCTTTGAAAAACAAGTTTAAAAGAGCATATGTGGTGTTATTTATACAACAATAATTTATAGATTATTACATTACGGGGATGTTATATAATAAAAAATTGTGTTATATCATCTAAGGTTATTCATTTTAGTGCTTAATGTATTAGCTAAAATCGTTGAAATACTTTTAAGAGAGTAATTTATTAGTAAAACCGCCTATATCCTTTGCCTCTAATGCATCCGCTTTTTTATGAAATAAAATTGCATTAGCAAAGTTAAATCTTTCTAATTACAAACTATTATTATAGAGCTCATTTGAATATTTTAATTAAGTTGTATTATAAACATGCCAAAATTTATTATATAACAACACAGGGAATCCATTCAGTCCAGACAACTTGTCGCTAGCATATCATTGATAGCCTTGAAGGTTACCTCTTCCAAGAATGGATTGTCTAGAACATCTAAACCAATTCATGAATTTTCAGGATGAAAATCATTCCACTTAGCTTTAATTCTAAAAATATCTTTATAGTAATTAGTGAAGGTGTTATTGGGTTCGCTTTGTTAAAAAAATTCACATTATTAACAAGCAAGGAGTTTATGATATTACTGTGTTTTTGGCCTTTTGCTACTGTGTGAAATTTTTTAGTATTCTTGTCTCCTTCATTAATTCACTGAATCCTAGACGTCCATTTCCATATTATTTTCTCTTTCTTAGTGACTTTGTTTGGTTCTTATTTGAGATTTAAAAGTACATTTTTCTCAACCAAGTTTAAAATTATATATTCTTCTAATTTGTTTAATTTTAAAATTTCAGAGAGTAGTTTACCATTTTTATCTTGATGCTGCCAAAGACATTGTTATTCCATTTTTTTAAGAAATAGTTCGAGGTCTTTAAGTTTGATAACAAAAACTTTAGTTGAAATACCTAATTATTTATCATTACTCATCGAAATCCATTTATAGTTACTAAATCGGTGAATTACTTTTTCGAAGCCACACCTTCTCAAATTTAAAAGTTCTATGACTTAAGTTATAACATCCCGTAAATTTTAATGGTAATTAAGAAGACTCAAAATGAAATTTGAGCAAATGTCATGATTTGGTCACGAAATTTGCACCGTTGCATTCGTAGCGATTTTCTTTGCAATTTTGCAATCGAAGCACAAATGATAAAGTTATTGATGTTTGAAGTTTTTGAAACGAAAATAATTAAAAAAAGAAAAAAGAAAAAAGAAAATAAATAATATTAATAGAGTGGGATATACCGATCGAATCTCTTACTTGGGCCAGTTTTATATACGAGGTGGTTGACCGGTGGTAATGGTGGTGGCTAGGGTCGCATCTTGGTCAAACGGTTTGGATTTTATTATTTTAAATCTAACATATACGATTGATTCGAGTGTCTATGAATATAGGTTTAACCCCTCATTCTTTTCTCATATTTTCTAAGCAAAATAGAGAAGTTCTATTATTTTCCATTCTCCATTAGGTCTACTAATTATAAAATATTATAGTATTAATATACTAAAGGAGAAGGGCAGAAAAGAAAACAGAAGAAGAGAATGGGAAAATCAATATTACGAAAAAGGTAAATTTCTATAATTATAAATCTATATTCCCTTTAGTCCCAAATCCTTTGTCAGATATGTAGATCTAATAATATGCATATATCTTGTTATACATGATTAAAATGGAAAAGGAATCAAGTAAAGGGGTTAATTCAGATTTGGAAAGCTAGAAAATGAGTGAGAAATTATATAACTTATTTTTAATATGGAAATTTATATTATTTAATTTATTTAATCATTATGCCTGTATAAGATCTGATGAGTTGTATGCTTGAACGAACGTATATGAATATCGCATACATGTTCTATAAGATGGGTAATTAGAATAGGAGTGAAAATTTCATCTTAATCTAGAAATTTGAAAATCAGTCCCTAAATTTGTTAAAATTGAATGTTGATAAAGTGTAAAGTTTATTCCAGATTTATAGTTGGGTTGAAAATGTTAATGCTAGTTAGACTTTCCTAATTTGATTTGAAACATGAGTTTCTATAATTTTTAATTTATTGGGGCTGGGTTATAATTTGGTTGTATCTATTTTCGTGTAATTTCCATAAATTATCTAACTCCACAAATGATAAAGATAGCACCTTTTGAAATAATAAGGAATATACCAAAAAGGAAAGAGACGTGTAAAGTACGGATGTTCTTTCTTGTAGTTTGCACTATTTATTTATTAAAAAAAAAGATTGTTTTTTTTAATTTCAAACGAAGGAAAGGTCTCGCATTTGGTTAATTTATGGAAAGTTATAACTGTAATCCTTTTTCGAAAGGATGGCTTTGATAAATTAAAACGGGGAAAAGAATATTCTATATTTGGAACTAATGGTTAGAAATCGGAATGTACACATACACACACACACATATATATGTATATGTATGTATGTATGTATGTATAACCACGCCTACCGACAAAAATAAATATGTATTTATATGGTGCGCATATATCGATATTTGCATTAGTTATAATTAGGACCGTAGTTATAAATAGCATAGTAGATTATAGGATTATGAGGTAATAGATGGAAAAGAGATGGTTACTTCAAAATTAATAGGGCAATAAATGTGTAGTTAATAGAAAGTTATAGAAATTATATATGGACATAAATGCGGTTCATGAGATTGGTTTAAGGATTTAATATGACATTTATAGGGTAATGAAATAGGCATAATAGATTGAATTAGAACAAATAAATAAATATTATTGGATATTGTCCAATCAGAATACTAATAACAATTTTCTATAGACAATTGACATTTATGGAATATAGTGAATAAGCATATAAGATAGGAGCTAAATGCTAGATGGCAGTATAATTTTCATAGCGGGAAATTATACGGCCTTAATTATACATTTAGAACAAGCTTGAATTAGTGGGTCTAGCCCAATATTTAGACTTAGGATGATTGGTTTGGTTTAGTAGGTTAGGATGCAAGGTTAGTAGAGTTATACAATAGAAGTCTGCACTTTACCTAGAGCTATCAGCAATTCTGCATACTTATTACCGATGGCATCTCCAACCATAAGGCCCATGGGGAAGGGATATGAATTCACAAACGGGTAGAGAAAAATATATCAAGGGTTCGGCTTGGAATTGAAATATTAAATGGCTCGGTACTTTTAAGGAAATTGGGTCTGCTTCATCTCTAAGAGATATTAATTAACTAAAAGGGAAATTTTCCTTGACTTAAATTAGGTTAGCATAAATAGGATTTCGACTGTGCAAGGTCAGCGAGCTATTTCATTATTATTATCGAATTGGTATTTAGTAGTAGTAGGGCTAGCATATAGACTATTACCATCGGCGGTCTTAAACGATCAGTAGCAAAGACTCAGGTTATGCTCTAACAAATTTCTCTTCTTACTAGTATAGAATCTGTATGGGATACACATAGACCTCAAAGTTTAATTAGTTAGTCGTTTGTTTGTCGGAGGTGAGCTAGTTAACCCTCACATGAGTCAGTGAGTTGCATAGTAATATGATAATTGAATTATAAAGCAGTATATATGGGTAATCGATCTTTGTTGGTAGAGCCGATTGACTAGCGATTACTCTACAAAAGGCCAACTTTAGGGTTGAGGTATTAAATGACTGTTGGGTCTGCCTCGTCTCTATTCAAGAAGTATTAAGTGACCGAGGTTATTGGGTAGTACAAATTTTAGATATATATGTATATAGGCATATACACACACATGTTATACTTCGAAGAAGGTTAGATGTATCGTACACACATATAAGATTGAACGAATTAGCCATAAATAATAGACATAACACTTAAACGAAAATTAGTCAGCATAAATTATTGTTATAGGTAAAGTGTAATTTTCCAGTCACAGGAAAGTTGTTATGTCCCCTACTCATTACAACCCATATGATATACTAGAGTGACATGTTACTGGAGCAGGACGGGAACGATAGATGGAGAAGTCTTCTTATTCATTCTCATCACTGATAGGGAAATTAGTAATCTAAGGAATACCATTAATCCAAGATAGTAACCTTAGTCAATAATTATGTTCTATTATATTTTTATATTCTGTTGTGAATTTATATTAATCACTCTTTGATATACTCATGTTCATTATAAGTTACCAACACTAATGATCCGTACCCTAATGAACTTGGATTTTGATTTATTCGAAATTTGGATCCGTTAAGATGTTGGTTGTTACATGAGTGGTGGTTCCCACAAAAGAGAATAATCAAGCAGTGATTAGAGAATACAGTTCGAAGACCCTTAACACACAAAGCAGTAAATCCATCTTCCATTTATTTGCTAATAAAGAAATGATCAAGAAGCATCATAGAAGGGTTCACTTTAGAGTTCGACCATGTGAACCGCCTATTGCTAAAATATAAGTCGATCAAATTACTGTTAATAATAAACTAGTCAAACTCTTCCACAACACAGGCATCCTTCTCTAGGCATGTGTTCGCCTAAAAACCTAGTCATATTGAAATTCCCCCAACCACTAATGGCTTGATGGTTAGGGATTTAAACTCTAGACCCTCATGTCAAAGGACCTTTCTATCAGTCTTATTATAAGGCATATATATATATGTATGTATGTATCTATGTATGTGTATGTATATATATATATATATATATATATATATATATATGTTGGAGTGTTTAAAATTAAACCTTCTCTTAAATTAGTGATTATGTGGTGCATTGAGTGAACGTTACTTACAGTATGCAAAATTTTAACACTGTTATGTTTCCACCCCACCATTAGGCCTCCTAAGCTACCCTTGGCAGGTAATCAAACCCCGTAACCTTTTTTTAGAAATGAAATCAGGATGCTCTGTTTTAGTTTCTTGCAAAAGAGCAATGTCCCTGATATTGTCTTTCAAAAATGATCTAATTTTATTGCATTTATTTAAATCGTGCACACCCTTAACATTCCAACTAATGCATCCCATGATCTACGTGTTTGAACCCTCTCAAGTTCCTTATTTCTAATATACTCTATATCAGACTTAAATAAATTTAGACTTTGTAGACTCAATTAAATTCAAAATGGCAAATAGTTTTGAATTTACCTATTTAATCTGTTGTGTGCTAGCCCAGATCTATTAATAGTATCAAAGACCAATAGTCTATGCAGTTTAAATTAAAAATTTAGGGCTAACTCATTAAAGTCTACCCATATAGTAAGATGTCTAGAAAAGTAGTGACTAAGCTTGGGTAATCAAGTACTTTGCCCTATCTAGCTACTGGCTGACCTGAAAGGATGAGGTAAGCCAAAGGGTTATCCTCAATGTAAAGGTCTAAACTAATTTGGGCTAATTTTCAAAATCTATTTTGAAATTGAAATAAAGTTTTAAATTCCAAATGTTAAATTTAAAATAAACAAAAATAATATTTTAAACTTAAAAGGAGAGATTTTAAATATATAATAATTTTATAAATTTATAAATTTATAAAATAATTTTCAAATTTGCTTTGAAAATAAAATAATTATTTTCAAATTTCTTAATAATTAATTCGCTAATTGATTAAAATTTAAATAATTATATTAAAATAACATATATACCGATATATGTAACGTTAACTTAAAATGTTAAGATAACATATATATATATATATATATATATTATTTCCAAAACTAATTATAATTAACCAAATTTGTTTTAATTAAATAAAAGAATTAAATATTAATTAATAAATATTATAATACATATATAAAATAGGGGTTTTTAGGCTCAGGGGAAAAGTTAGAGAAAAATTTAGTTTCAGGTACAAGAAGTTTGTTTTTTAGGCTGAAGGACACTTTTTAGTGCAAATCACAGAATGATAGTTGTAACTATCATTTTCAGTTTACACTAAAAAGTGTCCTTCAAACTAAAAAACAAACTTGTTGTCTCTAAAACTAAATTTTTTTACAACTTTTTCCTTGTGCCTAATTATCTGTATAAAATATATATATGTGTAACTATAGATGTTATAGTGCACATATTCAATTTAAAATGTATAAAATGGATAAAAATAAAATTAATTAAAATGATAATTAATTAATTAATCAAGATTTAATTAATAAAATTAATATAAGATTATACACAAATTTATTATATAATTTAATTAAATTATAAAATGTTATACAAGAATTAAACTTATATAATATAATGTATAATAAAAGGTAAAATAGTAAGAAACCTAATTAGATTTAAGGAATAAATACATACATATAATATGTATATCGTAATTTCAGATGTGTCAAACACTTGAATCAAGAGGGTATTTCAAAAGAGATACATTATTCCATAAGGCGATATCATTCAATTAATATAATAAAGTTTATAAATATTTAATATAATTGTTATCCTCTACCATTTATATATTAATAGAGTACTTGCATACTTCTTAGACGAGGTAAGGTGTATGCATGTATTTGTTGATATTCCTCAAGGTACATGTATTTATACTTAGGTCGTCGTGAAATGGTTGGTATGAGTGAAATCTCTTCATATTTGTTTATATTCTTTAAGGTTGAAATGAGATTAGCGTTGGAACTGAGCCAGCCCGCAACAAAAGTTATGGGCGAATTTCAATATTTTTTTACCCTATCGGATCTTTGTTGGACCCATGAATTCTAATTTATTTAGAAAATTTCTAAATTTTATTTAAATAATATCTTTTATTTTATTTAAATCTATACATTATATAATTTAATTTGTTATGATATATGTATGTATGTGTGTGTACGTGTCATATATACATATATCTTTGTGCATGTGTAACATATCAATATATACAAGGCATTACATGCCCATTTTTAGATGCTGACATTTGCATCGCAACACAGACGTTAGCTCATCCAATATGTAAATATATTATGCGTATATATATATATATATATATACACACACACACACACACACACATATTGTTGTATTTATGTATATACTATTATTTATATACAAATATTACAAACACACACAAATATATATTATAGTTTTGTTTTAATTAATTTTGTTTAAGTATATAAGTACAATATATATATAATCATATGAATAAGAATATTAATGTTGAATACACATATTATATAATTGATTTATTTAAATATAAAGAAATTATTTATAATTATTCACAAATATATATGTATATATAAACCATAAGCAACACACATATATGAGTACAAGTATATTATTAAAATTTAGTTTTTAAATATTTATATACACAAATATAGGAATGTAAAATAATATATATATATATATATATATATATCTGTGTGTGCGAATAAAATAATCAAAAATATTTTTGATAAGTATCAAAGACTAGGTCTTGCGCACGACTCAGTAAATGTAATTTTTTATTTTTTTATTTTAAAGTATATTTTGTTTATATATCCACTTGGAAGTTATAAAAATATTACCTAAAAATTAACTACGAAATTTTAAATTTCCAGTAAACCCTGATTGATACTTTATGCTTTAGAAAAAAATTACATAATTTTTTGGTTTAAAAATAATTTAAAATTAATTATTCTATTTTTGCCTGCAAATTTAAAATTAATTTGAAAACAAAACATATGTTATTTTTGTCGAGAGTATCTTTACTGAAAATATTCTTTTATAAAATATAAATTATAATTTTTATAATATAGTTGAACGAATATAATAGATTTATGTAAACAATTGTTTTCAATTATCATTAAATAATACTAAAATGTATAAAAAATATTTTATCGTTGCCAAAAATTATCATAGCCTTAATTCTTTACATATAAAATTATGTGATTATTTAACTAAAGTACGATGTTATAATTAATTACAAGTTACATTTATGTATTTAAATAATGTATATTAACTCAGTAGAATAAAAAAATGTTTTTCGGTTACAGAGTCCTACTGACGTAGATTATTTACGATAATTTTTTTTAATATATACATACATATAATCAAACAGTTTTGTGACATTATTATTTACATATCAAAACCGTCACCAAACTAACAACAAATAATATATGTATATATTAAAACATTGTAATTGAGCATAAATAATTATATTATGATTAGTAATATACCTCACTTCCAATGCTTTGAAGTACACCTTGAAACAACGATATCTCTCTTGAAACTATTTCTGATTCAATAGAATGCTAGTCCTTGAACCAATAACCGCCAACTATCGAATAATAATTAACTTTATTTAATTTGAGCTCCAGAAAGAAGGAGATGGGACTGAAATTTTCTGCCATCAAAGACTTGAAATGGTGGCTCCAAAGGTTCTGAATTGTATGAGAGTAAACATGCTTATATCGTCAATGGAAATGAGAGAATATCTCATTTCTTACTCATTCTCTTTCAATCTCAACCATCCAAAGTCAAGCCTTTCCTACTCTAGTTTTAGCGGCTATACCCTTGCTTGCTGTCGAAATTTTCATCCCTAAGATGGACTTCAAACCTATTTAATCCCAAATAATATATTATGAAATTAAATCAAATTTAATCGCTTATTAGTACTGTATATCGATTGATATATTTATAACTATTATAAATATATTTAATAATATTTATTCATCAGTTTTATATTAATATTTTATAAATATTAATTAATTTATTTTAATTATAAATTATTTTAAATCGGTTGTCCTTAATTCAATAATAACAATTTTTATTAACCAAAATACTCTAGCTAGAGACTTTGACTTTGATTTTATTTTAGTTGACTATGATACTAACCTCATATAACTTAGGAGATGAATCATCTCTTGCATAGCGCTTCACTTCCAATATGTCCACCTGACTCAACCATGGTCACTTAATGGACATCGTGCCATGACTTGACTATAATCAAAATGGAGCTTTTATATTGAAGATTGACATTGTTCTCAAGTCGAAAGAACTATGTAAATTAGTCAAATCAATGTTTTCTGTTTGACCTTAGTTATATTAACCAATAGAAATCTATTGTGTGAGTCGTTCTGTAGTTATTCAATAACTGTCAGTATGTAACCCCTAGGTGCCCCCGGCAGTCATGAATAATACACCGTCCAATATTTGGAGAACATTACATGCACTAGTCTCAACGGACACACCGATATCCAATCTAACTAAGAACATTTAAAATGACTTTTTTCAATATTGTGATATATTACTCATGATTACAACTATTTGCAATTACAATCATAAACACACTATTTATGAATTTTCTATTAGATATACTTTCAATCAAATTAATTAATTAATTAATAATACAAATTATATCAAGTATACAATAGAAAGAAAATACCTTTTATTTTTAATAAGATTGGTTATCGAGTTAGATATATGTAACAAATTATATAATTGCCCCTGGTGCATACCCCTAACTCTATCGATCACCCACTTGCACTTTGGGTCTATTAAGGAATCTTATTCCAATTTCTCCAATCGGTTTCTTCAAAATCAATTGAATCATTCCTTCAGTGAATGGATATTCTATTATGTTTCAATTATCTATTATGTCAATCATGTCTCTCCAGCACTAATAAACTACCTTTATCACATGGAATAATTCGAAGCATGTCTCTTGACTTCTAGTGAGCTCTAAGTTCTGTTACGAGCTATATCACAACATAATTGTCATATAACAATGATATAGAATTGTCAACATTTGGAATCACCCTCGGCTCAGTTATAAATTTATGCATTTATTATATATACATTGCTTTTATTATGACACGATTCAAGTTAATGTGCTTAGCCTTTTCACCTAATCAACCATAATCTCTTCTACTTGCAATATTTCTAACTTAAAGATTATTAACTTGAATTTATTATTTACATATTATACTCACTATTATTTATGAAGTTTGAGTCTGAACACTCCTTCAAATAGAATTTATTATTACTACAATTAATTCTCTCGTGTTTCATAAATACATGAGAATACCTCAAATAACCATTTAGTGATATATATATCTATTTGGATTTTATATTTTCCTCATATGTTGGATACATAAACAAACTATGATATCGTAGACAAGATAACATGTATGACAATTTCAATACATAAGGAATCCATCTTACATGCTCCGTATTAAATATTTTAATAAGGTGTCCTTGCATATCATTTTAGGACATTCCAAATATCTTTCATACATACTATAAAAGACATTATTCACAAATCCAAGGTCGTGTATTAAAACAGCTAAAGTTGATTCTAACATAAGTACATCGTTAATAATCAAAAGTGTGTTGCTTATTTATTGTTTATAAATATATATGTATCTTTTAACATTTTTCTTATGAACACATGTTTCCTCTGCATTTTGACTGATAATCAAACTATTTGATATATCTATCAAAATACTTGCTCCATTTTGATGCTTTTCAAAATGATACTTTCGTATCCGTTCTTGGATCGTATCTGAAAACTCATAAACTCAACATCGCTCTCCCATTGACTTCGAAACACTTTGATTGTTATTTGCAAACAGACTATTCTAAATTTATATTCAAAACCTTTTGTTTCACTATATATGCCAAAACATAAAGTTGTACTAGGCGATAATTTTAGGAGTAAAATTTGAACTAATTTGAACACATCAAATGGTGAATCTTTTAAATTAATTTCAGTAATTGAAATTCACGGTAATATTCTTAACAGTATGGCTCACTATATTCTAACTGCATTTGTCTTTCTCGTAAAGTCACATTTGTGGCCAATGGATCATATGCATTCAGATATTACGAAATCATATTTTAATAATGTATTTGGAATTCATTTCTGATTTGTGCATTATACCATTTCATAGAGTCAATATTCTTAATAATTTAACTAAACAATCGAGGATTATTTATTCTTGATATTGATAAGAAACTCATAGTTTCTTTTAAATGTACAAGAATATTTATTAGACATTCTTATATATTTGTGTTCACAGTCAATTTATTTCATGCCTTGCATTCATTTTTGTCATTAGATCATACCCAAATTCATTTTATACCAATAATTTCTTAAACAAATTCCTTCACTATGAAGTTGGTATTTCTTGAAACAATGGCTGTCAATGCAATGGAACATAAATTTATAATTTTTTTAAGGATTGCCTAATACAAAATCGAATTTTCATTAGTTCGCAGTATATTTATGTTCACAACATATATTAGTTACTAACGATTATCATTCCCAAAGTTCTCTTGGGACAATTCACATAAAATCTCTTACACATTTATTACGTGCAGTATTTCAACTCGCGCAACTGCCAAATACTTGGCCTAGGATATGTAGGGTTTCTTACAAAACCTTGTTTCTTATGATTTTGTAAACTAATCTTTGGATGATATTAATTTTAACCATGCATACTACTCTTAAGTACACACCTTGTAGAAAGAATTTAACTCAATTTCACTAATCATTAATTGTGTTTTGTTCAATAAAGTTCGATCACTCCTTCAATACATCGTTATATATTATAGCGAGGAGTGACTTTTGAATATGAATCTTCATTCATATTAGATACATATGGAACTCTTCCCAATATACTCTTACATTCGATCAAATCGAATCTATTCTATCGCATGTTATATTATTTGCATCTGATTTATATTCTCTGAGTTTATCGTAGACTATGTAACAATCCGCCCTAAAACAGGTCTAAATAACCGACCAAGAAAAGACACATCGAAATATAGCTACATTTCAAAGCTAGTTGTTGGTTGGTAAAAAGAACAGTACAGAGCTATTTATCTATTTATTCAGAACTCACAACGGATGGATAAAATATAATGGCATGAACAATACCTATTTTATTTCATATTCCAAATGTCACAAAACAAAACCATAATATAATGTTAACAATAACTATTATATCATCTTGTTTAAGCATACATTTTCTATTTCAAATGAGTATATCAGAAAATAACATAAATATATAAATAGAATACCGCCACAAGCTCCTCTCATCGTCATCTCCATCTTGATCATCATCTCCTTCCTTAACCTATGTTGTACTTAGGAGGGAGTCAGAACAATAATGTCTGATGAATTGAAAATATAGAGCCTTTCTATATCGGTACTTGGGTAGTACAATTTAAATAATGATTCGTATTATGCATTTTAATCATATTCAAAACTAGTTAATACTTCATATTAGAGAAAGAGGCAGGCCCTAAGACAATCACTTAATAGCTTTAATCTTCGAAACTAGTTTTCATATAATCAAAAACCTATAATTATCGTTATGAATGTCTACCAATATAAGAAATAGAACCCAAGCCATTTAATGCCTTTTAGTGGAAAATAGAAAGACTTTGACCATTTAATACCACAATTGAGATATGCCCCCATCATTTGATACTTATTCCCAAGTTGGACTCCACATAGGTCTCTATCTAGATGACATTGCACGGAAATATCTTCGAACACTTAATACTTTCTATAAAAGCAGACCTTTCCAAGTTATCCTCTATCGTGCCTAAACCCAATGTGACAACCCTGAAATTCGAACACTTCTTCTTCGAATATCGAAACATTTTGAAATATAATTAAGTGTTATAAATACGATTTCATAACCTTGTTAAACATCATTTAATTAATAAATAATGATAGGAAACTTGTTTTTGAATTTTTTTTTTAATAAAAATATACGATGGAAAATCGATAATGTGACCGAAAATTGATTTATCTATAAATAACTTTTCAATCAATATAAGTTGTTCAAACTCTTGTGCACTTGTCCAATGATCAAATGAATAGATTAGCAACTAGTTAGCATACACACCTCTTCATAAAGCTTGGACGGTTCTAAAATGTTCTAATGGACAAGAGATATTATCAAGAGATGGATAAAATGGTAATTAGCATAAAGGAGTGATTTAAAGGAGAAGTGATGAGAGGTAAAATTTTCATGGCATGAAGGAGGGTGAATTCAAGCTTAAGAGACACTAAATAGAGCTTGTGAAAACAGTGCAGACCCTTAGTTATCATTTAAAAATTAACAAAGCTTAGAGTTGAAATATCCATGTCGTCTTCTTCTACTTCTTCTTAATAATTTCCTAAAACAAATTAACTGCAAATTAAATCCAAATCAACTCAAACTTGGAGTGAAGCCTTACCATCACATTAAAAAACATCCTAGTTAGTAAGAAGTTGAAAAATAAAAGCCAATATCTACCCTCAAGTGAAGGCCGTGAGCACTATAAGGGGTTTGGGGGCAGGGCAAGGCAAGGCAAAAGCAAGGAAAGAGAAGAAAGGAAAGGTGTTGCTAGGTTGAGATAGGACCTAGACGCTTGGATCTTGGTTGTTTTTGGATAAAAAGCGAGCCAAATCACCATTTTTATTGGAAAATATCACATTTATATGTTGATGTTTGATTGTAATAATGTTCTTAAATTAATATGGACATATGTGAAAACATTGATTTTGATTCTTGTTTTGAAAGCAGGTTGCATATGCATGGAGCTGAACAGACTTGAATGGACTTGTATGGCATATTGCAAGGTTTTGGAACAAAGTACATAGGTTGTAGTTGAACATAGGTCTGAATATAATTCGAATTTGAAAGTGCACTTATAGCGATAGTTTCTATAGAAGCATTTATGAATTGCCTTGTTTTTCGCAATTTCTATGGAACTTTGTAGAGAGTTCCTTAGGGGTTTCTCGCCTTATTTATAATGTTTAATATATATGGTTGTTTCTATTGGAATCTTGGGTAGTAAAAAGTTAAGTAACATCTCGAAAATGACCAAAACAGCATTTGTGCAAAACTGTCCCGTGTAGGCTTGATTTATGGAACTTAAATGGTTTGAAATGAATATTCAAATTTAAGTATTTTGTTTCATTATTTTCACTTGTGCTTACTTACTATTATTAGGGTATTTTAAAAGTAGTTTGAGGTCTTTGTGAATTTTTAAGAATTAGTTGTGAATCTTTAAGATAAACGTTTTTATAATAAAACATGTTCTTTTTTCACGTTTTAAAGATTTTACAAACTTGTTATTTTAAAGTAATATTTTGGATAAATGTTTCAAAACCTATTATAAGTGTTTTTAACTATTTTAAAATTATATACCAACTTTTTCAAAACAGGATTAAGAATTGCTTGGTGGCTAAATGGTTTTATTATGTGATACTCGTTGAAAAGTAATTAACTTTGGTTAATGCTAAAGGCCGACAAAGTAGGCTTATCTATTTGTAAGAGTTAAGATTGATGTCAAGTAGAAATGGAGAAATAGAGATCTAACCTAAAGGTCTCCTTCTTGGCTGAGGAATAGTTAGGTCGGGAATGTTGGAAGCGTGTTAATCTTGTTGATTTCTTACCCATTTCTGGATATCACTTATTCTATATTTAACACTAAAAGCAGACAAGGTAGACTTATCTACTTGTAAGATTTAAGAATGAAGTGTCTAGATAAGGCTTTGATGAAACATGTGCTCTAAATTATCTTCACTCTTGGACGATGAATGGTTAATTCGTAATGTCGAAAACGAGTTAAGTATACGAATACAGATTTGTATAAGCAGTTGTTCTTACTAGATAATTAACTAGGCGATTATCGAACTTGACCTAATATTAACATAAGAAGTAATCAAAATGCTTTGCGATTTCATATCAATGAGAACCCCCAAGGAGGAGTATTGGTACGAAATGCCTTTAGTTTTCACTAATTTTTGAACGAATCGAAATTGAGTTAGCTGGAAATTCATTGATTGGTTTTGAAGAGTCCGGGATTGATAAGTGTTTTACTTACCAAATACCGCTTCAAAACTAGTATATGATTTCTATTTTTTTGGAAGCAATTGAAAAATGGAATCTATATGGAGATTCGAGATTAGTTCTAGAAGTTTGAATCCATATGATGATTCATGATCTGTTCGAGATATGAGAATCCATTTGGGGATTCGTGTTTTGTTCGAGTGATGAATACTCATGTGAAAGATGCCGAATGTGACCTCAAAATAGAAAATGACTAAAAGCAAAGTAGGATGCAAAACCCGGGGTTTAGCGACCCTCATCGGGATGTTATCAACTCCACTTCTAGAAATACTTATCGATTGTTGGTTGGCGGGAGTTGGTGATATTTGTTTCACGTTGTTCATGTTTATATTCAGACAATGGACCCCTTGTGTTTACCTAAATGGTATATTTTATCTAGAGATATCTGACTCCATGAAGGTACTTTCTGACCCTTATGCAGGAGATTGGATTCGGATTCCCCGAAGATATCTTCATGGAAAAATCCATTACGCGAACATACCTTAGTGGTTTTAAATAAGACCTAAATATGTTGTGGTATGACTAATGTAAGCATCATAACTATTTGATATGATTATATCCTACACCCTAGACATTATCTACCATATCACTATATTAAATTTAATGAATGGTTGGTTTCTTTTAAGGGGAAAACAATTATGGGAGCTCGTATAGTCTTAATAGTTAACGTTACATGTATTCATTTATCTCTAGTTTTCTTGTATCAGAATTATATCCGATGCTTGGTTTTTGTTACCTTGAATTCCTCGCATACTCTTTCGAGTAGGCTGAGTATGCAAGGTTTTAACTTGGATGCTTCAGAGTTCAGAAGACGAGCCAAAGGCTTCCATTATATATCTATTTCTATTTCTGTAGTTCTGTGTTAGTTATTTATACACCAGCATTGTGAGGATAAGTAGTTATAACTGTCCAAGCTGATGATAGTAGTAATAGAGTTAGGGGTACGCCCTAGGGGAAATTATGTAATTTGTTACATATATCGAACTCGTTAACCGATCTTGTTAGAAATAAAAGTTATTTTCTTCCTATTATATACTTAATATAATGTGATTATATTAATTAATTAACTTAATTAAAAGTATATTTAATAGAAAAATCCATAAATGGTATATTTTGTGATAGTAGTTACAAAGTGTTGTAATCCTATATAATTTATCACAACGAAACAAATATACCATTTTAAATGTTCCTAGTCAAGATGCATCGAGATTGGATATTGATGTATCCGTTAAGACTGGAGTACGTAACGCTATCCAAATGTTGGGCAGTGTATTACTCGCGACTGCTGGGGGCACCTTAGGGGCACCTTGGGGTTACGTACAAATAATTATTGGATAACTATGGAATGACTAATTCGATAGTTTTTTGTTGGTTAATATAACTAAACTCAAACAGGAAATATTGATGTGACTGATTTACACAGTTCTCTCGGCTTGAGAATACTATGGATCTTCAATATGAAAGCTTCGCTTTGATTATAGCCAAATCATGGCATGTCCTCTATTGAGTGACTATAGTTGGGTCGAATGGAAGTATTGGAAGTGAAGCACTATTCAAAAGAGGATTCGTCTCCTCGGTTATATGCGGTTAGTATCACAGTCAACTCAAAGTCAAAGTCTATGACAATAGCATTTTGGTTAATAACAATTGTTGTTATTGAACCAAGGCTTTATATTTAGAATGAGGTTGAAATTTTGATCATTACCAAATTCCATAAGGCCGAAGTGATATAGTTTTAATGAAGAGAATTGGTGTAAACAAATGTCACAACCGGGTAATGCTTGTTAAACTAAAATTGGATTTTACCGAAAGTGAGGAAGCTATAAATTTGGCCATAATGTCACACCACCTGCTAAGTGACGTGTGAACGTTAACATTAGAGTAGTTTGATGTTAACAATTGACTAAATTTACATCCAAGAGTCACAAGACCGAAATGATGAATTCCCTTAAGACCGAACGGTTTAATTTGTTTATAATTGTTATAAATTAATTAAATATTAAATATTAATTATAAATTTAAATATCATTTGATAAATAAATAATGTTATATATATTTAACAATTATAAATACATCGATCGATATCCAATATTGATAAGCGATTAAATTAGATTTAATTGCATAGCATTTTGGCTTGGGCTTAGATGGGTTTAAGGCACATCATTAGGGTTGAAAATTTTCAGCTTTGGGAAGTTCTAAAGGTGGCTAAAACATAGGGAATTGGCTTGGAGATAATGGGTTGAGATCAATATATATATGTATATGTACGTATGTATGTATGCAAGCATATGTATGTATCTCTAAAAATAATTATGAACCCTTTTTGGCCACCATTACCTTCTACGTTGTTGGTTAAAACATAGCTCTCAATCCATTTCAAAATCCTCAAATATATTTCAAATTAAAATAATATTATTCAATAGTTTGAGTCGGTAATAATTTTTTTATATATATTTATTAATAAATTCATATATATATATATATATATTAGTGTATATTTCTCTCCCATAATAGCATATATGCATATATAAGATATATATATATATATATATATGTATTATTCAAAAATTAAGTATATTTATTTATATAATATGAATTTACAAATTCGAAAGTTAATTATCATACATATATTCATATTTTTAAATCAACGTTTATTGAATTTTTAATTTTTTATTATATATAAAATAATTATTACATGAAAAATTCAATTTTATAATTTTTAAAAGTATTATACAATCTTAGAAACGTATAGGAAAAATTTTAGGAATTTTTCAACAAATTTTATTATTTTAATAATTAATATTATTTTGAAAAGATATTTATGATTTATTAAAAATAATAGTTTAATTGAGAATTTCTTTAATTTTTTTAAAACCTTTCATTCATGATCCTAGAATTTCTACAATTTTAATTTTTAATAATATGTTATTTTATGTTAAATAATTATTTGCCGAAATCAATGTATTTGTTTTAAAAATAATATTTCAACTTTGAAAAATCTTCATATTTTTCATAAGCTCTATTTTATGATCCTAGATTTTCCAAAATTGTAAAATTTTAATTTTCATCAATATATTATTTTATGTTAATTATTTATAGATGAAAATATTATTTTATTCATAATATATATAAATTAAAATACTAAATTATTATGTTTGCAAAACTAAGTTAATTTTGAATTATAAATAATTTTTAATAATTTTTCTTTCTCTTTCTATAGAAATATATATATATATATATATATATATATTTATATATATAAATGTTTTATGTTCATATATTATATATAACATATTTATACATATAATGTGTGTGTGCGCGTTGTAACACATATACATGCACATATTTGGACAACATACATGACATACGAAATGAGCTTATATGTCCGTTGCGATGTAAATCCGAACATTTACATATGGGCATATTATACCTTTTATGGATTATTATGTTACACATGCACTCACACATATATGTATATGATCCATTTATGTATAAACTAAATCAAATAAATTAATTTTATATCTTAATATATTTGATTTAAATAAAATAAATGATTTTATTTAAGAGAAATTTAGAAATGTTCTAATTTAATTAGACTTCATAGGTCCAATAAAAGATCCAATATGGTAAAAAATTTAAAATTCACTGATAACTTCCGTTGCGGATTAGTCCAATTTCAGCAAGTACTTAGGTTTGTAACTTTGAAATTTCTATATTCGGAGTAACCCTTTATGTTATTCTTTTTGTATAATATATTTTTGATCCACTGTAAGATTTTGACGTTGTGTTCTCCCTTCCTTGTTCTATTTTTTTTATTTTACCCTAACTTTCTATCTTTTTGGCATTTGGATGTTCGGCACATGAATATCGTGGATGTATTAGTTTTGACATTCAAGGATCGAAAAGTCGGGTCTTTGGATTTGGTATCAGAGCCTAAGGTTGAGCGAACACCATGGCTTTGATTGGTATGGCTCGTTAGAGATAGGGTAAGGGACACCCTAGAATGAGTCGAGTGTCTTATATATACGAGAGCATATTTGTATTTTATATAAACATAGACCCCTTTTTCAGCTTTCCTTAGGAATAACCTCTTTCTTTGAAATAACTCTAGCTTTTCATATCCTAAATATTGTCTTCTATGGTCAGGTTGTACATCATGATTACTAGGGCTATCATTGCTTGAGGAGGTAGTGGTAGAGGTGATCGGGGTAAGACCATCACAAATGGTGGAGATCGAGCACTAAGGAATGTTGCTTCGATCGGGGAATCAATGATGGATATTGTAGAGGAGGTCATGAAGGTCAGGTCTCGTGTGAGTTTCTTCATTCTACCACAACTATGAGAGGATGTAAGGTAAGAAGTTTGGTGGTACGGAGATTATCATAGAAGTCTGTACTTGAATCAAATTATGTGATCGAATATTTAGGGATGTGGAGCTAGATGAAGCGATGAGGCATCAGTTGGCGTCACAACATCTGACGGATGCAGCCATGGATTGATTGAGTTCTATCATGCTATTGTCCAAGAGAACGATCTCTCTTGGGCCCAATTTAAGGAGGGATTTGAGATGAAGTTTGTCCTAGAAGTCAAGAAGACCTTGTTGTTTAGGAGCTTCCTCGACTTGAAGCAGATGGCCATGTCGGTGGTAGAGTGGTTCACTGCCTTATCTTTGTTTAGGCATGGTTTAGTAGATACACCATTGAAGAGGAATGTGATGTTCATCGCAAGGATGCATCTAGAGTTCAAGAGTAATATGACTAATCACGTCATGGGATCTTATGCGGGTTTGTTAGATATGGGTCTAAGGTTTGAGAGTTTGGCTCTAAAGCCATTTGTTTCTGCACCAGCTAGGGATAATAAGTAGAAGTTTCAACCGTCAAAGGATATTTCAGGTTTAACTTGCCATAAGTGTGGAAAGAAGGGGAATTTCGCTAGGAGCTGTACACCGTTAAGGGAGGACAAGTGGCTAAAGTGCCCTCAGTAAAGGCACCAATTGACAAGGTACCAAAGTTAGAGCCACAGACAGCCAAGGCCCAATTTGCACTAAGGAGCTGCTATAACTGCCACCAGCCAGGCCATTTTACTAAGGAGTGTCTGATGCTCCAAAAGTGGGAACAGCTTCGAGCTTTCGCACTAGCTTCAGCACCTTCCACTTCTACAGCTGCAAAGGTGAAGCAAGTTCTGGAAGGTATTCTATCTAGTTTTGGCATTTATATTCGTGTCTTATTTAATATTGGTGCTTCATTTAATTTCATATCCTATAACCTTGTTGATAGACTAAAATTCACGCTAGATATAGCTTTAGATTCTATCTATGTATCGAACCTAGTTAGGGTTCAGCCAATCTTAATATGATCTGTTTAGGAGTTTCAATTTCTTTCTTCAACTAACTACTTCCTTGCGATATATATGTTTTCTATTTTTGGGGTTTTGATGTTTTTCTTGGGATGGATTGGCTATCTCGGAATCTTTTTATCTTGGATTGTGATAAGTATACAATGTCACTGAAGAAGGAGGAGTGGAAGGAAGTGCTTGTGACTTGAGAGGAACCTATCTCTCTTATGAGTAGTTTTCGTTATTCTCTGTATATGGCGGAGGAGGATTTAAGTTCGATCATAGTTATCCAGGAGTTTGAGGATGTCTTTAAAGAGGTATCAGGTTTACCACCTACCGAGAGATAGAATTTCACATTGATTCAGTGAAGGATGCAAAACCTATCATGTTGCTCGCTCGTAGACTTGTCCTAAAGGAAAGGTTAGAGTTAACAAATCAGGTTAGTGATTTGTTACAGAAGGGCATAATCTAACCAAGTCGCTCGAGTTGGGGAGTGCCCATCATCTTTGCTACGAAGGCGAACGATTCCTTAAGATTGTGGACAGATTACTGCGAGCTCAATAAATAAACTATTAACAACAAGTATCCTTTGCCTACGATAGATGACTTGTTTGATCAACTTCATAGAGCTCAAGTCTTTCCTTAACTTGATTTTACCACAGAGTTCCATCAGTTAAGGGTGGCGAAGAAGAGTTTACCCTTGACCACTTTAAGATCTGATCAGTTTTATGAGTGGTTAATGATGCCGTTTGGCCTAACAAATACTCCAGCTTATTTTATAGACTTATCGAATCGACTTTTCTGAGATGCGTTGAATCAATTTATTCTTGTTTTTATCCAAGATATTTGATCTACTCCAAGACCGAGGAGGAACATTCATGCCATCCAAGGATTGTATTAGAAATTCTAAGAGAGCATGTGTTGAAGGATAAGTTCTCGAAATGTCATTTTTGGCGTTCAGAAACTCGGTTCTTAGGTCATGTTGTTTCGACGGAGGTTATTTATGTCGACCCAGCTTAGGTTGTGGCTATTCAGGACTGAAAGAGGTCGGAAAGTACAAATGATATTAGGAGCATTCTGGGTCTAGCAGGTTAGTATAGGAGATTCATACGGGATCTCTTGGAGATTGTCTCTCGTTTAATGAATTTGACGAAGAAAGATGTCAAATTTGTATGGACTGATAAATGGGAATAAGCATTCGTAGAGGTAAAGGAGAAGCTAACTAGTGATCCTATTCTTATTATGTCGGATAGAGGTAAGGGTTTGACTGCTTACATTGACACATGTGGAATGGGTCGAGGTGTTGCGTTAATGCAGCATGGAAGGATTACCGCTTATGCGAGTCAGTAGCTCAAACTGCATTAAGGGAGGTATGTAACTCATGACTTTGAGTTGTTAGTAATAGAATTTATGTTAAACATGTGAAGGCATCATTTGCTAGGTGAAAGGTACGAGTTATATACAGAACATAAATTTTTGAAGTAACTTTTTATGTAAAAAGACTTAAACATGAGATCGCAAAGGTGGTTGGAGTTTCTTACGACCTATGATATGGATATATTATACATATCAGGAAAAGCTAATGTTGTATCTGATGCACTCAGTAGGAGGCATGCAGTTATGGAAAATGTGAAGGTTCGTCCGACTCTGATTAGTCCTATCGAAGAGAATCAGCTTGAAGATCTTCATTTTGCTTGGGTAGCTAAGAATGTAAGTGAGAATGAGGCACCGGAGATATGACCGAGGTTCAAGGTGGATAGTCGTGGCATTTGAAAAAGAAAGGTAGGTCATGTGTCCCGAATGTTGATAGGATTAGGCTGGAAGTTCTAGTAAAGAGTCATTACTCTAGGTTGACAATACATCCAAGGCTCACTAAAATGTATCAAGACATGAAGAAGACTTTCTTATGGGAGGGCGTGAAGTGGGATGTTTCTATCTTTCTGAGTAGGTGTGCTAACTGCCAACAGATAAAAAGTAATCACCAAAAGAATGATTGGACTATTTCAGCCACTCAAAATTCCTAAGTGGACATAGGAGCAGATTCCATGGACTTCATCGACGGATTACCTAGGTTGAGAAAAGGTAATGAGGGTGTGTGGGTTATCATTGTTTGATTGACCAAGAGCGCAAACTTCTTGCCGTTAAGAAAACGAGGACAACTTCTAGTTTGACTAAATTGTATGTTAAGGAAATCATCAAATGCATGGTGTTCCTTGTGATATCATGAGAGATAGAGATCCAATATTCAAAAGCCGGTTCTAAAAGGGTTTGCATGAGGCCTTAGGGACCAAGCTTAGTTTGAGTTCTTCTTACCATCCGTAGACTGATGGAAAACGAAGATGGTGAATCGAGTGTTGGAGGCTTGGTTCGAGCATGCATTTTAGATTCTGTGGGTTCATGGATATAAAACTTACCACTTGTTGAATTTTCATACAACAACAGTTATCTTACCAGTATCGGAATGGAACCATTTGAAGCGTTGTGTGGAAAGCCTTGCAACTCTCCATCGTGTTGGGTATAATTTCGGGTTCATGTTGTGCTTATGCTTTTTATGATTTGAGAGGCATTAGATAAAGTCATAGAGATTCGGAAGTGAATCAAGGAAGCATAGAATCGATAGAAGAGCTATACAGACGAGAGGCCCAAAGACTTGGGGTTCTCAGTTAGAGACTTTGTGTTTGTAAAGGTTTCTCCGATGAGAAGTGTGGTCCGGTTTGGAAGCTTCGGAAAGTTTGATCCTCGTTATATAGGACCATTCCCAATTTTGTAGAGGATTGGTACACTCGCGTATAGAGTCCAGTCACCGATCAGGCTAGTGAGTGAACAGAATGTATTTCATGTGTCGCATTTGTGTAAGTTTGTGCATGATCCTTCGATGATAGTGGAAGCATTCGTACGCGACAACTCGGAGATTGAGCCAAATATGACTATTTTGAGATAGCCTATTTGTATTGCTGATAGGCATATGAAGTAATTGAGGACTAAGATTGTGAAGTTGTTCAAGATACAATGAAGCAAGGATGCTCGAGAATATATGTAGGAAACAGAGGGTAGTTTGAAAGAGTCATGTCCAAATTTGTTCTTAGACTATAGATTTCTTATCTTGGTATCATCATGTTTTATAATGTACTCACTGCTTGAGGTGGGGTCACTTAGTGCATTTTGGTTTGCATCTTAGTTTGTATAAAGTTTCAGCAGTATGCTATATATGTATCTTGTTCTTCTATCTTCTCAGATTATCGTTCTTATTTGAATTTCAAGGATGAAATGTTTTAAGTGGGGGACAATATATTGACCTTGATATTCAATCACTTCGCCTTCTAATATCGAAACGTTTTGAAATATACTTGTATAAATATGATTTTTTAACCCTTTTAAACATCATTTAATTAAAAAATAATTATAAGAATTTTTTTTGAAATTTGTTTACAGAAATATATTCTTCAATGCAAAATCGATAATGTCACCGAAAATCGATTTATCAGTAAATGGCTTTTCGATCAATATAATTTTTCAAACTCTTTTTCACTTGTGTAATGATTAAATGAACACATTAGCAACTAATTGACACACACAACTCTTTATAAAGCTTGGAAGGTTCTAGAATGTGCTAATGGATAAGTGATATTATCATGAGAGGGGTAAAATGGTAGTTATCATGAAGGAGAAGTGATGGGATGTGAGTCTTCCATGGCATGAAGAAGGAGTGAAGACAAGCTTAAACAACACCAAATGGAGCCCATATAAGGAAGGGAATACCCTTAGTTACCATTCATTAATTCACAAAGCTTAGAGTTGAAATGTCCATGTCTTCTTCTTCTTCTTCTTAATGATTTACTAAAGCAAAATATTTGCAAATCAAATCTGTGACGACCCGAAATTTTTGAGCATTTGAAAACAGAATATTTAATTGATTTTAAATATTTAAAAGTTAATTTTCAACTTGAATTCAAATATCACTATTTATTTGATAGTTGAATTATTGAATTTAATAATTTGAAGTTGGGTAAAATGTTGAATCTGAGGTTTTAAGCCTGTTAAAAATAATTTAAGGGTTTGTAAATTTATAATGATGATACTGAAGATAATAGAATGGTTATATTTTAATTTAAAGGTGATTTGTTCAGTTTTAATAATATATCATTTAAATTGAATTTAAAAATAGCTTTCTGAGGGGCAGTCTCAAAATTCAACAAAACTAGTCCTATTGGATCCGTAATATTGAACTATTATCGGATTTTAATTTTCGTAGCATGTGGAGTTATTGTGTGATCGTACGGTAGGTAAACACACTGAAATTTAAATCGAAAATTTAATATAATGACTAGGTTCAAAAAGTATATTCTCCATACGATCGAATTGGGACGCGAAACATTTTCCATTGCATTCAGAATAGGGGTATAACTTTATAAACACTTGGCGGCACGCCTTGATAGGATGTCAAGATTTGTAGCTACGAATTCACGACGGGTTAAGTTTAAATTTAAAAATATATATTGTTTGGCTGGTTAAATCCTGTCTTCTCTTCTGCATTTTTGCCTGTGACCTAGCATAGTTGAGCACGCATAAATCACGTCCATCACCTCTTTTCTAACGGGACATTTTGATTTTTGATTTGAAGTGAATAAATGAATTTTTAATTTAAAAACATTATCTTCCTCAACACGCAGTTACATTTGTATTTATCTCGAGCCTCCAAGGGTTCTGCTCAAAATCGTTCGTGTATTAGAAAAAAATGGCAACAAATCAAAATAGATTTCAAATAAAATCTCGTTCCACGAATCGAACCCCTCCCTTTCTTTTGTAATCGCGTCCCTCTCTTCATTAACGATCGAATCGAGGGAGGAGATCTATACTGCTTCGAAGAGTCGCGCTCGACTTCATGGACGCGACAGGTGTGTACGATTTTGGGTTGGTGCATGTAGACGACGGGTTGTGCTGTGGTGCACGATTGGGAGGATTAGTCGTGGCGAAGGGGTAGTCTACTGGGTAGAGGCGACTTCGATTTAAGGCAAGCTCATGGTAGTTCCATCGAGCGACGATGGCAGCTTAGGGTAGGTCGCGATGCTCGAAGGCAAGGACATGTACCCATGTGAAAGCTAGGGCTTGGGCTCGATTTTTAGGAGCAGTGTTCGCAAAGCTCGGTAATGCTCGATGATCGGTCAGAGCGTGCAATTGGGGTGGGATATTTATATTTGTTTAGCGTATTGATTTTATTTATAATAGATAATTAAAATGTTTTACCCTTAAAAGATAGTAACTTTACCGTACATAATCTGTTGTTTTATTTGCAAATTTGGAAATTTATTAAATCTACCTTAGTTTGAAATCAATAACAATAAAGGAAGGTATAATGTAAACAATAAATATATATAGGTTATTTTTAGCAAGTTTCAAAGGAAAGAAATAAAACTAAAGTAACCAGGCATATACACATTTTAAATTCACTAGTTATGTTGGAATGATTGATTAAAGGGATTAACATGTGTAAATCAATTTATTTAATTACTTTAGTTCTAAAAATTATTTATGATAGGAAAATTAGTTTTAAACTAAATTGTTAGTTAATTTAATTAAGTAATGGTAATTGATTTGCCCGATTATCTCCAATATTAATAAAACCGCATGAATGTTTTACACAAGGTTTAAAACTACGAAGAAAACAAGTCGAGATTTGGATTGGGATTGCAAAATCAAAGGTGAGTTAATCTCAATCATCTGGGTTTAATTTAAATTTAAAAATTAAATTTAAATAATTGGATGATTGATTGAATTGATTGGATGTGATATATTATATATTATATATATATAGTATATATCTTGGAATGATTGATTTCCCGCATTATATAGCGGATGAGACCCTATGCGCCGCATAATAGCGGATGATATTTTATTTAATCCCATGTACCACGATATTCCACCTCGAAGTGGAATTGGTATTTTATATTGTGCTAACATCTGTGGATGCAGGGAAACATGTTGGAGGGATCCAACTGGATTCCTCAACATTTATTTAAATTATTTAATATTCTCCATGGTGATTATTCGATATTCTATGATGAATTATATTGAAATATTGAATGCTATGGTTTGCTTGAATATATTTCGGCACACCGAGTTATCAAAATATATAAATTGGATTTTGGAAAGACAATAAAAGAGTGGAATTTTAAGTAAAATAATTATAGCGAACTTGAATAAATTAAGATTGAATTGAAAAGGAATGGAAGTGATATTAAAATACTAACAAATAATTTCGAGTATGAAAAAAGGAGATTTTGAAATAACAGAAATTAATGAATTGTAAACTTAAGTGATATCATTTAAAGGAATAAAGAATTATTTTAAAACTCAAAGTTAAAATTTATTTAAAGGGATAAAGAAGTAATTTAGGAAATCTAAAATTACTATTTTCAGTTAAAAGTATTTTAAATCATAATTAAGGAATAAAATCTAAAATTAATGGATTTTCAAATAATGGAGTAAATTGGAAATCAATTTGGGAATTGGTTTAAGTGTGTAAAACCGGGATTTTTAAAGGAGAATGTGGCTATGAAATTTATAAACTGGGTTTATAAAAGCAAAGTAATATATTAGTGGATATTTGGAAGAATAAATTCGCGATGGGAATTTATTAAAGGAATGGGAAAATTTGTTTAAAAATAAATATTGATTTATTTTTAAAAGAATGTAAAGGGAAGTATATTTCCCTGGATAACCAAGTACGTTTTCAAAGTAAATTTTTAAATATAAGATAAAAGTTTTAATGTTGTTTTAAAAAGCAAGTTTTAGAAAATTTATTATTGCTAAATGTTTAAATTCTAAAGTAAGTATTTTTCAAATCTATTATCATAGTAATTATTAATAAAGGTGACTTAGTATTTTGTTCCAAACGAGAAAATCTAGTTCTATATTTTATAAAGTAACCTTATTTTAATTATTTCTAAAGTATTATTTTTAATAAAGTATTAAAGTAGTTTTATAAATTTAAATGTTAAAGCATATTTTACAATAAAGTATTTTTATATTATTTTAAAAATCTAAAGTTTTGTGCTTGGTGATTTAAGTGGAAATAGAAAATGTTTGGAAGATTTACTCTGTAAAAGCAAGATAGTTTGAAACTATTTTCAAAAAGGATTGAAAATGGAAATATATCTTGCGAAGATATTTTGAGATAAATAAATAATTTGGGAAATTGTTTATTGTTTGATGGTTGTTGTGAATGCTAATTGATAGTTAAATAACCGACTATCAATATAGGCCAATGCGCCGATCGTTTTGAAGAGACCAGGATCGAGATTTATTTCTCGATAATAACTTCAATCCGGTTTGTATGTTTTTGTGAGGAAGATGAGTTTGGATCCGAAGATTTAAGCAGTGAAGTGCAAGGGCTAGTCGCTACTAAGCCTGAGGATATTTGCAAAATGGATGTAGTAGGAGTAGTGCCTTCAGTTCCGTTTGAACCCGGGACGGGCTTGTATGGATGAATGCTTTCAGAACATTGTCAGGTGGACGATGAGCATTCTAAGGGATATGTTCTAAAAGGTAACGCTTAGCCTCAAGCCTCATCAACCGGGAATGACTGAAAATCAGGGGTTATGCGGTAAGGCTAGGTGGGTAGCACCCATTCAGGGTGAGGTCATCCCTGTCTAGATGTCCCTTTTATTTCGGCTTAGTGGTGCGGTTGTTGAACGCAACCGTGGGGTGATCTTACTCGGGATTATCCAGTATGGGTTAGTCCCGGTCTTGTGTTGTAGGGGGTCAGGAGTGATCCTCGGTACAGTGATCTAAGCCACGTATCGTGATAGGTGGTACCCCAGTGCCTAGTCATTAGTTGGAAATACATCCTCCCTACGCGCCTTTTACGAGTTTTGTTTGTATTACCCACTCTGTGGCTAGTAGCTGGAATTTAATGAATGTAACAATTTCAGCAATTTTAATAAGTATTTGTAAATAGACTCTATTATAATATCAGAGGATTTTAATAAAAAGTGTTTTAGCTATCGTAAGGTAAAAACCTGACATGTTTATTTGTTGCGTGGTCTTACGAGATGCTTTTGTTTTCAAAAGAATTTTGACACTTTAATAATAAATTTGAGTGTGATTTCTCACGCTGGTATTCCAGACTGACTCGGGTGTTATTTAACTATAATTCTCGGGTCAGACCGTGTATTATAGAATACAGGGAAGGATGCTGTGGAGCTCGGGAGACGAGCTGGATGGCGATACGTACTTCCATATTTGGTTCTTATTCCGCTATGTATACAGTTGTATGTTATTGATGTGGAACTCTGATGATGTACTCTGATGATGCATGTATAAAATAGATATAGTTTTCTTTTGTGTAAAGATCTATTATTATATATTATATTTTATTCTGCTGCGTTGTTTAGATTCTATTGTTGTTTTCTATCTTCTCTTCTTCTACCTCTTCTTCTTAACCCAAATGGTTCGTATTTCCATACGTCTTGAATTGATTGATGTAGAATAGTGTCGACTTAAGGGGTATGGATTTGCGGGTCATTACAGTTGGTATTAGAGCTGAAGGTTAAGCGAGAACTTTGGCTCTGGTGGGGATTACTCATTAAATAGAGTCCGTAGTACTCTAGAATGAGCTTTAGTGTATTAATAGATATGAGTGTGTATTTGTTAGTTAATACAAAATTTGTTTTTATATTGTGTTGATTTATCGGTTGAGTGTTTATGGATTTTGGTCGACGTATAGGACGCTATGTCATCGATAGGGGTTTCTAAACTCTTAAACGAGATAAACCAACACAGTATTGTTTAAAATGGGGTAAATGAAATAACTTTATCCAAATTATTTTCATATATAAAGGGAACAATTTTTCGTAAATTATTATAGTTATATATGGATGCTTGGTTGTTAGGAATGATCATATTGAATTATTATCATTGTTGTATGAGAATTGATAAGAAATTAAAATAATAACCAAGATTGAGGAATAAATTAATAAAATAAATGGAATTTGTAAAGGTGATTTATAATTGAATAAGGAATTGAAATCATAATTAAAAGCTAAGAAACAAATTCATATTCAAATGAGATTTGTAAATGTAACTATAAATGTGAATTATAGTATGTTTAATAATCAAAATAAGATAAAATTCCAAAGTAATGTTTGAATATTTGAAGGATTTTGGAATTTGAAAATTTTGGAAATTTAAATTCCTTTGGATTTGAGAATGATTCCCAAAAGTTGGAAAAAATAATATATATGAGAGAAATATTTTTGAATCGGATTTGAAATCTAGAGAGATTTGGAATTTAAAAATATTTGAAGGGTTTTAAAAGAGATAAAAGCATTGAACTCTTTACGGTCGCTGGAAAATAATTCCGATGATGATCGCGACATCATCGGTGTTCATTTTCGAGTTTCCAAAAGAGGGATTATTAGTGGGATGTTTTGGATTAATGTTTGTTGGAGAAATTTGGTTTGATTTTGAAAATGCAAAGGAATAGTTTGTTTAGATATATATGTTTTCAAAATTGAATGTTGAACATTTTAGTAATGAGTTCAAACGTGTAAGGAAAAAAAAGAAATTTAAGCTGAATGTTGAACATAAGTTTGAATGAAAAAAAATTAGTCAAGTTAGACTAAGAAAACAAAACAAAATTTTAAAATTAAAATTAATAAGTAACAGATTAATTAATATGGTATGCAAATGAAATGAAATTGAATATTGAATGATGTTTGATTTAAAATTGTGTAAAATAAAGAGCAGAATTAGTTCAAATGGACTAAAAATAATTAATGTTTGAAAATAGAATTTATTGATTGAAAATAAATTTGTGAATGAACAAATGAATTTATAATTGTAAGTAAATGAACTGAAATTGGATATTGGAATGATATTAAATGGAATTAAGTCATTGCTTAACAAAATTCAAAAGAATGGTACGTAGCTAGATTTAACTGGAGTTAAGCTAAATAGAATTGAATTGAAATGAATTCAATTGAGTTATAGATAATACTGAATGGAATAAAATTCTTACTTAAATAAATAAATGTAAACTAAGTAAGTGTTGAATTGGATTAAAATAGATTTGGTGTGAGTTGTAAACAAATCCAATTCAAGCATACATTGAATGACCTTATTACTAATGAATTCAATAATGAATTTTTAATATGAATTAAAATTTAATAATGGATAAAAGAATAAACTAATCGAATAAATTAGTGAAATGGTTGGGATTTGATCAAGGAAAATCAAATCAAAGATTTAAATGGAGGTTGGTGGAATAAAATAAACTTAAGTTATTGGGTGGAATAGTTTAAAGAAAATAAATAACTTAAGTAAATTGTGAGTTGGTTATTTAATATATTGGTTGTCGAGTTTAATAAAATGGTTTCAGAATTGGTTGTAAGCAATTGTAATAAGTGTCAGAACCTTATATGTGCTTATGGAAATTGTAACGTCCCGCCTTTTCGCACGCTTTAAATCGACACACGTGCCAATTCAAACCATACGGAAGGGCGGATTGTTATGAGGTAAATAAGATAAACACAGAGAAGATGAAGAAAGAAGAAAAAAACAAGATAGAATCTTGCAGCGGAACGATAAAATATAATAATAAATATACAGTTCATAAAACTGTTTGCAAAACATTTGATTTTTCTTTATACAATAAATATCAGAATTCACATACCAATAAATATCAATGCAGTGGAATCAAATGGTGTAGTGGAATAATATAATAGATAGTAATACTACAAATCTCCGTCTTCGTCCTCCAGAATAAAATCTTCAAATCCTGAAACGCTCGGACTGACCCGAGCAAATTGAAAAGACAAAACACTCGAGTCAGAACTAAAAGATCTTATGTAAGTTAAATCAACAGAGATAAATATGAGTGCAGTAACTTAAGAGATGCTTGGAATTTACATCTCCTAAGGATCCGTTAAACTATCTACTATGTAGTATATTTGGCTTTTATAATACTGTCTAATTGTAAAATAAACTTACTTTTAAGTAGCGTTAAGGCTTTACATTTTCCACCTTAACACAGTTATATATTCCCATAGTCTATACAGTACCGTAATCTCCCCCGTACTGGGCGTCGTCAGAGGGCACTCCATAGGTATGGTACCAAACCAAAATCGTATAAGGCGCGCTAGGGTAGGTGACACAGCACAACTAGGCAATGCCATGGTAGATATACCAATTGCTATCCGGACTGGTGGTAATGCATAGCCGCAGCTGCCGCCCACCTCGAACAAACACCCCCAAAATCAAAAAAAAAAGGTGGCCACCGAATCAATCCAAAGTCAGAGTATAGTATCGAAGGGATGTGTCCGATAAAGGGCGCTAACCCCATTGGCCCGAGAATCGTTCCTGTTTTAGCCACCTTATGCCAACTCACGGGAGTCGGGTCCACGTATTTACCTCAAAGGAAACGCCGCCGCCATCCTACTTCATTCTAGAATCTCCACCACGTACACGGTTGTTAAAGTGGTTTTCGGAGTTGGCAGAGAGTATGACAACTTCCGATCCCGGTCTATTCAATAATAAAACGTTATTATAACACTGCGGTCTTATCAAAATAGTTTTACTTTCAAAACCAAAATATATATATGTAAATTGTGTACGTGCTAATATAGTACACACGGATCGTGTAATATGATGAATAACACAGAAAAATATGATTAATCACAGATAATAGAAAGTTCACTAAAATAGAAAAAGCACACCAGAGATTTTTATACTGGTTCGGAGCACCGTCCTACGTCCAGTCCCAGACTTCTATCTGGATTTTCACTACCAACTACCTCGCTTCACCCGGAGGAACAGGTTTACAACATCCGAGCAGACGAACGGGATTTCACGCCTCTAATACACTGAGGACTTCAACACTTGCCTCTTACAACACGAGGACTTCAACACTTGCCTCTTACAACACCGAGGACTTCAACACTTGCCTCTTACAACACTGAGGACTTCAACAAATGAAAATAATTGTTTGTTGACGGTATGTGTTCTTGCTAACACTATTTTGTCACTTGTAGTACAAACTTCCTATAATCTTATCCTCGAATAGAATATTTGTATATATATGTCGTATTAAATCAAAAGAAGGTTAAATAAATTTCAGGATTCAAAAACGATATATGATAGAATATGATCAATTTGAGTGCTTGAAAGTTTAAGATTGAGATCAACAGAACAGAAATTAGAATAAAAGAAATTAGTTAGTTGGAATAATGATTTCATGATGTTTATATAAGAAATAAACAGTTGTAACCCTTTGTGAAAAGGTACAAACAAAAGTCATGATCATTGGTGAAGAGAAAGAGAAGCAACCGTTGAAGAAAAAGAAGTGTCTATAGGAAAGGTTGCTTTCTGTTTGAAAACGGTCGACAGGTCAAAAAGGTCTAGTAGAAAGGAATTTGAATATATATACGTTATGTACACTTGTGCACGTTAACTGTGCATTCTGGGCAGAAACGGTCGACTGCCATGTTTTGACCGGTCGACCGGTTTAGCCCAGATTGCATAATTAATGTGCACTCTTATATATATATTCAAAGATTGAATGTATAAGATTATTTGAGGATGGATTTTAACATAAATAACATTGCTAACATACTAAAAAAATCAACCTCTAACATATGGAGCTTTTTGAGACTCTTTTTGTCAATCACGGCTCATCCCTTTGTCAGAAATCAAAACTCTATAAAAATCTTGACTTAACATTCTCCCCCTTTTTGATTGATGACAACATAGTTATGAATCTCCCCCTGTTTAAGATATCCCCCTGAGATTGTGTCCTGCATATATACTGTTAGCACAATTTTCTCCCCCTTTGTCATCGACGAAAAGGAGTTGTTACATGGAGGATAATAAGCAACATAAAACTATGAAAGCAACAATTGTCTCCCTCTTTGTAAATGAGATTATAAGCAAAATAAAACTACTACCATAGATTAAGAGTAACATTCACACATGATGATAATACACACAAGTCTAGTACGAATTTAAAACACGACACTATTTAGTACAAGTACCAGATAATGTTTTTAAAGCAAATACTAAAGTCATAAGAACGCAAAATAAACTAAAAGAGACTTTAATCTGACTCCGTCTCACCCTCTTCTTCTTCTTCTTCTCCTTCTTCAACAAGCTTAGATTTTCCGTGTCCACGTTCATGACTAGTTCCCGAGCTTGTACCCTCCTCCGAAGATGTCCAAGCAAAAGTAGGAGGAGCTGGACGCTTGACAAGGTCTGGATCTTGCATTGATGAAGATGATCCACCACATGATATTACTTCCCATATAGAAACGAAGAAGTTTGTTAAAGCGTTTATCCATTTTTGTATTCATGCGCTTAAGTCGAGCTTCAAGAAGGAATTGATTTCGAGCAATAGTGTCAAGAGATTCTTATGTTGAGGAAGATGGTCGTAAAAGTTTAACTTCCTCAGGTTTAGGGCGGGATGGTCGTGATGAAGCTTCTTTATGTCCTTGTTCTTTCCATTGTTCAAAAGGCATAATATTAAAGTATGGAGCGGGAAGCTTCATTCTTTTAGTCGATTCTTTGTTGATGACTTTTTGTTGGAAATTGAAGACTTGGGAGGATCAATGCCACAGTCAAGCAAGAGACGCATAATATACTCGTTATAGAACAAGTGTGGCCTAGAGCAATCATTTACTTTCAAGATCTCATCAAAGATCATACCAATCCAATTTATACGAATACCCCCATAGATTGAGTATAATTCCTCGAAATTTTCTTTATAGACGGCATCAAAATTTCCTATTCTTGGTAATAGAGAGTGCATAAGAGCATGATGAAGAATTCTTGCAGAAGGCCGTAAACCAATAGACTTAGTGCTATCCTTGTCATCTTCAATAAATTGATGGCTAATTTGATTACGGACATGAACATTGCAAAAATTACTTGAGAATTTTTCACCAATAAACGAAGAACCAAGAACGGTTGCCATCCCATCACATGAGATAAATACTTTTTTGCCACAAACAACGTACCAAAGACAATAATTAGGATTCTCTGGCTTGTTTTTCTCTAAATTCAGGTTAGCATAGAATAACTTGATCATTACATGGTTAATTTCCACATTGTTTTGATCAAAGTCAATTAGGTTGTTAATGTCGGCATCCTTTGTTAAGCCAAGAATACGATAATTAGAGAAATCTGAGAAATTAACAAAAGAACCTGGATGGATTGTAAAATCTTTCATCTCATTCCACCTTTTGACTGCGATTGGATCTACAAGCCACTTCCTGACAGAGAGATCGATTGGTTGAGTTTCGGAGGTAGAAGCTTGCTTTAATTTCTTTTGTGGAGGAGCCATTTGGGTGAGATTGGAAGAAGATTTTAGTTCTAGGGTTATGAGACTTTGTTAAAAAAAATGAAGAGATGGAGTTATGAGAGTTTAATGAAGAGATGGAGTGAATAAATAACCGTATGTGCCTTTTAAAAAACAAAACAGCACGAAACCGGTCGACCGCCCATAAATCACCGGTCGACTGTTTTCTTACAGAAGCAAAAACGGTCGACTGGTGGTTTCTGACCGGTCGAGTGGTTTGCCTGTAAGTGGTTTTACCTTCTTCTTGCTTGAAATTTTTGAATATTTAACGGTCCATATAATATTGAGTATATTCAAAACATGATATATATATATATATATATATATATATATATATATATATATATATATAACAAATACGAGAATACAATCATAAAATTGAAACAAATTTAATGAGAGGTAGAGGAATTATGATTCGAAGTCTCTTCTTTGACATCGGCAATGCGTGGTGGCGACCATTTTTCTTTTGCTCCTTCATTTTGAGCATAGTTTTTATCCCATGAATTTGGACTTCTAGAAGATGAAGGTGCATGAGGCATTGGCTCGTATACGCCATGTTTGTTTGAACCACAAAAGAATGATGCCATTCTTTCCAGAAGAGATAGTCGTTCCGAAGTAAGTTGTTGCTCATAATGCAGCTGTCTTTGATGATCGATTTGATGTTTTTGATAATGATGAATCTCATTGATCTTCTCTCTGGTACAGGGTGAACAAAAAAACACCTTCTTTGCTCGTTTTGAAGTTGGCGTATTGCCAGGAGTATGAATGCATTGGTGATGACACTTTGATTTGTGTTTTGGAGTTTCAGGAGAGGAATATTCTTCTGGCTCAGAACTTGTGACCGAAAAATGTGACTTTTGAGCACACTCATTCAAATATGTGCCATAATGAACTATATGTATAAACTTTTAGGCTCAGATAGGAAGTGATAAAAACAAAGTTTTTTGTCAAGCTTATATAGGAAAATTCCTATATATATATAACCTTGTGGATGAGAATTGTCATGAAAACGTGGCCGTAGAAAAAATTAGAAACTCATATTCAATTTCCTAATATAGTAATAAATAATCTGAAAAGAACTTAAGAATATAACATTAGTGATTACTTATCAAGTTCCTTTCTAGAAATTAAACCAAGTTCTCTACGAAATTTAATGAAACTAGACTCAAGTAGAGGATTAGTAAAAATGTCCGCTAGTTGACTATCAGTTTGGACATATTCGAGACATATATTTCCTTTTTCGATATTGTCTCTAAGGAAATGATGACGGATATCAATGTGTTTTGTTCTGGAGTGATTCACTGGATTCTTAGAAAGATTTATAGCACTTGTATTATCACAGTATATAATAGAATTTGATAAATGAATATCGAAATCTTGAAGTGTTTGTTGCATGTATATTACTTGAGTACAAGCGAGAGCCGCTAATATATATTCAGCTTCACATGTTGATAGTGAAACACAATTTTGTTTCTTACTAAACCAAGAGACAAGTGATTTTCCAATAAAATGGCACGTACCACTTGTACTCTTTCTATCCGTTCGAGAGCCTCCAAAATCAGCATCACTATATGATACTAATTCAAATGGACATTCTTTTGGATAAAAAAGACCGAAATCTTTGGTATTATTAAGATAGCGAATTATACGTTTCACTGCTCGTAGATGTGATTCCTTTGGATCAGCTTGAAAACGTGCACATAGACAAACACTCATCATTATATCTGGACGACTTGCTGTAAGATAAAGAAGAGAAATAATCATGCTTCGATATAGTTTCTGGTCAACATTCTTACCATTTTTATCTTTTTCAAGATGTGTAGTTGTTACTCATAGGAGTAGGTTTACCAGATGTGTTATTTAACCCGAAGCGTTTGATGATATTTTCGCAGTATTTTTCTTGATTAATAAAGATACCATTCGGAAGTTGTTTGATCTGAAGTCCAAAAAAATATGACAGTTCTCCCATATGAGGCATTTCGAATTCTTTGGTCATAATATTTGCAAATTCCTTGCAGAGTTTATCGTTTGTTGAACCAAAGATGATATCGTCTACATATATCTGGATAACTAGAATATCCTTTTGAGAATGTTTGATAAACAAAGTTTGATCGACTTTGCCTATTTGGAATCCTGAGTTAATAAGATAGCTACGTAGTCGTTCATACCAAGCACGAGGCGCTTGTTTTAAACCATACAGAGCTTTCTTAAGTTTGAACACATGGTCAGGATATTTTTCATGTACGAACAAAGGAGGTTGTTCGACATATACATTCTCTTTGATAAATACATTGAGAAAAGCACTTTTGACATCCATCTGATAAAGTTTGAAATTATGGTGACAAGCAAAAGATAATAGGATTCTAATAGCTTCTAGTCGAGCAGCTGGTGCAAAAGTTTCTTCATAATCGATACCTTCGTCCTGATTATACCCTTGTGCTACTAAACTTGCTTTATTTTTGGTGATATTTCCTTGTTCATCAGCCTTATTTTTATAGACCCATTTAGTACCAATAGCTGATCGATTAGTTGGTCTTGGAACAAGTTCCCAAACGTCATTGCGCTCGAACTGATTTAGTTCTTCCTGCATGGATATGATCCAGTAATCGTCTGTAGCAGCTTCTTTTGGATTCTTAGGTTCGATATTTGAGAGAAAAGCGACATGACCCATTTGGTTGAGTTGACTCCTTGTTCTGACATGTGATGTTACTTCACCGATTATATTTTGGGCCGGATGGTCTCTTAATATCCTTGGTGGTGATTGTAACTCACATATTTGAGGAGTATTCTCAATAATTATTTCCGAGTCAGAATCAACATTTGTGATGATTGGATTATCAGTGACTAATGTTTCGTCATCATCTGATATATTTTGAGGATGCTGGTAGAATTCATCGAAAGAGACATGAAGTGATTCTTCAATAGTTTTGGTTTGTTTATTAAATATACGATAGGCCTTGCTTCGTTCCGAATAACCAACAAATATTCCTTCATCGGCTTTTGGATCGAATTTGCCAAGCTGGTCTTTCGTATTTAAAATAAAGCACTTGGAACCAAAAACTTTGAAGTATGAGATTTTAGGCTTTCTTTTGTTAAATAATTCATAAGGAGTATTCTTGGTAAGAGGTCTTATGGACACACGATTTAAAACATAACAGGCAGTTGTGACGGCTTCTGCCCTGAAATGTTTTGGTAAGGTGGTTCCATTCAATAATGTTCTTGCACATTCTTGTAAAGTTCGGTTCTTCCGTTCTACAGCTCCGTTTTGTTGTGGAGTTTTGAGAAACGAAAAATTATGATATATACCTTTCTTTGTACAAAAATGTTCAAATTCGTTATTTTCAAACTCTCCGCCATGATCACTTCTTATATTTTTAACTTTAGTCCCTTTTGATTTTTGAATTCTTTTGACGAAAGATTTGAAATGATCGAAAGTGTCACTTTTGTTTTTTAAGAAAATTGTCCTTGTGTAACGGGAGAAATCATCAACAATTACAAGCATATATCGACTGTGATTTATTGATTGAACCCTAGTAGGTCCAAATAAATCCATATGTAATAACTCAAGTGGTTGTAATGTTGATATGACTTTCTTGGATTTAAAAGATGATTTGGTCAATTTTCCTAATTGACATGCATCACAGATGTTGTTAACCTTAAAACTTATTTTGGGTAGTCCTTTAACTAGATCGTTTTTGGCTAGCTTGTCAATAGTTCTGAAGTTTATATGACAGAAGCGTTTGTGCCATAACCGTGGATCATTATCATTAGCCACAAGACACATATCTGAATTATGATTAATATTCATATTCAGAATATATATATTTCTGTCTCTATAACCTTCGAAAACTAAATTATGATCTTTATCTAAAATACTACACTTATTATCCGAAAAGGAAATTGTAAAACCCTTGTCACGTAACTGACTAATACTAAGTAAATTGTGTTTCAAGTTTCTAACTAGCATGGCATTAGTAATGAGAGGTAAGTTAGATGTACCGCAATTGCTCACATCGCCTTTTCCGATGGTATAGCCTTTTGAATTATCTCCAAAAGTGACGGAGCCACCATCTGAGTATGTAATATTTGTCAATAAGCTCTTGTCTCCAGTCATGTGCTTTGAGCAACCACTGTCCAATATCCACTTTCATCTTTTCTTAAGTGGGACCTGCAAAAAATAAAATTAAGTCCATGGTACCCACTTTTATGGGGTCCTAAGAGTTAGGTCTTAGGAGTCCAAACCCATACGGGTCCAGTATCCCCTTTATATATATAATTTGTATTAAGATGCACAGTATTCATGAAATTATGAATATATTTGTTCCTAATCAAATTGTTATTTTTTTTAGGAACCCATATTTTGATAGTCTTGACATTTTTCTTCCGAAATTTCACAACTGGTTTTGGTTTGGAATATAATAAACTAAGATTTTTCTTATCTTCAATCTTTTGTACTTTCTTCTTCCTTTTATTACCAAGATGTTTCTTGGTTTCTTGTTTCTTATATCCCAAACCTTATTTATTTGAAACAAATTGTGAACTTTCAATGATTTTTGTCAAATTTTCTTGTCCTTTGTTAAAGTTAGAAACATTTTGAGTAATGTTATCTAACTTAGTTTGTAAACTAGTCTTTTCTAGGTCCAGAATTTTGACTTTTGCCTTAAGCTCATGATTTTTAGTAGTGAGAGCATCATTTTTCTCCTTTTGAGTTTCAATTTCTTGACTTAAAAGAGATAATTGAGAGTCAACATTAGATGATGATTCTTGAAGTTTTTCAAGTTCTTCTTCTAATATTTTCTTCTCGTCTTTTAACATGCCTCGTTCAAATTCTGCTCTACTCAAATCTGCTTTGGCTTCTTTTAGCTGTCGTTTTATGTCTTTATATTTGACTATCAATTCAGCATTAATATCAATTATTTCATCAAATATAGGAATTTGTACCTCATCTTCTGTTGCCATGAAATAGACATTTGCTTGTTCATCTTCCGTATCATCATCACTTTCTGATGAGTCTGTATCATCCCATGTTACCGAGAATGCTCGTTTCTTTGATTTGTCCTTCTTATATTTTAATTTTTCATTTTCTGACTTCTTCTTTTGCTCCGGACAATCCTTGTGCATGTGCCCCTTTTTGTGACAGTTGAAGCACTTTATAGGGATGAAGTTGGTTTATTTGATCCAGATTTCTTTCTGTTATACCGACTGGCTTTTCGCTGTTTTAGGAATTTTTTGAAACCTTTTGCTATGAATGCCAGATCTTCATCTTTAGACTCTGATTCATTTTTGTCTTTTTCAGCATGGAATGCCACGTTCTTCTTTTCTTCTTTTTGTTCCTTTCTAGTCTGTAAGTTAGCTTCATAGGACATTAGATTTCCTATCAATTCATCTGGCTTCATGACGGAAAGGTCATTAGCTTCTTCAATTGCTAATACTTTTCCTTCCCATTCACTAGTCAGAGAATGTAGGACTGTTGGAACAACGTCAAAATCAGAATACTTTTGTCCTAAGCCAATAAGTGCATGGTGAATAGTTTGAAAACGTGAATACATATCATTGATTATCTCATTTGGTTTCATTTTGAAATTTTGAAATTGACTTTTCAGCATGGCTATTTTGGCTTGTTTAACCTTGTTAGTACCTTCATGAGTGGTTTTCAGCGTTTGCCAAATTTGATATGCAGTAGTGCAGATACTAACACGGTTACAATCATTTTGGTCTAATGCACAAAACAACATATTTATTGCTTTTGCATTTACGGCTGCTGCCGTTTTCTCAGCCGCTGTCCATTCTAAATAATCAGTTGTTGGATTCACTATTTCTTTTTGAGTAGCATTCCAGGCATCATAACTGTTTGATTGCATAAAGAATGACATACGTGTTGCCCAATAGCTATAGTTAAGACTATTGAAAAATGGAGGTCTTTGTGTCGATTGACCTTCCGTGTAAGTGGTGTTTTGAGTGCTAGTACTTGCGTTATTTGCCATATTACAAGAATATACCAAATAACTGTGTTACGGTTATATGATGACCGTGCTCTGATACCAAATGTAAATTTTGTACGTGCTAATATAGTACACACGGATCGTGTAATATGATGAATAACACACAAAAATATGATTAATCACAGATAATAGAAAGTTCAGTAAAATAGAAAAAGCACACCAGAGATTTTTATACTGGTTCGGAGCACCGTCCTACGTCCAGTCCTAGACTTCTATCTGGATTTTCATTACCAACTATCTCGCTTCACCCGGAGGAGCAGGTTTACAACACCCGAGCAGACGAACGAGATTTCACGCCTCTAATACACTGAGAACTTCAACACTTGCCTCTTACAACACGAGGACTTCAACACTTGCCTCTTACAACACCGAGGACTTCAACACTTGCCTCTTACAACACCGAGGACTTCAACAAATGAAAATAATTGTTTGTTGACGGTATGTGTTCTTGCTAACACTATTTTGTCACTTGTAGTACAAACTTCCTATAATCTTATCCTCGAATAGAATATTTGTATATATGAAGATTTGGAAGTGAATATCGTATTGAATCAAAAGAAGGTTAAATAAATTTCAGGATTCAAAAACGATATATGATAGAATATGATCAATTTGAGTGCTTAAAAGTGTAAGATTGAGATCAATAGAATAGAAATTAGAATAAAAGAAATTAGTTGGTTGGAATAATGATTTCATGATGTTTATATAAGAAATAAACAGTTGTAACCCTTTGTGAAAAGGTACAAACAAAGGTCATGATCATTGGTGAAGAGAAAGAGAAGCAACCGTTGAAGAAAAAGAAGTGTCTATACGAAAGGTTGCTTTCTGTTTGAAAACGGTCGACAGGTCAAAAAGGACCAGTAGAAAGGAATTTGAATATATACACGTTATGTACACTTGTGCACGTTAACTGTGCATTCTGGGCAGAAACGGTCGACTGCCATGTTTTGACCGGTCGACCGGTTTAGCCCAGATTGCACAATTAATGTGCACTCTTATATATATTCAAAGATTGAATGTATAAGATTATTTGAGGATAGATTTTAACATAAATAACATTGCTAACATACCAAAAAAATCAACCTCTAACATATGGAGCTTTTTGAGACTCTTTTTGTCGATCACGGCTCATCCCTTTTCAGAAATCAAAACTCTATAAAAATCTTGACTCAACAATATACCCATTTCAAAACCATGTAATACGATACCATTTTTCGTTTTAAAAACCAAATAAATTTGATATCATTTATAAACCCAAATCAGTATAATATCATCTTTATTTCACACATATCTTTTTCAAAATCATACTGCTTTAAAATTTATAATATCTGAAACCCAAACATTTGAATTATAACTTTCAAAACATAATACTTCAAAATTCATAGCTTTAAAACCATAACTTTCAAAACTTAAATGGTTTGGATATTCAATAGTATATAAAATAAAACAGTTGAATTTAAAATTTCTTTATAAAGTAAATAATTTCCATGCCTTTACAATTTTATTTACTTTAAATTCAGTCTAAACCCATAACCTTTAGATTCACTTTCAGTTTGAATAAAAACACTTCGATTTCAATATTTTCAAACTTTGAGTATTTAATAAATTTAAAAACTAAGGTTGGGAATTTCTATTCAACAATTCATTGTCCTATTATTTAGTTTTGAAATGTTTGCATAATAGATCCATAACCATTTAAAATAAAACCCAATTTATTAACACTAAATATTTCCTTCCATTTATTTATACTAGAATTATTCATTTAATTTATCTTGAATAAAAATCCAGTTATAAATATCATACCTTTAAAATTTCCAAGATTAATAAGTTTTCACCAACTTGTGGAGTTTAATTTTTAAATAAGCCCAATTCTAAATAAATTTCCAATCTTAATTGATTTGAACTATTTAAAACTCTAGATATATATATAATATCTTAAACCTGTACTTAATCATAAATATAAATTATCAAACTCCATTTTTCAACTTATTTATTACCATTTAATAAATTCATACATAGCTTAAATTCAATAATTTAACTATATATGTATATATACAAAATAAGATTTTATATAAGATCAAAATTAATATTTATTAAACCGCATCCTATCCAAACCATAGAAATCATTTCAAAAATAATTTTATATATATACCGCGATGCTTGTATATAATTTTCTATCCCATGGTCAAGTGATACAGATATTTATCATTTCAATCCGCAAATTTAAAAATAAAAAAATGCGGTGTATATCATTTCAAACCGCAATCCCGAATGAAATGAGAATGCATAATAACTTACAGTTTATATAATATAGAACACACCATCCATTCACCCAATATCAATCATCAACCAATTTTATTTCAATCATCATCAATTTAAACAAACATCAATAGAGCATATAAAATATAACAGGTATCAACGAACAGTTTATATTCAAAAAAAATAAATAAACAAATTACTGTTTAACTAGCAGTTTATATGCAAAATAAATAAATTTTAACTGTCAATTTATATGCAATAATAAAATTAATTAACAGTTAAATTAAATAAATGCGATTTAACTGAGATGATGAAAACAAATATGCAAAACAGTCTTTAATAAATTTCTACTCATATCTTAAATCAATTTAACAAACATAAGAAAACTTAGAAGTTGTGAGTGGGTTAAAACACTCACATTTTGAATTTAGATTGAATTAAAATTCAATTTAAACCCAAAAATTGAACAGTCTCCAAATTCGTCCAAACTAGCGTCAAAAGATCCAGAATTTTATTACGATCCTAACAAAAAAAATCGCATGTGAAACGGAGTTCGTATGAGAAAGTTAAATGCGTTTAATCGCTTGAAAACAAAATTACTTTAAACAAACAAATAAACATACCTAACAAAAATATAAGCCACATCAGCAAAAGCTTTAGAACGCTACATGATCTCGTTCTTCTCCAGTACGAAAAATGAAAAAAAATCATTTTTATAAAAGAATGCTTTTGGAGTTGCAAGAATAAGAGCTTTTGAATATGAGGTGTTAGGAGAAACAAAATGTAGAAGAAGAAATAAGATGTAGGTTATTTATAATTAAGAAATGAATATGGAGGGACAAAAATAAATGTCACGTTTTATTATTAAAGCTTCAGGCATTAATAATAGATAAGGGAATGTACGTAGGAATGGAAAAGTTTGCAAACGAAAGTAGAATTTTGTACGCATTTAGGTTTTTATCTACGCAAAATAAAATATTTATACTTACCTTAAAAATGAGAACGTTTAATTTTGTTTTCTCAAAATGATCTTTTATTTCCATTAAAACACCCTTTTTATTTAACACAAAACGTGCGTTTCTTTTATTAAATCTATTAATTGCAATTAACGTCTCCTTTTTTTAATTGAAACATTTGAATTACATTAATTGCAGTTACTTACAAAGTTAGATTTTAAAACTGACAACTAAAATGGATAAAGAAATAGAACAATTGTTTATTTAAACACGTTTATAAATTTATTGTTTATACACAAGCGTAATAAATAGATTATTTTCCTATTCTTATAATCAGTCTGTAAACTAAAACACGGTTCAAATAAACATATATTTCTTTCTTTAAAATCAATCTTTCTGTTCTTATTTTAATGAAACTAAACGTACATTTATAGATGAAACATTCATTTTATTTGACGTAAAATTTTCTTTTTATTAAATCAAACTTTCCCTATATTTTCACAAAACATATGGTGATTTTATTTACACCTATTAATTTACAATTAGTATTCTCTCTCCTATTAATTGGAAATTTTCAATTACATTAATATCAGTTGATTAAGTTTCAAAATGGACTAAATGAATGTAATGAGAAGTATAACAATTATTTCCTATCTAATAGTAATTTAAACATATTAATACACTATTCGCTACAAACAGTAATTATATATATTTCTTACTAAATAATAGTTTATCATCTCTACAATCAATCTTTCAGTTGCCAAACATTTTTACGAAATGAATGTTTAGTCTTTTACTAAACTTATTCATTCTTATTCTTTATTAACATTTATTATTATAATCACCGTTATTAATTACATTCAAATAATATCATTAAATACACCTGACGTATGTTATCATTTTTTTTTATCTTATTGTAATATATGTTATTAATAGAAGTTCAAATTAAGATCATAAAAATATCTCTTAACATATGTTAACAAAAATAAAATCATAAATTTTTATTATTCTACCACTTATATTCCTTACTACAATTAGCCTTTGGTATTCCTATCCATTAATTACACAAATAACATAGTTAATATTTGTTTGTCTTTCACTACATTAATACTTCTATATACATCTTAGATTTGTATCAACAGTTTTTTTAAAAGTGTGAATCTTTTCAATTACGCGTATTAATTAAGGTTTTAAACTCAATTAACAAAGTTTCCTAAGTCTAATCCCTTTTTACCAAATTTGACAATCCTAACCATTCATACTGCATTCCCTATAAATGTAATATTTAATAGATTTTATTTCAAATTAACGTACAACTTAATTCCCCTTAATTGAGATCTGATTCCCAAATTTTTATTTAACATACTAAATGAATAAATAACCTAAATAAGGGGTCACCTATTCACTTTCTTTCATTTATAAGTTTACTACTTGCCCACCCAGGTATAAATCCCATATATAACACTAATTAATTTCCAACAACACTGCATTATCCAATTATCATAAATTTGTTCAATATATACTCCTTGTTACTTATAAATAATTTATGTTCTCTATAAATTCTCGTTCACTCTTCCGTTACTAAAATTAAAAAATCATTAAGTAACGTTTCCTCCATAACAGTATTAAAATTACTTAACATTCAAGAGGACTTTATTTCAAATAAATTGATTGACCAATAAATTAGGTAACATATAATAATTGTTATTATATGCTTAAGATTTACGCTTGTTCTCTTCTATTTGGTTTATAGCCTACGATAATATAACTAATCTAACTCCATAAATAAACTTAGTTTATTACCTAAATTATACATAAATTTATTACCTTTTACATCCCACTATAAATCAGTGTAACCATTAATAGCACCCGTATTATCATTCCTTACACAATACTGATTTTATTTAATTACCATTAACTATCTATTTCGTACAATAACTAAATGTTTACATTTGTTACTTATATTTAGTTTTATAACCAAACGCTTCATGCTTAAATAAAATGAATTGGAGTTTCATTTAGATTGTTGACAATTGACTTGTATTAACATTATTTCAGTCTAAATTTAGTTATCATTCCATTATAAAATTGCAATGTTTTATTTCTTTCAATATTAACTCATAAAATATTATTAAAATAAAAAAAAATTAACATCGAAAATTTATGGATCGTCACAGAAATTATATAACGTGCATTATATGTGAAATTTATGTGTTAGCTATTGAAAGTAAGTGAAATGTTAATAAACTGCATATGTTTAGTACTTATATGTTTGAATTGAGTAAGTATAGGTACCGAGAAGCCGCTTGGCTAGATTTGATCGCGCAAATTGCTAAAATAATAAGCCGCTTGCTTAAAATGCTAAATAAAGGTACGCCTATGCAATAAAAATAGGAAATATGAACTATTTTTGTTTTTCCGACCGGGTGGGTCGATGTATATATATTTATATCTCTTATCAAATTGCAAAAGCTCCTCCGTACAAAGGAGACTCTGCCAAAATTTTCCGAAAATTTTGGAAGTTAAGATTTTTTTTTAATTTTCACTAAGGGCAAAAGATTTAAAATTGGTAAGCAAATAGATATGAAACTGAATATTGAAATCTAATTTAAAATTGTGTATGTAATGTAAGGTGAAATCGAAGAAATTGTTTGAAGAAACTAAAGGAAGAAAAAGTTTGCAAATAAACTTTTATTTGAGATTTTAAATAAATTAGCAAGTGGAACTAATAAAAGGAAATGGTTAATTAAATATGGGTTGAGATAAGGTGAATAAAATTCAATATGCAAAGTTTGAAGGAAAATTGAATTCAAATGGAATTGTAAAGGCAAAATGAATAGAAATGGATATAAACTTCAATAGGGAAGTGAAAGTAAATTTAAAGGGCGTATAAAATATTTATATTAAACTAAAGAAATGAGTGGGGAAATCCTTAAGTAAATTTGGTATTGAAAAATTTTTATTATTCTAGGTGAATAATTGAATGAAGATTAAAACTGAAAGTCGTGAAATGGGATAATTGTGGATAGTCGATAAAAATCAAAATAATGCGAATAAAAGAAAATTGATATAGTAAATAATTGATGGATATAAATACGTAGGATGTACATATATTTATTTTATTCGCATAGCGATTTGATCCAGATTTGTGCACAGAATTTCGAGATAGTTATACCGATCCGAGTTAGGATTTTTCACTCGATTTTCGACCGCGAAACCCGGATATGGATTTTGATTGATTTTGGAATTTCTCTATCATAGTTATGACTATGCAAGAAGAATGACATTTTCTGATCAAGAAACCAGATCTGATTCTGCACTAGGAAGTTGGGTGGACGATACTAGTTCAGAAGTGAAATTGTGTGATCGAGCGAGCGATCAAATTTGATATTGCGTACGGATGGTATAAGTACATCGTACGGGCTTGAATGAAATAAATATTGAAACTATTGTAAATAAATGAATAAAATGATTATGAATCCTGTGATTGGATATTATTGCTAAGTAGGATACACAGGTATTATAATGGAAAAAGGAAAATTGGTTTTGATTTCAGATGATAAATTTGAATTGCCCGAACAAATAGGTATGTGTTTAAATTTCTATATGGAATTTGATTGGGTTTTTGATCTAGCCACTTGGCTTTTTTTTTTCTTTTGGAATTTGGGAGCCCGTAGAGGCCTTCTGTAGTTGTACCGAGCTAGCCGCACGAGGAAGGCGCTGGCGAAATTTTCGAAAATTTAGAGAGTTAGAAATTTTTAAGAAAATTTTGATAATTCAAAATTTGGTTTTAAATTGAAATTTGAATGATTAAGCAAATAGTATTGTTTGAAAACTATGGAAGAGTTGAGAAGCTAGTAAGAATGATAATGGGTCTTTTATAAAAAGATAATTGGTAGGATGTTGAATTGTTGGTTTTGGGAAAAAGTAAACGGGTTGTGGACCATTCTTCCTAACTAGTAATTTCGGGGATGAAATTCTTTTAAGGGGAGGAATGTGACGACCCAGAATTTTTGAGCTTTTGAAAATGGAATATTTAATTGATTTTAAATATGTAAAAGTTAATTTTTAACTTGAATTCAAATATCACTATTTATTTGTTGAATTATTGAATTTAATAATTTGAAGTTGGGTAAAATGTTGAATCTGGGGTTTTAAGCCTGTTAAAAATAATTTAAGGGCTTGTAAAATTTGTAATGATCATACTGAATATAATAAAATGGTTAAAATTTAATTTAAAGGTGATTTGTTCGGTTTTAATAATATATCATTTAAATCGAATTTAAAAATAGCTTCCCGAGGCGCAGTCTCGGAATTCAACAAAACCAGTTCCATTGGATCCGTAATATCGAACTATTATCGGATTTCAATTTTGTAGCATGTGGAGTTATCGTGTGACCGTACGGTAGGTATACGCACTGAAATTTAAATCGAAAATTTAATATAATGACTAGGCTCAAAAAGCTATATTCTCCATCCGATCGAATTGGGACTTGAAACCTTTTCCATTGCGTTCGGAATAGGGGTATAACTTTATAAACGCCTGACGGCACGGCTCGATAGGATGTCAAGATTTGTTGCTACGAATTCAAGACGGTTTAAGTTTAAATTTAAAAATATATATTGTTTGACTGGTTAAAGCCCGTCTTCTCTTCTGCATTTTTACCTGTGACCTAGCATAGTTGAGCAAGCATAAATCACGTCCATCACCTCTTTTCTAACGGGACATTTTGATTTTTGATTCGAAGTGAATAAATGAATTTTTAATTTAAAAACATTATCTTCCTCAACACGCAATTACATTTGTATTTATCTCGAGCCTCCAAGGGTTCTGCTCAAAATCATTCGTGTATTAAGAAAAAATGGCAACAAATCAAAATAGATTTCAAATAAAATATCATTCCACGAATCAAACCCCTCCCTTTTTTTGTAATCGCGTCCCTCTCTTCATTAACGATCGAATCGAGGGAGGAGATCGATACCGCTTCGAAGAGTCGCGCTCGACTTCATGGATGAGGCAGGTGTGTACGATTTTGGGTAGGCGCATGTAGATGGTGGGTTGTGTTGTGGCGCGCTATTGGGAGGGTTAGCCGTGGCGAAGGGGTATTCTACTGGGTAGAGGCGATTTTGATTTAAGGCAAGCTCATGGTAGTTCCATCGAGCGGCGATGGCAGCTTAGGGTAGGTCGCGATGCTCGAAGGCAAGGACATGTACCCGTGTGAAGGCTAGGGCTTGGGCTCGATTTTTGGGAGCTGTGTTCACAAAGCGCAGCTCAGCAAGGCTCGTTGATCGGTCAGAGCGTGCAAATGGGGTGGGATATTTATATTTGTTTAGCATATTGATTTTATTTAAAATAGCTAATTAAAATGTTTTACCCTTAAAAGTTAGTAACTTTACCATACAGAATCTGTTGTTTTATTTGGAAATTTGGAAATTTTTTAGATCTACCTTAGTTTGAAATCAAAAACAATGAAGGAAGGTATGATGTAAACAGTAAATATATATAGGTTATTTTTAGAACTTGTAGCAAGTTTCAAAGGAAAGAAATAAAAATAAAGTAACCAGGCATATACACATTTTAAATTCACTAGTTATGTTGGAATGATTGATTAAGGGCTTAACATGTGTAAATCAATTTATTTAATTACTTTAGTTCTAAAAATTGTTTATGATAGGAAAATTAGTTTTAAAGTAAATTGTTAGTTAATTTAACTAAGTAATGGTAATTGATTTGCCCGATTATCTCCAATATTAATAAAACCGCATGGATGTTTTACACAAGGTTTAAAACTACGAAGAAAACAAGTCGAGATTTGGATTGGGATTGCAAAATCAAAGGTGAGTTAATCTCAATCATCTGGGTTTAATTTAAATTTAAGAATTAAATTTAAATAATTGGCTGATTGATTGAATTGATTGGATGTGATATATTATATAGTATATATATAGTATATATCTTGGAATGATTGATTTCCCGCATTATATAGCGGATGAGACCCTATGCGCCGCATAATAGCGGACGATATTTTATTTAATCCCATGTACCACGATATTCCACCTCGAAGTGGAATTGGTATTTTATATTGTGCTAACATCTGTGGATGCAGGGAAACATGTTGGAGGGATCCAACTGGATTCCTCAACATTTATTTAAATTATTTAATATTCTCCATGGTGATTATTCGATATTCTATAATGAATTATATTGAAATATTGAATGCTATGGTTTGCTTGAATATATTTCCGCACACCGAGTTATCAAAATATATAAATTGGATTTTGGAAAGACAATAAAAGAGTGGAATTTTAAGTAAAATAATTATAGCGAACTTGAATAAATTAAGAATGAATTGAAAAGGAATGGAAGTGATATTAAAATTCTAATAAATAATTTCGAGTATGAAAAAAAGGAGATTTTGAAATAACAGAAATTAATGAATTGTAAACTTAATTGATATCATTTAAAGGAATAAAGAATTATTTTAAAACTCAAAGTTAAAATTTAGTTAAAGGGATAAAGAAGTAATTTGGGAAATCTAAAATTACTATTTTCAGTTAAAAGTATTTTAAATCATAATTAAGGAATAAAATCTGAAATTAATGGATTTTGCAATAATGGAGTAAATTGGAAATTAATTTAGGAATTGGTTTAAGTGTGTAAAACCGGGACTTTTAAAGGAGAATGTGGCTATGAAATTTGTAAACTGGGTTTATAAAAGCAAAGTAATATATTAGTGGATATTTGGAAGAATAAATTCATGATGGGAATTTATTAAAAGAATTGGAAATTTTGTTTAAAAATAAATAGTGATTTATTTTTAAAAGATTGTGAAGGGAAGTATATTTCCCTGGATAGCCAAGTACGTTTTCAAAGTAAATTATTTAATATAAGATAAAAGTGTTAATGTTGTTTTAAAAAGCATGTTTTAGAAAATTTATCATTGTTAAATGTTTAAATTCTAAAGTAAGTATTTTTCAAATCTATTATCGTAGTAATTATTAATAAAGGTAACTTAGTATTTTGTTTTAAATGAGAAAATCTAGTTTTATATTTTATAAAGTAACCTTATTTTAATTATTTCTAAAGTATTATTTTTAATAAAGTATTAAAGTAGTTTTTCTAAATTTAAATGCTAAAGCATATTTTACAATAAAGTGTTTTTATATTATTTTAAAAATCTAAAGTTTTGTGCTTGGAGATTTCAGTGGAAATAGAAAATATTTGGGAGATTTACTCTATAAAAGGAAGATAATTTGAAACTGTTTTCAAAAGGGATTGAAAATGGAAATATATCTTGCGAAGATATTTTGAGATAAATAAATAATTTGGGAAATTGTTTATTGTTTGATGGTTGTGGTGAATGTTAATTGATAGTTAAATAACCGACTATCAATATGGGCCAATGCGCTGATCGTTTCAAAGAGACCGGGATAGGGATTTATTTCTCAATAACCACTTCGATCTGGTTTGTACGTTTTCGTGAGAAAGACGAGTTTGGATTCGAAGATTGGAGCAGTGAAGTGCAAGGGCTAGTCGCTACTAATCCTGAGGATATTTCCAAAATGGATGTAGTAGGAGTAGTGCCTTCGGTTCCGTTCGAACCCGGGACGGACTTGTATGGATGAATGCTTTCAGAACATTGTTAGGTGGACGATGAGCATTCGAAGGGATATGTTCTAAAAGGTAACGCTTAGCCTCAAGCCTCATCAACCGGGAGTGACTGAAAATCAGGGGTTATGCAGCAAGGCTTGGTGGGTAGCACCCATTCAGGGTGAGGTCATCCCTGTCTAGATGTCTCTTTTATCTCGGCTTAGTGGTGCGTTTGCTGATCACAACCGTGGGATGATCTCACTCAGGATTATCCAGTAAGGGTAGTCCCAGTCTTGTGTTGTAGGGGGTCGAAGTGATCCTCGGTATAGTGATCTAGGCCACGTACCATGACAGGTGGTACCCCAGTGCCTAGTCATTAGTTGGAAATCCATCCTCCCTACGCGTCTTTTACGAGTTTTGCTTGTATTACCCACTCTGTGGCTAGTAGCTAGAATTTAATGAATGTAACAATTTCGGCTATTTTAATAAGTATTTCTAAATAGACCCTATTATAATATCATAGGATTTTAATGAAAAAGTGTTTTAGCTATCGTAAGGTAAAAACCCGACATGTTTATTTGTGGCGCGGTCTTACAAGATGATTTTGTTTTCAAAAGAATTTTGAAACTTTAATAATAAATTTGAGTGTGATTTCTCACGCTGGTATTCCAGACTGACTCTGGTGTTATTTAACTATAATTCTCGGGTCAGACTGAGTATTATAGAATACAGGAAAGGATGATGTGGAGCTCAGGAGACAAGCTGGATGGCGATACGTACTTCCGTATTTGGTTATTATTCCGTTGCGTATACAATTGTATGTTATTGCTGTGGAACTCTGATGATGTACTCTGATGATGCATGTATAAAACAGATATAGTTTTCTTTTGTGTGAAGATCTGTTATTATATATTATATTTTATTCCGCTGCATTAGTTAGATTCTGTTGTTGTTTTCTGTTTTCTCTTCTTCTACCTCTTCTTCTTTAACCCAAATGGTTCATATTTCCGCACATCTTGAGTCGATTGATGTAGAATAGTGTCGACTCAAGGGGTACGGATTTGTGGGTCGTTACAAAATCCAAATTAACTCAAACTTGGAGTGGAGCATTACCACCACATTATAGAACATCCTACCTAGTAGAAGTTGAAAAATTAAAGCCAATATCACCCCTCAATTGAAGGTCGTGAGCACTATAAGGGGTTTGGAGGAAAAGGCAAGAAAAGAGAAGGAAGAAAAGGTACTGCTAGGTTGAGGGTGGACTTAGAAGCTTGGATCATGGTCGTTTGTTGGATAAAAGGTGAGCTAACTCACCATTTTTAATGCAAAATATTACATTTATATATTGATGTTTAATTGTATTGATGTTCTTAAACTAATATAGGCATATGTGAAAACATTGATTTTAAGCCTTGAAAGCAAGTGTCGTATATATGGACTTGAACGCGCTTGAATTGACTTGTATGGCATATAGCAAGGTCTTTTGACAAAACACATAGGTTGTAGTTGAACATAAGTTTGAACATTACTCGGATTTGAAAATGCACTTATAGTCGTTATAGAAGCAATTATGATGCCTTATCTTTATCGATTTCTATGAAACTTTGATGAGAGATCCTTAAGGGTTTCTTGCCATATTTATAATGTTTTATATGTAATTTATTGCAATTAAAATCTTTGATGGTAAAGGTTAAGTAACATCTCGGAAACGACCAAAACTGCACTTGTGCAAAACTGCCTCATTTAGACTTGATTTATGGACTTAAAAGGTTTGAAATGATATTTAAATTTAAGTATTTTATTTCATTCTTTTTACAAGTATTTAATAACCATATTAGAGGATTTAAAAAGTGATTTGAGGTCTTTATGAATTTTTAAGAATTAGTTGTGAATTTTTAAAAAAGAAGTTTTGTAATAAAACATGTTCTTTTTTCAAGTTTTAAAGCTTTTACAAAATTGTTATTTTAAAGTAATATTTTGGATAATATTTTAAAACCTGTTATAAGTATTTTTCAAGTTTTAAGAGGTATATGCAAATGTTTTCAAAAAGGAGTTAATAATTGCTTAGTGGCTAAGTGGTTTTATTATGGGATAACTTGTTGAAAAGTAACTAACTTTGCTTAATGCTAAAAACTGACGAAGTATGCTTATCTATTTGTGAGAGTTAAGATTGATTTCGAGTAGGGACGGAGCAATAAAGCTCTAACCTACTGGTTTCTCTCTTGATTGAGGAATATTTAATTCGAGAATGTTGGAGAATCATGTTGATTTCTTACTTGTTTATGGAATTCACTTAAACTATATGTACATTAAAAGCCGACGAGGTAGACTTATCTATTTGTGAGATTCAAGCATGAAGTTTCTAGGCAAAACTTTGATGCAACCAGTACTCTAACTTATATGTCTTTACAGTTAGACAAGGTATAGTTAAGTTGGAATGTCGGAAATGGGTTAAATATACGAATTTTGATTTGTATAAGCAATTATTTTGGTTAGATAATCGATTAGTCGATTATTAAACTTGATCTATAATTTAAAAAGTAATCGAAATGGTTCACAATCTCATATCAATGAGTACATTTGAGATGGAGTATTGGTAAGAAACATCTCTAGTTTTCACTTACTTCTAAAAGAACTGGGATCGAGTTAGCCGAAAATCCATCGATTGGTTTTGAAGAGTCTAGGATTGGTAAGTGTTTTACTTACCGAATACCACTTTAAAACTAGTATACAAGTTCTATGTTTAGAAGCGGTTGAAAAAGGGAATCTATGTGGAGATTCGAGATCTGTTCTTGAAGCTGAATCCATGTAATGGTTCGTGATCTGTTCAAGACATGCAAATCCATTTGAGTATTTGTGTTTTATTTGAGTGATGTAGACTCGTGTGAAAGATGTCGAATGTAACCTCGACATTAGAAATGACTAAAAGTAGAGTAGGATGCACAACCTAGGGTTTAATGACACTCGTTGGGATGTTATCAACTTCACTTCTAGAGATACTTAATAATTGTTGGCCAGCGGGAGTTGGTGATATTTGGTTCATGTTGTTCATGTTTATGTTCAGACGATGGGCCTCTTATGTTTACCTAAATGACATATTGTATCTAGAGATATACAATGCGTAGAAGGTACTTTCTGACCCTTGTATAGGAGGTTGGATTCAAATTCCCCATAGAGATCTCCGTAGAATTAAACATTATGCAAACGTAACTTAGCGGTTTCAAACGTAACCTAAATATGTTGTGGTGTGAACAATATAAGCATCATAGCTACTGATTATATCCTACACTCTAGACATTATCTATCATATCACTATATAAAACTTAATGAATGGTTGGTTTCTTTTAAGGAAAAACCATTATGGGAGCCCGTACGATCTCAATATTTACTGTTACATGTATTCACGTGTCTCAAGTTTTCTCACACTGACTTATTTCTCACGCTTGGTTTTTTTCCCCTAAATTCCTTGCATACTCTTTCAACTAGGCTGAGTATGGTATGTTTTAACTAGGATGCTTAAAAGTTCAGAAGACGAGCTGGAGCCTTCCATTTTCTACCTATTTATATTTCTGTTGTTTCATATTTGCTATGTATACATCAATGTTCTGAGGACCAACATATATAATAGTCCAAGCTAACGATAGTACTTAAAGTTTTGTAACTTTGAAATTCCTGTATTCAAAGTAACCCATCGTACTATTCTTTGATATTATATATTATCGTTTCAGTGTGAAATTCTGATGTTGTGTTCTTCCTTTTTTGTTCTATTTTTTATTTTACCCTAACTTTCTGTCTTTTCGGCATTTGGTGTTTGCCACATGAATAATGTTGATGTAATAGTATCAACATTCGAGGGTCTAAAAGATGGATCGTTAACCCAATCCTGACCATTTAATACTTCATATAAGGAAAAGCGGCGGGTGCTCAAACAACCCCTTAATAACTTCAATTCTCCAAAGTAGGTCCTTCATATTATCACCTGCACCTGATGGAGATGGCTCGCATTTGTACGAACCGTTTGTATGAACTAATAGTTAGATTAACTAGGTAGTTTTACCCGACAGAACTTGGGCTAACCTTGTGTCATTCGTAGTTACTTATTTTAAGCGATGTCTCACATCAGCCGTGAAGTCACATTACTGGTAGCCAGATTAGTTGGGTATGTTGAATATGCTAGTATATGATTTTTGTTTGATGATAATAAACATATATATATATATATATATTCATTTAAATGTATTTGTTATTGTACTATTTTATTTTTCACATAATTGAATAAATATTTGATGAATAAAATAAATAATACAGAATTCATATTCAAACAAATATTTTATTACAAATTTAAATAGTACAAACTTCGTCTCTCACTACATTTACACAATTACAATTCAATTTCAATTACATTACAATTTTGATTACATCACAAATTTCAATTTATAATTTTGACCTCACTACATATCACTCAAACACTCGTATTTATCTCCAACTCTATTCCATTTGTATCCGACATCTGAATTATCTGCAAAATAAACACTAACGCAATGAAATTGAAAAAAATTGGGTTGTTCATCATCATTTTCGTGTGAATCCATTCATACTTGAACAACTTGTGACATGCACAGTGTATCATTGTACATGCCACAAGGCCGTGCACACCGATATACACTTGATAAAATTGTAGGGACAAGTGAGCACAAGGTCAAACCCAAGGCTAAGATGGATTCAACTAAAGTGCAGATAACTCTCGAACAAAACAAAGTCACAAAGTTTCAAATACACTAGAGCCTACATGTACACATGTGTATACGTACACATGTGCACTATCTCAGCATCTTGAATTTCAGCCAAGAGACATCAGCACACATGAATATGAATAAAACCAGATTCAATACTGAACTAGACAGGATCAATGAGCAAGACTAACACGAAGTCTCAAATCCAAACATGCCAGATGATATAGACCAACATGCATGTGTGGACATGTGCAAATATGCAGTGACAACCAGACAGTGGTGAACACAATACAAATGAACACAAGCCCAGACTCAATATCAAACTACCATACATATGTATACACACATGTATACAGATATATGCAGTGACACACAACATATGCATATGGTCAGATACAAGGCGACATATGATGTAATGCAATAGAACAGTGGACACAAGTGAAAAGTTCGACATGCATGAAAAATCCATGATGCAATAATTCATAATCCAAACTGCATATGATTGCAGTGGTGACAATAAAACTTCAGGTATATATGGTGGTCAAGGAAAACAAAGTACAGACCCAACAAACCATCACAATTCCAGACTATAAAATGTACAAGGCAATAAAAACTTTGAACGAAAACAAAATGTTTAAGTGAAAACATGACCACTCCAGTGTAGTTAAAACAAAGTGGTGAACTGAATAGTTATAGCAAGGTGAAGCACAAGGACTGTGCAAGCAAGCGCACAAATCAATGAAACCGCCTCAACCCAAAGGAATCACACAAACTAAACTTGAAGAAGTAGTAAGTAACTCGCATGATATATACATATAAATGCAGAAAGTGAATAAGCAAGCAGCTCAAAATGGTAACTGGAAGCAGACTCAAAGCAACTGGAAGCATACTCAAAGCTACAACATGAACATGACTTCAAACGTCACAGCAACTCAATATGAAGAACAACTAGACTCAACCAACATTCAACTCAAATGAACAAATGAATGCAACATTTCAACTCAACCAACATTTCAGACATGCTCTGGTTCAACCAAAGCAAAGAAATGAGAAAAGACTACAAGTGCAAAGCGCAAATGGAACCGGATCCAAATGCAAAAGAAAAATCAACCAAATACAGCACAATGAACAGTGCAGACTCAAAGTAGTGAACCAGATCAACATTTCAACCTAGATATGCAAACCAGACTAGACTTCAAACTAGAACACAATAAAAAGGACTGCATACATGAATACAAATACCTCAGCACAACATGGATGGTCAGTTCAAATGGAACGAGATCATTGAAGATCCACATGACAACACGCAGACAAATGTACACACGAGGCTGCCACAAGACTCAAGTGAAATCAAACCACATAGTGCACCAGACGATGGCTTAACTCGAAACAAAGTCTCAGAGCTTCAAACATGCTCACATGAGCAGGTGAAATGTAATTAAGCAAATTAGCATGACAACTCTAGCATAGTAACAAGCATGCAACAGAGAAGACTTTAGATGCAAACCATCAGATCGTATACATATAAACATGTATGTATGTATGTATGTATGTATATACATGGTGACACACAAACAAGGCCTGACATGGATGGACAGAGCATAGTACAGACGCATTCAGAAAATGGAACAGAGAGTAACAAGTCAAACTCCATCCAAGTATACATAAATATACGGTAAAAATTGTGAAGTCGTGAGTCAAGCTTTTGAATAAAATCAGAAGTTATAACAAAACAATGAACAAGTCAAAGCCAGCAAAATCAGAACAAAGTCAAGAAAGTGAACAAGTGCATAAATTATCTCAAAAATTAAAATACCGAAGTTATAGGAACCGATCCGAAGCAATTCACAAAAATTCGAACTCATGAAGAGTACAATGAACAAGTCAAGGCCGAAATAAATGAAGCAAATTCATAGTCATTGTAACCACCCGGAATTTTCGAACCCAAAAATTCCAGATAGTTATGAAAAGAAGAAAGAGATAGAAGAAGATGAACGGAAACACCAAACATCTCACATTTGCAGCGGATAAAATATAATAATAAATAATAACATTTGCAAAAGAATACTATATCTGTCGATTACATTCTAATACATCAGAGTTTCACATAATATACAGTCACTGAATATTTACAAATATCATGTTTCAGACAAACAATAATATAAATACAGCGGATATACTCTATACGATATTGCCATCCAGCTCGCCTTCTGAGCTCCAGAACGTACCTACCTGAAAAATCTGTAATACTCGGTCTGACCCGAGCATTACACCAAAGTAACACCCGGGTCAGGCTGGAAACCAGCGTGAGTAAACCCATCCAACATGGAATATCCAAGCAAACAACTTATATAAAACCCGGGGTAACTTATCTCAATTTATCCAATTCACAATTTGCTATAGACAAAACTTATTTCACATATAAGTTTCTAAGTACCAAACTTAGATAAAATAATCCAATCTACTTAAATCATTTCATTCCTGCCTATTGATTTCACAAATCAATTTAAAAAAAATTCGAAGTGGTTTCGGGTATTTCCCAATACCCGACCCCGGTCTCTTCGAAACTCATATTATCCTAACCCAAATTATTCAAATGAAATACACAACATTTCATATCAGGAATGTCATCCCATTCAAGCATCCAATACCATTCCATCGTTCATAACAAATTGATCACTTCCAAATTAATTCAATTGATTCAAATTGAATTTTAAACCTCAATCACTTAGATTTCTTCATTTAACATTAATTAATTCCAAATCAATTAATTGGTCAATCCATCATTATTCACCTTAATTAATCACCCTGGATTAATTATTTTCCAATTAAATTCAAGTAACTATCTTTAACTAAGTTCACGTTATTAAGTATCCTTAACACAAATCAATAAGTAATCTTAATTACTTCATAAGCTAACTAACAATATTAATTACATTAATCCTTAATTACTAATATTAATTAACTTATCATAAGTCACTCATATTGATTTATTTTCTTCTCTAATCAATCTCTATTTACATCATTGATTATATAAATTAATGATTTCTCATGTACATTTCAATTTATTCTAATCTGATTTAATTACTCTTCTTATAATGGAAGCTTAAAGGGGTTTAAAACCAATTTTATTTTTAAATTCAATTCGGCTTACAATTGCACTTTAACATTTAAGTTGTTAAAACACTTAATATTTAGAAACTTTATTTGTTAGATTTAACTTGGTTTAGAACTTGATTTAAATCTCTACTTTACAATTTTAACTTTAGGTTTTAAAATATCATTTTTCATCTGTTCCCAGTCCATTCTTATTTTTATTCTACAATTATTTCACTTTTAGAATTCACCTTATATTCATTTTAAAAATCCAATTTATATATCTCGATAACTCAGGGTACCGAAATATTCAAACAACTCACAACATTCATTATCCCAATTGCCAATAATAATCATCCCAAACTACCAACCATTCCAAAATATACTAGATATTACTATATAATATCGCATATCAATTCATTTCAACCATCCGACCAAGCATTCAAATTTAGCCATTTAAATTTAAATAAAATCCAGAAGCGTGAGGTTTACTCACCTTTGATTTTGCAATCCAAATCAAATCTCGATTTGTTTCCTTTAGATTTAGGCCTTGTATAAACAGTTATACGATCTTATTAATATTCGAACGAGTTCAATTTCTATTTAATAAATTTCATTTTACCTAATAAGTAAATTTCAAAAATTTCCTGTTTACAAAATATGTTCTAGTTATCAAATAATTATATAAATTAACTAAATAAATTGATTTCCATTTTATAAATTAAATTTAACTAAATCTTTATTAAACAAATAGTTAAATTTTCCTAAACTAATTTTCCCTTTTTTTGTTTTTAAAACCCTTATATATAATTTATTCTGTAGATATATAAACATTTAATTAGCTATTTTAAATAGCATAAAACATGAATAAATATAAATAGCTCACCCCAATTTGCATGCTCTGACCCGATCACCGAGCAAATCCCATAGCCTTCACGCATTTCAGAGGTCGAGTTCGACCTCAATCCCAACTCGAGAATGACAGTCCAGATCCAAAACGACGAACTGGAGTCGCACTCGGCCCCTCTTCACTTATCCACCAAGTCATGACAAACCATAGAGCATGCACTCACCCATCGTGACACGCCCAAGTCCCAAACTCCTCGAGAACCGCGACATAGAGGCGCGCTCAGAAATTGATGAACGAATGATTTGATTTCGTTTAATAGGGGCAAGAAAAGGAAAGAGAAGCTTGCCATTGTTCTCTCTTTTTTTTTTAAAAAAAAGGACAAGGAATGTGAATTTGAGGATTTAAGCAAAGTCGGCTTCGGCCATTTTTTTATGAATTCGATTACTCCATTGAGAATAGAGAGGGGACGGAGATGATATAGGTTTAGGGAAGCTTCCTGAGAACGCGTTGGAAAAAAATATCTCTGACTATATGTACTCGATAATTTATTAAATTATAAAACTTCAAAACGTCCCGTTACTCGCTAATTAAACTTTTGAACTCTTCTTTATGAATGCCGCTGGGCGATTATAAGGTTTTATCCGCATCCCGAACACAATGGAACGTATTCCGGAAGCTAATTCAGTCATATGCGTGAGTTGCAGAAGAAAACGATCAATTTTAAATTAAAACGATTAAAATAATTCTAAGCGTTTTGAGCTACCAGGGTTAAACGACAACTCCGATTGCTACGAAAATTGAAATCCGATAATAACTAACTATTACGGATCCAATGGAACTGGTTTCGTCGAATTCTGAGACTGTGCCTCGGAAGGCTATTTTAAGTTCAATTTAAACAATATATTATCAAAATTGAACAAAACACTTCCAAACTCAATTTCAACACTTTCACTACTTTCAATGCTATAAATTTTTGTAAGCCTTCAAATTATTATTAACAGGCTTAAAACTCCAGATTCAGCGTTTTACCCAATTTCAAATTATATGAATGATTTAATTATCAAGTAAATATTAATATCTTGAATTCAAGTTAAAATTAACTTTTAAATATTTTAAACTCAATTAACTATTCAAATTTAAATTGTTGGAGATTCCGGGTCATCATATTCCTTCCCCCTTAAAAGAATTTCGTCCCCGAAATTACTAGTTAAGAAGAATGGTACTAAACCCGTTTACCTTTTCCCAAAACTCACAACTCAACCTCCTATCAACTATCTTTTTAAGAAAGACCTTTATCCTTAACCAGCTTCCTAAAACCTTCTATAGTTTCAGAAAATACCCTTTTGCTCAATCCTTGAATTTCAATTTAAAACCAAATTTTGAATTACCAAAATTTTCTCAAAAATTTTCTAACTCCCTAAATTTCTAAGAAATTTTGCCAGCGTCTCCTTTGCGTGGCTAGCTCGGTACAACTACAAAAGGCCTCTACGGGCTCCCAAATTCCAAAAGAAAACAAAAGCCAAGTGGCTACATCAAAAACCCAATCCAATTTCATCTAGAAATTTAAATACATACTTTTTTGTCGGGCAATACAAATTTATCTTTAGAGTCACATCCAAATTTCTTTTTCCATTAATACCTGCATATCATGTTTAGCAACAATATTCAATCGAAACTTTACAAATCATTTTATACATTCTCTTATATAGGTTTTCATATTTACATCTATTCAAATTCGTTTTTTCCCGTTTTAATATGAATTCAACTTATTTCAATTTTGAATATTAAATTTTTATTTTCCATTTATAACTGAGTCTTATTAGTTCCATCTACTAATCCATTTCAGTTTCATATTTAAAATCGTTTAATTGCTTAACAAAAATTTTCTCAAAAAATTGTCTAACTCCCAAAATTTTCGGAAAATTTTGGCAGAGTCTCCTTTGTACGGAGGAGCTTTTGCAATTTGACAAGAGATATAAATATGTATACATCGACGCACCCGGTCGGAAAAAGCAAAAACAGTTCATATTTCCTATTTTTATTGCGTAGACGTACCTTATTTAGCATTTTAAGCAAGCAGCTTATTAATTTTAGCAATTAGTGCAATCCAAATCCAGCCAAACGGCCTTCAGGTACCTGCACTTACTCAATTTAAACATATAAGTACTATATATATGAAGTTTATAACATTTCTCTTAACTAAACAACTATAACACTCCAATTCTAAAGGAAGTGCATTCAAAATAACTTACACTAGAAATTTATATGTTTTCAAAACTAATTCAATTGCTTTCAACCAATTCATAAGTCATTTCATTCAATTATAATGGTTTGCAACTCACTTTCTTACATTTCATTGATTTTTAATCCAAGCAAGCTCATATTCATCTCAATTAATTCTAAAACTAATTTATTTAATCTCTAACAGCTCACAGAAATTTAATTACTTCAAGTTAATTTTAACTCATTCTGCATTTAATTCCACTTCATCTCTAATTTATTCATCAACCATTCATTGCATTTCATTTCATTTCCGCAATTATTCCATTCAAAACAATTTATTAAGCTTGGCACATTTAATACTCATAAATTAATAACTATTTCCCAAATTAATTCAATCCAAGCTTTTATTTAATAGGTTTTCAATCCAACTCTATTTATTTTTATTTTACCACATTTCCTCTTCTAATTCATTACCAAATCCAAGTCGAATTCTATCTACAATTCTAATTCATTTCCAAACTCCATTATTAATTTACAATCCATTTATTTACCAAAGTTAAATTTTATTAACATACTCGATCAAATAATTATTTAGCCAATTAGTTTACTTTCGAATTCTAAATCAAAGTTCGATTTTAATTACAAATTCACTTCATTAAAATTCCAGTTTGGATTTCCTTTTTATTTCCCCAAAATTCCAACATCTTTATTTAAAAAAAAAATTAGAAATGCTTTTAAATTCATATCATACTTAATAAAATAGCCCTTATAAACATACTTTTTATGACTCGATGTTTCAACCAGTCCATCATTATTCTTACAGAAATTCAGTCATACGTTGATCAGGCGTAGGACTGAAAATCTATAAGTACTTGGTAAACCCGTTCTCAACACCCAGTGAAAATACTTGGAAAATAATTTTGTTGAAATATAGAAAACAGTTTTTGAAAATAGAGGAAATATCTTTGGTGAGGATACTCTGGAAATCATCACCCCCATCCATGGTCGCAGTTAACCCGATGGTTACGTTGCCATCCCGACAAAATCCATAGATAACTATAGGCCTCCGCGCCCCACGATTACACCATGGAACCCACGACAGATCGCAGCTACAACTGGGGTTACGTAGCTATCACAGCAAAAACCTATATAACTGTAGGCATCAGCGCCATCGAATTTCGCTGCCAAAAATGAAACTTCTCCACTCCACTTAACCATAGATCGCAGTCTACCGATGTTGCGTTGCCTTCCCGGCAAAATCAAGTGTAGACTGTTGGCACTCATCCTCTACACGAATTTCGCTATGCTCCCCACAGTAGATCGTAGCGACATCGAGTTACACTGTCGTCACAACATAACCCAAATGCCTCTGTAGGCATCAGCGCCCTCGACTTTCGCTACCCAATAATCCTCAGGAACTAGTTTTGTCCGGACTCCTCACAGGATCACTTTAGAATCCCCCCTTGGGGCTCAAGGCAGCACCACCCGGTGGCACTCCTGAGAAGTTCATTTCAAGGGAGCGCCTTTTTCCCCAGAGCCATCATCAAAATATTTTATACTATACACATATAGTATCTTCAAATTTTACTCCTAGTATGATCTCATCCAAAGTTCATTTATACAAAATCGATTATTCCAAAATCGATAATTCTCAAGCTAGGCTTTCCAAATTCTCATATTGATTTTACCCAAAAATCAGAAGCCTTTTCAAATTCAAAGGTTCTCAAAACCTTTTCCAAAATCCTCATATGATCCTTTATATATATATATACAGATATATATAATTTTTAAAACTTTGGATCATTTCAAACTTGTATAAATCCCTTTTATACTTCAAACACTTCCAAAAATATTTTCTTTTGGCTATAAATTTATCAAGGGGAGTTTTATCTCATATAACAAAGATATATAACTTTGTTTATTTAAAACAATTATTCAAATTTGATTTCTCTTTCCAATATCAATTTCATTCAAATCCGTACGATGTACACTTATCATCCATATGTTATACTAATCTGATCGCTTACCCGATCACACAATTTCACTTCCGAACTAGTATCGTCCACCCGACTTCCTAGTGCGGACACAGATCTAGTTTCTTGATTAGAAATCGTCATTCTCCTTTCATAGCCATAACTATGATAGAGAATATCCAGAATCAATCAACAATCCATATCCAGGTTCGCCGTCGAAAATCGAGTGAAAAGTCCCAACTCGGATCGATAACTATCTCGAAATTCTGTGCTCGAATCTGGATCAAATCACTATGCGAATAGAATAATATACGTACATCCTATGTATTTATCTCCATTGATTATTAGCCAAATCAATCCCATTTCTATTCTCATTCACTTCAATTCCCATTGAATTATCACTTTAATTCTTACTCAGTTGGGTATTTAAAGCAATTAACAGTTTGAACTCCGACCAGTTTATATTTATAAAATAGTTTGAAGATTTTAATAATAGATAAGTAGTTGAAAAATAATTATTAGTTTGCAAAATAGCTATAAAATAGTTAACTAATTATAGAATAGTTGAAAATAGTTAAATAGTTTCAGAAATTTTTAAATAATCGCCAAATAGTTGCAAAATAGAAATTAGTTTGTGAAATAGCTGAAATGTAGTAATTAGTTTATGAAACAGTTGAAAAACGATTAAATAGCTCCAAAAATAATGGTAAAAAAAAAATAAAATAAGTTAGCTTTTAAAAGAAAGGTCGTATATATTTCATAGCTTAGAAAAATAAGTTTGTATTAAAACAATTTATTTAAAATAGTCAAGAGTCAAACTGTTCACTACCCCAACAATTCAATGTACGCTTCCATTTGATTTTAATCATGTTCAACTTTAATTAAATTTCAAATTATTCCAATCAATTTGAATTATTATCAATTTAACCTATTTCAAATTCAAATTATTTCAACATAATCCAATTCAATTTCTCATTTAGATTCTTAAACTTATACATCTTCAATCACCAATTCAATTAATTTAAACCAAATTAAATTTTGAACTAATTCAACTTCAATCTTGAATTTAAACTACCTCGAATTATATAAATTCGAGTTAAATTCTCAAAGGTTGGTTTAACTTTTTAAATCAAATTAACTTTTATTTAAAGTTTATAATCAATTTAATTTCAGAGTCCAATTCTCAAAATTTAATTTTATATTATCTTTACTTATATATTTCAAGGTTTAAATAAGAGTTCAATACTATTTTATTTTAAGAATTTAATTTATTACTCAATTTTATCTTCCAGCTTGAAGCCGGATCTTAAACAAGTTTAATTTTACAATTCAATTACTCAAATTTATTTTATTTATACAATACCATTCTCAATTTAAAGATTTTTATTAACAATAGGATGGTATCATCCAATTTATTTTAAACGTCCATCCATTCTCAATATTTTTAAATCTCAAACCCGTTTTGAGATCACACAAATTCCCAATTAAAATCAACCTTTTAACTTTCCAAGTTAAATTCCAATTTACCTAATCCAATCAACCTTGCTCAATTTGAATTCCCGCTTCAAACTTCAAAATTCTTTCCCTCTTATAAGTTCAAAACTTATATCACTTTGAGTTTTTATATCATATTTCAGGGAAATATCAAAACTCAACCTCTTAGAGTTTATTCTAAATTATCTTTGATATCATGTATATCCATACATATATACATATTTATTTCTTGACCCTCCCAGCCATATTTTAAAATTTTAAACCACCTTTGGTTTTAAATTCAAATTAATTTTCAAACAACCCATTGTTTGCAACAAGTCCCAGTTATTCAAATAATACTTATTTATTATTTTCCATTACTTTGAAACAAAATTTTCAAATTCTGAGATCAGATTTAGAATTTCATTTTCAATCACTTAAATTTTAATTTAGTTGCATTTCTATTTCTACTTGATTTAATTCCAATTCAAGACTTCAATTTCGTTGTATTATATTACTCCTTAATTTTAATTCCAATAATTTAACAACCAATCCTCTTAATATTTATTAGAAGGAAATATTATTTTATATATCAAAATATATTTTTATATAAAATCATTTAAAATCTTTATAAGCAAATAACAAGTACGCTCTCATATATATATATCCAACTCATTCTAGAGTACTATAGACTCTATTTAATGAGTAATCCCCACCAGAGCCAAGGTTCTCGCTTAACCTTTCAGCACTAATACCAAATGTAACGACCTGGAATTTTCGAACCCGAAAATTCCAGATAGTTATGAAAAGAAGAAAGAGATAGAAGAAGATGAACAGAAACACCAAACATCTCACATTCACAGCGGATAAAAGATAATAATAAATAATAACATTTGCAAAAGAATACTATATCAGTCGATTACATTCTAATACATCAGAGTTTCACATAATATACAGTCACCGAATATTTACAAATATCATGTTTCAGACAAACAATAATATAAATACAGCGGATATACTCTATACGATATTGCCATCTAGCTCGCCTTCTGAGCTCCAGAACGTACCTACCTGAAAAATCTGTAATACTCGGTCTGACCCGAGCATTACACCAAAGTAACACCCGGGTCAGGCTAGAAACCAGCGTGAGTAAACCCATCCAACATGGAATATCCAAGCAAACAACTTATATAAAACCCGGGGTAACTTATCTCAATTTATCCAATTCACAATTTGCTATAGACAAAACTTATTTCACATATAAGTTTCTAAGTACCAAACTTAGATAAAATAATCCAATCCACTTAAATCATTTCATTCCTGCCTATTGATTTCACGAATCAATTTAAAAAAATTCGAAGTGGTTTCGGGTATTTCCCAATACCCGACCCCGGTCTCTTCGAAACTCATATTATCCTAACCCAAATTATTCAAATGAAATACACGACATTTCATATCAGGAATATCATCCCATTCATGCATCCAATACCATTCCATCGTTCATAACAAATTTGATCACTTCCAAATTAATTCAATTGATTCAAATTGAATTTTAAACCTCAATCACTTAGATTTCTTCATTTAACGTTAATTAATTCCAAATCTATTAATTGTCAATCCATCATTATTCACCTTAATTAATCACCCTGGATTAATTATTTTCCAATTAAATTCAAGTAATTATCTTTAACTAATTTCACGTTATTAAGTATCCTTAACACAAATCAATAAGTAATCTTAATTACTTCATAAGCTAACTAACAATATTAATTACACTAATCCTTAATTACTAATATTAATTAACTTCTCATAAGTCACTTATATTGATTTATTTTCTTCTCTAATCAATCTCTATTTACATCATTGATTATATAAATTAATGATTTCTCATGTACATTTCAATTTATTCTAATCTGATTTAAGTACTCTTCTTATAATGGAAGCTTAAAGGGGTTTAAACCTATTTTATTTTTAAATTCAATTCGGCTTACAATTGCACTTTAACATTTAAGTTGTTAAAACACTTAATATTTAGAAACTTTATTATTAGATTTAACTTGGTTTAGAACTTGATTTAAATCTCTACTTTACAATTTTAACTTCAGGTTTTAAAATATCATTTTTCATTTGTTCCCAGTCCATTCTTATTTTTATTCTACAATTATTTCACTTTCAGAATTCACCTTATATTCCTTTTAAAAATCCAATTTATATATCTCGATAACTCAGGGTACCGAAATATTCAAACAACTCACAACATTCATTATCCCAATTGCCAATAATAATCATCCCAAACTACCAATCATTCCAAAATATACTAGATATTACTATATAATATCGCATATCAATTCATTTCAACCATCCAACCAAGCATTAAAATTTAGCCATTTAAATTTAAATAAAATCCAGAAGCGTGAGGTTTACTCACATTTGATTTCGCAATCCAAATCAAATCTCGATTTGTTTCCTTTAGATTTAGGCCTTGTATAAACAGTTATACGATCTTATTAATATTCAAACGAGTTCAATTTCTATTTAATAAATTTCATTTTACCTAATAAGTAAATTTCAAACTAATTTCCTGTTTACAAAATATGTTCTAGTTATCAAATAATTATATAAATTAACTAAATAAATTGATTTCCATTTTATAAATTAAATTTAACTAAATCTTTATTAAACAAAGAGTTAAATTTTCCTAAACTAATTTTCCCTTTTTTTTTGTTTTTAAAACCCTTATATATAATTTATTCTGTAGATATATAAACATTTAATTATCTATTTTAAATAGCACAAAACATGAATAAATATAAATAGCTCACCCCAATTTGCATGTTCTGACCCGATCACGGAGCAAATCCCATAGCCTTCACGCATTTCAGAGGTCGAGTTCGACCTCAATCCCAACTCGAGAATGACAATCCAGATCCAAAACGACGAACTGGAGTCGTACTCGTCCCCTCTTCACTTACCCACCAAGTCACGACAAACCCTAGATCATGCACTCACCAATTGCGACACGCCTAAGCCCCAAACTCCTCGAGAACCGCTGCCATAACCGGTCGCGACCCCCCCACCTGAATTGATGAACCACGACGCGCGACTTTGCCTCGCTCGCCGTCGAGCTCCACCACACGCGACATAGAAGCGCGCTCATAAATTGATGAATGAATGATTTGATTTCGTTTAATAGGGGCAAGAAAAGGAAAGAGGAGCTCGCTGTTGTTCTCTCTTTTTTTTTAAAAAAAACAGACAAAGAAAATGAATTTGAGGATTTAAGAAAAGTCGGCTTCGACCATTTTTTTATGAATTCGATTACTCCATTGAGAATAGAGAGGGGACGGAGACGAAATAGGTTTAGGGAAGCTTCCTGAGAACGTGTTGGAAAAAATATCTCTGACTATATGTACTCGATAATTTATTAAATTATAAAACTTCAAAACGTCCCGTTACTCGGCAATTAAACTTTTGAACTCTTCTTAATGAATGCTGCTGGGCGATTATAAGGTTTTACCCGCATCCCGAACACAATGGAACGTATTCTAGAAGCTAATTCAATCAGATCTGTGAGTTGCAGAAGAAAACGATCAATTTTAAATTAAACGATTAAAATAATTCTAAGCGTTTTGAGCTTCCAGGGTTAAACGACAACTCCGATTGCTACGAAAATTGAAATCCGATAATAACTAACTATTACGGATCCAATGGAACTGGTTTCGTCGAATTCCGAGACTGTGCCTCGGAAGGCTATTTTAAGTTCAATTTAAACAATATATTATCAAAATTGAACAAAACACTTCCAAACTCAATTTCAACACTTTCACTACTTTCAATGCTATAAATTTTTATAAGCCTTCAAATTATTATTAACAGGCTTAAAACTCCAGATTCAGCGTTTTACCCAATTTCAAATTATATGATTCAATATTTAAACTATATAATTCAATGATTTAATTATCAAGTAAATATTAATATCTTTAATTCAAGTTAAAATTAACTTTTAAATATTATAAACTCAATTAACTATTCAAATTTAAATTGTTAGAGATTCCGGGTCATCACAGTCATGGAGCAACATGTATGGGATGAACGTAACGTCCCGTCTTTTCACACGCTTTAAATCGACACACGTGCCAATTCAAACCATACGGAAGGGCGGATTGTTATGGGGTAAATAAAAAAAGAAATAAAACAAAATAGAATCTCATAGCGGAAGGATAAAATATAATAATCAATATACAGTTCTTGAAGCTGTTTGCAAAATATTTAATTTTACTTATACAATATATATCGGAGTTCACATACCAATGAATATCAATGCAGCGGAATATAGTATGTAGTGGAATAATATAATAGGTAATAGAAATAAAATCTTCATCTTCGTCCTCCAGAGCTAGAGTCTTCGAATCCTGAAACACTCAGGCTGACCCGAGCGAATTGAAAAGACAAAACACTCAAGTCAGAACTAAAAGATCTTATGTAAGTTAAATCAACAATAAATATGAGTGCAGTAACTTAAGAGATGCTCGGGATTCACATCCCCTAAGGATCTGTTAAACTATTTACTATGTAGTATATTTCGCTATTATAATAGTGTCCAATTGTAAAATACTTACTTTTAAATAGCGTTAAGGGGTTACCCATATGGCCCTTAACAAAAAATATATTCCCATTGTCTATACAGTACCGTAATTACCCCCGTACTGGGCGTCGTCAGAGGGCATTCCATAGGTATGGTACAAAATAAAATCATATAAGGTGCGCTAGGGTAGGTGACACGGCACAACTAGGCAATGTCAGGGTAGATATACCAATTACGCATAGCCACAGCTACCGCCCACCTCGAGCCGCGCCCCAAATCAAAGAAATCAAAAGTGGCCACGGAACAAAACCAAAGTCAGAGTAGAATATTGAAGGGATGTGTCTGATCAAAGGTGCTACCTCAATTAACCCGTCGATCGCTCCTGTTTTAGCCACCTTATGCCAGCTCACGGGAGTTGGGTCCACGTATTTACCTTAAAGGAAACGTCGCCACCATCCTACTTCATTCTGGAATCTCCACCGCGTACACGGTTGTTAAAGCGGTTTTTGGAGTTGGCAGAGAGTATGATAACTTCCGATCCCGGTCTTTTTAACAACCAAACATTATTATAACACTGCGGTTATTTTAAAATAATTTATAATTTAAAAGCAAAATATAATTTTCCTTTTCAAAACCATATAAATACGATATCATTTTCCTCTTTTAAAACCAAATCAATATGATATCATTTCAAATATATCCTTTTTCTAAAACCATACCACTTTAAAATTTTATAATATCTCGAAACCATACATTTGAATTATAACTCTTTAAAACATAATACTTCGAAATCCATAGTTTTAATACCATAACTTCCAAAACTAAAATGGTTTGGATATTCAACAGTATATAAAATAAAATGCTGTGAATTTAAAATTTCTTTATAAAGTGGATAATTTCCACGACTTTAGAATTTTATTCTCTTTAAATTAAGTCTATACCCATAAATTTAAATTCACTTTCAGTTTCAATAAACCACTTGAGTTTCAATATATTTCAAACTTTGAGTATTAAACAATTAGAAACTAAGGTTGGAAGTTTCTATTCAACAATTTAATGTCCAATTATTTAGTTTGAAATATTTGCATAATAAATCCAAAATCATTTAAATAAACTCAAATTACCTATAACTAAATATTTCCTTCAATTTATTTATACTAGAAATATTCATTTAATTCATCTTGAAAAAAAATTCAGTTATAAATATCATACCTTTTTAACATTTCAAGTTAGTAAATTCTATATCAATTTATGGAGTTTAATTCTTAAAAACTCAATTTCAAATAGATTTCCAATTTAACTTCCGATCTTAATTGATTTAAATCATTAGAACCCTATATATACATATTCAATATCTTAACATGTACTTAACCATATTAAAAAAACTCCATTATTCAACTTATTTATTTTATTTAACCAATTTATACATAGCTTAAATTCAAAATTTTAACTATATATGTATATATAAAATAACATTTATATAAATAAAAATTTGATATTTATTTAACCATATCCTATCCAAACCATAGAAATCATTTTCAAAATATTTATATATATAGACCGACGGTGTCTGTATAAAATTTTCTATCCTATGGTCAAGTGATACGGATATTTATCATTTCAATCCGCAATTTAAAAATAAAAATTACGGTTATATATCACTTCAAACCGCAATCTCGAATGAAATGAAAATGCATAATAACTTGCAGCTTATCACAATATAAAATACAACATCCATTCATCCAATATCAACCATCAACCATTTATCACAATCATCATCCAAGTTCGAACAATACATCAATATATAACAGGTGATAATAACATGTATCAACTATCAGGGTATATTCAAAAATAAATTATAACTGTTTAACTGGCAGTTTATATGCAATAAAATAAATAACAATTTAACTGGCAGTTAATATGCAATAATGAAATCAATAACAAGTTAATTAAATAAATGCAAATTAACTGGGATAATGATGAAATATATGCCAAACAGCTATGAATAAATTTCAAATCACATCATAAATGAATTTAACAAACATAAGAAATCTTAGAAGTTGGGAGTGTGTTAAAACAGTCACCTTTGATTTTAGCCCATAAAAATCCAAACAGAAGCGCAAAACTCAACAATCTCCAAATTCAACTAAATCAATTTCATGTTGTCCGGAATATAATTCAACAGAAGAAATCGCACGAGAATCAAAGTTTATATGCAAAAGATATTCATGTTACAAGAAGTATTATTAAAATAAAAATTAGTAAACATTAAAAAAAAATAAACAAATTATAATACTTACGTTTTCTCAAGATGAGGCTTGAGGAAAAGATTGAAGAACAACTAAGATGAGGACAGGAAGTGTACGAAAAATGAAAAAGAATCATTTTTATAAAAGAATGCTTTTGGATTTGCAAGAATAAGGGCTTTTGAATATGAGGTGTTAGGAGAAAGAAGAAATAAGATGTAGGTTATTTATAATTAGGAAACGAATGTGGAGGGACAAAATAAATGTCACGTTTTATTATCAAAGCTTCAGGTATTAATAATACATAGGGAAATGTAAGTAGGAATGGAAAAGTTTGCAAACGAAAGTAGAATTTTGTATACGTGAAAATGAGGTGGCAAGAATTAAATACAACCTAAAAGTGCTCAGGTATTAAACAGATGGAGAAATAAATGGATCAAGTATTAATAGTAAGGTAACTATTTTAAAACGTTCGTGCAATAATTAATAAAAATAAATGAAGGGACCATGTACCTCGCACAACCTTTTGAAATTTAATTTTTTTGTAACATAACCAAATTAACTTCATTAACTCAAATAATATTCAAATTTGTACTCATTTAGGTTTTTATCTACGCATAATAAAATATTTATACTTACCTTAAAGATGAAAACGTTCAATTTTGTTTTCTCAAAATGATCTTTTATTTCCATTAAAACACTCTTTTTGTTTAACACAAAACGTGCGTTTTTTATTAAATCTATTAATTGCAATCAACGTTTCCTTTCCTTTTAATTGAAATATTTGAATTACATTAATTGCAGTTACTTACAAAGTTAAATTTTAAAACAGACAACTAAAATGGATAAAAAAATAGAACAATTGTTTATTTAAACACATTTATAAATTTATTGTTTATACACAAGAGTAATAAATAGATTATTTTCCTATTCTTGTAATCAGTCTGTAGGCTAAAACACAGTTCAAATGGACATATATTTCTTTCTTTAAAATCAATCTTTCTATTCTTTATTTTAATGAAATTAAACCTACTTTCACAGATGAAACCTTCATTTTATTTGATGTAAATGTTTTTTTTCATTGAATCGAAACTTAACTTATATTTGCACAGAACATACGCTGCTTTTAATTACACCTATTAATTTACAAATAGTATTCTCTCTCCTATTAATTAGAAATTTTCAATTACATTCATTTCAGTTGATTAAGTTTCAAAATGGACTAAATGAATGTAATGAGAAGTAAAACAATTTTTCCTATCTAATAGTAATTTAAACATATTTACATTATTGGGTACAAATAGTAATTACACATTTCTCACTAAATAATAGTTACTCATCTCTACAATTAATCTTTCAGCTAACAAACATTTCAAATAAATAAACATATTTTACTCTGATACAAAACTTATTCATTTATATTCTTTTATTTTGATTTTCACTCCTTACTATTAAAGCAATCATTACATTGGTTTGTAGTTATTGTATTAATATTCTCAAATTTCCTCTAAATTTTCATTAACGTAGTTTTTTTTTGTTTTTTTTGTTTTTTTATTACGTTTTATCCCAATGGATTTAAAACTAATTCAACAGATGAAACAAATGGGTAAACAATTAATGATAATCACCAATTTGCCTAATTTAGTCTCATTCTTATAAATTTCATCTCATAACATTTATTGCTTCATTCCCCTTTTTATTCATATAAGAATTTATCCATAAAATTTACATTTACTTATTTTACAACTTTTACTTTAATTTATTGGTTCAATATTTATTTCAATTTTTTCATTTATTACTCCCAAATATTCGTTTTCATTTATAATTGTCATGTCAGTTTCTTCTTTTATTGCATTATATATTTATTCATCCTTCATTATTACATAACCTCATTATTACCATTCATTTATTTATAGTAATTATACTTAATCAAATTTCTTAGCCTTCTAATTATTTACTTAAGTTTCTAACCATTCATTTATAATACTTCCCTTCCTATTATATTCTATTAGAAGCAATTTCAATTATACCTAAGTTTATAATACAAGAACAACAAATTCTTATTTATTAAAGAATCCCATCAAATACCTCATTTGAACTTGTTTCTCAATTCACCAATTACGACCTAAAATATAAATTTACGTTTCTATTTAAATTTACATTCCCCCTTCCATTACTATATTAATAATCACTAAGTAACGTTTGTTATCAACTATAAATATTATAACTGCTTAACGGACACTGATTTTATAAATTTACACTTTATTACGTATTCTTCATTAGTTAACATAATTTTGAATTCCTTTCCCAATTTACTAATTTCAATCAATCCTAACTTTACCTTCTGTTTCAATTAATAGGGTGTGCACAAATTTAGTTAATGCGTTAATTCTTATTAATATAACATTAAGGCTCATTTAATTCCAATTGGTTCTCATTCTATTTATTACCAAATAAACGGGTAACTTATAACGTGTGTTACCATGACTTTAATTACACCTATGAATTCCCTTTTATCAAACATATGTTACAATTCTTAAATACTTCAATTCAATCAAATTCATTTACTTACAGTCTTCATTTATTTTTTTATTAAGTTTACATTAATAAATCTTTTCTTCCATTTCTTTAATTCAACAACTTGTTCTATTATGAATACCGTTAACATTATTTCCAAATATCCCTTAATTAACATTAACGTAAACTTGTATTTATTGTTATTGCAATTTATACAAAATTCAATTTATACAAATTCAGCTTTGACTTGCCTAAATTTACATGCAATTACTTTCAATAAATAAATTATTGCATTGGTTAACCTAACAGTTGCTTTGATTTTCTCATTTTATATTTATATTTTATAACCAAATGTAACAACTTACACTATTCATAAATGGGATTTCCCTTCAATTGTCAAAATTAAATTTTTATAACCATTGCTAAATTACATTCTTAACATTTACTTCAATATCAGTTATAAAATTTTTATTTCTTTCTAATTTAATTACAAAATCTCATTAATTTACCCAATTTTATTTACCATAATTTACGGGCCGTTACAATGAACGAGTCAGAATAAATCACAAGTGCTCAAGCAAAATTGAATGGACAAGTGCAAATCACGAAAAATTCAAAAGAAAATATACGAACGTAAATATAGGATGCTCGATCCCTATATAACCCAAAATCATCATCGACAAAAAATCATTCGAATTCAAGACAAAAATCCAGAGTATACTCTTAAATCGAAAATAATTTTATAACTCGAATCGAATTCGAGTTCAAGAAAATACCAAAGCTAGCTAAATCAAGAACAAATCTATAACTCAAATCGAAGTCGAGCAAATTCAAAATTGAACAAGAAAATCACGTACAAAATCATAGCATTCAAGCTCGAAAAAACTTAAAGCGGCCGCATATTAATCGAAGCCAGGATCAATTGATGAAGCAAAGCCGAAGTGAATTTATCACTCGATTGATTAATTTTTGAATCGGTACTTTAAATTTCACAAATCCCTAATTATTGAAGAGAAAAAAAGAAAGAACGGCCATTAGAAAATATAGAAAGGGGGAAGAAGTTTATGTTTTTTATAAGTGTGCCAGTTGCTTATTTGAAATGTTTGGGTTAAATTAGAAAATAGGTTTTTTCTTTATTTTTATTTTCAGTTGTAATTTCTTTTCTTTTAAACCGTTTAACTTTCTAGTCATGTGACTAGGTTACGAACTACGGTGGTGTAGTTTGAGAATTCGCAACTCAGTGGCTGAGTTATAGTAGGGTTTTGAGTGTAGAGTTAGGTTAGTCGTTGTCGCAAATTACGTGTGAAAGCATCTGAATTTAATTTCTAGTAGAAACCTTGGGGCAGCACGTAGGCAGGGTTTTGCCAAAGCTGTATGAATCTGTGTTGTTCTATTTCTGCTTTTATTATTCTTTATTATCTATGCTGAAATTACTATGTGTGTATACATATATATATGTATATGTATTCGCATTAATTTTTTATAATTATTAGTATCCCCCATTCACCTCCCTTCCCTCCCTCTAGGGTGAAATCGTTCCTACAAGTGGTATCAGAGCTAGAAACAAAAATCATTTTTTGTTTTAAAATTTTGATTTTTCAAAAAACAATTTTTATTTTAAATTTTTGATTTTTTAAATGGCTTCTTTTAATAATTCTTTTGCTGAGGGTCGGTCCATAGTTAGGCCGTCCATGTTCAATAGTGAATATGCTTACTGGAAAAATAGAATGAAATTTTTTCTAAAAAACCATAGATGCATGGGATATTGTTGAGATGGGATATAGGATACCAACTTGGTGGTAAATAATCAAGAAACTGAAAAACCGATGGATCAATGGAAAGATCTTGGAAATAAACTGCATAATGCTAACACTAAAGCTATGAATTCTATTATTTGTTCGTTAGATCAAACTGAATTTAATCGTTCCTCACATCGTCTGACTGCGCAGGAAATCTAGCACACACTTGAAGGGACTCACGAAGGAATCTCTCAAGTCAAAGAATCTTGCCTTGCCATGCTTAGTAGCGAATACGAGAACTTCACAATGGCCAAGGATGAGAATGTCAAAGAGATGTATGGACGATTTTCTAATCTCGTATGCAAATCAAAAGCCCTCGAAAAACCATACACGGAATTGGAAATAGTTCGAAAAATCCTCAGAGTCCTTCCGCGAAATTTTGAAGTGAAAGTTACCGTCATTTAAGAACCACAGGATTTAAAACAACTTAAAGTTGAAGAACTCATTGGAAATCTCACCACTTATAGGCTAGAAATGAAATTCAAGGAAGAACGTGAAGGAAGTGATACTCAAAAGAAATCAATAGCTCTCAAAGAAACAATTGAAAGTGAAGATGATGATGATGATGATAATGGTGCAGCAGAACCACCGCTGATAATAAAGAAATTAGAAAGGGGAATCATACGCATGGAAATCCAGCTCTAAATCAACAACTGAAAAGCAGAATAGTCAAAGTTCTAAACAACTCAGAATTGCAGGAGATCATCTGTCACAACTGCAATAAACCCAGTCATATTAAACCAAAGTGTCCTTAGAATCAACTCGGCCGAGGAAAGAAACTGAAAATGAGAAGTTTTGTAGCTACTTGGGATGAAACTGATGAAGCTGATAAAAGCACTGGCAATGAGAATGAAAAGGAAAATTTGTGTCTTCGACAACTAATAGTGATGATGACGAGCCAAGCGTGGTATTAAAACTTAATCATTCGAAATTATTATATATTTTCATGAAGTAAATGGTTGTTTTGAAAGACTTAGGGAGAAGTACGCTAAAATTGAATCACAAAGAGATAATTTTATAGAATTAAATAAATAGCCTGATCAATTGGTTAAACACTATTGAAACAAGAGCCCTAAGTGTTATAAGTGTCCATCATTCGAAGAAGAAATTAAAAAATCAGAAACTAAAATAAAATCACTTGAAAATGAAATTCTGATTTTGAAAGAAAGTGAAAATATCAAGAGAGAAAATTCTATTAAAAAATGCACTCTATTATTGAATGAAAATGAATCTTTAAAACACAAGTCCAACAATTGTCTACAACTTTAGGAAAATTTTCAAAAGGAGAAAGATCGCTAAATATGTTATTATGGAAACAAACTGTTAATACTGTTAGACAAGGACTTGGGTATAATCAATTTGAACGTATTAGAAGCAAAATTAATCAAGTCAATCCAAGTGCATGATTTGGGGAAACTGGACACAATCACAATAATTGCTGGTATAGGTCCAAACACGTGAAAACCATACCAATTTGGGTCAAAAAAGGCACAAATATAAAATCACGTAAAGTCAAACAAATCTAGGTGCCAAAAGGAACAAATATGAATTATCTTGGGTCTACACAAACATATTTTTCAAAATCTTTTGTCACTAACCACCATGGATCTATAAAACCAAATATGTCACAAAAATCTTTTCTCGTGTAGGTGTGGTGGCAGGCAAATAAACAACAACAGTGTTACCTTGATTCTGGTTGTTCCAGGCACACGAAGGGCAATAAATCAAAGTTAATTAGCATAGTACAAAGGTGGAAGAGTCACAATGGGTAACAATGAAAAATTATCATAAAGATAAAATAGGTAATGGAACATTTACCACGAATGATATATTAAATGTCGAAAATCTGCACCATAATCTGATTTTAAATCAGCCAGTTATGTGATAAGAAAATAAATGTTCATTTTGATTCTGATTTGTGCAAAAACGTTGACCAATATCTTTTCATCCTTGAACTATTTCATATAGATTTGCTTGGACTAACTATATTGCAATTTTAAGTGATAGAGGTGTTGTTTTGTATTGATTGATGATTGCTCTAGATACACGTGGATATATTTGTTTATTTTGCTCCTTCTAGATCTGGCGCTATGTTCACTGGTTGTTTATATGCACAGTTTCAATACAAAAACCAAAAGAATTTCATTTAAAAGCTGTAAAAAAAATTAATATATTTGTTGCAACGTCATAGTCTGGTCTATGATATCCAACTTATGATACCCTTGATTCAAAAGTATTTCAGATGCAGATTATGATGTTGTCTAGTTGATAGAAAAAGTACAAGTGCAATGAGTTTTATGTTGAGACATTCATAAGTTGCATCACATTTTCAAAGAAAATATCTGTATATTTTTCATTTCAACTGATTTCAATTGGCAGACATTTTTTCATAAAACCCCTTCCAGAAAATAGTTTTTTGTTGACTTCGTTTCTGATTAGACATTTTAGAAATTTGATTTTATATTTATTTTTGGATTTGATCTTAAATGACTACATCAAGTAATCTGACTCTTTGCTGATTATCGAAAGGATAAATAGTGATTGAAAAGGGTGATGAGTGTCTACATTAATCATATATTATGATTTGAGAAGGTATGTTCAGTAAATTTCTTTAAAAATTTGAATAAGATTTATAATAACTTTTTGTTGGTAAAAATTTCATGACCATATCTACTTCTATCATATTTCTAACGACCATCACTCATTAAAATCCAATATAGTATGTCAAAATGTGTTATTTTAAACGGAAAATTATTCGTTTTTATTTTATATTTTAGCAGTAAAAACATCCAAAGTATTCACTTTCATTTAAAAGTCCTCACGGTTATGCATGAGTGAATTACTTGGAATATTTGTTTATGTGGATTCATGCTCATTTAAAAGTTCTCACGGTTATGCATATAAGGAACACATATCAAAATTGATTATTAAATAGATGAGTTGGTTCTAATCCCATTTAAAAGTCCTTATGGTTATGCGTGGTTAGAAGATGCTTGAAATTCATTTTTTTATATAAAAATTGGGAATATTACCAATCTCATTTAAAAGTCATAATGGTTATGCATGTTTAGTAGATATTCAAATTTCTGACATAAATATACCACAAATAGACATAACCATGTGGTTTTATATGCCGAACACCCCTGTCACTCTAAAGTGGAATATGCGCCTAACAGAGTATTTATAATTTTTGTTTTATTTTTTATTGAAATTTAATATTTATACTCGATTAAGTATTAATATTGTATTAATGTCTATCACTTGATATCTACTTTTCTAACACTGTTACTCTTTTACTGATAACAAAAGGGGAGACAAAAGTTAAGATTTTCGAAAATTAAGTTCAAATATTTTGTTTTTTATTTGCATACTCCCATCTAGGTTCATTTGGATTTTTTTATTTTCATGCATATAAGAAGAGGGAGCTTTGTTGTAGAGAGGTAACATTCTAATAGGGGGAGCAAATAGAGTTCATCAATGACCAAAGACATTTAATAAATTCAAAATCTTAATATATGTTTGTTATCATCAAAAGAGGGAGATTGTTGAATATGCTAGTATATTATTTTTGTTTGATGATAATATACACACACAGATATATATATATATATATATATATATATATATATTCATTTAAATGTATTTTTTATTGTACTATTTTATTTTTCACATAATTGAATAAATATTTGATGAATAAAATAAATAATGAAGAATTCATATTCTAACAAATATTTTATTCAAACAGATATTTTATTACAAATTTAAATAGTACAAACTTCAGCTCTCACTACATTTACACAATTTCAATTACAATTCAATTTCAATTACATTACAATTTTGATTACATCACAAATTTTAATTTACAATTTTGACCTCACCACATATCACTCAAACACTCGTATTTATCTTCAACTTTATTCCAGTTTGTATCCAGCATTTGAATTATCTGCAAAATAAACACTAATACGATAAAATCGAAAATGAAATATTTTTGCAGTGTACAATGAAATGTGTGTTTTAAAAATGTTACCTGCCTCGGTTATTTGGGTTGTTCGTCATCATTTTCGTTTGAATCCATTCATATACAAACTATTTGTGACATGCACAGTGTATCACTGTATATGCCACAAAGCCATGCACACCGATATACACTTGATAAAATTGCAGGGATAGGTGAGCACAAGGTCAAACCCAAGGCTAAGCTTGATTCAACTCAAGTGCAAATAACTCTCGAACAAAACAAAGTCACAAAGTTTCAAATACACTAGAGCAGGCATATACACATGTATACACGTACACATGTGCACTGCCTCAGCATCTCGAATTTCAACCAAGAGACATCAGTACACATGAACATGAATAAAACTAGATTCAGTATTGAACCAGATCAGATCAATGAGCAAGACCAACATGAAGTCTCGAATCAAAACATGTCAGATGATCCAGACCGGCATGCACGTGTGGACATGTACAAATATGCAGCGACAACCAGACAGTGGTGAACACAATACAAATGAACACAAGCCCAGACTCAATATCAAACTACCATATATATTTATACATATGTATACACACATGTATACATATATATGCAGTGACACACAACATATGCATATGATCAGATACAAGGCAGCACATGATGCAATGCAATAGAACAGTGGACACAAGTGAAAAGTTCAACATATATGAAAACTCCATGATGCAATAATTCAGACTCCAAGCTGCCTATGATTGTCGTGGTGACAACAAGACTTCAAGTATATATGGTGGTCAAGGAAAACAAAGAATAGACCCAACAAAACATCATAAGTCTAGACTGCAAAATGCATAAGGCAACAAAAACTACAAATGAAAACATGAACAGGCTGGTGTAGTTAAAGCAAATAGTTATAGTAAAGTGAAGCACAAGGACTGTGCAAGCAAGTGCACCACATTAACAAACTTCCTCAACACAAAGGAACCACACAAACCAACATTTCAGACATGCTCTGATTCAACCAAAGCAAAGACATGAGACAAGACTACAAGTGCAAAGAAGTAATGGAACCAGACTCAAATGCAAAAGCAAAATCAACCAAATATAGAACAATGAACGGTGAAGACTCAAAGTGTGAACCAGATCAACATTTCAATCTAGATATGTAGACCAGACCAGACTAGACTTCAAACCAGAACATAATAACAAGGACTACATGCATGAATACAAATACCTCAACACAGCATGGATGGACAGTTCAAATTGAGCCAGATCATTGAAGATCCACATGACCACATGCAAACAAATGTACACACGACTCAATGCTGCAACAAGACTCAAGTGAAACCAAACCACACAGTGCACCAGACTACAGCTTAACTCGAAACAAAGTCTCAAAGCTTCAAACATGCTCACATGAACAGGTGAAATGTAATTAAGCAAATTAGCATGACAACTTTAGCACGGTAACAAGTATGCAACAGAGAAGACTTCAAATGCAAAGCATCAGATCCTACGCATATATACAAATTCAAAGTCATAGAGCAATATGTATGGGATGGCGAGTCAGAATAAATGACGAGCGCTTAAGCAAAATTGAATGGACAAGTGCACATCATGAAGAATTCAAAAGAAAATATATGAACATAAACATAGGGTGTTCGATCCCTGTATAACCCAAAATCATCACCGGTAGTAAATCATTCGAGTTCAAGACAAAAATCCAGAGTATACTCTTAAATCGAAAACAATTTTATAACTCGAATTGAATTCGAGTTCAAGCAAATACTAGAGCTAGCTAAATCATAAGCAAATCTATAACTCGAATCAAAGTCAAGAAAATTCAAAGTTGAACAAGAAAATCACATCCCAAATCATAGCATTCAATCTTGACACACTTAAAGCCGCTGCATATTAATTGATGCTAGGGTCAATTGATGAAGCAAAGCCGAAGTGAATTCATCACTTATCGATCAATTTTGAATTGGCGCTTTAAATTTCACAAATCCCTAATTATTGAATAAAAACAAAGAAAGAATGGCCATGAGCAAACATAGAAAAAGGGAAGAAGTTTTTATTTTTTATTAATGGGCTGGTTGCTTATTATAACTGTTTTGGGTTAAATTAAAAATAGGTTTTTGCTTTAGTTTTATTTTCAGTTGTAATTTTCTTTTCTTTTAAACTGTGTAACTTTCTAGTCGTGTGACTAGGTTACGAACTGCGGTGGTGTAGTTCGAGAATTCGCAACTTAGTGGCTGAGTTATGGCAGGGTTTTGAGCGTAGAGTTAGGTTAGTCGTTAGCGGGTGTCGCAAGTTTACGTGTGTAATCATATGACCACTTAATTTATAGTAGAGACCTTGGGCACAACACGTAGGAAGAGTTTTGTCGAAGCTGGGTAAATCTGTGTTGTTCTATTTCTGCTTTTATTATTCTGCTATTATCCGTATTACAATTACTATATATGTATTTCCACACTAATTAATTATTATTATCAGTATCTCCTATTCACCCTTCCCCTCTCTAGGGTGAAATCGATCCTATATGGTAGAACTTTATATGCTTTTGACTGTCCTTAAATCCTTAAATCTTAATCATATTTCATAACGCTCTCTAAGTATACAATCACATCTGATCGTATTTATTTTTTTGGCCATATAACATATCCTTTTTATTTCACCTAATTAATTATTTCCTAAGGGGGATTTAAAAGAAAATTATTAACTTAATTAATCATGCAATTAACACTTTACAATTGCATGTTATATACAATAGTGTGTGTGTGCACGCACGTACGTATGTGCGTGTGTGTATAGGCGCACACACTTACACACAAGTATGCATTTATTAGGCACGTGAAGGTAATGCCCTAAACTAACATTTTAAATGTCAAATATTCCAATGTTATACAAGTCTCATTTCCACAATAGCGATAATAGCAATTTTACCATAAATCCAATATTCCAAAATCAAATCAATAGGCTTCTACTTAGGATCCAGTTACAACTTATTTTATATTAAAACAATGGAATAAAATAATAATAACAGAAACTTACAATTAAATAAGTTTTACACTTTGTTCAACTGCTTTTTGCATAAATTAGACAAGAGAGTTTTTATTCAGTTTGTAGAAATAGACAGTGTAAACTACGAATAAAGATTCACATGTTACACAACATTTCTTAATCAAGAATCTTAATCAAATCCAAAAAAATAAGAAGTGGAATGGAAGGTAAAACACATATGTTGCAAAATTCACAAAAATCCATTCTTTTAATACAGCAATTAAGATTCCTGCCTAAGAATTGACATCTCGCTTGGGGGGATTTTGGAGATTTTCATTGTGACGTTTTCGTAACCCAAAACTCTCCAAGGCATTTATCTGATCCGAATTATGCTACTCAATTATTAAAATAGAAAAATAAGATTTTCACTCACTATAAGTCCTTAGCTTTGCTTCCTTCTTAGATTTGATATGCCTATAATAATCTCCTTCAAATGTTTTCTTCTTTAATATAAACAACAAGGGATTTTTATATTCGTTAGATCCAAAATGTTAGAGGTTTAGAGGACAAGAAGTTGTAACAATAAAAAGATAGATATATAAGATTTCTTACTTGAAACCCTGATGGAGTTTTCTGGATTTATAAAGAGACAAACTGAGAGAGCTTCGCTCTCAAAATATTTGTGGAAAGTAGTGAGGAGGTTAGACTTTTAATTATAGTAGTTGGAATGCACAGAACTATTGGATTTAAGTAAGTAAAAAATAATATAATATGGTAATGTTAGAAACTCACAAACCCTACCCACCATTCACCATCAATGGTCGATCGCCATTTCCCACCAGTTGACCGGTCCAAGCGGAGTGGTTGATCGCTAGCAGTCGACCGGTCCAAGGGGAGTGGTCGGTCGGTTCTCTTATTTTGGAATCATTTACTAATTGCCGTTGTTTATTTATTTTACTCCTTAATTGATAATTGATGTTAACATTAATTTTTAATGATTCATTAACCGTAAGTATAGTTGCTATTAACTTTAGAATTTCAAATTTTAGAATTAATTATTTGTTTGAATTTGAATTATATTTAAGTTAATTTAAACTTGAAACTTTCAAACTTTCATAACTTCCTCGTTTGAGCTCCATTTTCAATATATTATACATGGAAATTGATTAGAAGTTAGCCACGAACGTAACGGCATAACATTCATGCTCAAATTCTGACTTCTACAAAATTTTCACTTTTAACCTGTCTTATTTAAATTTGCTTATCTAACTTGTTTATTGATGATTGAATTTACAGGGTGTTACATTCTCCCCCATTAAAAAGGATTTCGTCTTCGAAATCTTTCCATGGGCCAAACAACGTGGTGCATAATAAACATCTATGTCGTACCACCAAGTTATCTACACAACCATCTACTCAACCAAAAGTGCAATGCGATTATGTATTGCATGCATATTATACGTGAGCTAAATCCTAGCATGAATGTGTAATCATGATATATAAGTATGTATGCGAACACCCTAAACATGTAAAAAAAATTAACATGAGTGCAAAATGATAGTGAAAAATGTAGCAATCGTCTCGTACCATCCAATCTAGCAACCACAATGCAACCAAAGCCTAATTTTGGATAGGAAAGTTTACCGAAGAAAAGCTAAGGATGAGAAGTCCTCGTACCGTCTACCGTATTATCTCCCCGTTATACTTGAACCAACCTAATTTATTTATTAGAGCTTCGTAGTCTCATGCTCCACAATGCATGTAGTAGCATAGGATGCTATTAATTCCATCTAAATATCTCCCAGTTGACAAGGCTCTACCACAATGGCTATGTTATGAAGGCATTTCCTTAAATGCAAAACATGAAAAATATTATGCGTTGCTGCCAACTTATCCAGTAGCTCCACACGATAAGCAAATTTTCCTATTTTCTCGAGATTGGAAAAGGTCCGATAAATCTTGATGCCCCCGACTTTCAAATCTTACAACCTTCACATACTGCCTAATCAACTCTATCTTTTCGAAGTCTCGGGGACTGATCCTAGTTCGATTAGGATTTTGTCGGTAGTTTCCCACCAATAGTTGGGCGATTTGCATTGCTCCTATAAAGCACTTTGAAGGATGTATTACCAAACGTCTATTATTGACTATTATTATACGCAAATTCTACTAAAGGTAAGTGATGTTATTAGTGTCCTCCAAAGTCATTGATGCAAGCTTTTCAATAAATCCTCCAATATTCTATTCACACTTCTGGTTTGTCCGTCAATATGCTAGTGGTAAGCGGTGCTAAGGTTCAATAAAGTTCTTCAAGCTGTCTATAATCTCCTCCAAAAAATTTTATTAATTAATGGTTTTCTGTCACTAACGATACTAACTAAAATTCCATGAAGCAGAACCATCTTCTTGATAAAAATCTATACTAGAGACGTAACAGCCTTATTGCTTCTAAAGGAAAATTCTACTACCTTCTTCTTTATTCTTGTCCAATAGAAATTCTCTTCACATCCCTATACATTCTATCTCTTTCCTGAATGGTGATATTTTATAACCAAAATTTATTTTTCTAAAATTCTAAAATTTCTAAGATTGGAGCATTCTTCCATTTCTGGTTGCTAACTTAATTCCCTTATTAACTTCCAGTATTGTCTATAGTTCATCGCTAGTTAAGTGTCCCTATAAAATTTCTATATTTATGTGGCTTCTCAATACAGAACATATATATTTGTCAAGCACTTTAATCTCATTCATAAAATCAACATGGTGATAAAACAGGGACATATCTTATACCATATCTTACGCTTTTTCAATGACCAAGGGAGACAACTAGCGATTACAACCCAAAGCTCTAAAAGAAAATTTATTGGAAGTTTCTATTTATCATCAACTAGTGTAAATGGTGTTGAGGTATTAACATTTCTTACTAAATTAAAATGGGCAATCCTAATTTGTCATTCCACTACAGTCCACTTTGTATAATTTTCCTACTTGGTTTCTAATAAATACGGCCCTTTCATTACTCCAATTAATATACCCATAATAATTGACCATTATTGTCAAAACTGGACCATTTCTATTCAGTCATCATTTAATCCCTATAACCTTTTGCAAATTTCAAAATCCATTTATTACTCCAATTTAATTCTTCCATAAATGCGGTATTAAATTTCTCTAATCTGCCCTTATTTAATTCCTTTTAACTCTCGTTATTTACAAATTTATGCACGCTAAATTTGTAATCAATGTCCATAAATCTTAATCTATTAATTACTATCAATACGTATATAATTGTAAATTATATGTTTATTTTTCTTTTTAGTCGTTAAACGCGATTCCATGTGCACGTATATTTTTAATTACTAATTTCTAAACTGGAGCACTGATTTCCATAATCTTAATTTATCAAAGCTATCCTTATAAAATGAATTACCATTATAATTTTTCATAAATTAACCATAAATGAGATTTTTTTTTGTTGGAGATTACAAAGGATTGTTTCTTTCTTTTATTGAAACAGACAATGTAAACCACAGAAAGAATATCCATATCTTACACATCTCTTTTCCTTTTTTAGTACAGCCTTGTCAATTCAAGGAATGCATTTGTGTATATATTTTGGAATTGGATAACATAGAAACTACTCCAAATCAAAATATAGAAATTCATATTTTACCGGTAACTTAATTTATAACCCAATTATAGATCTGGAATATCTTAACAACTTTACCACCTTCTACAAATAAAGGTTTGAGACTGATTTCAAATTTCCAAATAGGGTTGTACATGGTATTCTCATTTTATTCATATCCTAAAACCTTTAACCTATTTAGCTAGGTAATGGTCCCTGCCAACTCCATAAAATTTGGTTTAGTCCCCACATTCCTTGTAAAACTAAAATTTTACAACTATAAAGTGCCATATCCAAAATCTTTATCTTTGAAAATATGAACTTAGGAATCCTTATCAATAATTCAACATTTCGTAGTTTCAAAATGGAGAAAAATAATTTTCCTTCTCAAATAATTTCTACATCAAGGACTTGTTCTTTTAAAAGTTGAACTTTTCATTCATAATATTCAAAAATTGCTTGGTTTTCAAAAATGAACTATGACAATTTCCCTTCTTAATTATTTATTATAACAAAGTTTTTCTTCTTTTGAAATTATGGTCATTACCCCAAAATATTTAAAAACTCAATTATCACACCAAATAATTATTCGTTTCAATTTTTCAAAAACTCTTGTATATCTTTAAACCATGAAAAGTGGAATAGACAATGATAACTTCCATGCTATTATTTTTCTCTTAGATATTTATGACTAGATTACTAATCATAATTTATATAAATTCCTAATGCTATTACTACTTGTCCCAACTATTATTCTCCACATTTCCTTATATAGGAATGTTCCTTCTATCATTCTTAACCTTTTATTATTTCCATCCCATTTTAATCAAGTGTCATTTCTATTTATAAACCCCTTTAAAAGAACTTTAGGGAAAAGAACCTACAATTTTATAAAGTAGAAAAAATCATCAAGTCTACCCTATGCTTTATGAAAAATCCCTTTATCAAAAATATTTGGACCAACTTTTTGGATCAATAAATTTAAACTAACAATTCTAAGAATATAAAATTATTTTAAGTTGGAACTTTTAAATTAAACTAATTTATAAATTATAAATCTCCAAATTTTCATGCCCCTTTTCAAAATAACAACATTTAAATTTATAAAGCGAGAAAAATAATTGGATCCAACATATGCTCTATTTTGGATTTATTTCAAAAACAAAGGATCCGGAAATTGAAAACTGTTTATCCCAACTAGTTAAAATTTCAAAAATGAAAACCCCCATTTTCTCCAACTTATAAATTCATCAGATTTATAATTTTCTTTTATAAAGTTTATCCACCCTTTTTAGAATTACATCCTCTTTCTAAACTTTTCACAAAACAATTGGTAGCATATTTCCAAACCCAAAAGAAAACACTTTCTTTAAATAAAAAAGAAATTTCAACTTATGATATATAAGATCTTATAATCCTTTAAGAAGATCTTCAAAACATTTAAAGGATTTTTCAAAAATCATTTTATCAAATTCTTTTTCATGGAGTTAAATTTATAAATTCACTTCAGTTGTTTCTTATTTTGAACTTTTCTACTCAACCTTTAAAATCTAGTTATCTTCTTGTGGTGATCAATGTATACCTTTTTATAGGAGCTTATTTCACTCCTTCTTTACATCTTTCTTCCGTGTTTTAATAAATATATTGCCATATATTATTTACTTGCTACCCAGTATGTTATTTGCTATTTCTATAAATGTCATTTGTCCGTAATAAATGGTTATTACCGTAATGAACAATTCTTAAGGACATTTATTCCTTCATTCTAATTTTACCTATTATGTCTTTCTTATATCTCCATAATTAGTCCATTTACATCACTTTAGGTTCTTGTAACTCTCTATTTATTCCATATTTATTGCCTCTTAATCTTGGAGTTACAACTTTTTCCATTTACATTTTCTATCCCTGTTATTTATTAGGAGATTTACGTAAATGTTATAATTACGTCTAATATGAACATTGATGGGGATTATGCTTATAGAGCTCACTATTATCTGGAACTATAGGTCAATAAAGGAGTTAAGTATCATTCAGCTTCTTGGATGCTTCCATAAGTAACACTCATGCTCTCTTTAGTCCACTCCTTATGATACGACCTCCGCCCCATGGGTAATTGGAGCAGGAGTATAAATTTAACTCTATTTATTTTTCCAAATCGTTATCACTTAGCCATTCTTTCGGAATATGGACGCAACATCTCAATAGTTGAAAAAATATAATTAAGCGTATCTTCAAAATAAGTGTGTGTATATATATATATTTGTACATAATAGGGTTTTTGAAAAATACTTTTCAAAAATAACAAATACACCACTCATACATATACTTTTCCCTTTGATCGGGTAACCTAAGCTATATCAAATGAAATAACCCACCTCGAAGCAGGTCTAAATCCCAACCCAGAAAAGGCCGATTTAAACTTAGACCCATTCCAAGTAATGTCACTTTTGTTAAGAAGTGATATTTATAGTATAGTATAAAAAATTAGACCTCGGATGGCTCAAAAGTGAATTGTGGTATCTTGATCTAAATATTGTTCAGAGTTGTGCAGCAGGGGATAATGGATTGTATCCACTAAACATCTTAAATAATTATAAATAAATATGTTTGATTGGTTGATGGATGCTTGCTTATTTTGAAATTGAATTTAATTGTTGGAATTAATATTGAGTAAGAATCATTACTTGAAAATTTTATAACCTACTAGATATTAGTTGTAAGACTTTGCAATATCCAACTGTATTGACCCTACTGCTATGTCCATTTTAGCAAAGAACATTACAAGGACGGTCGAATGTGAATATATCTTTATACTAACATTAACACGTCATTTATACCTTTTACATAATATATGAATTTAAATTTGATGTGTACAGTGTTAATACAAAGTAATAAACACACTGTTTTAATAATATCTAGAATAGAATAAAATATGGAGAAAATATCAGAGATACACAGGTCACAACGGAACAATCATTTTCATAACTTATACAAATTTCAAGTCTACAACATAGAATACCAAACTCAAATAATATATCGGTGACAATTTTATAATCTCAACTATACAAAATCCAAATGGCTAAATGAGATAAACTAGAAGTCCAAATAGTATATCTCCCCACTAGCCTAATCATCTAAAAGTCTAACTATAAGCTAAAAAATCTCAGCCTGACTTGAGCAAAATAACACTAGAGTCAGACTATCTCCAAATATCAAAAGGGCAAGATGCCAATAACAAGAATATATGACTTAACTATATAAAAATAAGTCATATCAATTAAGTATGCTCAAACTCTATATATATATATATATATATATATATATGAACAAAATTTATGACTAATCATAAGTCATATCGAGTAAACGTGCTCAAGTAGCATATATATGCCAAATTCAATTTAACAATAATAATCCATATTAAATCAATATATATAGGAATCAAAATATGACTTAACGATCCAAATAAGTCATAACGAAAATACGCCCACACAAATAATCATCGAAATAAGGCATATAAGACAAACCACCATTTCATAAATTCAAATCACGTCTCCAATGGACTATCCTCTAAAATATGGTGATAATTAATTCAAAATTCTTTAGAGCTAAAACAAAAGGATACTAAATATCCATACTAAAATCTCTAAAGAAATAATCATCAATAATGAAATAATAATGGTAGCCATCTATCAATTTAATACAGTGACACAAAATCCACTGAAAGAGATCCCCTACATAGAGAGGAAGCCTTTCGAAAGAGATTGCAGATTAGAGACACTGCTCAAAGAAAAGAGCAGTTGTGTACCTTATCTATCCTATGCAAATTTACCTTTCGAAAGAGGTAAACATTGTCTAACTGTATAAAAAAATGAATTGATAGGTTGTAGTACTATAGAATACGTTGCATGTAAAAATTTGCCTTCCGAAAGAGATAGCCATATTTACACCATAACAGATCTTTCGAAAGAGATCTGCCTACCCAAAATCTAAATAAGATCGACTCTCAGGTCGCTGGAAAATTAAGCCGTCGTCTTTTAGGGATCTATCGGCATACTAAAATTTCGAACACCCCAAGATATACAACTCTAAAGCATTGATTACTATCGCTCAAGTAAACACAAGAATTTAGCCAACTGTCCCATAACAGATAGTAAATTAAGTATTTACTAAAAGCTGGTAATTTCCACTAAAACTCTTGACAAAGAATTCTAAATGGCTATTGGTTGGTAGAAAGAACAATGCAGAGCTGTTTATCTATACATTTAGAACTCATGATGGAAGGATAAAATACAATAACATTAATAGTACCTATTTTATTTCAAATTCCAAATGGTACAAAACAAAACCATAACATAATGTCAACAATAACCGTTACATAATTTTGTTCGGAAATATGTTTTTAACTTCAAATGGATACATCAAAAAATAACATAATAGATAAATAGACTATTGAGATAAGCTCCTCTCATTATCATCTGCATATTGGTCATCGTCTCTTTCTTTAACTTGTATTGTAATGAGGAAGGAGTCGAAATAACAATGTCCACTGAATATAAAATGTTAAGTCTTTCTATATTAGTATTTAGGTGGTATAATTTGAATGAGGATATATCTTTCGCATTTTAAATTATATTCAAAACCATTTAATACTTCGTATAAGGGAAAGAGGTGGGCTCTCAAAAAATCACTTAATACCTTTAATCCCTGAAGCAGGTTTTTCCATAATCAATAACCCATAACCATCGTATTAATGTTTGATAATGTGAGAGATAGAATCCAAGCCACTTAATAAGCCACTTAATATCTTTTAATGGAAAATGGAACTCTAACATTTAAGACCTCAATTGAGGTAGGCCCCATCATTTAATAACTATTCCCAAGGCGGAATCCACACAGGTCTTTATCTAGCTGACATTACATGAAAATCTCCTTGGACATTTAATACTTCATATTGAAGCGGACCTTTCCGAGATATCATATCATGCCTAATCCTAATTTGGACCATTTATTACTTCGTATAAGGGAAAGAGATGGACCCTCAAACAACCACTTTATACCTTCAATTCCTGGAAGCAACTCCTTCTATTACGACGCACGCCTCGTGGAGGCATCTCACATTAGTCCAACTACTCCTAAGAACCGGTAGCCAGATTAAATGGATAGATTTATCCTATAGAATTAGGACTAACCTCATGACATCCATAGTTATTTATTATAGACTATGTCTCACATCAACCTCAGAGTCACACTGCCGGTAGCCAGATTAGCTGGGCAGACTTCTATGTGTTTTTAACTAACCTCGCATCCCTATAACCTAGTCTTATTTCATAACACTTTCTAAAATGTATATAATCACACATCACGTTGTATTTATTATTTTGTCCACGTAAGAAATCCTTTTTATTTCGTTTAATTAATTACTTTCCTAAGGGGATTAAATGATAGTTATTAGCCTAATTAACCATGCAGTTAATGTGTTACAATTGTATGTTATTTACGCTAGTTTATACACACATACATGTGTGTGTGTGTGTGTGTATAAGTATGCATTTATTAGGCATATAGAGATTACGTCCAAAACTAACGTTTCAAATGTTAAATCTTCCAGTGTTATGCATGTCTCGTTTACACAATAACATCAATAGCATTTTTACCCTAATATTTCAAAATCAAATCAATAGATGTGTACATAGAAACCAATTCCAACTTACTTTATACTAAAATAATATAACAAAACAATAATAATTGGAAACTTATAATTAAATAAGTCTTATGCTTTATTCAACTACTTTTTAAATAAAATTAGACAAGAGAATTTTTATTCAATTTGTAGGAATAAGTAGTGTAAACTACGAATAAGGATTCGTATCTTGCACCATTTCTTAATCAAATCCGAAGAAAAAGAATAAGAAACTGAATAGAAGGTAAAATATATATCGCAAAATTCACAAAACTCTATTATTTATTACAAAACAATTAAGATTTTAACATAAGAATTGACATTTCCCATTGGAGGAATTTTAGGGATTTTTATTGTGATGTTTTCGTAATCCAAAACTCCTTAAAGGCATATATCAAATCCAAATTAACCACTTAATTACTAAAATAGAAAAACTAAGATTTCCACTCACTGTAGGTCCTTAGCTTTGCCTTCTTCCTGGATTTGACATGCATATAATAATCTTCTTCGGATATCTTTTTTTTTGGATATATATATATATATAATAGGGGATATGTATATATATTAGACTTGGAAAATTAGACGTTTAGAGGAGGAGAAGTCGAAATAACAAATAGAAATAGATATATAGGATTTCTTATCTGAAATCCTAATGGAGGTTTCTGAATTTATGAAGAGATGAACTGGCAGAGCTTTCCTGATGTTCCCAAAATATTTATGGAGGAAAGTGAGAGGGCAAAACTCTTATTTATAGTGGTTGAAACACACCAGAATAGTCGGATTTAAGTCTGCTAAAAATAATATAATTAGTACATTAAAAAGTCACAAACCCTAGTCTCCATTCACAGTCATCGATCGACCTCTATTTCCCGCCGATCGACCGGAAGCGATCATCCGGTTCTCTTATTTTGGAACCATTTACTAATTTCCATTGTTTATTTACTTTATTCCTTAATTGATAATTGATATTAAATTTAATTTTTAACGATTCCTTAACCCCCAAGTATAATTGCTAATAAGTTTAGAATTTTACGGGATATTACAGATTTATACATATGTATCAAATACACATGCCCATATTTGTGATAACTCATCTATGAATATAATGAAGCAGATGCAACCTTTTTGGTATTAGTAGACTTATGATTACATATATTTATATGTATCAATCCAAAGAGTTCATCAAATTTTATTATGCTCCCACTAAATGGGTGCATAGATCTTAATTATTTGAGATATAACTAACCAGTATCATATGATTCGTAATTTTATAATAAAAATTATTTCTCAAAACTATAGCTTAGTCTATAAAATCTAAAATAATTGTCAATAATTTTAGATACTTCAATGTTTTCAACTACATCCCTTTTGTTGCAAAAACAAATACCAGATTATCGTTTTATTTCATTATATTCACATTGAAATATAGCTATGTCTATTTTTCAATAGATGCTGAAATATAGTCATTATTTTATAAATAATGTTCAGTATATTTTACAAAAACAATTTTTCATAATTTTATGCATTCAATAAGTGCTATACGACAATCTCTGCCATTATTATAATAGCGTGCTAAATTCACAAGTCCATAATTCACTTAATATATATTATTGATTTTATATACTACAACTAGAGCTATATACTACAACTAGAGCAGAGAGTTCTTTAATCAAATATCTTGAACTCAAATAAATAAGTCTTATAGAAAATAATTTTCTATACAAAAATACATTTCCAAATAGAAATCATATTTCTTATTACAATGTTAAGTGTTAATTATTATTATTATTACAATTCTCATTTCCAATGTTTCTTCATGAAGCAGAAGTGACAATCCATTCTCTTCATCCCAACTTTACCTTAAATCACATCTACTCTTGTACATTTGTTATTTTTTCTAAATGGTCGAACCATCCAAAAGAAATACCTTACTACAATATCATAGCAAACTTTTTACAGAAATGTATTTGATTATCCTTCAAATTTAAGGACATTAAATATGATAAACCTTAAATAAACTAATCAAACTGACATTTCAACAAGCGAGTTCTTAGATCTATACAACTACATTTAACACAATATGATCTTTTATTGTAATCAATCAAATTGAATAGTCGATCTTGCACTGTAATTTATTTGCTTATTTTGGATGAACTAATTTTATCGAAATATTGAACATCACAAAATGTGACTATTCACCATATAACATTTGTATGCATTTGTATATGGATCATATACCATAGTCATGTGTTGCTTTTGAGTTTGAAACTCATAGAATGCAATACATGATCTTGACCAAATAAACACATAAGCAGCCAAATTACGAATGTATGTAGTAGTTGTAGAATCTGGAGTTTGCATAGGTTTTGAAAACATTAACATTCAATAAGCATTTATTAGTAAGCATATGTTATATTTCTATTTGTCAATATTCAATTCACCTCATTTGTATATCTTAATTAATAAACTTTTATCAATCATATTAACTGCATAAATTTATCAATGTCGGTAATTATAACATCACACAGCATATGTTCTTATGATACTGAAAGGTTAAATGACGTTATTTCATTTTTTTAATAAGGCTCCCATTAGTATTTTATGTTTTACCAAACCCTAAGTCGTAACATAGAAGTCCTTCAACTTCACTAACGGATGTTAGGGGTCATCGGTTTAGGAATTCTGACCTTGATATTGCTCAGCAATTTATGCCTCCACGAACGATGGATAACTCCTCATCTATTATAACTTATACAACTCCCAACTTGTGGTACATTGTCCAAATTTCACTTCAATTTTGAGTTTGCTTAATAATTTAAACAAAATTATTCACTTGTACCTACTATATTGCGAATTCCTAAGTACAATACAAGTACCTTAAGTTTGTTTAATAAATACATATGGTTTTCTTACCGTATCTATTCAATTTATTAATAATACTATGCATAACATCCATAATTTGAGTTTTCTCTACAAATAAGGAGGATGTAAGTAATTTATTAATATACGTATGGTAGATGACAGTATTATATTGAATATTCATAACCTTTAATATATTATATTGAAGATATCGACTTATGAAATAATGTATTTCTTATGAAATACCTTATGATTCAAGTGTCGGACACATCGGAAATCGTGGTATATGTACATTTACGTATGTATTTTTCCTTAAGTCTTTTTAGAATTTCATAGTGTTCCAACTTTAATTTATACGTTTATATTATTTAAGTTTTATTATTATATAACTTTTAAATTTCATATTACTTATATAATAGCCTTGTGTATATTATTATATTAATGAAATCTTATCTAATTACTTTTAATCAATTAACTTTTTAATTGCTTTTTAATTATTTTAATATAACATTTATATTAAATATTTATTATATACTTTAACCTTTACAACCTAACACACACACGCACACACATATGTTTGTGTGTGTGTGTCTGTATATGTATGTATGTATATTATTTAATTAACCTTTTTTGGCATGTTCAAATGTTTTGATGCTAATAATGTGGCAAGGAAGGGGCTAGTGCAAACTAAGGCATTGACTAAACTAACATCAGATAAGCAATTACCTTTCAGGTTAAAGGAACGTATTGTAGAGGGATGGAATGTGTTTGTTAGCATTAATTATTGTTGAAAACCTAATATTTGCTTGGTTTGCCACTCCTTTAGCCACTTTAAAGAAAATTTAAGCATGGGTCCGTTGATTCTTCTAAGCATTTCCTATTAAGATCCCACTTCCTCATCCTTCTACGAGAAATGGGTTCCTAAGCCTAAAATCCCAATCACTATTATTGATGATGTTGTTGATACTATGCCATTAGGTCCGATTTAGTTTATTATTGCTTCTGTAACTTTGCCTTCTTCACAGCCCTTGGCTGATACTATTAATGTATTGGTTGCTCCTATTATTCCTCTTCCTTTCAGAAATGTTATTGTCTGGAATATCTATCAGCAAGCTTGGGTTCATAAGAAATATGATATGAGATATTCTTCACCGAGTGATAGTTACCATGTTTTTGTTGGAGGTGATGATGAGGATCACTATTCATCTTATCATGTTTTTGGAGGAAAATTTTGCTCTTTCCACACTAGGTGAAGATGTTGATAATAATGGAATCATTTTAGAAGATGTTACTTAAGACATGAAGTATTTTTGCTCTAGTGAATCGATCGATTATGTTCCTAACATGGCCACACTATTTTCAGGGTATTTATATGTTACTGATTCGGATTCTGAAGATGATGGCCGTAGTTCCTCCTCTTTGGAAGGGGAATACTCGCTTTATGCCTTTTGTGATAGTGTTCCTTTTCTCCAGCTCTTGTACTTTCATTTTATTTGATGTCCTGGTGCATGTGTTGAATACCTGTTCTTTAACGGTTTTAATAAAAGTGGATGGTCCACTTTAAAGCCATCTAGCTTTGCCATAAAAAATCAATTAACATTTTAATTAATTTATTTAATTAAACTATTTTAAATAATTTTTTATTAATTTCAAAATTCGCTTTGTATAGGCACATGTATGCTTATGATATCTTAAACATTTTCAAATATCATAACATACATCAAATTATATAATACATGTATATATCTTTCATTAATTGACTTATTTAATTAATTTATATATTTTATATAACAACCTTAATTTTGGAATTAATTTAATTAATTAATTAATAAAAAGGTCGGAATAATTTAAATAAGAAGGAAAGGGGTAATGAGTTAATGAAAAAGAGTATGAGGGCCCAAGCCTAAATCATTGTGAGACAAAAAGCATTCCCTTTTCTATTCATTCATTTCATTATACTAAAAATAAAATAAAAGCTTGAGATGAACTTTAATGACAGCGACTTAAAGGGAGCAAATTAAGTTAAGTAACCAAAAAATAAGCTAAAAGGGGGAGATTTAGAAGAAATAAAGCAAGATATCCAAAAGATCTAGGTGAACAATACTAAATCCATTATTGTTGTTCGCCAAATATATGGTTTCGGTAAGATCTCGTAAACCATTATATATGATGGATTTTCATTAACACCTAAAATATTTAATAAATGTTTTGGTAAAGATAGGTGAGCATGAGATGTTTAGTTGTAATTCCCTACCTAGTTGGTTTTGAACTGTTATGAAAGTTTTATATGATGTTCTAACCAAGATTTTAGAAATAGGTTTTTAGTTTGAGAGTTTTTCATGTCAATAATTATTTATTATGATTCTTTGAAGGAGTATACCAAGAATATAAATAAAGGAAAGATACCATTAAATCAAAATAAAGGATAAAGTATATTAGAGTATGTGTTCATGAATTTTCTAGGAATTTTATTTAGATTTTCTATAAGGAAAATAAGCTAATGTGTGATAGGTGCTACGTTGGGGTAATGTGGAAACTATGGGGATACACGTAATATAAAATAATATATTTTAAATAACTGTCAAATAAATAGGGAAGCAGGTCCAAAATAAAATGTTGGGAATAAATATAAAAGGACACTATAAATAATAGAAAGTGAAAGGTTAACATATCATTTAGCGATATGTATAAAAACATTGTAAGATATGTTTAATTTTCTCTTGTATAGAGCTAAGGTGGCGGCTTAACAATTTATAAAAAAAACCATGCACATGGGGAAGAGGCGGTGATTTGCCAAACGGATTCAGGGGCTTTCAAGGAAAAGTAGAACTGCATCGCAATTTGTAGTGGACAAACCACAACGCAATTATATAAAGATGGAAGAAACTAAACTGCGCCGCAATATGCAAAAGAGATACCCCATGGCAATTTAGAAGTTTTCACTTAATAAGTTAAGAGTGAATTGCACACACATGTTGGGGCAAGGGTGTAATGCACCAAGGGAGGGTGCGAATGGTACCCAATGGAAGACAATTAGGTAAGACTTGGAGGGTGACTACAACAATTCAGAATTTCACTACTTTGATTTGCGAATATTTAATTGATTTTAAATATTCAAATAATAGATTCTATGATCAAAATAAAAATATTTTAAATAATAATTAATGATTGTTAAATATTTTTCAAAATTTGTTTACAAAAATAGTTAGCTCGAAGAAAAACCGAAAATTTGACTGTAATTCGATTTTTGAATTTTCGACTTTTCGTCAGATGAAAGTTATTGGAAATTTTTTGAACTCTTTGTATTAATCAAACATATACATTTTTAAATAACTTAGGCTTGTATAATGTATGCATGCATATACACCTTTTAAAATATAAGTTAGGAAAATAAAAAAATAAACTTCACATCATGTGGAAACATAAAGTACATAACGGCATGAAATAAATATTGGTATATTCATAGAGGGGGGACAAAGGAAATTTCGAAATTTGCAAGGAGGAGAGAAGGATGAGGTGGCATGGTGAGGTGGAAGCAATGTGTGGAGGTTAAAGGACAAAGGGTAAAGCAGTAATTCAACTTGTGCCTTAGTATATAAACTCAATTTTCTAATTTTTATTCACTTTCTCATTCTCTTTTCCTTCATTTGCAAACCTCCTAAGCTCTTAAACACACTTTCATGGCTTCTCAAATATTTTCCTAAGTGATAAAAACCATAGGTTTCTACTTGAATCTCTATAAGAACTTGCTAAAACATTTCTACATTCAATACTTCACTTCTCCATTTTTACACCCATTTCATTTAGCCATAAATTATTCCACACTAATTCAAAGTAAAATTTTGTTTTCTTAAAAAAAAATATAATTTCAATTTCTACAAATTTTATTTACACTACATTAACAAATTTCGAATATTTTTGGGTCAAAAATGTTTCTTTTCTGACTTATTTTTGGACCGATATTATCAAGACCGAAAATACCTCTCCTTCTTTTGATCAAATCACCTTCAAAACAAGTGGAAATTTAGTAATCCTTTTTTTTGAAATGATAGAGAAAAATATTTCCTAAAACTTTACCTTCTACTTCTTGTCCAAATTTCAAGAGTAACATGGTTAAAAATCTATGAGAAGATGACCTAATTTCGAGTGGATTTTTGTAGTTTCCAAGCTTTGCAAGTTCTAACGCATTTCAAGTTTTCAAAGATTTTTCGTGAGTAAATTTTGGTTTTAATATAAAATGTTAAACTTTGGTATACACAAATTTATGGTATTATATGTGCTTGCCAATGATGTTGAAAGTTGGGTTTAAATCATGTTGTGATGTTGCTTATGTATGTGAATTCTTATATGTATTATGATTAGACTTGGATTAGGAATCTAATTTTTTGAATGATGGTATAGTTTAACTCTTGATTGTGGTTATGATTTTGGTTTGGTTATGGATGTTGTAGACATGATTTTGTGTAGGTTTGCTAAGTAAATCAACACTTTGTTTTGGTTTATCGACGAAGAATTGTTATATGGAAATACGAGCTTCGGTTTAGAAATCAAAATCAATTTAAAAAGTTAGTAACTTTGTTTTAGTTTTCAAATTATATGGGTTTTCAAAAATTTAGTAAATTTCCAAGTAAATGGGTTCATGTAAGAAAGAAAGAGAAAATTATAAGAAAATGGCATCCATAGAGATAATCGCTATGAATGCGGTTTCAATAAAAAACAGACTTTTGAAAATTTAGATTTTATACTTTTCAAGAATTTTAAAATGTTTAATATACTTAGTAAAAAAAATTAGAAAGTTAATTAAGTTTTAATTATTAATTAATTAATTTTAATAATTAATAATTAATTAAGTATTAAACAAGTTCAATTAACTTTAATTAACTAAAGACTAATTATTAATTAATTATCTTTTAAATTTAAGATTAATTATAATTGATTATTGATAAAGTAAGATTTAATTTTTAATCAATTATTATTTAAGTATATGATTTATTTTTAATTAACTATTAATTAAATAAACGGTTTGATTTTTAATTAATTACTAATTAAGTTGAATTTAAGTTAAAGTTTAAATTAAAAACTTAATTAAGGTTAATTATTTGTAATAAAAATTTAATTTACTATTTAAATTTTAATTAAAGATTATTTAATTTATTAATTGAGATTATTGAATAGTTAATTATTAGTAAAGGTTTTAAATTATTATCTAATAATTAATAAAGGATTAATTAAGGGTTTAATTTATAAATAAATTATTTATTAAAGGTTTAATTATTTATTTAATTTATGTTTCAATTAAATTCAAACTTAATAAAGAATAATTATGATTTAATAAGAGTTTAACATGTAACTAATCGTTTTAAAATGAGTTCTAAGTTTTTTATCCTTATTATCTAAGAATCAAATTGTAAATGTACTTCTTTTTCAAAGATGGTTTTGCACACAAGAGATTCAAACGTTGAAAACATTAAGTAGGAAACTAATTGTGAATAAGTTATGTAAATGGTTTGATTGTGTGGATATGTATTAGCAGAACAAATCTTTATTCTGCTATAAGTTGATTATTTGATTGTTTGGATATATGTTAGCAGAATAAAACCCCGTTTTGCTATAATGCAATTGTTTATATGTGGACATATGTTTAGTAGAATAAATTCCCATTTTGCTATGAGTACAGAATTTTTTGGACTCTATTTTGCATGATAAATCGACATCCGGCTATTATATTATATGGACATGTATATGCTAGTTGACATGTTATTCCCTGTTTTGGGTATGAATTGAATTTATATATATGTTGACTTATGTAAATAAATGGTTAAGTGACTTGAAAGTGAAATTGATGTTAAATGGTAACTTAAATAAGTACATATGGGATTGCTAAGCTCTTTTTGAATTTATAAAATATGTTTTAAACTAACTTCAACTCTTTAATCCATTTGGGGTTTAAGGTTTATAAATGGTTTTTCAAGTATTATTATTATTGTATAAACATATTTATAAATAATAACTTGTTTATAAAAATGGGTTTTACTAAGTAAAAGGGTTTATTTAAAGTGATTTAAAAGGATGAGTTACAAAAGATATTTTATAAAGGATTTTTCTTAAAGAAGATTTATCAAAGGAGTTTTAAATGAGGAAACGTTTTATATATGATTTTAGAGGTTTGCAAAGAGGTTTTGTAAATTGACTTGTAGACTTATAAAAGTATTTTTATAGATTGACTTTGGAAGTTTATAAGTTATTTGAATCATGAAGTGAACTTGTAAAAAGGAAATTGTTATAAAGGATAAATGGATTGGGTTATGGTAAATAATGTTTTTCAAAAGGAATTTGAAAAGTGAAAATTTTACAATCATTTCGACCATATACTTATACCACTAAGATAAGTATAATTGTTTCCTAAGTATAAAGGGAAAGTAAGGGTTTTGGAAATAGTGTTATGTAAAGGTCTTTTGATCAAGTTTTATAAAGTGATTTTATTAATTAAAGATTAATTAATAAAGGCTTAGTAAATCCCATATGGAATCAAATCAATGTTAAATGATTGTTTATTTGATGGCCAAGTAACCGACTATCAAAACTTGGACCAAAATGTAACTTTGGAAATATGTAGGAAAGACACTTAAGTCATATGGCACAGTCATCCCCAGTTATGTTGTACTGTGTGTATAAATCTTTTCATTCTTCTAGGATAAATAATAAAGAAATTCATCCACTAATGGTTGGGAGGTGAGCTCCACTCTTATCTTTAACAATTTATTTCCTAAAGAACCGGGATTGAGTTTACCAAAAAATATCGAAAGTTGTCTCAAAGAGACCGGTATTAGATATGTTATCCAAAAATCACTTCGATCCAACTCAAGCATTTCGAACTATAAACATCTTGAAGAGTATGGAATCAAAGACAGATTGAAGTGCAAGGGATATTTTCTATTATTCTTGATGGTGATTCAAAAATAGATGTAGTGGAGATAGTTCCTTTAGTTTCATACAAATTCAGAACGAACTTGTATGAATGAATGCTGGCACCGCATGTTGCTTGGAAGGAAGTGTTTGCATTCCAAGATAGCTGCTATATAGAAATGTAACCGTAGCCTCAATCTTCGTCAATCGAGAATGACTAAAACAGGGGAGATGTAGTAAGGCCATATGGGTCGCACCCCTTAGGGTATGCCATCATCAAATCTATAATCAATATTTGACCCATTTTTGTATGCTTCGGTATGGTTGCTGATCCTAACCGTCGTGATGATCTATCTGGTACTATCCAGCAAGGGGTAGGCCGGTCTTTGTTGACAGGGAATCCAGGCGAGGTTCTTGGTGTGTTTATCTAGAGATGCAGTATGGTGAGCAGTAGCCCCGTCATTATATGGAATACATTCTCCAATAAGTGTCATGCATTTTTAGTTGTACCCAAATATATTGGAATGTGAGATGTAAGCATTTTAGCTATGTTCTATATTTACTTTGAAAACCCTAGACATTATCATAATATCACTGGATTTTCTATAAAAAAAAGTGTTTTGGTTATCATAAGGTAAATACCCGTTCGTGTTTATGTGCGGTGTGGTTTTACGAGATAACTTTGATTTTAAAAGGGTTTTAACATAATAATTCAATTGTTTGAGTTTACTCACACCAGACCCATATCTGATCCAGAGTTTTATTTTCCTTACCTAAAACTTTCGGGTGCTCAAATTTATATAGGCATCCAAGTAGTTCAGGTGTTCCCACGGATGCATTTTGGAGGAGTTTGGAGCATGAGGCTTTATCGATATCTAGTTATTTTCTTGTTTCCGCTATATTATATGTATCTTATATCAGTTAGGCAGGGACATATTGTTATAACCGTCAAAGGGTAGAATTGTATTAGTAAGACTCTGATGTATCATTTTTTAAATGAATTTTTTAAGTATTATATTGATTAATATATGTTATTCCATTGCGTTGTGAGATTATGTGATTGTTTTTATTTTCAATCTTCTGTCTCATATCTTTTTTATAACAATCGGTTTTTCCAGTACTTGAATACTCGACATGAAATACAGTGGACGTATTAGTGTTGATTTTTTAGGGACAGAAGGCCTCATTCGTTGCATTCGGTATTAGAGCACACAGTTAAGCGAGAAGCTTGGTTTTGGTGAGGCAATGCATTAAGAGATAAAATAATGGAATGCCTTATTGTGAGTTTGAGTGTGTATATATAAGTGTGCATATTAGTAAGTGATATAAAAATATTTTCTATTCCGTTGATTGATCTACTGAGTGGCTTATGAATTCTAGTCAATATGAGTAACTAACGTAATTGATAGACATCTCTAAACACGTGAACAAGGCCATCCGACACTGTATTGTTTTTAAATTGGGTAAATGACATAATTTTATCCAGAATATATTTCATATATAAAAAATGATTTTAAAAAATTGTATAGTATAGTATTTTTAGATTTTGTTTTCAAGGAGATAAAAATATGTTATTATTATCATTTAATGTTAGTTTAGTCATGCTCGTCTAGTTTGAGCATTGACTATTGTTAGTGTGTATAGTTAGCTTCACTTTTTAAGACTTGGGTTAGGTAGATAGGGATAGGGAAAACATAGAAGAGAACACCTTATGAATTAAGTTTCATTATTTGACTATAAGGTATTCGATGTTAATATTGAATTAAATTTGATCTAATAAGAGATATTTTTTTAAAGTTAGAAAATTTTGTAATACTATTTGGAAGACGATTTTATAAAAGTTGATTTATAAAATGAATTTATAAGAACGTGTCTTTTAATTAAAAGAATTTAACTTTAAAACTTGTAAACTTGAATCTTAGGACTTTTGATAAATGGCTTTGAAGGAATGAAAAATAATAATAGTATTATTTGAAAATAATTTTGGTTCAAGTATAAAATTCTAGGGATGAAAATGTTAAGTAAGAAGTGTTTTCTTTGGATTGGCTAGGGGGAATGAGTCTTGATTGTTTTGTGATGATCCAAATAATCTTCCATGTGATGATCATATGTTTGTCTAGGAAAATGTTGTGGTGCACTTAGTAAATTATTCTCTTTATCATTGTACAATCGAAACAATTTAAACCTAAAGGAACCCAAAGCAAGTTGGTGATGAATGTTTCGTTGTAAAAAATGAAAAGGATTGTTTCAAAAATGAGATTTTAAAATAAAATTAATATTTTCAAGTTAAGTAGTTTGAGTGGCTAGGAAATAATTTAAAATTGGGAAAGAAATACGTCAGGATGGTAGACACTTCGCTTATGTATTACCTTCTTGGTGAGGGAATGTATGATATTGTTTGGTAGAACCTGGTACCTTAGTATCATTTTGGAGTTACTCGGGCTATTTTTGTATACATAATTTCTGTGATTAATTTATAAAAGTTTCAATTCAGAAAGTTTTTGAAATAAGACTGGGTATTTGGATCTTGAGTTTTCTTAGAGAAATAAGTGCAAAATGGAATAGTGGGATTAAAAAGGGTTACATACTCTTAGGATGTGGTGGAGTAGAATTCAAATTAAACTTGAGTTTAGTTTTATGAAATGCTTTCATAAATAATTTAGTGGAAAAATAATTGGTATTAGGGAGAACCAATTAAAAAGGTTCGTAGGTTGGAAGTAGATCATTTCTGGTTTCCATTTAGTTTGATCTAAGATTCGAGTATATAGCTTTAAGGTATTTCATGCCATTAAGGATAAGGACCTTGTTATCCCACCTTTTAGCAAGGACGTGACACCAAAATATTGAATGAAAACCAAAAACAGTTCTTCTCGATTTCCAGTTATGTACAGGTCGGTTATGGATGTCAATAAATTTTTAACCGAGCCCGGAATGGGAGGATATGGCGAGACAAGCAAAGCCATGAAAGCTAGCGTTCCAAATTTCAAGTCTATGCGAGTTGGTATGCTCAAGATATGATCGATGCAAAATTGAAAATTGTTCTCATTCGTATCCATCGTGTTTATGCACTTCGTATCCATCGATTCGGGGGCATTGTTCGTATCCACAAAACATACATTGTTCGTATCCATCAAGCATGCCTTACTTTTTATCGGTCTGAGCTCATACCACTTTGCATACATCACCACTGGCTAATTCGTATCCATGTGCAATTATCGCTTTGCGTCGATCATTCCATGTACTTTGTATCGATCCACCCATCCACGTATTTCGTATCGATCGGCCATTGATCGATTCGAAGAGCACATAATGGATCGATATGAATATTACCTCCTTTCGATCGATACGAGAAGGCTATTGAATCATCGATACAAAATAAGCATCCTAGGATTGATACGAAAAATGGAAGCCACTAGGTCGATACGAATGAGGTGTAAACATTAGAAGGACTCGGTCAATTCGGCGTCGAGAGTGGATCGATCCAAAAAAACAAGTGCCACGTCAACTCATAGACACGTGCCCAGATCGATACGAACAAGAGCTACGCAAAGGCCATGGATACGAAATATACAGCCAACCAAAACCCTAAATTGCATCGATCATAACTCACAACCTACAAGTCCAAATTCCATAAAATTTTCACAGGAATTTACGTACCTCAAGAATGTTCCTGCTCAATTTCGACTCGATTGGGCCAAATCTTAATCAATACGAAATTGGTTCGTATCGATCATGGACCGAGTGCAAATCACATGGTATCAATCGCATGGTCCCACACTCGTGCTAGAAGAGGTCTTCTGAGATCTAAGCGAGATATATGCGATCTACACCTATAAATTGCATCCCAGAGCCTACAAAAAAAGGATCTTGAGTTCTTCTATGTCCAGACTCTGTCGAAATCAACATTGTACTTGAAATTTGTTGTTGTAACCAGTTGTAATTCATTGTACTCAACAAGCAAACATCAATAAAATCATCAACTTCAAGGTGGATGTAGGCCGGATTTCCGAACCACTATAAATTCTGTGTTCTTTACTTCTTTCCTATTAATTTTTTGAGTGATCGTCATTCTTTATTCTTTGCATACTTGTTATTTGTGATCTGTAATTGTGAACTGGTGCTTACATCGACAATTGGATGTTTGTGACCAATTTTGGCACAAACAGACCTATTATCCAATTTTTGACGGCGAGCACTTGAGGAGGATTTTTGGTATTGGACCAATGTTTTCTATCATAATACATAGCTATGAAAGGAGTACAGAGGTTCCAAATCAAGGAACCAAATCGAAGTTCGCACTAGAAAATCAGGTGAGCGATACCGGTTTGGAAAGGAAGTTATGTACTCGACTGGTATTCGAGTCGGATTTTGCATATGAATGATCTATGTACATCATACGAACGAATGTATAGAGCTAAGTGTTTTTTGGGTTAGGTTGAGGTGTATTTTTGAGGAAGAAATTCCTTTACGGGGGAAGAATGTAATGACCTAGAATTTCACCGCTTTGATCCACTAATATTTAATTAATTTTAAATATTCAAATAATAGATTTTAGAATCAAAATAAAAAATATTTCAAATAATAATTAAGGATGGTGAAATAGTTTTCAAAATTTGTGTACAAAAATACATAGCTCGAAGAAATATCGAAATTGATCGAGATTCGTTTTTTGAATTTTCGACTTTTCGTCGGATGAAAGTTATTGAAAATATTTTGAACTCTTTGCATTAATCAAACATATACATTTTTAAATAAATTAGGCTTATATAATGCATATATGCATGTATATATACTTAAGTATATAAAGTTTAAAATATAAATTAGGAAAATAAAATAAAAATATAAACGCCATATCATATGGAAACATAAAGTACATAATTACATCAAATCAATATTGGTATGTTTATAAAGAAGGGGAACAAAGGTAATTTCGAAATTTGCAAGGAGGAGACAAGAGTGAGGTGGCATGGTGGGGTGAAGCAAGTGTGTGGAGGTTAAAGGACGAAGGGTAAAGTGGTAATTCAACTGGTGCCTTAGTATATAAACTCGCAATCCTAATTTTTATTCACTTTCTCATTCTCTTTTCCTTCATTTGCAAACCCCCTAAGCTCTTAAACATACTTCCATGGATTCTCAAATATTTTCTAGTAATGAAAACCATATTTTTTTCGAATTTCTTTAAAAACTTGCTTAAACACTTCTACATTCCATTCTCCACTTCTCCATTTTTACTTCCACTTCATTCGGCCATAACTTATTTCATACTACTCCAAATAAGTTTTTTTTCAAACCATATAGAATTCAAGTGGCTACATTTACACCATTTTTTAAAATTCCAAATATTTTTAGGTCAAATTTTTTTCTAACTTATTTTTGGACCCATGTTATCAAGACTGAAAATGCCACTCCTTCTTTTGATAAATCTCCCTTGAAACGAATTAGAATTTAGTAATAATTTTTTTGAAATGATAGAGAAAAGAATTTCCTAAACTTTTCTTCATTACTTGTCCAAATTTCGAGAGTAACACGATCAAAAATCAGTGAGAAGATGATCTATTTTCGATTTGATTTTTGTGGTTTCCAAGCTTTACAAGTTCTAAAGAATTTCAAGTTTTTAAAGATTTTTGGTGAGTAAACTTTTGATTTTAAAAATAATAGTTTAAATGTACTACATTTCATAAATTTGTGGTATTACATGTGCTTAGTAGTGATGTGGAATGTTGGATTTAAATCATGTTGTGATGTTGCTTATGTATGTGAATTCTTGTATGTAGTATTATTAGACTTGGATTTGGAATCTAATTTTGTGAGTGATGGTAAAGTTTAATTCTTGCTTGTGGTTATTATTGTGTTTTGGATATGGATGTTGCAGACATTGTTTTGTGTAGATTTTCTAAGTAAGTTAACACTTTGTTTTGGTTTATCGACGAAGAATTCTTATATGGAAATACGAGTTTTGGTTTAGAAATCAAAATCAATTTAAAAATTAGTAACTTTATTTTAGTTTTCAAATATTTACTTGGGTTTTCAAAAAGTTAGTAACTTTCCAAATGGATGGATTCAAAGAAGAAAGCAAGAGAAAATTCTGAGAAAATGGCATCCATGGCAATAGCCGCTATGAATGCAGTTTCGATAAAAAAATCCAACTTTTTAAAATTTAGTTTTCGTACTTTTCAAGGATTTTAAAATGTTTAGTAAACATGTTTTAGAAATTTAATTAAGTTTTAATTATTAATTAATTGATTTTGATAATTAGTAATCAATTAAGTATTAAAAAAGGTTAATTAATTTTAATTAAGTAAAGGTTGATTATTAATTAATTATATTTTAAAGTTAAGATTAATTTTAATTGATTATTGATTAAGTAAGATTTAATTTTTAATTAATTATGAGTTCAGCGTATTATTTATATTAATGAACTAATAATTAAATAAAGGATTTAATTAGTAGTTAATTAGTAATCAAGTTAAATTTAAATTAAAGTTCAAATTAGAAATTTAGTTATGATTACTTATTTGTAATAAAGGTTTAATTTATTATTTAAGTTTCAACTAAAGATTGTTTGATTTATTAATTGAGATTAATGAATAGTTAATTATTAATAAAGGTTTTAAATTATTATTTAATAATTAATAAAGGACTAATTAAGTGTTTAATTTATAAATAAATAATTTATTTAAGATTTAATTATTTATTTAATTTATAATTAAATTAATTTCAAATTTAGTAAAGATTAATTATGACTCAATAAGAGTTTAACATATAATTAATCATTTTAGATGGAGTTTTAAGTTTCTAATTCTTGTTTTCCAAGCATCAATCTGTAAAGGTGCTTCTTTTTCAAAGATGGTTTTGCACACAAGAGATTCAAATGTCAGTACCATTAAGTAGAAAAATAATTGTGAATGAGTTAGGTAAATGTTTTAATTATGTGGACATGTATTAGGAGAATAAATCCCCATTCTGCTATAAGATGATTTTTTGATTGTTTGGACTTCTGTTAGGAGAATAAATCTCTGTTCTACAATAATGCAATTGTTTGTTGTGTAGATATACGTTTAGTAGAATAAATTCCCATTTTGTTATAAGTACTGAATTTTTTAGACATCTATTTAATAGGACGAATCACCATCCTGCTATTATATTATTTGAAATGTACATGCTCCATTTTAGGTATGAATTGCATTTGCATATATGTTGGCTTAAGTAAATAAATGGTTAAATGACTTGAAAGTGGAATTGACGTAACTAGTAACTTAAATAAGTCTGCATGAGGCTGCTAAGCTCCTTATGAGTTTATAAAGTATGGTTTTTAAGTGACTTAAATTCTTTAATCCAATTTGTGGTTTAAGTTTTATAAATGATTTTTCAAGTTATATTATCATTGTATAAAGGTGTTTATAAATAATATCTTATTTATAGAAATGGGTTTTACTAAGTAAAAAGGTTTATTTAAACTGATTTAAAAGGATGAGCTGTAAAAGATATCTTGTAAAGGATTTTTATTAAAGAAAATTGTTATAAAAGGTAAGTGGATTGGGTTATGGAAAATAATGTTTTTCAAAAGGAATTTGAAAAGAGGAAATTTTCCAAATGTTTCGATAATATACTTATACCACTGAGATAAGTATAAATGTTTCTCAAGTATAAAGAGAAAGTAAGGGTTTTGGAAATAGTTTTGTGTAAATACCTTTTGATCAATTTTTATAAAGTGATTTTATTAACTAAAGATTAATTAATGATGGCTTAATGAATCCCATATGGAATTAAAACAATACTGAACGATTATTTATTTGATAGTTAAGTAATCAACTATCAAAACTGTTGGATCTTATGTTTTGGTTACTGACAAGAAATTCAAGCGACACAACAATTCATGAATCTACGGCTACTACGAAGACCGCACTCAACGACTCGATGTATGGTTCGTATATTGTATATATTCAAACTAGAGTCAAGTTTAATCAATTCTGGTTGCTTTGTTAAGATTTTTCCTCAAGCATCATCACTCTCATTCATGTATTCACAAACGTTTTGCACTCGATTTGAAATTTATCATTTTCTAACTAACATGTACTCAGGCTTCATGAAATACACAGTTCAGTCGACTGAACCGATGCCTTCAGTCGACTGAACCTTTGCATAATGTTTTTTGAAATATGCACTTACCACTCGAATGATGGCATCATTCAGTCGACTGAACCTGTGCATTTTAACATGCATATGCACACTCTGAATTCAGTCCACTGAACGCTCCTAGATAGTCGACTAAAACTACAACTGTCATTTTTTTTGAAAGACACTTCTTTTCTAAAGAGATTTCTTCCTCGCTAAGGGGTGCAGCCATTATTATTCGTAGAGTTCTCTTCACCAGCAGTTGCAACTCTTTATCTACTATAAATATATTTGAGTTTCATTGATCAAATCACAGAATTTTTCTTCTCTCTCTTGATCTAACTTGAATAGCATTCTTCGAATCTATTGCTTACTTGATTTTATACATTCATTGCTTGTAAGCTCACTTCCTTATCTTTCAAGCAATTCTAAACTTCCTATTAATCATACATGCATAATTATATGCATCATTTTTGAGGAAAAGATTATAGGAAGGGTGTATTATAAGTGACAAATTCATGTTATTAAAACACACAAGTTTAAGACAATCTACTTTGTCCTGTTTGGTTGCTCAGGCAGTCAAGTCCTATTCTGTTGCTCCAGTGGTCAAGTCCTATTCGGTTGCTCAGGCGGTCAAGTCCTGTTCGGCTGCTCAGGCGGTGTAAATCTATTCCTCCGAGTTAAGTGAGGGTTGCTAGTTTAAATTCCAAAAGGAGTTTGGAAAAGGTCGTAGAATGGGAGTCGAACCAGTATAAAAAATCCTATTATATATTCCATATTACACGGTCCTATAGCACAGTCACTTTCACTTGGTATCAAAACCTGGGATTCTGGAGATCGTACCAACATCCTAGAATAAATGGCCATAAAGAGATCTAGTCAAGGCAATAGGAAGAGGAAGAGCAATAAAGAAAAATAAAAGGAGCAAACAAATAAATGCTTCATGGCAAAACTCAAATCACAAACGGTATACTTAGATTCTTTATATAAAGATCTTTTTTAGCACATGATGAATTATTAAAAGATTGTAAAATTTTAAATAAAGTTAACAGAATTGCTTCAGCTAAGTTAAAAGATTGTGAGCAAGAAATTTCCAATTTAAAAGAGGGAAATAAATTTTGGTAAAACAAACTAACTATTTTGACAATACCATAGAAGAACTTGTTTTTCAAAAAAAAATTCCTATAAAAAACGAGCGGTTAGAAGATAAAAACAATGTTCTTTTGGAGGAAATCTATTTTTTGCAAAATAAAAATATATTTTTGGAAAAAAAAATTAAATGATTCTAGCTCTTTAATTTTGTCTCTTGAAAAAGAGAATGAATATTTAATTAAAAAGAATTTAGAATTACCTAAAGAATGCGAGAGTTTAAAAGATAATAATAATATTTTGAAAAAAGAAGTTTATAATTCTAAAGAAAAATTTGAAGGATTAAATAAAAAATCATTAATTTTAACAAAGGTAAAGATATCTTATCTTTCCTAGTTACAAAGTCGAAAGATCGCAATGATAAAAGTGGTTTGGGCTATAAACAAACCAAAAGTAAAAATAGTACTAGATATGCATTCTTGTATACTAATTTTAGTACCAATACTAGTAACCAAGATAGTTATAAAACCAGTTACAGTCATAATAGTACTTTGTTTAGAAATGATAGAAATTATTTTTTGAGTACTAAGCTAATGACTAATAGTATTAAGATATGGATTCCAATTAATATGATTGATCATGATAAACAACTGTATATTAGCAACTATTATAAGAATGTGATTGTAATGAAAACTATATCTATAATGGTTCAACCACACCAAACTGGGTATGGTTTCCTAAAAATTAGGAAATTATAAGAAACTTTGGTATCACATGCTTTGAATGTTATTTTTTCAGATACCTTAGATTATAAGTAGTAGTTATTTTTGAAAATTATTTCATTATATATTTTTAGGGGTACAACCACACCTATTTTGGTAAGGTTTTCATCCTATGGTTAACCCTTGGACCCTAACATAGTAAGGGGGTACCGAAACAATTATTATTATTTTTACAAATACTTGGAAAACAAAAGGAAAATGATATATTTTGGAATTCTAAAGGATGTTCCATATATTATGTCGTCATATAAACTCTCCTCTTTATCGATGACAAAGGGGGAGAAAAATATTGCTCTACTATTGTTTACAGGGAAATGGGAGCATAGATTCAAGGGAAGAAACAACAAAGATAAGGCTAACTTATATTAAGGGGGAGATGTAGAACAACAAGGCATGAAGCAATATTGTCGAGATTCATTCATATCAAATGGTGTTGTCATCATCAAAAGGGGGAGAATGTTGGATCTTAAGTTTTGATTACTAATAAGAAATTCAAGCGACACAATAATTCATGAATCTGCAACTACTACGAAGACTAGACTCAACGACTTGATGTATGGTTCATATATTCTATATATTTAAACTAAAGTCAAGTTTAGTCAAGTCTAATTGCTTTGTTAAGACCTTTCCTCAAGAATCTTCACTCTCATTCATATATTCACAAACATTTGCACTCGATTTGAAATTTATCGTTTTCTAAATCATAAGCACTCAGGCTTCAGGAAATACACAGTTCAGTCGACTGAACTGATGCCCTCATTCGACTAAACCTATGTGCATAATAATTTTTTAAATATACACGGACGAACCGATTGATGACATCATTCGGTCAACTAAGTCTATGCATTTTAACATGCATATGCACATTTTGAATTCATTCGACTGAATGCTCCTAATTAATCGACTGAAAACTGCAACTGTCATTTTTTAAGTAGATACTTCTTTGCTGAAGAGATTTCTTCCTAGCCAAGGGTTGCAGCCAATACTATTCGCAGAGTTCTCTTCACCAGCAGTTGCAACTCCTTATTTACTATAAATATACTTAAGTTTCATTGATCATCATTGAATTTTCTTCTCCCTCTTGATTTAACTTGAAGAGCATTCTTCGAATCTATTGCTTACTTGATTTCATACATTCATTGCTTATAATCTCACTTCCATATCTTTCAAGCAATTATAAACTTCCTATTACTCATACACACACAATCATACACATAATTCTTAAGAAAAAGATTATAGGAAGTGTGTACTACAAGTGACAAATTCGTGATATTAGAACACACAAGGTTAAGGCAATCTACTTTGTAATCAAGTCCTATTCGGTTGCTCAGGTGGTCAAGTCCTGTTCTATTGCTCAGGCGATCAAGTCCTATTCGATTGCTCAGGCAGTATAAACCTATTTCTTTGCTTTAAGTGAGGGTTGCTAGTTTAAATTCCAGAAGGAGTCTGGGACTGGACATAGAACGGGAGTTCGAACCAGTTCGAACCAGTATAAAAATTTCTCATGCTACTTTACTTTATTGCTATTTTATTTTAAAATTATTTTCCGCACTAGTTATCTATTATATATTCCATATTACCCGATCCTATAGCACAGTCACTTTCAAACACCAAGACCAAAATATAACTTTGGAAATATCTAGGTGAAACATGTGAGCTATATGGCACAGTCATCGATAATGATGTTGTATTATGCATATAAATCTCGTTTCATTCTTCTAGGATAAATGATAAGGAAATCTATCTATTAATGGTAAGGAGGTGAACTCTGCTCTTATCTTTGTCTATTTATTTCCTAAAGAACTGGGGATGAGTTTACTGAAAATTATTGAAAGTTGTTTCGAAGAGAACGGGATCGGATATGTTATCTGAAAAATACTTGATCCTTTCAAGGGTTTTGAACTGAAGACATCTTAATTTGGAATCGAAGATGGAGTTTTGAAGTGCTAGGGCTATTTACTACCAATCTCGAGGGTGATTCTAAAATAGATGTAGTGGAGACAGTGCCTTCAGTTTCGTTCAAACGCAGAACAAACTTGTATGGATGAATGCTGGCACTGCGTTGTTGCTTGGAGGGTAGTGTTAGCATTCCAAGATAGATGCTATATAGAAAAGGTAATTATAGCCTCAAGCCTCATCGACAGGAAATGACTAAAACATGGGAGATGCAACAGGCCACGTGGGTCGCATTCATTAGGGCATGTCATCGCCAAATCTAGAATCGATATTTGACCTATTTTTGTATGATTCGATACTATCCAGTAACAGGTGTTTATCTAGAGATGCAATGCGGCAATCAGTACCTCAGTAGCCCAGTCATTGTATAGAATCCATTCTCTAATAAGTTTTGTACGTTTTTAGTTATACGCAAATATGTTGGAATGTGAGATTCAAGCATTTTAGCTATATCTTATATTTACATTCAAAACCCTGGATATTATCATAATATCCTAGATTTTCTATAAAAAGGGTGTTTTGCTTACAGGAAATTTTTCTCAATGACGGTTTTTAGGGCCTTTTGGGATGTATGACAACCCGCTAATCATTTTCTCTAAAGGACAAATTATCATTTTTTCTTTCCAGCCCACTTTCGCGTGCTTCTTCTTCTTCCTTTCGATTAAATTTTTCAGTCGCTATCAAATAGCTCTCTCGCAATAAAAATATCGATCTATTTCATTCGGTTATTTCAATTTCGTCCTTCTGAAAATTGTAGTTCATCGATCATTTTTTTCTTACGTGCATTTTGTTGATCTCGTTCTTTTCATATTTGTACCGTGATCGATTTTTTCTTCAAATTGTATTAATTAGGTATGCTTATATTACTCTATTTTTTATTGTTTTTCTATTCGAGTTAAAAAAATTGGTCGTGCTTTCTAATTGTTTTCATTTTTACAAATGATATGTAGTGTTGTTGTTCTCATTGTTTGTTTGTTCGTCTATGGAAAATTATGGAAGTAGCAGCAGGTTTTTTATTATTATTCGTTTCTTTATGTAGTGTTGTTTTCTAATTTTCTTTTCATTTAATTTATCTTGCATTTTCTTGCATTAATATTGGGATGATTGGAAAAGTATTATTGCTTGGGTTGTATATAAAGTTGTGATAAAGTGGAAAGCATCATATTTTAGGTTCAGTTTTTGGGTATCATTTTTAATTTGTCTTAGTATCATTTTATTATTATCAGTAACTAGGTATCAGTTTTGTATACGGTAGGTATCGGTTTTGTGAAATTGAATAATTAATGTTATAAATTGAACATATTTTTACTATTTTTATTTTTTATTTTTTTGGCAGTGGGGATAACAGTCTTCTTTGTTTGTTTGTGTTGAATGATAACACTTTTAGCACTCGATTGTCTATTGATTGGTCTTTGTATGATTTGAAGAATGAGATATAAGCTTGTGATGATTTGTCATGACCCGCCATTTCATACCATTCAAATCGACAATAATCCACACATGTCGGGCTTGAATGATGCAAAATAACAGATTGTAAATAAATTTGGAGCAAATGAAATCAAATACACAGAATCACAGACACTGAACAATCAGAATAACTCGCATCCGAATATAAAATAACGTAGTAGTTCATGAAGCTACTATAATAGAGTCTCAAAACAAATACATAATATCAGTCTGAAAACAACATAATAGAAATCCCATATACATAGAAGTTCACTAATACATGAGATAAACTAGAACAGCTGAAATAGGAACAGATATAAATGTAGATAGGCAGAAACTCCAGCAAAGACCAGCTCTAGAAAGAGAATCCAAAGCTGCGAATACTCAGGCTGACATAAGCGTAAAGCAAAACACAAAACACTCGAGTCAGGACAATGTATACTTATATAATGTAAACCAACTCAAGTGAACTGTAATAAGGTACAAGTAACTTAAAGGATGCATGGGACCGTCCATCCTCTAAGGATCCATTAAACTATTTATTATGTTGTAATATTGCGCTGTTATAATAATGTCTACAGTAAAATAAACTTACTTTAAAATAGCGTTCCGGGCTTACCTATATCACCCTTCACACATAATAGTTCTAGTAGTCCATCCAATATCATGATATCTCTAGATCGGGAAACTATCAAAGGATACCACACGGCCTATGGGAGAAAAACAAACTCGTAGTTAAGGCTCGGTATGGTAGGTGACACGGCACACAAGACAATGCCAGGGTAGATATACCAATTACACATACGGGCTGGTGGCAACGTAGCAGCCACTACGCCCACCCCAAACAACACTCCAAAATCTAGGGGTGCACCCAATCAATCACAACTGTAATAGAATGGTATCGAAGAAGTGTATCCGGCCAAAGGTGCTACCTCTTTTGGCCCGAGATCGCTCCTATTTTAGCCACCTTAATCCAACTCACGGGAGTCGGGTCCACGTAATGTACCTCAGGAACGTCGCCACCATCCTACTTCATTCTGGAATCTCCATCGCGTACACAGTTGTTAAAGTGGTTTTTGGTATCGACAGAGAGTATGTCCATATCTGATCCCGGTCTCTTTAACAACCAATCGTTATTATAACTTATGGTTATAATTTAAAAATGGTATTTATATTTCAAAAATCAAATATCATTTAATAATTAAATATCATTTCAAATCCATTTCAAAATATCCAACTTATCATATCATTTCAAAACCACATTCATTTTATTCAAAATTAAAATACCATTTCAATTTACATTTCAAAATAGTTTATATTTCAAAACAATTTGCTTCATTGTAAATCATTAAAACGTAATTATATTTAGTAATTAAATTATTAAATTTTCAAAATTTTAATCTTTCAAAGTTCATTTATTCACTTAAACTTATCAAAACAATGAAAATTCACCTTTCGCGGCATTTAGAAAATGCTACAGAAAGTTACTTTCAAAACAGTTCAATTAAACAAAAGATAGCATTTAAAATGTTGTAATAGGGTTACATTAGTTCAAATAAAACCTTAGTTAAATTCAACAATTATAGCACTTACAAAGTGCTATAATAGCCTTTAATTAAATTTAGCCATTTAGTTCATTTCTATCAACTACAGCATTTACAAATGCTGTAATATCCTTTACATTAGACAATAATAACATTTCAAAAATGCTATTAATTAAATTTCAAATATTCAATATAATTTCACAAACAATTAAATTTTATTTAAACCATTTTAAACTTATAAAATCATATAATTTCACTTTTAAAGCATTCATTTAAACCCTTATATTCATGATTTTATAAAGTTAAATTTCCATTCAAAATTCAATATTTAGTAATAATTCAATATTTAGTAATAATTCACATATTAAATTCAAACATTCAATTTCAATTCATTAAATTAAATTTTAACTTAACACTTAAGTTTAAATTTCCAAATATAACTTATTTTCATTTTAATTACTTGCCTTCAACAATTCACTTTTAAACAAAATTCATAAATTCAAATTTAAGTTATATTTCAAAATTTAACTTAATTATTTATTCATTTCACATTTTAACTTTATTCAAAAAAATCATTAATATATCATAAAATCATTTTAAATTCATTTTAATTCAAAATATCATAAATTTATCATATTTTCATATTTAATTTAAATTCCACTTAATTAAATCAAAATTTCCAAAATAACTTATATTTCAAATTCCTAACTTTACCATTAATTTATTTCACTTATAAATTTTCAGAAAATCAATAATACTTTATAAAAATCATTTTTAATTAGATTTAAATAAAAATATTATAATATTTACATTTCCAAAATATATTAAAAAAAATTTAAAAATATATTTTAACCACGGGTTTGTATATCATTTTTCTAGCCTAGGTAAAGTGATACGGATAATATATCATTTCAATCCGTAATTTACAAAGAAAACCCGGATTTTATCATTTCAAACCCGCGGTCCCAAGTAAAATGAAAAAATAAAAATTGTTCATGCCTATCATTTCAGCTCATAACGATTTTTCCCTATTCTAAAGTCCGTTCGGGTATGTATCATTTCAACCCATAGTGATTCTAATCTAAAGGTAACTTGCAGTGTGATAAACTGATATAAATTACTGAATAGCATTATATAACAGTAACAGATGATATAACAGATGTTTAAGAAGGGTGAACATCATATGATTATAACATAAAAGATATAATATGGTGATGCATTTTACAGATTCAAATGTGATCGATTTACTGGTCATATAAGTATAAAACTGTCTGGTGAGAATAACTCACTGGTATAAGCTGAAGATTACAACTGAAACACACAAACTGAGATCCACAAAGGCATGATAGCATGACAATAATTTGAGTGAGAGAGACAAAGCTAATAGCCTTGAACGCATTCAAACAAAACAATATAAACAACATAAGTATACACTTAACAAAAATTAAATATCAAAGAAATATATGCACAGCAAGTCACAAATCTCCTTGCACTTGCTTTCAACCACCCCTAGGCTCGGCCATAGGTTAGAATACATGGCTAAGGTGAGAGTTTGGATCTAGTTTTGGGTTCAATAAGGTCGACTTAGCAAGAAAAAGATGGTGCAAACATAGGTGACATATGAAACTACCACTACAAAGCAACACAACATGGTTTCGAGCAACAAATGGGCTCGACAAAGGAAACAAGGGCACGACCATGGATGGTATGGACTGAAGGTGATGTGGCAGAGGGTGTCAGGTCAGTAAAAGGCTACTGGTGGTGATGGTGGCAGCGGCCAAGGGGAGTTTGAGGTGGTGGCAACAATGATGTGCTCGGCATGCTTGTTTCAAGAGGAGATAGAGCATTTTTGTGGTGAATCTTCAACATAGGGACCACGGCATGGCTTTGGGATTGGAGAGGAGGTGGTGACGACTAGTTCAGGTGGTGGTGGAGGCGGAAAGTGGCTGGAGATGGCAGGGGCCGAAACAAAGAGATGAAGAAATGCAAGTGCAAACAATATAAACAAGTATAAAACAATGAAAAAGAAATAAAATTTTACCAAAGTTTCTTGGAATGGAGATGGCCGAAATTTTTTGTGAGTTGAGAAATCTTCTTATGCGTGAAAATGAAATGGGAGATGATGGCTGAAAGAATGGAGTTAAGGCAGCAAAAATTGAAGAGAAGATGGTTGAAAATGAAAAGGTGGAATACAAAAGGACTTAAGCAAATAAAAGGTCACCAAAACTCTTCAAATTTCCATCATTTCTTTTGAAATTTTAAATAACTGAAAATACTGATAAATAAAGATAAAAAATCAGAAATATAGTAAATAAGAAAAAATAAATAATTAAATACTAATTAAATATAATTAAATTAAGAAAAATAGCAGAAATTGTAAACTAGTCTTCAAAATTTGAAAATAAATGAAATGAACTTCGGAAAAAAAATTAAGTACTTGAAAAATATTTATAAATAAAGATAAGAGCATAAAAAATGCATGCATAAAAATAAATAAATAAATTTTAATTAAATATAATTAAATGAAGAAAATAGCAGAAAAGTGGAAACTAGCCTTTAAAAATAAAAAATAAATGCAATAAATTTTGGAAATTTTTTATTATCACTTTAAAAATATTTATAAATGAAATCTTACAATAAAAAGAAATCTGAAATAATTTCAAACAAAAATAAAGTCAAATTTAAATTATATTCAAAAATCTAGGTTGTTATACTCTCCCCTACTCAAATCTTTTCGTCCTCGAAAAGAACGGGAAAGGAAAATAAAGAGAAACAAGATAGCAAAAAAAATAGTACTTTAAATAAACAATTTAGGATTCGAAGCACGAATGCTCTCCTTTGTTTCCCAGGTACAATCTCGATCGTTGTTACTCCACTGTACTTTGACCAGATTAACAGATTTCCTTCTGAGCTGCTTCGTACCTCTGTCGACAATACGAAGTGGCTTCCTCTTAACAGTTAGATTAGGCTCAATATCCAAACTATTAAGAGCAGAAGGCTGGACAATAAGAGATGGATCATGAAGATGTCGACGAAGATGCGAGATATGGAATACATCATGCACTCCAGAAAGCTTTTCGGGCAAATCTAGACGATAAGCCAAAGAACCAACCCTTTCCACAATGCGGAAAGGACCAATGAACCTAGGAGAAAGCTTCCCTCTACGACCAAACCGAATGACATTCCTCAAGGGAGAAACCTTAAGGAACACCTGATCACCAATAGAAAATTCCAAATTCCGCCCACGCCTATCAGCATACTTCTTCTTCCTATCCTGGGCAGCTCTCAACCTCTTCTATATCTCATCAACTCTCTCAGAAGCTTACAAAATCACATCAGGATCAAGAACCAAATGATTACCGGATTTAATCCAGCAAGATGGGGATCTACAAGGTCGTCCATATAGAGCAGCAAACGGAGACATTTCGAGACTGGCCTGAATGTAAATATGGAATGAGATAGATAAAAGATTAAGAATAGACTGAAAAACAGAAGATAAGATTATACCTGATAGCTATTATTGTAGGTGAATTTAGAGCAAGATGGAGATGATCTTCCCAAGATCCTCCAAAATCAAGCACCCAAGCACGAAGAAGATCCTCGAGAATCTGATTCACTCTTTCCGTTTGACCGTCGGTGTGTGGATGGTAAACAGTGCTCAGATTCAAACGAGTACCCAAAGATTCCTGAAAGCTTTCCAGAACTGACTGGTAAAGATAGGGTCACGATCACAAACAATACTGAGAGGAACACCATGGAGACGAATGATCTTGCTTATGCAGATCTCAGATAAGCTAGAAGCAGAACGAGTAGACTTGGCCGAACGAAATGAGTGGACTTGGTCAGTCTATCCACAATAACCCAGATACTTTCATTACCCTCCAAGTCCTCGGTAAGCCATCGATGAAATCCATGGAAACCTGTTCCCACTTCCAATTGGGAATCTCAAGGGGTTGCAACAAACCAAAGTTCCTCTGGCGATCGGCTTTGACTTGCTGACAAGTCGCACACTGACTAACAAAGGTAGAGATATCCCTCTTCATCCCCTTCCACCAATAAAGCCTCTTCATATCCTGATACATCTTCGACACACCATGATGAATAGAAAGTCTAGATTGATGATTGTCCTGAAGCAACTCCTGCCTCAAACCATCAACATTCGGGACACAAATCCTGCCATTAATCCTCAAAATCCCTCCATTATCAATCTGAGCTCCACTGTTACTACTACCAACCCTACTACGAACATTCTCCTTCATCAATCTAAACATCTCATCCTCATCCTGCTTAGCCATGATACGATCCAGAAAAGGAGAAAAAGAAACAACAAGCTGACACAACAAAGCCTTCTTTCGACTCAAAGCATCGGCCACAACATTAGCTTTACCGGAAGTATAGCTAATATCGAGGTCGTAAGAAGCCAGGAACTCAAGATAACGAACTAGCCTCTGGTTCAAATCCTTTTGGGAAAAGATATATCTCAAAGACTGATGATCGGTGAAAAGCTCAAATTTAGTTCCAAGAAGATGATGCCTCCAAAGCTTCAAAGCAAAGACAACAGCAAGTAACTCTAAATCATGAGCAGCATAATTTGCCTCGTGGGTTTTCAACTGACGGCTGGCAATGACCTTACCATCCTGCATGAGAACAGTACCCAAACCCTCACGACTAGCATCGGTATATACCGTCAATCCCTCACTTCCATTTGGAACGGTAAGAACTGGTGCAGAAGTTAGCTTGCTCTTCAACTCATTGAATGAAGCCTTACTCTTATCATCCCAGACAAAATTGGCATTCTTACGAGTTAAAGCTGTGAGAAGTGCAGCAATCCGAGCAAAATTCTCAATGAATCTCTGGTAGTAGCCGGTAAGGCCCAGAAAATTACGAATATCAGATGGAGTCTTTGTAGTTTCCCAATCCTGCAACAGAATAGGGAGAACATAAGAACAACCGAAAAGATAGAATTATTAAATGATAAAGAAAAGAGAATAAGAAAGACTTACATTGATCACAGCGATCTTGACTGGATCAATAGAAACTCCATTACTAGAAACAATATACCCGAGATATCGGACTTCATCCTTCTAGAAATGGCATTTAGAAAATTTAGCCTTCAGTTGATGATTTCTGAGAGTCTCTGGAAATATTTCAAATGCGACTTATGCTCATCCTTAGTCTTAGAGAAGACAAGGATATCATAACAAAGACTAGCACAAATTTATTAAGCACATCACGAAAAGCACGATTCATCAAATCAACAAAGAAAGCAGGAGCATTAGTCAAACCGAAAGGCATGACTAACCATTCATAAAAACCATTCTCAGTGCGAAAAGCAGTCTTGGGAATGCTATCCTCGGCAACCCTGAGCAAATGAAAACCTGTGGCAAGATCAAGCTGAGAGAAAACAGTGGCACCATAAAGCCGATCAAACATATCATTGATACGAGGCATTGGATATCTATTTTCCATAGTGAGCTTGTTCAACTCCTTATAATCAACACACATCCGAAGAGAACCGAAGAGGCTACCCTGCTTAAGATCCATAAATTCATGATAAAGCTGGGATTTCCCGGCTTCGGGCATCCATTTTGCCACAAAAGCCTCCCTGGTAAGAGATACAGAAAACAAGCTTAACATAGATTCAAAAGAAAAGGAAAATAGGAACAAAATTCAAGATAGCACAAAGGATACCTAAACTGCTCCCAAGTAATATCCGCCTCGACGGTGTTAGCCGTAACGAACTCCCACCAATCTAAAGCAGAATCACGCAACTGCCAAGTTGCTAACTAACGCTTCTGGGCATCAGTAATATCAAGACCAGTAAATATCCTCTCAAGACTCCGCAACCACTGCTGAGCCTCAATGATGCTCTCTGAACCCGTGAATGGGATTCCACCAAGTTGGGAGAATTCCTTACAGAGAACAGTGAATCGAACAGGAGCAACATGCTGAGGAGCTGGGGCAATACCACGACCCCTACCTCTGGCATTTCCTCGATTCATCCTGAAAAATATCAAGAATGAATTTAGGATAAGATAAAGAGAAGGCAAAGATAAATTAAGATAAGACAACAGAATTCATTTGGATAAATATCCTAAAGAAAGAAAAATCTAACAAGGTAGATACGATAGAAAGGAAGTTAGAAAAACATTTGAAAATCCTTTAAAACAAGAAAAATTTTATATATCAAAATAATCTTTGAAAAATCTTTTGAAAACATTTTGGAAAATCATTTTATACTTTGAAGATACGTCTCTCACAAAGATATGATTCTGAGATTGATTTCACTCTTTCTAGGGTAGAAATACCCTATCTCTAATGAGTTTTTGCTCCTCAGGCAATGGTTTGCCAAAACCAAAGCTCTGATACCGACTGTCACGACCCGCCATTTCATATCATTCAAATTGACAATAATCCACACATGTCGGACTTAAATGATGCAAAATAACAGATTGTAAATAAATTTGGAGCAAATGAAATCAAATACACAGAATCACAGACACAGAACAACCAAAATAACTCACAGCAGAATATAAAATAACATAGTAGTTCATGAAGCTACAATAACAGAGTCTCAAAAAATACATAATATCAGTCTGAAAACAACATAATAGAAATCCCAAATACATAGAAGTTCACTAATACATGAGATAAACTGGAAAAGCTGAAATAGGAACAGATATAAATGTAGATAGGCAGAAACTCCGGTAAAGACCAGCTCCAGAAAGAGAATCCAAAGCTGTGAACACTCAAGCTGACACGAGCGTAAAGCAAAACACAAAACACTCGAGTCAGGACAATATATACTTATATAATGTAAACCAACTCAAGTGAACTGTAATAAGGTACAATTAACTTAAAGGACTAGGACCGCCCATCCTCTAAGGATCCGTTAAACTATTTACTATGTAGTAATATTGCGCTATTATAATAATGTCTACAGTAAAATAAACTTACTTTAAAATATCATTCCGGGCTTACCCATATCACCCTTCACACATACTAGTCCCGTTAGTTCATTCCAATATCATGATATCTCCAGATCGGAAAACTATCAAAGGATGCCACACGGGCTATGGGAGAAAAACAAACTCATAGTAAAGGCTCGGTATGGTAGGTGACACGGCACGCAAGGCAATGCCACGGTAGATATGCCAATTACGCACACGGGCTGGTGGTAACGTGGTAGCGGCTACGCCCACCTAGAACAACACTCCAAAATCAAGGGGTGTACCCAATCAACACAACAGTAATAGAATAGTATCAAAGAAGTGTGTCCGGCCAAAGGTGCTACCTCTTTTGGCCCGAGATCGCTCCTGTTTTAGCCACCTTAAGCCAACTCATGGGAGTCGGGTCCACGTAATGTACCTCAGGAACATCGCCACCATCCTACTTCATTCTGGAATCTTCATCGCGTACATAGTTGTTAACGTAGTTTTCGGCATCGACGAGAGTATGTCCATATCCGATCCCGGTCTCTTTAACAACCAATCGTTATTACAATCCGTGGTTATAATTTAATAATGGTATTTATATTTCAAAAGTCAAATATCATTTAGCAACTCAATATCATTTCAAATCCATTTCAAAGTATCTAACTTATCATATCATTTCAAAGCCACATTCATTTTATTCAAATTTAAAATACCATTTCAATTCACATTTCAAAATAGTTTATATTTCAAAACAATTTGCTTCATTGTAAATCATTAAAATGAAGTAATTATATTTAATAATTAAATTATTAAATTTTCAAAATTTTAATCTTTTAAAGTTCATTTATTCACTTAAACTTATCAAAACATGAAAATTCACCTTTCGCGGCATTTAGAAAATGCTACAGAAAGTTACATTCAAAACAGTTCAATTAAACAAAAGACATCATTTAAAATGATGTAATAGGGTTACATTAGTTCAAATAAAACCTTAGTTAAATTCAACAATTATAGCACTTACAAAGTGTTATAATAGCCCTTAATTAAATTTAGCCATTTGGTTCATTTCTATCAACTGCAGCATTTACAAATGCTGTAATATCCTTTACATTAGAAAATAATAGCATTTCAAAACTGCTATTAATTAAATTTCAAATATTCAATATAATTTCACAAACAATTAAATTTTTATTTAAACCATTTTGAACTTATAAAATCTTATAATTTCACTTTTAAAGTAATTATTTAAATACCCTTATATTGATGATTTTATAAAGTTAAATTTCCATTCAAAAATCAATATTTAATAATAATTCACATATTAAATTCAAACATTCAATTTCAATTCATTAAATTAAACTTTAACTTAACACTTAAGTTTAAATTTTCAAATATAAATTATTTTCATTTTAATTACTTACCTTCAAAAATTCACTTTTAAACAAAATTCATAAATTCAAATTTAAGTTATACTTCAAAATTCAACTTAATTATTCATTCATTTCACATTTTAATATTATTCAAAAAAATCATTAATATATTATAAAATCATTTTAAATTCATTCTAATTCAAAATATCATAAATTTATCATATTTTCATATTTAATTTAAATTCCATTTAATTAAATCAAAATTTCCAAAGTAACTTATATTTCAAATTTCTAACTTTACCATTAATTTATTTCACTTATAAATTTTCATAAAATCAATAATACTTTATAAAAATAATTTTTAATTAAATTTAAATAAAAATATTATAATATTTGCATTTCAAAAATATTTTAAAAATTTTAGAAAATTATATTTTAACCATGGGTCCGTATATCATTTTTCTAGCCTAGGTAAAGTGATACGGATAATATATCATTTCAATCCGTAATTTACAAAGAAAACCCAGGTTTTATCATTTCGAACCCGCAGTCCTAAGTAAAATGAAATAATTGAAAATCATTCAGGCCTATCATTTCAGCCCTAACGATTTTCCCCTATTCTAAAGTCCGTTCGGGTATGTATCGTTTCAACCCATAGTGATACTAATCTAAAGGTAACTTGCAGTGTGATAAACTGATATAAATAACAGAATAGCATTATATAACAGTAACAGATGATATAACAGGTGTTTAAGCATGGGTGAACATCATATGATCATAACATAGTAGATATAATACGATGATGCATTTTACAGATTCAAATGTGATCGATTTACTCGTCATATAAGTATAAAACCGTCTGGTGAGAATAACTCACCGGTATAAGCTGAAGACGACAACTGAAACACACAAACTGAGATACGCAAAAGCACGATAGCATGATAATGATTTGAGTGAGAGAGAGAGAGAGACAAAGCTAATATCCTTGAACATATTCAAACAAAACAATATAAACAACATAAGTATACCCTTAACCAAAATTAGATATCAAAGAAATATATGCATAACAAGTCACAAATCTCCTTATACTTGCTTTCAACCACCCCTAGGCTCGGCCATAGGTTAGAATACATGGCTAAGGTGAGAGTATGGATCTGGTTTTGGGTTAAATAGGGTTGTCCTAGCAAGGAAAAGATGGTGAAAACATAGGTGACATATGAAACTACCACTACAAAGCAACACAACATGGTTTCAAGCAACAAACGGGATCGGCCAAAGGAAAAAAGGGTACGGCCATGGCTGGTGTGCACTAAAGGCGATGTGGCAGAGGGTGTCAGGTCAGGAAAAGGCTGCTGGTGGTGGTGTAGGTGGCGGCCAAGGGGAGTTTGAGGTGGTGGCAACAATGATGTGCTCGGCCTCGCTTGTTTCAAGAGGAGATTGAGCATTTTTATGGTGGATCTTCAACATAGGGACCAAGGCATGGCTTTGGGGTTGGAGAGGAGGTGGTGATGACTGGTTCAGGTGGTGGTGAAGGCGGCAAAGTGGCTGGAGATGACAGAGGCCGAACCAAAGAGATGAAGAAATGCAAGTGCAAACAATATAAACGAGTATAAAACAATGAAAAGAAATAAAATTTTACCAAAGTTTCTTGCAATGGAGATGGCCGAAATTTTTTGTGAGTCGAGAAATTTTCTTATGCATGAAAATGAAATGGGAGATGACGGCTGAAAGAATGGAGTTAAGGCAGCAAAAATTGAAGAGGTGATGGTTGAAAATGAAAAGGTGGAATACAGAAAGACTTAAGGAAATAAAAGGTCACCAAAACTCTTCAAATGTCCACCATTTCTTTTGAAATTTTAAATAACTGGAAATATTGATAAATAAAGATAAAAATCAGAAATATAGTAAATAAGCAAAAATAAATAAATAAATATTAATTAAATATAATTAAATTAAGAAAAATAACAGAACTTGTAAACTAGTCTTGAAATTTTGAAAATAAATGAAATGAACTTTGGAAAAAAAATTATGTACTTGAAAAATATTTATAAATAAAGATAAGAACACAAAAAAATTCATGCATAAAAATAAATAAGTAAATTTTAATTAAATATAATTAAATGAAGAAAATAGCATAAAAATGGAACCTAGCCTTTAAAAATAAAAAATAAATGCAATAAATTTTGGAAAATTTTTATTATCACTTTAAAAATATTTATAAATGAAATCTTACAATAGAAACAAATTTTAAATAATTTCAAACAAAAATAATGTCAAATTTAAATTATATTCAAAAATCTAGGGTTGTTACATGATTGGAAAAGTACCATTGATTGGGTTTTATTAAAGCTTGTGATAGAGTGGAAAAGTATCATATCTTAGGTTCAGTTTTCTGGTATCATTTTTATTTTTTCTTAGTATCAATTATTTTGATTATCAGTAACTAGGTATCAGTTTTTTATACCTTAGATATTAGTTTTCTGAAATGGAAAAACTAATGTTCTAAATTGAACATGTTTTTACTAATGTTTTTTTTGGCAGTGGTGATAATGTGGCGCAGGTAGACCATCAATTAAGCCTAAAGGAGGATTTTTCATATTTTCAGAAGAAGCAAAACAGATGTGGCGAGTGCAAAGCAGCTTGGTCATAATAAATGGAATTGTCAAGCTTCGAAGAGGACATGATTTGATTTTTCATTTTGAATTTGTTCAGATTAATAAGTGGATGTGTGACTTGTTTGGTGGTTATTGTAATTGAACCTTTTGATATTAATTTGTATTCAGTATAGCATATTATCAAATTGATTTTAAAGTATTTAGTATAAGTGATATTATCAGTTTTAGTATTAGTTAAATGTTTTTATAGCATCATTTCTGGTGTTTCTTTTTACAAGTAAGAGTAACTTTGTTTTAAGAACATAACATCATTACTTCATAAGTATCAAATTGCAACAGAACATCATTACCTCACAAGTACAAATTTCAACAGAATTACATTACTTTACAACTATCAAATTTAATTGTGAAACGTGACAATGTGAATACGGTTCTTTCCTTTTTCTTTCCTCTTCTAAGCTTGATATGTATTTTGATAGACTCCAGCAATGTTCATCATCTTTCAATATTGCATGTACAGTCTTTGCTCTTATGGATAATATTTTCTTCTTTTCAAGTTTTTTTCGTATTCTGCTTTTGTTCAGTGAAACGATGAATATCATTACAAATATTCCACAGTCAAGCATGTCAAAACCAAAATGTAATGTTAGTATCAGTTTGCATAAGTTGTATTATCAGGTTTACAATTAATACAAAACATTGAATTTTAGGGATAATGGTACAAGCATAAAGTATGCTTTGAATTAAAATATTTAACTGTTTACTAGCACAGTTAGTATCAATTTGTGTATGAATTTTTGCGTTTGTAGTTATTACTTTAAGATATATTTTATATTTTGTTTTATTTTTTATTATGTAGTTATCTTTTTGTTTTTGTAGGTGTCAGTTTTGTTCTGTAGGTATCAGTTTCTTTTATGTAGGCATCAGTTTTGTTTCTGTAGGTATCAGTTTCTTTTACATAGGTATCAGTTTTGTTTCTATAGGTATCGGTTTCTTTTGTGTGGATATCACTTTTCTTCCTATAGTAACTATTTATTTCTGAACTAAATGTTTTTGAAATTGAGAGATAATATTTTTCAGTATTTTGTTATAAATCAAATTCAATTAAATATAAAAGACATACAATGATATATAGAATTATGTATTAAATGTTATAATGCAAAAATGACTATAGTTTGAATCATGAGCAACTTTCAATTGATTGTGACTAGTAGTTTCAATTGTATTGTTCATTTTGTTATCAGTAGATATCATTTTAACCAAAAAAACTTATGTGTCTTCTGCTTGTTGTGCACACTTTATTTGATGCATATCATCTGGTTTCACCTCCATGCCTGCTATGTTATTACCTTTTCAGATTTCTTTGATCATTTCTTCTATTTTTTGTCTCTAATAAAGACAAAATGTTAAAAGGTTAGGTCATATTCACCTTTTTTATTTGCAATAAGTAATTTTTTTAAATGAAAGAGAAATCTCATACCAATTTTATAGCTTCTTTTAAACTGGATATGGATTAACAAAATCATCATCGCCCTATTGTTTCAAAATAAAGACAATAAGTAATTTGTGAAACAAATTATGTTGAAATGTAATAATAGGTTTCGTATTAGCTGCAGTGAAATATCTTCAGTCAAATATGTAACAATTTCAAGTTTGCAGTAATTTGGTATCAGTTCATAATTTTCAATTTCAGTTACCACAGTTTATGTTTGTATTTTCTTTTGAATCATTTTTCTATTTCTTCTTTTTGTTCTTTGTTCTCTTTGTTGCATATTTTCTTCAACTGTTTTCTCTACAACTATTTGTTGTTGCATGTTCTCTTCTTTGTTCTCTGTACACTGTTACTATAACAAAAATATACTAAATTTGTTATACTTGATTTTATAGTATTAGTTACCTTCTCTGGTATACTTTCTGTTGTTTCTTGTTTGCTTTCAATTTTTGTATTATTTTCATATCTTCTTTTTTTTTTTTTTTTTGGCAAGGCCGACGAGGTTGGATGGTCCCCGACCATTTTATTGCAACACCAGAGAACAACAAATACAACGGAGAGCAAAAAGCTCATAGAATACTGAGGAGACTAAGGTGTTACAAAACACAAGGAATAACAAAAAGGAAAAAACATGAAAACAGACAAAACATAACAAAGTTAGCAAAGAGAGGCCACTGATATTCCTGGATCAAATGCAAAAAGCATCTTAACCACTGAATATATCTCTTGCATAACACATATCTTCAAAACATCATCAGATTTGGCATTAGTAGGATCAAAAACCCTATTATTACGTTCCCTCCACACCACAGCAACAAAGCACTTTAGAGCAACACCAAAGATTCTTTTTCTTTCTTGCTTGTTACCAGTTTCTGAATAAATTCTTTCCCATTCCGCCACGTTGACATTTAAAGGTCTTTTTCTACAATATTTGTTCATGACCTCAGACCATATTTTCTTCGTAACAGTACATTCAAAATAAATATGATCGATTGTCTCAGGAAAATTACTGCAAAAGGTGCATGACATATTAACATTCATGCCGTACCTCACAAGTCTTGATTTAGTCAGAAGAGCTCCATTAAGGACCTTCCATAACAATAAGTTGTGCCTGTTGCTACTGTCAGTATTCCAAGTTCTCTTCCACCATCTCCAGTTCTGGTTCAAGTTGTTTTGCATCAAGAATTCATATGTCAAACCAGTTTTATACTTCCCTTTCTTCTTACCCCAGACAAGATTATTGTATGAAGAAGGCAGAGCAGTAAATGACTTTATTTTATCCCATATAATTTGCACTCTTTGGTTCGAAGTGAAAATGTGCCTTGATTGAAAGTTATGTATCACATCTCTGACAAGCGTACGTTCATGTATTCCAGTATGTAGAATCTCACTATAAGTGAGCTGTCTCCTAAGAATAAGGCCTTGTTCAAGCCATGGGTCATCCCAGAAATATACATTGATCGCAATGTTAGTCTTCATCTGTATCATAGGGAGAAACAGCTCTTTAAACTTGTGGATATTACGCCAAGTCCAGCTAACATTTTGCTGGTTTGACATATTCCATAACCCTCTACAGTTCATATACTTCTTCATCGACCATGCAGCCCATAGACTGTCAGGGCAATTGAACAAAGTATCAATATGTCTAGCAAAAGCAGCCTTATTCCACTGTTTTAGATTAATCAAACCAAGGCCTCCTTTGTTTAGTGGCTTCTCGACAGTAGCATACTTTATAGGAGCAATGAATCTACCAGTAGTCTTGCCACTCCAAAGATACTTCATCATAGCACATCTTATCATTTTAATAAGTTTTGTAGGGAGAACAAAAGATCTAGCCCAGTACACTTGCATGGAGAAGATAACAGACTTTATTAATGTGAGTCTACCAGCTTGACTTAACCTCCTCGCAGTCCAGCAGCTTAATCTAGCTGTGATTCTTTCATACATAGGTAAGCAGTGGTTAGTAGTAATTCTGGAAGTAGTCAGAGGAAGACCAAGGTAGGAGACCGTGGATAGATTCCTATTCAATCCAGTGACATGATAGATCATGTTGGCATGAGCAGGGCTTACACCAGCAAGAACAATATCAGATTTTTGGATATTGATTTTTAACCCAGTCATAGTGTGAAACTGCTCAAGAGTAAGCATAATGTTTTCAATAGTGACGAGATCAGGAGAACAAAACATGATTAAATCATCAGCGAACATTAGAGTGGTGATTTGAGGGTCTTTACAAGCAGGATGAAGCTTGATTTTCCCCATACAAGCAGATTTATTGATCATTCTTGTGAGCAATTCCATTACAAGAATGAAGATGTAGGCTGACATGGGGTCTCCCTGCCTTATTCCTTGCCTGCTATTGAAAAAACCAGTAGGAGAACCGTTGACAACAATGGAGTAAGTAGGAGAGGAGATGCATTCATAAATCCACGCAATAAAGTGAGGAGGAAAGTTCATATACCCCATAATTCGTACAATACTATCCCATTGTAGCATATCAAAAGCTTTCATAATATCAAGTTTAAGCATAGCGTTGGGGGGAGTATTACTTCTGTGGTTTCCTTTAATAATCTCATGCGCAAGAAGGATATGATCAAGAATATTTCTACCAGGCAGAAAGGCAGTTTGGTTGTTTGAAACAAGAGAGGGAAGAACTTTCTTTAACCGAGTAGCAATTACTTTGGAAATACATTTGTAAATAGTGTTGCAGCATGATATGGGCCTAAAGTCTTTAACATGGTGTGCATTTTTGATTTTAGGGACAAGAGCTATGTTTGTGTAGTTGTAGGACCTGTAGAGTTTGCTTTTAGAGAAGAAGTAAGAAATAGCTTTACAAACATCCGTAGACACAATATTCCAGCATTTAGTGTAAAAGTGAGTGTGCAGACCATCAGGGCCACTGCAAGAATTTGAGTTGAGAGAAAACATAGCATTGACTATTTCATCTTTGGTGACCTCTTCACAGAGCATTTTGTAGTTCTCATCATCCAGCATTGGCATTATGTCCATGGGAATATCATCAATAGCAGGGATGAAGTTGTTAGCATTGGAATATATAGAAGAAAAATATTGCTCAAAAGCTAAATTGATTTTACCAGCAGTATTTTGAACTTCCTCATTCATGTCAATTATAGATGCAATGTTCTCTCTTCTATGTTTGTCTTTTAGACTATCATGAAAGAATGCACTATTCTTGTCTCCTTCTTTCCACCATTTCATTCTCGACTTTTGACGTATCATATCACATTCTTGAGCAAGGGCTTCAGAGTATTGTTGAGTTAAAACAGCTTCAGAGGCAGAAAAACTAGCATCATTATAATTATCCATCATAGCCTTCTGTACTTCAGCAAGTTTCCTCATAATATTGGAGCTCAACTTATCACCATTGCCATATTTGTTATGTGCCCAATTTTTAAGTTTGCTTTTGGTTTCTCTAATTTTCTCCTGCAAGACAAAGAGAGGGTTACCAAGTTTATTAGAATTCCACACATTTAAAACAGTAGGTTTAAAGTCAGCTTTAGTTGTCCAAGAATTAAAAAATTTAAAATTAGTTTTTCTTCTCATGTCTACTCCATGAAGATGAATGATCTGGGGAGAGTGGTCAGATAGTAGAGGGGGAGGAAGGTAGTTGAAAAGAAGTGGCCATTTAGAAAGAGCTGCATGATTGGAGAAGGAGTGATCAATTCTAGAGAATGTTCTGATGCCATGCTTTCTTTTATTGTTCCATGAGAATTGCATTCCAACTGATTTGATGTTAATTAGGTCTGCATCAGATATCACATTATTGAGGGGAAGAATCTCATTAGAAGACAGAGGGTTACCACCCACTCTATCAGAGATAGCTTGGCAACAGTTGAAATCACCAAAAATGATCCATGGATGAGTGGATTGTCTCAGAGAAGGAATGACAGATAACAAAGATATTCTGGCAGCAGTAGAGTTGAAAGCATATATAAAAGATACGTAGAAAGAGGTTTGATCAGCTATATCAATAGCATGACAGTGGATTAGTTGAGAGGTGGAGAGAATGGTAGACATTTCAACAACTTGGGGATTGAAAATTATCAAAATTCTACCATAAGGAGATTCATTAAGGTTATGAATAATTTTCCATCCCAATCTGATATACTCCGCAGCCTTAATAGTTAAATTAAGATTTAGTTTAGTCTCAAGAATCGCCAGCACAGATAAATTATGAGAGGAGATAAGTTGTTTGCACTGATCTTGTTTTGTGATGTGGTGAGCCCCCCTGATGTTCCATGCTCCAAAGCGTAACATCATTGGGGGATTCTAGCATTAAGAAACTCTATCTTCATTTTCCTAGTTACTGCCTGAGTTGAAGACAAGTAGTTTGGAATAGTAGCTGATAATGGGGTCAGTTCATTATTTTCAGTAACAATAGGAATTTGTGTAGTGGATGACTGGTTTTGAGCATGGACAGGAGATGGGAGATGTTTGAGGTTGGTTGAAAGAGGAGAAGCATTGGGATTAGATTTGAAAGCTATTGGAGGAAGAATTTTGGAGTAAATGCTAAGAGGAGATACTGCTGTGGAGTTTGGAATTTCAGTTGGACATGTTAATGTATCAGTGTTTTCTTTTTCATTCTTGTGCATGTCAGTGCTTTTCCATGCTTTCCTTTTATTCTTCGATTTCCCACTTTTACTTTGTTTGTTTTTACCTTCATCAGGACTCTTTCCTTTATCATTTATGTACTCACATTCTGTAGCATTCACAATTATGCCTACATTTCTTGTGGATATGTCTGAGGTGATGTTTTCAGGTAGTTGCATATGTGATAAGTGAGTTGTTTCATCTTCATGTGTGGTTATTTTCATTTGTTCCTTTTGCAATGCAAACTCAACATTTGTGTTAACATCAGACACACTGTTTTCTAATTGTTTACCTCTGTCAAATCTTCTATCACTATCACTTACACTATTTACCATTTCAGTAAAAACATCATTTTCCATACCCATTAAAACTTCAAACTTATTAGATATGATAAGTTCGGCAGATGTTTCCTTATCCTCATTACTATCATTCCCATACTTTCCCTTATCAGCACACACATCAATATCTTGGTTGTTGTCTTCATCAAGCAATGTAGTTTTATCACTAGACTTTATTGGCATACTACTTCTCTCACTTTCCTTATCATTTCTATTACTATCAGCATCATGTATTTCAACCACATCCATTCCACTGGTTTTGTCACAGTCTACCACTTCAATGCTTCCTTCTTTATTATCTTTGTTATTCTTAGTCACAGTCAATTCTTTTTTGTTTTTACTCACACGCTGCCATCTTCTCGCTACTTTCACCTGAAAGGGGATACCCTTCTTTATATCATGCACACTCTCAATTTTATTGCCTTTACTGTTTCCTTTCACTCCTTTATTTTGTTCTTCGGCTCCTCTAGTAACTGTTACCTCTTCTTTATACTCACATTGATCAGTTGAGTGACCAAATTTGTTGCAAATCACACAAACATCCGGCCTCCACTAATACTCAACATATATCTTCTGATAGCCACCTTCCACCAGTTTCACTTTAAATTCATTAACTAACTCCTTATTTGGTTTCACTTCAATGAGACACTTAGCATAAGTTAACCTATTTTGTTGCTCAGTTAATTCGTCCATACATAGTAATCTACCCAAACGACTACACAACCAATTAATTCCTAATGGTGACCATGCAAACAGAGGAAGATTGTAGAGATGCACCCATACTGGAACAGAGGTTACAGATCCAGATATGTTACTAACAGACACATCGTATGGCTTAATTATGAACATCTTATTGTTCATAAAGATTGGGTCCTTCTGTAAGACATTTCTTCTATCATCAGCAGAAGAAAAATTAAATAAAAACACAATACCATCAGATTTAACTTTGACCATGCCTTTAAGTTTCCATATTCCTTTCAACTTCTGAACCACAGCAGTATACGACAGAGGCTTGTCTAAGAATAAACCCACAACTGTGTCTGACCAATTCTTTGCACCAGCGTCAAGAACACTAGTTGGAGGCACCATCACATCATCTTCATACAAAGGGGTAAGATCAACGGGAATGTACTTCCCAGCATTACTTGGCTTATGCTTGAATAAAGAAGTCCATTTACGTTCATCATGGTATGGGGTAGATGGGTCAGAGAGAAGAGGCAAAGCAGATGCATCAGGAGGCTTTGAAAGATGAGGGTCAGGAAGAGGAAGAGGAGGGGGAACAGAACGAGTGGGTTCGGGATTGATGGCAGAGGAGGGCGGGAGGAGTTTGTCAGAAAGAGTCGCTGGAAAGCTGGAGAGATTTGCAGGAGAAGAAGGTACATTATGGCTTCTTTTTGTTCTTTTTTCTCTATTTTTCTTTTCCACTTCTACTGATGTAGGTTTTTAGGTTTTAACTTGTTGCTTCTTCCCTTTACTATCTTTGGTATTATTTCCACTAGAGGTAGGTTTCCCTCTTGTATCATTGTGTTTTCTCTTTTAATATCTACTGTTGGAAGTGATTCGACATTTTCATTTTCACTTTGTTGCTACACTTTCGATGTAGCTAGGGTTTCTCCGACTATCGACTATTGTGTTTGTTGTTCGTCGGCTGTCGATTGTTGCGGCTGTGTTGGAGATGTAGATTTGTTTTTGGTTTGGGTTCCCTTTTTTTAGCAAAGTTTTGTCAAATTCTGAGTGAAAGCGAGGAGGAGGTGACGAATAGAATACTCTGTTTTGTTTTGATTTGTATCTGGGCTTTGGGCTTTGTCATTACGGTAAAAAAATTTTGCGCGTGTACTTGTGAGTAATTATTTACTTTAATTTTTCCTTTAAAATTATTTACCCTTTTTATTATCGTAAGGTAAAAACCTGTCCGTGTTTATGTGCAACATGGTCTTACGAGATACCATTGATTTTAAAAGGGTTATAAACATAATAGTTTGGTTGTTTGAGTTTACTCACACTAGACCCATGTTTGACCCGAAATTTTATTTTATTTTACTAAATTCTTGGGTGCTCAAATTTTTATGGGAAACCAAGTTTTTTAGGTTTTCCTATGGATTCATTTTGGAGGAGCTTGGAGCAGGAGGCTTCATTGATGGCTATTTATTATCTTGTTTTCATTATATGATATGCATCTTATATCGATTAGGTAGGAACAGACTATTATAACCGTCCAAGGGTAGGATTGTATTAGTATGACTCTGATGTATCATTATTGAAATGACGTTGTAAAGTATTATGTTGATTCATATATTATATTCCATTGCATTGTGAGTTTCTATGATTGTTTTTGTTTCTTCTATCTTCTATCTCCTTAATTTTCCCTAACAGTCGGTTGTTTCGGCAATTGAATACTCAACATGAAATAGAATAGACGATTTAGTGTCAATTTTTGAGGGTTGAAAAGCCCCATTCGTTGCAGATACTAGGAGGACTAGTAAGGTGAAAGAACGCTTTTACTAAGGGATATTATTGGAATAACTATTAACGTCGAGTAAAGACGCTCAGTCGAATGCACAAATAGAGAAGGTGCGATGAGGTGGTATTCTAAGCAGTTTCAAATTAAACAAATGTTTAGGGACCGCATGTAGGTTTCTTTGTAGTCGACCGCAGCAGGATTGTTCCAAGCAATTTATACATAGGGGTTGCAGTGCGGTTATTCCATATAGTATAAAATGAAATCATTACATGGAGGCCATAGTGAGGTTGTTTTAGACATTTTAAATTTATATAAATTAGAAGGTACTATAGGTAGCTGGTTCTAGGTAGTACGAAGCCAAAAGGGAGCTTAGAGGGGACTAGGTCAGGGGAGGGGGCGTAGTAGCAGATGAGAATAACAGAGATTGAAGAATAATCTAAAAAGTGTAACTAAGTGGGGACTGTACCATAGGCATAGTAGTAATTGGAAACCGCCTAGGAATGTAGAAAGGCGTAGTATTAGATAAGAACTACTTGCGTCGGAACCATAATTGCTTCACTTACGATGTTTTGGATAGCGAGAGGGAGACCCATTCCATGCAGTACAACTTGGTCTCAATATATGTTTATTTTGGGGTAAGCATTATTCGCACCGAACTTTATGTACGACCCATGTTTTTATGGTTGCCTTTCTCATAAACTCACGGGTACTCATTGAGTAGGCTGAGTTTATGAATATGAAGGTTTAAAATAAAGGCTCGAAGATGGAGCATGCGGCTTTGTTAGCTAATAAAGATGTTGTTTCCACTATTTGGAGGAGCTCAGGCGGCGTCTTCATATGCTAACCTGGCTCTTTATTGTGTTGTTTTCTATTTTTATTTGACCCTTGCGTTGGCAAGACTTTGGGAGTCAATGTTGTTAAAAATTGTGTATAATGAATACCCATTATAGTTATATGAAATGAAAATATTCATTGTCTCTGTTTATTTAGTCTATTTCTTTAGTATATTGAACTAACTTTCATCATTGGAAGACAATTCTGAGATGACCCTAGCATCATCGAGGTTCATATTCATGAATCTAAGTGGAGGAGATTACATTCTATTAGTCTTATTAATAAACTTAAATTCTTTAAATTAATTCATAACATTTTAAAAATTAAATTATTACTTTTATAATAAGTGTTTTTTTAAATTGACTTTTAATTTTTTTAATTTTCAAAATAATTTAAAAATCTGTATTACAACATTTATAATATTTTTCTTGTTTTAAATTTAACTTTTAACTTTTTATTTTTTAATTTTAAAACGGTTTTGAAATCGGCGCAAGGTCTAATTCAAATTGGGCCTTTTTCTATTAGGGATAACCTTTTAGGCTTACCTCGTCGTTTCGAGCCAGGTTAATAGCCAAATGGAGCATAGTGCTAGATTGCCCAAATCCAACCTTAGACACAACTTCTCTAGACACCCTACTATATAGGTAGACTTTAAAAGGTTTGCCCTGATATGACTAGTTTAAACTGCATGGTCTATTGGAATGCGATGTCATTGTTAGAACTGGGACGCCCGCAGTGGAATTCATAGGTGAATTTCAATTTTTTTACCATATTGGGTCTTTGTTGGGCCCGTGAAGTCTAATTATTTAGAAAACTTTTAAATTTCATTTAAATAAAATCTTTTATTTTATTTAAATTCACATCTTATATAGTTTTATTTAGTTTATGTTATGATACACATACACATGTGCGCGTTTAACATATACATACATATATGTATATGTGTGTGCTTGTGTAATATATCAATCCATACAAGGTTTAACATGCCCATGTATAGATGCTGTGATTTACATTGAAACAGTCATGTGGAGGGGGATCTGCCTCTATTCGATTTCAGCTGGGTCGCATCTTCGTTCTCGCACATACGCACACGTGCATAAGGGGAGGGATGGCGCGGTGATGTTTAGCATGGCGTCAAGTTCATTCCTTATGTGAACGAAGGAGAATCAAGCATGCCTGGAACGAGATGAGAGAAGGTAGGAGGATGTGTTTTGTCATTGGAGGGGGGGTTAGCGAGTCAAGGCTGGATCGACGGTGGAGCCTGCTGGACGGAGGAGGCGGCCATGGGGAGATGTGCAGTCTGGAGTGGGGAGTGATTTGAGGGAGAATGGTTTAAACATGGTAATTAATGCTAATTACTATAAATAGTAAAATAATTATATTGCTTAAATTTAGAAATCTTATAAATGTTGTATTCCATTCATACGAGGTCGAAATAAGGCGGGATAAGTTTCATTGTGCTCGTGGCATCATATATTACGCATGGGAATTAGATTGGAATGAATTGGAGCTAGCAGAAATTTTAATTAAAATCAAACGCCTGTTTAATTTTAAGTAAAACGGAATGTTTCGATGACTACTAAAAATAATGTGAGTAAATCTCACCCATTTGGATAACTAATTTTATTTTATAGTATTAAAAATTATTTATTGCTTGATTGGATGAATTGATAAATTTTCATTATCAGTTAGATGTGATAATATATGTTAGGATACATATTAGTAGTTAGGTATATTTCCCACCGTTGAAGTGGATGAGGCACTATGCGTCCCGCATAATAGCGGACGGCCCTATATTACCGCAATATCCCGTCTCTAAGTGAGATTGGTATATTATGTCATATAAGATACGTGGATGCAAGAAACTAGGTTGGAGGGATCCAACTGGATTCCTCAAAAATATATTGATTGTTTCATATATAGTGATATATGATGTGACTGAATAATCTGTTATGCATTGTGGTGTGATTTGATATTTTGGATGCTATAGTAGTACTGGCCCTAATTTTGGTATTTTAAATACCATCAACAATATTTTTGAATCTAAAATGGAAATTCAAAAGAGATTTTGGAATTGAAAATTTTTATATTGAATTTTGGATTTATTTTAAAAAGGATTTGATTTGGATAAAATAAATGATTTGATTTTGGGATTTGTACTTATCTATTTCGAAAGATATTTTAAATAGAGACTACAAAATAATTTACATAAGGAAATTTGAACAATGGATTTAAAGTGGTTTTTTTTGAATTATGGAAAAGGAGTTGAAATTGATATTTAAAATTGGTTCGAAAAATAAAAAGGATTTATGAAGGGATGGGTTTATAAATGAAATATTATAAATGAGGTTATTTTATAAACAAGTGAACTGGAAATGAATTTATAAATTTTTTAACGATGGTATAAATAAAGGGAAGTGATTATCACTCGATGAATTGAGAACGTAAGTTCACAATATGAATTTATATCAAGTTATGAAAATCGATTTAGAAAGAGATAGTGAATCTTATTTTGGAAATTGGAAATAGTATTGGTAATGAAAATCGATTTGTGATAAATCGAGAGAAATTTATAAATGTAAAATGGATATGATTGAATTTTAAAAATAAATCTTTAACCATAAGTTAAGTTTTATTGTAAAAAGAGATTTTATTATTTATTAAACCGTGTAGTTTAAAAACTATATTTAGTATTGAAATATTTCGAAAGTTGATTATTCAAATATTTAATCTTAATTAAAATGAATTCTAATTTTAAAACAAGCTTGTAAATCGATTAGTTTTATTTATAAATTGGAAATATGTTATTGTTGTCTATTTAAAAGTGTTTGATATTTTTAATAATCACTTAAATGGTTTGAAACTTTCTTACTATTCTTTAAAAATACTTATTTTATATTATAAAGTTTTGGAAATTGATTGAAATTATCTATAAATACTCTCGAGATTTGTAAATCGTGTTTTATTTAATGGATGTAATTTTATAAGAGAAAATCTTTTAATGGAAATTTTGAAACTTGAGAAAATATCCAAAATGTTTAGATATGAAAAATGAATCTAAATTCATAAAAGAAGTTATAAATTGTCAGTGGGGATTTTAAATTAGTATAATAAATTTTGAAAATTGTAAAAGGAATTTATAAAAAAACTTCGGAAATTTTGGAGATAAATTGTGAAATATTTCATAAGTATTGATACTAGAAATTATTTCGAAAAACCGATCTATAATATTACCTAAGTGTTGAAATGAAAGGTTTTGGAAATATTTTATTGACGAAAGAATTTATATAAAGATATTTTTTCTAAGTAATGGATCATAAATCGAATTTGGAAATATTTCACTAAGTGTTGGATAAGATATGATTTGAAAATATCATGTTATGGATATAAGTATTTGGAATTGATTTCTAGTATTGAATTACTGGAAGAGATGTGAATATATATATATATATATATATATATATCTTTATAAACATATTTTTAAATGAATGTTTTCAAAGATTTATAAAATTGGGCCCATTGACTATTTATGTGTGCAATTTAATAGTTAAATAACCGACCATCAAATCTAGCCAAATTCATTGATCGTTTCGAAGAGATCAAAATCAGATTTAATTATCTGAAAACAACTTCAATCTGATTTGTGCTTTAGGAATTGTGATATCATGAAAATAATGAAGATGGTGATTTTGGAGATTCGATTTATTCGGACCCAGAACAACTTGTATAGATGAATGCTATCATTGCATCGTTGTCTGGAAGGTAGTGTTAGCATTCCACGTATGAATTCTATTTTAAAGGTAAAACGTAACCTCAAGTCTCATCAACCGGGGATGACTAAACAACGGAGATGCAACAAGGCTATGTAGGTCGCTTCTATTAGGGTATGATCATCACTCATCTAGAGTGGATATGTATCATCATCACTATTTATCATATGTTGCATTTTGGGGCCTACTAGTGGTGATCATATTCGGTACTATCCAGTAAGAGTAGACCGGTCTTGTGCAAGTAGGGATCAATGGGTTCAATCTCGGTACATTTTTCTAGAGGTGTACTAAGGCGGGCGGTACCCCAGTATTCCTATCATTGTATGGAATCCAATATCCACTATGAGCCTGTATGGTTTTAGATGTGCCCAACCATGCTAAAACATGAGATGCAAGCATTTAAGCTATTTTACAGTTTATTTTCTATAGACACTATTATAATACAAATGATTTTGGAATAAAATGTTTTTGTTATCGTAAGGTAAAAAATCTGTCATATTTATGTGTGGCGTGGTCTTTACCTTTTTCATAGGATTTTGTCAACGGTAATAACTCAAATTGAGTGTGTTTTCTCACGCTGGTTTTCGAGACTGACTCGGGTGTTATTTTATTATAATGCTCAGGTCAGACCGAGTATTGCAGATTCAGGTTAGGATGCTATGGAGCTTAGGAGACGAGATGGAGGAGTCTCAGGCGTATTTCACGTACTTGATTATATTTCGCTGTGTATATGCTGTATGTTCAGCACTTGTAAGGACAAATGATTATAACTATCTAGTTTGATTTGTTGATTATTGTACTCTGATAATGGTATGTATACTAACAGTTACAATTTATTTGTATAAAGATCCGTTATTATTTATTATATATTTTTCTGCTGTGAATGTGAGATTTTGTATTGTTGTTTCTGTTTCTTCTTCTATCCTTTTCTTTCTCTTGGTTATTCGTATTTCTATACAATTTGTGTTGGACAAGTGTGATTTAATGTCAGCTCAAAGGGTGTTGAACGCCGGGTTGATTCATGTGGTATTCGAGCTTATGTTGAGTGAATATCTTGGCTTTGATGGGGATTACTCATTAGAGATAGGGTCAGTAGTGCTCTAGAATGAGTTTGAGTGTATTAGGAATATGAGCGCGTATTTGTTAGTTAATTTAAATTGTTTTATATTGTGTTGACTTATCGTTTGAGTGTTTATGAATTCTGGTCGGTAGGGTCTAGACAACTGTATCGATGGGGGTTTCTAAACTTTGAACAAGTTAAATCAAAATAGTATTGTTTTAAAGTGGGTAAATGAAATAATTTTAACCAAATTATATTTTGATATAAAAGAAATAATTTTCTGAAATTATTACAGTATATTGATGTGTTTGGATGTTATTATTATAAGCAAAATAAGATTATAAATTGGAATGGTCATATATAACCAAATTAAAAGGTACAAGTACGAATTATACAAATGAGTTAAAACTAAAAATTGATTCAAACCAGAATTTGGAAATTTAAATTTCAAAAATTTTGGATATGCTTTCTAAGGTTTTTTGAAATGAATAATAGTAATATTTTTGGAATATTTCTAAATGAAAATTGTTTTAAATGGATTTTGAAGGTGTTAAAAGCACTGAACTCACTTCAGTCGTTGGAAAATAATTCTGATGATGACTACACCATCATCATTATTTATTTTCGAGTTTCTAGGTGATGGATTGCTACCCTTATTATTTGTTTGGAATTGTTGATAAAACAAGTTTGATTTGAGAAATCCCGAAAGGAGTTTGTTTTGGTAAAACCAAAGTTTGATATAAAAAAATTCAAAAGGATGATTTGGATTACAAAAAGGAGTTATATATGATTTCATAATAATTTAGAATAAAACCTAGTTTTAAAGTGGTTATGTAATTGGTTGAGATGAGCAAAGCTAGAATTGAATTATAAATGAGATTAACTCGAGCTAAGTTTAAAGAAATTAGATTTGATCCAAAAATGGAATGGAATTTGATGGTAATAAAGTTAACTAATTAGACAAATTAATTGAATTTGAATTGGAAATATTGAATGATTAAAGTGAATATGAACTTAAGTTTTAAAGTTGTATATATAAACTTAAGTAATGGTATAAAATATTTATAATGAGACCTAAAAATGATTTTGATGGAATGATTTTCGAAATGAACTTAACTCAAGTAAAGGAAATTAAAGTGAATTCAGGATGTGTTAAATAGATTTGTATTTGAATTTGTAATAGCTTAATAAAATGAATATAGACTTGAGTATGGAAATCAATTTGAAGGAAATTTGGAATGAAATAAGGGAAAGTAAGCTTAAACTTTGAAATGGAAATCCAAATTTGAACTACAAAATGGATTTATTCTCAAGCCAACTAAATGAAGTGATTTTTGAAATAAAATCCTAATTATGAAGTGGAAAATGGAAGTGACTAATTAGATGAATTAGTTAGTAAATTGAATATTGGAAATGGAACTTGAGTTATAAATAGAATTCGACTTGTATGTAAGCGAATTAAATGTATTAAAATGTTATCGAATGAAATAGAAATGAATTGAAATGGTGATGGCTGAAGTTATAAATAAATTCAATTTAACTACATAATGAATATGGCTGGGAATATTATAAATAAGAATGCAATATAACTTAAGTAACTAATTTGTGAAGTGGTTCGTGAATAAACTAGCATGGACTGGATTGTTGTTGAATATAAAATAGAGCGAACAAGATTTGTGAATGAAGTGAATGTGAATTAATAGAAAATTGATAAATTGATTTGGAATCAACTTAAAATAGCTACAAACTGGAATTGATATTTTGTTAAATGAATATCACCGTATTTGTAAGAAAATTTTTGTCATTTGAAGTAAACAGGGGAAGACAAAAAAATTTGATTCAATGGAAAGTGAATAAATTGATTTAGAATCAATTTTAAATGGATATGAATATAATGTGTGCAAATATGTATTGGATGCAAATAAATTGCTTGTGGGTTATTAGAAATCGAATAAAAGGTATATAAATAGATTGAAAATGGATAATTTCATGCCAGAACCAGGTAATTGTTTTAAAATACATGTTGAACATGTATGATTTACGAAAATGGCATGTTTAACTAGTTAAATAAATGAAATATTATTAAATTTCATATTTTTGGGACTTACATGTTTAAATTGAGTAAGTATGAGTGCAAGAATACCATTTAGCTAGATTTTGATTGCGTAATTGTATATAAATTGAGCGTGCTCACTTAATAACACTAAAATAAGGTACGCTTAAAAATTTAGCGCTTGGAAAATAAAAATATTGTTAAATATTACGTTTTCCGACCATGAGAGACGATGTATATCTTTTTATCATATTTGTCATATTGCAAATGGCTCTCTGTACATTGGAGACCCTGTCAAAAAATTTCGGGAATTTAGGGTGTTAGAATTTTTTTTAAAAAATCTTATTAACTAAAGAAAAAGGTTGATTTTTGAATTGTATTTGAAATAAAGGATTTGGAATTAGAAATGAAAGCTAATTGTTTTGGTTGGAACTAAAGGATTTAGAAAAATGAAATATCGAGTTTTAACTAAGTGGGTTTTCATAAATTAATGGGTTTGAAGCATTTTTCCTACTTAGTAATTTCGGGGACAAAATTCTTTTAAGGAGAAAGGAATGTAACGACCCGGATTTTCCGTCATTTGATTTTGAATATTTAAATGCTTTTAAATGTTGGATTTGGAATATAAATTGATTTTTGAATATGAAGATTTTGGTTGAAATTATGGAATGAATTTAAATTTCAAATATAGCGATTTACGTAAGATGGAAATGGTGAATAATTGAAATTTAAGTTGAATATGAATCTAAACGATTTCTAATGTTGATGTAAATTTTATTTAAATTAGAATTGAGTTAATAAGTTTTCAAAACTGGAATTTCTAGTTATTTCGTCGATTTTTGAAATCTCGATTTAATCGACGCATTAAAATAGCGATTCGGGGCACAGTCTCGGAATTCGACGAAACCAATTCCGTTGGATTCGTAACAACGCGTATTTTTCATTCAGATTTGGTAGCGTTTGAAGTTACTGTTTGGTCGTACAGGATAGAAACGCGATGAAATTAATATCAAAAAATTTAATATTATAATTGTATTCAAAAAGCTATCTTCTCCATTTGATCGAATTGGGGCTCGAGACTAGATCCATTGCATTCGGAATAGGGGTATAACAATAGGAACGCCAGGTAGCACACCTCGATAGGAGATCAAGATTTCACCGTGTGTAATGCGAGATATTTTGAATAAAATAAAATATGAATTGCAAAGTCAAACCTTGTACCCAGCCACCTTAGTGCCGCCCTACCATCTAAAACGCACCGCTCTTCCAGCTTTTCTAGTTTAAAATCGCGTACGCTCCTCCTTTTTCTTCTTCAAATTGAAATCGGTTCAAATAAAAAAAAAAATCACACGATTGAAATCGCGATGGTAGGAGCAGCGATGAAGGGGGAATCTGCCTTCGTTAGAGCTCAGCTCGGTCGCGTCTTCGTTTCCATGCATGCACATGAGGAGGGATGGCACAGTGATGTTTAACGTGGTGTCGAGTTCATTCCCAATATGAACGAATCGAGCATGCCTGGAATGATATGAAAGAAGGCAAGGGGATGTGTATTGTCATTGTGGGGGGAGGGGTCGGAAAGTCAAGGCTCGATCTGCTGTGGAGCCTGTGGAGGGAGGAGGTGGCCATGGGGAGATGTTCGTAGTCTGAAGCGTAGAGTGATTTTGAGGGAGAAGGGTTTAAACTTGGTAAACATGGTAATTAATGTTAATTATTATAACTAGTAAAATAGTTATATTGTTTAAATTTAGAAATCTTATAAATGCTATATTTCGTTCATACGAGGTCGAAATTAGACAGGATAAGTTGCTTTGCGCTCGTGGCATCGAATATTACGCATAGGAATTAGCTTGGAATGAATTAGAGCTAGCATGAATTTTAATTAAAATCAAACGCCTGTTGAATTTTAAGTAAAACGGAACATTTTGGTGACTACTAAAAATAATGTGAGTAAATCTCACTCATTTGGATAACTAATTTTATTTTGAAGTGTTAAAAATTATTTATTGGTTTATTGGATGAATTGATAAATTTTTATTACTAGTTGGATGTGATATTATATATATTAGTATATATATATTAGTAGTTGGGTATATTTCCCGCCGTTGGAGCGGATGAGACATTATGTGTCTCGTAAATAGCAGATGACCCTATATTACCACGAGATCTTGCCTCGAAGCGAGATTGGTAATTTATGTCATATAACATCTGCGGATGCAGGAAAATAGTTTGAAGGGATCTAACTGGATTCCTTAAAAATATATTGATCGTTTCATATATAGTGATATATGATGTGATTAAATAATTTGTTATGAATTATGGTGGGATTTGATTTTTGGATGATATAGTAGCACTGGCCCTAATTTTGATATTTTGAATACTATTAATAATATTTTTTAATTTAAAAGGGAAATTCAAAGGCAATTTTGGAATTGATAAATTTTATATTGAATTTTGGATTTATTTAAAAAGGATTTGATTTGGATAGGATAAATGATTTGATTTTGGAATTTGTATATTCGGGAGATATTTAAATAGAGAATTTAAAATAATTTATACAAGGAAATTTGAACAATAGATTTAAAGTGGTATTTTTGAAATATGGAAAACGAGTCGAAATTGATATTTAAAATAGGTTTGAAAAGTACAAAGGATTTATAAAGGGATGGGTTTATAAATGAAATCTTATAAATGAGATTATTTTATAAACAATTGAAACTGGAAATGAATTTAAAAATTTTATAAATAATGGTATAAATAAAGGGAAGTGATTATCACTAGATGAATTGAGAATATAAATTCATAATATGAATTTATATCGAGTTAGGAAAATCGAATTAGAAAGAGATAGTGAATCTTATTTTGGAAATTGGAAATAGTTGTAAAATTGGTAATGAAAATCGGTTGTGATGAATCGAGAGAGATTTATAAATATAAAATGAAAATAATTGAATTTTAAAAATATATCTTTAACGAGAAGTTAAGTTTTGTTGTAAAAAGAGGTTTTATTATTTATTAAACTGTGTAGTTTAAAAACTGTTTTTAGTATCGATTCGAAAGTTGATTATTCAAATATTTAGTATTAATTAAAATGAATTTTAATTTTAAAACAAGCTTGTAAACCGTTTAGTTTTATTTATAAATACGAAGTTTGTTATCGTTGTCTATTTAAAAGCATTTGATATTTTTAATAATTAATTAAATGGTTTAAAATTTTATAACTCTTCTTTAATAATACTTATTTTATATTATAGAGTTTTGGAAATTGTTTGAAGTTATTTATAAATACTCTCGAGATTTGTAAATCGGGTTTTATTTAATGGATGTGATTTTATAAGAGAAAATCTTATACTTGAATTTTGGAAACTTAAGAAAATATCCAAAATGTTTAGATACGAGAACTTCGAAAATGAATCTGAATTCATAAAAGAATTTATAAATTGTCAATGAGGATTTTAAATAAGTATAATCAATTTTGGAAATTTTAAAAGCAATTCACAAAAAAATTCTAGAAATTTTGGAGGTAAGTTGTGAAATATTTCATAAGTATTGATATTAGAAATGATTTTGAAAAATAGATTTATAATATTTAAGTGTTGAAATGAAAGGTTTTGGAAATATTTTAGCGACGAAAGGATTTATATAGAAATATTTTGTAACAATCCCGATTTTTAATTAAATTTAAATTGATAATTAAACTAAATTTTTGAATAAAATTGTGCATTAATTTGAATTTTTCAAATTTAATGGGATATTTGTATATTTGGACATTGATTTTAAAATTTAATTGTGGATTTGAAATTCTATATTTAATATCTTATAAATAAATGTGTTGAAAATAAATAGAATAATAATAAAGCTTTAAGTTAATAAAAGTTTGGTTTCTAAAATTTTAATACATTGTTATTTAGAAGATGTAATTTGGGAATTCGAGTAATAATTTTAACAAGGGTTATTTTTAAGTTAAATTCTCATATATAAATAAATGTGATTATTTGTTAATATGTAATCAAGATTTTCAAATCATTCCTTTTCCTTTAAAAGTTGTGTAAATAGAAATGAAAAAAAATGAGTGTAAAATACATAAATGTATATATGTAAATGTATTGAACTAAATTAAAATTGAAATGTGACATTTCAAAGTTAAATAGGGTATGTATTTTAAATAGAAATTTTAATTTGGAAATTTAATAATTATATTGGAAATAAAATTTGTTTTCTAAAATATGTGTATATGAATATATGATTATTTATTAAGTGTTTAATTTACTTTCAAATATTTCTCTTTAAAAAATTGTGTAAGTACAAATAATTGAAAACGTATGTATAATGTATATATGTTTTAAAACCACTATGAATAAAGGTTAATATACTTTATATGAATACAAATCTTATGAGATTTAATAAGATGTGATAAAAGATTTAAATTACTTTTCTTTCATATATATATTTGAAAATAAATATAGTTATTAAATAATATACATACATGAATTTGTAAGTAAATTTGATACAAGGGTTAAAACAAAATTTATAAAATAAATTAGAGTAAGGGTTTAAAACATAGTTTGAATTTGTTTAACATGTGTAATCATCTTAACAAGGAAATATGACAAGTGTTCGTTCAAGATTTACAAGTGTAAATGATAACAACAAGTGGCATTTAAATTTATTTTCTTTTAAATTAAAATTTAAAATAACATACAAAAGAGAAAAATAGGCTTCATCTTTTTCTTTGTAAATATTCAAAAAACAACTTAAAACTGAAAATCAAAAACCAGTAAAGCAACTCAAATTCTTCATCTTCAAAAACCAGTTAAAATCAATAACAAATCTGAAAATGAAGCCATGAATTCAAAACCAGTAAAACAAAGAAAAAACAGAAAACAAATGTTGTCTTAGATTCAAAAGCAAAGTTTAAATCAAATCTGAAAAATGAAATGTAACGACCCACTATTTTGTACCATTCAAATTCGACAATAAATTAAACATGTCAAGCTTAAATAGTTCAAAACAATAGATTGTAAATAAATTAGGAGAAAATGAAATCAAATCACAGAATCACAGACACAGAAATCAGAATACTCGTAGCGGAATTAAAATAATTTAGTGGTTCATGAAGCCACTATTAATAGTCTCAAAACAAATAAAGTTACATAGTCTTTAAATCCAAATATAGTTTAAATCGACAATAGAAAATCTCAATATCCAATAGTCTTGATTTCATAAGATAAAGAACTGAAAGGAAAGTTGCCGGCAGCTTGAAAAGTGATCTACAAAAGTCCTAGCTCCGGGTTGAAGAATGAACTGCAACTCAGGCTGACCCGAGCGTAAAATAAAACATAAACACTCGAGTCAGGACATACATACTTATACAGTGTAAGCTAATTCAAGTGTACTGTAATATAAAGCAAGTAACTTAAAGGATGCTTAGGACCGCCCATCCTCTAAGGATCCGTTAAACTATTTACTATGTAATAATATTTCGCCATTATAATAATGTCTATTAGTAAAATAAACTTACTTTTAAATAGCATTAAGGAGTTACCCAATCTTCCCCTTAACACAATAATAGTCCCAGTAGTCCATCCAATATCATAGCCCCTCCTGATCAGGAAGCCACCAAAGGATGCCACACGGGCTACGGGAGAAATCGAAACTCGTATAGAACTCGATATGGTAGGTGACGCGACACAACTAGGCAATGCCAGGGTAGATATACCAATTACGCTTCCGGACCGGTGGTAACGCGTAGCTGCTACTACCGCCCACCTAAAACAACACTCTCAAACAAAAGGTGCGTCCAAACAATCACAAAGTAATAGAATGACATACGAAGAAGTGTGTCCGATCAAAGGTGCTACCTTATTAGTCTGTCAATCGCTCATTTTTAGCCACCTTATGCCAACTCACGGGAGTCGGGTCCACGTATTTACCTCAAAGGAAACGTCACCACCATCCTACTTCATTCTGGAATCTCCACCGCGTACCCGGTTGTCAAAGTGGTTTTCGGTATCGACAGAGAGTATGCCCATATCCGATCTCGGTCTCTTTAACAACCAACGTCATTATTACCCGTGGTTATAAAAATCCTAAAATAGTTATATTTAAATCAAATACTTCATTTTAATTTATTAAAAGGTAAGGTTATAATTTTTTAAAAAATATAATATACATCCAAAGGTTATACCTTAGTTCGTTGAGTATTTAAATAATTAAACCAATTTAACTTATAGATTCAAATTTCCTCCCTTTAAATAGTCATTTAAATTATTCAAAAATCTATGACTTTTATAAAGTATATTATACAATATATTTCTAACTTCTTTTACTTATACAAATCAAGTACAAGATTTTCTATTTAATTAAGTAAATTACCATTCCAAATATAAACTATATTTCCAATTAATTTCTTATCCTACCTTTATTTCACTAGTTTAACTATTAAATTCATAGAAACTTCACCTCGCTTTATATTTAAGTTATAACAGATTTTCTATTTTATTTCTTAACTTAAATTCCATTTATTTCACAAATCCAAATTTACAAGGTAAATTTATACTTCAAACTTTTAACTTTTAATTTTTTTTTTACATCTTTAACTTGAAAAATATAACTATGCTTAAGAATCGTTTAAATAAAATTTAAACAAATTATTATAACATTCAAAAATTTCAAATATCTAATGATTCCCGAAAATTTATATAAATGTATAACCACGGGTCTGTATAATATTTTCTAGCCTAGGTCAAGTGATACGGATAATATATCATTTCAATCCGTAATTTATAAAGAAAATCCGGGTTTTATCATTTCAAACCCGCAATCGCAAGTAAAATAAATAAATAAATAAACTAAATAAATAAATGAATAAATAAATATCGATCAGGCCTACCATTTCAGCCTATAACGAATTCTATTCTATAGGGAACATGTAGTGTGATTAAATTAAAAAAATAGTGTATAGTATAAATAAACAGTATACAACATAACTGATGATGTGTAGGTTTAATAACGGAATTTTAATAACATCAATTCATATCACAGTGAAATAAATGAATTATTCTACAATCCCGCTTGTTATCCGTTTACAGATATATAAGTACGTTTGTCGGGTGAGAAGACTCACCTTATTGCCGTCAAAGATTTGATCCAAGAACGATGGTAATACTTGAAAAAAAGAGAATGCACAGAAGCACGATCAAATTGTTGCGGAGTCGACACCCGTATTTAATTCTTGAAAGGAAACGAATAAATTCAACATCAAAACTAAGTAAAATTTTAACATGAAATAATTGAAACAACAGGGACGCACGCAATCAATTCGATCCGTAGGCTCGACCACTCCACCCTACAACCCGATCACAACCAAATGAAAACGTGGCCTGCCTATTTTTAAAAGTATGAAAACATGAACTACTCTTTCCTTTCCTTTTTTTCATGCTTATGCTTTAAACTTTATGCATGCACGCATGGTAGGAAGCTTTAGGCAAACTGAGTCCAATAGTGGTGCACAGCTATACCCAAGTTAGATTATATAGGTGGCATGAGCATTCTCATGCATGCGTCCCCTCCCCCTTTTGTCTCTTTCATACTAACTTTATATATATATAAATATATATATATATATATTTTATGTGACACAACATAAAATAGCTAGGCTCGGTCATATCCATCTGAAGGCACACACGCATATTCCACTCAGTGGGCTAAAAATTTTCTACAAGTGGCAAACACCTAATTAATTTAATCCAATTACTCAGCAACAAAAAAAACTTATGAGCGTAATTCCACTAGCCTATTACAAAATGGAAGCATGCAGCTTCATTCTAACTCCAGTTAGTGAATCCTATCAAATTTTATTCAATAGCACATAGAAATCAAAACTTGCTAATTAGCGGCAGCAAAACCTAGTACGATATCCAAACCATGAATCTGTATTAGCTAACGTAAACGCAAAATATAACTTATACCTAACCTAGTCAAGCATTCTATCCACGCAGTCTTAGATAATTCCGTGAACATGAATATAGGCATAGAGGAAAGGTGGATAAATAGGTGTAGTCAAGTTATGTGGCGGTGTAGGTCGACCTTTGCGTGAACGGGAAAAAGAGAAAAAAATAAATAAAAGGAGAACAATTGAAGAAGATAAGCTAAAAGGTGGCCATTACCTGAAGTATGCTTGCTCACGCACGAGGCTGAAGCCAAACATTTGATGAGGAGATGGAAAATGCGTGGGTTAATATTTATAACAGAGAAGTTTCGCAATTCAAGTGAACAATTTTGGCAAGAAGTTTTATATTTGCGTACGTGCATTGGAATATAAAGATAAACTTGCGATATTCTAGGAGAAAAACTAGGTAGATTTTTTTCTCTGAATGGTCAGGAATTTGATGTGCGAGCTTATGCAATTTCAGTTGATAAAGGCAAGAAACTTATTGCTTTGAAACGGCAAATTTCTTCCCCTTGATTGCGTAAAAAAAACTGTAAGTGATAAAATGTTTAAAGAAATAATTGGTTTCGTTGCAATTTCTTTATTTAATAGGTTGCATGAGTTTTTTTTTTAGAATTCAATAGGCTGAGTGATTTATGCAAAGAAACGGAAAGAATTAAATTGTCAAAGATTTTGGAATTGCAAGAAATCTAAAGTGTGAACTGTAAGGAATCATGAATTTCGAAAGTGTTATATAAATTAAAACTTGCGTTGATAATTGAGTATAAAGGATGAAAGTTTCATTGATAGATAAATAAGGAATGCACATATTTAGGATATGAACATTTGGAGCGAATAACCGGTATGAAAGAAACGGCAAGGAAGCAATTTATATTTTTGCTTTGAACGGTAATAGAGTTTGTGGATAACGCTTCTATTAAATCAGAAGAGTAAAAAGGAAGTGAATATATTTAGAATGCGTACAACAGACGCAAATAATTTATGCCCAAATATAACGAAAATAACGGATTTAAATTTTATACGCTTTCTTATACGTTATTTATCCCATCAATTAACGCTCCCTTTAAACGCGCAATTCAACAGTTTATTAATACACTGTAAATTGTGAAAGTTATTACTTAAAAATAGAATTTGTTTACATTTTTCAGATTTATTACCATTCTCTAAGAAATTTATTACTTAATTTTAATATATATTATTCATTTTAAAAAAGAGGATAAAAAGGAAAATAAATGTTATTAAACATTCTCACAATAAATCTTGTACATATATAATTCTTATAAAAGATTTAGAAATTAATTTTTTTTTTACAAATTCCAATTAGAGTTATCTTTAACCAAAGTTGAAATTTCAGAACCCTTGTCTTTTATTTAAAATTTTGGGAAATGATTTAATCAAACTAAAGATTTATATTAAAATAAATCTCAAGGTTTTATAAATAAAAGAATACAGCGCTTGTTAAAATCTTGGGCTCTTACACTCTCTCCCACTCAGAACTTTTCGTTCTCGAAAAGGAATGAAAGAAGGAAAACAAGGAATATAAGATAATAAAGCAAAGTACGTTAAATGAATAATTTCGGATTCGAAACTCGAATTCTCTCCTCCGTTCCCATGTGTAATCCTGTTCATCAGTGCTCCACTGCACTTTGAACAGGCAGACAGATTTTCTTCTTAGCTGTTTCGTACCTCGATCAACGATACGAAGCGGCTTCCTTTCAATAGTTAGGTCAGGCTCGATGTCCAAACTATCAAGAGCGGTATGTTGGATAATAAGAGATGGATCATGAAGACAGCGACGAAGGTGGGATACATGGAATACATTGTGTATTCCAGCGAATTTCTCGGGCAAATCCAGTCAATAAGCAAGAGATCCAACCCTTTCCAAGATGCGGAATGAACCTATGAATCTAGGAGCAAGCTTCCCTTCGCGCACAAAATGAACTAAATTTCTTAAGGGAAAGACCTTAAGAAAAACCAAATCACCAGCAGCGAACTCCAAGCTTCTTCTTCGACGATCAGCATACTTCTTCTGCCTATCCTAAGCAATCCTTAACCTTATCTTAATCTTCTCAACCTTCTCCGAAGCTTCCAAAATCATTTCGGGACCAAGAACTAAGCGGTTACTGGATTCAATCCAACGAGAAGGAGATCTACAAGGACGTCCATACAGAGCAGCAAAATGGGACATCTTAAGACTAGCCTGGAAAAAAAATTAGAATGAGATAGATAGGGAATTAAGATAAGATAAGAACAGAGGATTGGAATTTATACCTGATAACTATTGTTATAGGTGAATTCCACAAGATGGAGATGATCTTCCCAAGATCCTCCATAATCCAAAATACAGGCACGAAGAAGATCCTCTAGAATCTAATTCACCCTCTCTGTTTGACCGTCAGTCTGTGGGTGGTAAGCAGTGCTCAGATTCAGACGAGTACCCAAGGATTCTTGGAAAGCTTTCCAAAATTGACTAGTAAATATAGGGTATCGATCACAAACGATGCTAAGGGGAACGCCATGGAGGCACACAATCTCCCTCATGTAGATCTCAGATAAGCTCGAAGCCGTACGGGTAGACCTGACTGGAATAAAATGAGCGGACTTAGTTAGTCTATCCACGATAGCCCATATGCTCTCATTTCCCCTCCTACATCTCGGTAATCCATCGATGAAATCCATAGAAGCTTGCTCCCACTTCCAATTCGGAATCTCTAGACGCTGCAACAAACCCAGAGTCTTCTGATGATCCGCCTTGACTTGTTGACAAGTCGCACACCTACTCACAAAGATAGAGACATCACGCTTCATACCCCTCCACCAATAAAGCTTCTTCATATCCTGATACATCTTTGCTACCCCAGGGTGAATGGAAAGTCGGGATTGATGATGTTCCCGAAGTAACTCCTGCCTCAAACCATCAACATTCGGGACACAAATTCGATTGTTAATCCTCAAAATCCCCTTATCACCAATCTGAGCTCCGCTACTATCAGAACTACTGCCACCTACCTTACTACGAACAATCGCCTTCATACGCCTAAGCATCTCGTCATCATCCTGCTTAACCACTATTCGATCCAAAAGAGGAGAAGAAGCAATAAGCTGGCATAGCAAGGACTTCTTTCTACTCAATGCATCTGCCACAACATTAGCTTTCCCCGGAGTATAGTTGATGTCGAGATCATAAGAAGCAAGAAACTCGAGCCACCGTACTTGTATTTGATTCAAATCTTTCTAGGTAAAGATATATTTCAAAGATTGATGATCGGTGAAGAGGTCGAATTTAGCCCCCAAGAGATGATGTCTCCAAAGCTTCAATGCAAAGACGATATCCAGCAATTCTAAATCATGGGCCGTATAGTTGGCTTCATGCGTCTTCAATTGACGACTAGCATAGGCAATTACCTTCCCATCTTGCACCAATACTGCTCCCAAACCCTCGCGACAAGCATTGGTGAATACCGTTAATCTCTCATTTCCATTCGGAACGGTAAGCACTGGTGCAGAAGTAAGCTTATCCTTTAACTCTTGGAATGCCGCTTTACACTTATCGCTCCATATAAACTTAGCATTTTTTCTAGTCAGAGCAGTCAGAGGTGCAGAAATCCGAGCAAAGTTCTCAGTGAACCTCCGATAGTAACCGGCAAGGCCCAAAAAACTGCGAATATCAGTAGGAGTCTTAGGTTCTTCCCAATCTTTGATCGCAGCGATCTTGACTGGATCAACAGAAACTCCTTAACTAGAGATAATATGTCCAAGGAATCGGACTTCCTCTTCCCAGAAATGACATTTAGAGAACTTAGCCTTTAATTGGTGATTTTGGAGAATCTCTAAAACATACTTCAAGTGCGACTCATGCTCATCCCTTGTTTTGGAGAAGACAAGGATGTCATCGATAAGGACAAGAACAAATTTATTGAGCACATCGCGAAAGACACGATTCATCAGGTCGACGAAGAAGGCAGGAGCGTTAGTCAACCCAAGAGGCATAACTAGCCATTTGAAGAAACCATTCTCAGTACGGAAAGCAATTTTGGGTATGCTTTCCTTAGCAAACCTAAGTTGGTGGAAACCCATGGCTAGATCGAGTTGAGAGAAAATAGATGCTCCATAAAGCTGATCGAACATATCATTGATACGAGGCATAGGATATCTGTTTTTCATAGTGAGCTTGTTCAGCTCCCTATAATCAACACACATCCGAATGGAACTATCTGATTTGGTGACGAAAACCACGGCTGCTCCCCATTTTGAAAAGCTCGGTCTAATCAGACCTTTAGAGGATAAGTCTTGTATTTGATTCCTTAATTCGATCTTCTTCCATGGTGCCATTCTTCTGCGTGGAAGGACTACAGGTCGTGCTCCAGGAATGAGATCTATATGGAAATCAATTTCCCTCTTTGGAGGTAGAGAGATGATTTCACCAAATATGTCAGGAAATAGTTTGACTACTTGAGTCGAATGGATATCATCAGGGAAAGTATCGAGAGAATAGATGAAGCTACCAGCGAACTCCTGGGGTAAACTATGTTGGATCTCTAAGGAATTTCCAAAATCATCTTTGAGGGCCACCGTTCGAGAACTGCACGAGATACGGGCATCGTGGCTATCTAACCAATCAACTCCAAGCAGTAGAACGAAAGCGTCAAACCCCAAAACATAGAAGTCACCAGTGAATCGATAACTATCATGAAAGAGTTTCACGTTTCTACAAACCTTATTAAGGTTCGCAGGACCACCGATAGGGTTTGAAACACATAAGGGTACAGAGGAAAATTCGAAAGACAGAAGATTTTCAAATTTATTGCAGAGGTCTACCGAGATAAAGCTATGGGAAGCTCTGGTATCGAAGAGAACTCTTATAGGAAAATAATGCAAGGTAAAAGAACTCCGGAGTGTACCTTGAGAATTGCTAGGAGCTGGAGCAGGTGCAGGAGCGGGCTGTGGGGATGGGGAGGATGCAGAAGTCACCGCAAAGATTCCCGATGCCTTGCCTCTTTTCTGCGAAGGGCAGTCTCTCTTGAAATGTCCTGGTTGAAGGCAGATGTGGCAGAGGTCTCGCCTAGCCGACTGAGAAGGAGATGGAATCGCAGCACCTAAGGTAGGACAGCTATTTGCGTAGTGTCCCTTTTGGTCGCATCGGTAGCAAGTAATGGTAGGTAGATCCACAGGCTGCCTCTAGGATGACGAAGATGATGATCCAAGCCCTGGAGTCCTATTCCTTTTATTACGGTAGAAGTTGGACTTCCTTTTCTTAGAATTTCCAGAAGACTGAGACGGTGCAGACTGGGCAGTTGGAGTGGCCCTAGAGGTAGGGTTCTCATACCGGAGAGCCATGTCCATTAGGGCGGTGAACGTCCCATGCACGTGGGTAATAAGTCGATCGTAGAACTTGGGGCGTGCTCCAGCAATAAATTTCTCGTTCTTCTTCAGCGGGGTGTTTATCAAATTCAGGCCATATTGCGAGAGCTCATTAAATTTCCTCTCGTATTCGGTAAAGGACATGTCGCCCTGCTTCAAATCCATAAAGTCTCGATATAGCCGAGACTTACCCGCTTCGGGCATCCATTTGACAAGAAAGGCCTCCCTAAAGCACGATAAGAGAGATAAGACAAATTTCAAGAATGGGGAAAAATTGAATCCTAATTGGACAACCGAAGAAGATACCTAAATTGCTCCTAGGTGATGTCAGCCTCATTAGTGTGAGCAGTAACCGATAGCCACCAATTTAAAGCGGCTCCCTTCATCTGCCATGCCGCCAATTGCCTCTGCTGGGCATTTGTGATTTCGAGACAGGAGAAGATTCTCTCCAAGTCTCTCAGCCATTGTTGAGCTTCTATTATGGATTCAGACCCCGTGAACTTGGTGCCGCCAAGCTCGGTATAATCTTTGCACAGCTTAGTAAATCTAACAGGGGTGGCGGGTGGAGGAGCTGGGGCATCAGCTCGTCCCCTACCTCTGGTATTTCCTCGATTCATCCTGAGAAATCAAGAATGAATTTAAGGATAGAGTAAAAATATGGAGGCAAATATAGATTAGACAAGATAAAGTTCACTAGAATGGTATTCAACAAAGGACCTAATTTATATAAGGTGGAGAAAGGGAGAAAGTAGTTGGAAAATTTTATTTTATAATTTATACTTTAAAATAAGAAAGTTTAATATCAAAATACTTCTTTGAAAAACCCTTTAAAATTTATTTTATACTTTAAAATACGTTCTCTCACAAGGAAAGGATTCTAGATCTGACTTCACTCATTCTAGGGTATTTATATACTATCTCTAATGAGTTTTTGCTCCTCAGGCTATGGTTAAACCAAAGCTCTGATACCAACTGTAACGACCCACTATTTTGTACCATTCAAATTCGACAATAAATTAAAAATGTCAAGCTTAAATAGTTCAAAACAATAGATTGTAAATAAATTAGGAGCAAATGAAATCAAATCACAAAATCACATACACAGAAATCAGAATACTCGCAGCGGAATTAAAATAATTTAGTGGTTCATAAAGCCACCATTAATAGTCTCAAAACAAATAAAGTTACATAGTGTTTAAATCCAAATATAGTTTAAATCGACAATAGAAAATCTCAATATCCAATATTCCTGATTTCATAAGATAAAGAACTGAAAGGAAAGTTGCCGGCAACTTGAAAAGTGATCTACAGAAGTCCTAGCTCCGGGATGAAGAATGAACTGCAACTCAGGCTGACCCGAGCGTAAAATAAAACATAAACACTCGAGTCAGGACATACATACTTATACAGTGTGAGCTAATTCAAGTGTACTGTAATATAAAGCAAGTAACTTAAAGGATGCTTGGGACCGCCCATCCTCTAAGGATCCATTAAACTATTTACTATGTAGTAATATTTCGCTATTATAATAATGTCTATTAGTAAAATAAACTTACTTTTAAATAGAATTAAGGAGTTACCCAATCTCCCCCTTAACACAATAATAGTCCCAGTAGTCCATCCAATATCATAGTCCCTCCTGATCGGGAAGCCACCAGAGGATACCACACGTGCTACGGGAGAAATCCAAACTCGTACAGGGCTCGGTATGGTAGGTGACACGGCACAACTAGGCAATGCCAGGGTAGATATACCAATTACGCTTCCAGACCGGTGGTAACGCGTAGCTGCTACTACCGCCCACCTCGAACAACACTCTCAAATCAAAGGTGGGCACCAAAAAATCACAAAGTAACAGAATGGCATACGAAGAAGTGTGTCCGATCAAAGGTGCTACCTCATTAGTCCACCAATCGCTCCTGTTTTAGCCACCTTATGCCAACTCACGGGAGTCGGGTCCACGTATTTACCTCAAAGGAAACGTCACCACCATGCTACTTCATTCTGGAATCTCCACCGCATACACGGTTGTCAAAGTGGTTTTCGGTACCGACGAAGAGTATGCCCATATCCAATCCCGGTCTCTTTAACAACCGACGTCATTATTACCCATGGTTATAAAAATCCTAAAATAGTTATATTTAAATCAAATACTTCATTTTAATTTATTAAAAAGTGAGGTTATAATTTTTATAAAAATCTAATATACATCCAAAGGTTATATCTTAGTTTGTTGAGTATTTAAATAATTAAACCAATTTAACTTATAGATTCAAATTTCCTCCCTTTAAATAGTCATTTAAATTATTCAAAAATCTATGACTTTTATAAAGCATATTATACAATATATTTCTAACTTCTTTTACTTATACAAATCAAGTACAAGATTTTCTATTTAATTAAGTAAATTACCATTCCAAAAATAAACTATATTTCCAATTAATTTCTTATCTTACCTTTATTTCGCTAGTTTAACTATTAAATTCATAGAAACTTCACCTCGCTTTATATTCAAGTTATAACAGATTTCCTATTTTATTTCTTAACTTAAATTCTGTTTATTTCACAAATCCAACTTTACAAGGTAAATTTATACTTCAAATTTTTAACTTTTTTTTTACATCTTTAACTTGAAAAATATAACTAAGCTTAAGAATCATTTAAATCAAATTTAAACAAATTATTATAACACTCAAAAATTTCAAATATCTAATGATTCCAGAAAATTTATATATAAGTATAACCACGGGTCTGTATAATATTTTCTAGCCTACGTCAAGTGATACGGATAATATATCATTTCAATCCGTAATTTATAAAGAAAATCCGGGTTTTATCATTTCAAACCCACAATCCCAAGTACAAAAAAATAAATGAATAAATAAATAAATAAATAAATAGCGATCAGGCCTATCATTTCAGCCTATAACGAATTCTATTCTACAGGGAACTTGCAGTGTGATTAAATAAAATAAATAAATAAATAGTGTACAGTATAAATAAACAGTATACAATATAACTGATGATGTGTAGGTTTAATAACGGAATTTTAATAACATCAATTCATATCACAGTCAAATAAATGAATTATTCTACCATCCCATTTGTTATCCGTTTACAGATATATAAGTATGTTTGTCAGGTGAGAAGACTCACCTTATTGCCGTCAAAGATTTGATTCAAGAACGATGGTAATACTTGAAAAAAAGAGAATGCACAGAAGCACGATCAAATTGTTGCGGAGTCGACACCCGGATTTAATTCTTGAAAGGAAATGAATATCAACATCAAAACTAAGTAAAATTTTAACACGAAACAATTGAAACAACAGGGACGCACGGAATCAATTCGATCCGTAGGCTTGACCACTCCACCCCACAACCCGATCACAACCAAATGAAAACGTGGCCTGCCCATTTTTAAAAGTATGAAAACATGCACTACTCTTTCCTTTCCTTTTTTTTCATGCTCACGCTTTAAACTTTATGCATGCACGCACGGTAGGAAGGTTTAGGCAAACTAAGTCCAATAGTGGTGCACAGCTATACCCAAGTTAGATTATACAGGTGGCATGAGCATTCTCATGCAAGCGTCCCCTCCCGCCTTTTGTTTCTTTCGTACTAACTTCATATAATTTTTTTTATATGTGACACGACATAAAATAGCTAGGCTCGGTCATATCCATCTGAAGGCATGCACGCATATTCCACTCGGTGGGCTAAAAATTTTCTACAAGTGGCAAACACCTAATTAATTTAATCCAATTACTTAGCATCAAAAAAACTAATGAGCATACTTCCACTAGCCTATTACAAAATGGATGCATGCAGCCTCATTCTAACTCCAGTTAGTGAATCCTATCAAATTTTATTCAGTAGCACATAGAAATCAAAATTTGCTAATTAGCGGCAGCAAAACCTAGTACCATATCCAAACCATGAATCTGTATTAGCTAACATAAACGCAAAATATAACTTATACCTAACCTAGTCAAGCATTCTATCCACGCAGTCTTAGATAATTCCATTAACATGAACGTAGGCATAGAGGAAAGGTGGATAAATAGGTGTAGTCAAGTTATGTGGCGGTGTAGGTCGAACTTTGTGTGAACGGAAAAACGAGAAAAAAAAATATAAAAGGAGAACAATAGAAGAAGATAAGCTAAAAGGTGGCCATTACCTGAAGTATGCTTGCTCACGCACGAGGCTGAAGCCAAACTTTTGATGAGGAGATGGAAAATGCGTGGGTTATATATTTATAACAGAGGAGTTTCGCAATTCAAGGGAATAATTTTGGCAAGAAGTTTTACATTTGCGTACGTGCATTGGAATATAAAGATAAACTTGCGATATTCTAAGAGAAAAATAGGTAGATTTTTTTCTCTGAATATTCAGGAATTTGATGTGCGAGCTTATGCAATTTCAGTTGATAAAGGCAAGAAACTTATTGCTTTGAAACGGCAAATTTCTTCCCCTTGATTGCGTAAAAAAACTGCAAGTGATAAAATGTTTAACGAAATAATTGGTTTCGTTGCAATTTCTTTATTTAATAGGTTGCGTGAGTTTTTTTTTAGAATTCAATAGGCTGAGTGATTTATGCAAAGAAACGGAAAGAATTAAATTGTCAAAGATTTTGGAATTGCAAGAAATCTAAAGTGTGAACTGTAAGGAATCATGAATTTCAGAAGTGTTATATAAATTAAAATTTGCGTTGATAATTGAGTATAAAAGATGAAAGTTTCATTGATTGATAAATAAGGAACGCACATATTTAGGATATGAACGTTTGGAGTGAATATACGGTATGAAAGAAACGGCAAGCAAGCAATTTATATTTTTGCTTTGAACGGTAATATAGTTTGTGGATAACGCTTCTATTAAATCAGAAGAGTAAAAAGGAAGTGAATATGTTTAGAATGCGTACAACAGACGCAAACAATTTATGCCCAAATATAACGAAAATAACGGATTTAAATTTTATACGTTTTCTTATACATTATTTATCCCATCAATTAACGCGCCCTTTAAATGCGCAATTCAACAGTTTATTAATACACTGTAAATTATGAAAGTTATTACTTAAAAAATAGAATTTGTTTATATTTTTTAGATTTATTTACCATTCTCTAAGAAATTTATTACTTAATTTTAATATATATAATTCATTTTAAAAAAAAGAACAAAAAGGGAAATAAATGTTATTACCAATATAAGTAAACATTCTCACAATAAATCTTGTACATATATAATTCTTAAATTAAAGATTTAGAAATTAAAAATTTTAAAAATTCCAATTAGAGTTATCTTTAACCAAAGTTGAAATTTCAGAACCCTTGTCTTTTATTTAAAATTTTGGAAAATGATTTAATCAAATTAAAGTTTATATTAAAATAAATCCCAAGGTTTTATAAATAAAAGAATACAGCGCTTGTAAAATTCTTGGGCTGTTACATGAAATCAAAAGAAGATCAAGCAAAGCATTTCAACCAGATCAAAGTTCCAGTTCAAAGCTGCAAAAAATCAAAAACAAGAAAAAGGTGGAAGATAAAAACTTGGAACTCAAAATATGATCAAGTTTCCAAACCAGGAAACTAAAATTCAAAACAGAAGCAGGTTGAATCAAAACAAAGATCACCTCAAAGTAAAGCCTGTAAAACAAGATCCAGATCGAGCAAGGTTCAGATCAAAATTTCCAGATTTAAAAACAAAACATTGTCTCTGTTCTTTCCATCTACATGTGAGTAAACAGTATACTTAGTGCTTAAATCTGGTTATTATTGATTGTTTGTGATCATGCTTGAGATAAATTTGTGTGAAGTATGTATACATGCTTGGATATGATGTATGTATGTGATTAAATCAGGTGTGCATGTCAGAAAAAAAAAGGCAAAAAGAAACTTGCCTCTATGCACACCTTTCAGGTTTTAAAACCTATTTGAAAATCTAAATTATCCCAATACAAAACATTTTAGGCTTTGTTTGTTGGAAAAAAAATGTTCATATGCGGATAACATTATTTATAAAAATATAAATAAGTAAGATTTGCAAATAGGTTACTGGAAATTAAAATCTTACAGTAAAAAAATGCCTCTGTTTATATATGACAGGTTTTATAAACCTGTTCAAAAAAAAAAATCATACTACTCGAAGGGATCAATATCATGCTTTGATCTTTAAAGAAAACTTGTTTGTACTTCAAATTCAAATTTTAAAAATAATTTCAAGCACTTATATTAAACAGATACTTTCAAATAAAGATATTTTAGAGATGAATAACATTTAATCATAAAAATCGAATGACTTAATTTCGAGTTTTGATTATACAATCTATTTCGAAATGAAAATTGATGATTTTTGATACTAATGCCATGATTATTAGGATTGGATATAATGAGAAATTTTGAGATGAAAGGAAAATACAAAATCATAAATTCTTGACAATCAACATGGTGTCGAGCTTCAAGTTTGAGTTTGTGGGCAGATGAAGTGATGATGGTCGATGGAAAAATGGCATGAAATTTTCTTGATGATCAATTAGTCTTGGATTTGAAGAATTAGGGTTTAAGAGCCCCAAATTGGCCGATATGTTCATCGACATTGTGTAATGTCGAGCGTTGATCGGAGTCGTGGGCACTTGTGGAAAACGATGTGTTGAGAGATGGTGAAGCTTTGAATGAAGTTAAGTGATTTCTGGTGAACTAGTTTGTTGTCGGCGAGACGATTTGGTCAGAGGTGTTGGGTTCCAGGTTGAACCAAATAGCTTGATTTCAATTCTAGGCTACGTTCGTCGATTTGGGCGTTCGAGTTGACCGTGGAGGTCATTGGTGATATGTGGAGAGACTCGGCGATGGTCGACAGCTACTCTGGTGATCGTGCACGTGCACCAGTGGTCATTATATCAGTGACGAGTGAAGGAAGAAGGGGAAGGCGAGTTCCGTGTTCGAGCTCGGGGAGTTGATGATTTAACTCGAAGTTTTTGCTAAATTCTCTCGGGAAAATTTGATATAGGCTCGCATAAATAAGTTGTTTAATAAGTTTTGTTTTCAAATAATTAAGTTTGGCACGAGAATTTTGGTATTGGTTCAGGTGTTTTTGAATTTGGCTCGAAGCCATGCTCGGGGAAGATGATGCATTACTCGGGTGTGTTTTGGGATGGTTTGCGTGTAACAGGATTTCCAAAAAAAAACTAAATCAGGTTTTCAAAGTCGAATTAAGTTTTAGCATTGTCTTGATTTATCCCTCTTAATATAATGAATGTTAGGTTAAAATTAGTTTAAGGATTAAAAATAAATTTTATTTAACTTATTTAAGATTAAGGTATTTTTATTTTATACCTATTATTTTAATTCTTAAGTTATTTACATAAGTTTAAATAACGAAACTTAATAATTGATTGATTCCAATTTCTATCTAACCTTTGGGTCTGAAAATAAATTTATGATAAGTTAGTTTTGAAGATTATTCTCAAAACCAGTTTTCAAAGGTTGGAAAAATTTAAAGATAAATTGTTTTTATCTTTTAATTTATCAAGATCTAGAATTAATTTAAAATCAAGTGATAAATTAAAGGCTAATTAATTAAGGTAATAAAGGATGAATAATGAATGATTAGAGAATAATTTATCTGGGTAATTAATTACTTAATCAAAAGTAATTAACAAATGATTTAAGTTAAGTAACCAAGTGATTAAGATTAATTGTTGATTAAGGATAATCATTTATTAATTAAGAAAAAATTCAATTAAAATGATGATTAATTGAGGGGTTAGTTTATTAAATTAAGACAATTAATTAAAGGATAATTGGATAATTAAAGGTTAATTATTTAAAATAAGGAGTTAATTATCTAATGGTTAAAGATTGATTAATTGGTTAATAAAATTTGATTTAAATTAATTAGTGAAGCTCATTAATCTATAAATTAAGGTTGATTAATTAGTAGTTAAAGGATTAATTAATTTATAAACTGAGGTTAATCAATAATCAAAGAAATTAATTAACACAAACTGTAGTTAATTAATGTTAATCAACCAGAATTAGTAATTAATCTGGTTTTAATTAATCAAATGGTTAATTGACCTTATTTATGGATGATTGTATTTTATTGAATGCTGTGAATTGTTTTTTCATCTCTACTGCATGATGCTTTGTGATTTGAATTAAGTTCAAGCTGTGATGAATGAAGTTTATTTATTTATAATGCATATATTATCTGCCTATGATTCTGTGTATATGGGTAAGCGTTATGGGTTATACCGCTTATCAATATTAATATGATTGAATCTGTGATGATTGATGTTGTTGAACTATTGTATGTAAACCCCTGGACCACACCTATACACACATAAATATGGATTGCACGTGGAAATGGGTTAAGTCATAGATTTTTAAAATAGTTTTGAATTTGAATTTTTAATCCAAATGGTTTTGGAAATGGATTAGGTTTAAAGTGAAAAACTTTTGAATTGGGTGTTTACAAAGATAAAAGTTATTTTTGAATAACTTGATTAAGTTTTGAAATTCAAATAATTTAATTTGAATTCAGGATTTGAAATTGAATTCTATGTTTGAAAAGCCTTAACTCGAGCAAATAAAAATCAGGTTTTCCGAAACGGAAACAAGTGATTTAAAGATCGGATGAGTTAATCAAATTTGAAATGGAATTGTTTTGAAAAGCTATGAATGAATCTTTGTAAAAGATTAGTGAACCTTGTTTAAAAATTGAAATGGGTCTTAAAATGAATCTTTTGTTTAAAAGATTTATATGTGGAAATTGTTTAAACCATTGAAGGTTTCTGAAATGGATCTTTTTGATTTAGAATGGTAATTTGTTTAACCATTTGAAGAAAGTTTTGGATTTTATAAGTTGTGACTTAAATAAGATCCCATTATCCATATGTTTTTAAATATTGCGCTCATTATTCGGTTTAGCCGGGAGAGGACCTTTGTGTCATATAGCACATTCTGAATAATACGACGTTATAGATAGCATTTGAAGACAGGTGGTGAAGACCAGGTATTTGCGAGAGCGATAGGATGACCTATCGGTTGTCTCTGCATTGAGTCACGCCGGTATAGAGATTCCCTAAGTGATGGGAAGTCCGATCGACATTGTGAATACCCGGATTCGCAAGGGCTTCTTCGGAAGTGCCTTTGGTTCTGTTCGAACCCGGAGCAGACTTGTATGGATTGTATGTCTGACATTACAAACTGAGATATAAATCTGATTTCTTTCAAATACATATCTGTTGGTGGCGGAGAATTTATTCTCTTAGCTTAACACCCTTCTCTGAGACGTACGAGCTTAGAGGTTATGTAGTTGAAGGTTATTAGTGATATACTCCCAATTTGGTAGTGTGACATGCTGAGTGTTGTTGATCATTTGTTGATCAAAGCATGGCTTTGTGAAAAGCGTAGCTTTGTGGACGAGACTTCGTCAAACCTCACAACCCGGTTATGGTCAAAACAGGAATCGTGGCAGCAAGGTTATTTGGGGGTAGCGCCCCCTGGGGGTATGTTCATTTCTTTCTGGATTATGAGTGGTATCATGGTATGGAGCCCAGATACTTACTTTGTGATTGCTGCAAACTTATTGCTTTGTGGTTGTCGGTTGGGAAGCGCTTCGGATAAAGGTCGCAAACGACCGGGGGATAGCATACTCGTGTCAGTAGTTACCTAGTTACAAAGGTAACCCGGCCTTGTGTAGCAGAGATCCGGTTAGGGTCCGGGGATGTCCCAATGGAGGCGTTCCATTTTATTTTATATGGGAAGTTCTTTTGCCCGACCATTTGTTGGAAATCCAATCATCCAATACGAGCCCTTTACGGTTTTAGTTGTATAACCTGCCATTTACTTATGGTAGTCACCACTGTTTAGATGGTAGCTATAGTAGGCATAGTACGAAATGCCTATGCTGGCTAAGATTAATATTATACTTTCGAAATGTTTTCCACTATGCACTTATAGTAATAATATAAAAGGATTTCGTGTATCAAGCATTTTTGACTATCATAAGAAGAAATCTCCTCCAAGTCTGTGTTTGCATTGTGTGTATGGTGGGAGGTCTTATGGTAGTTTCATTTTCCTAAGAGCATTGCGGATTTTAAATTTTAAGTTCTTTTATTTTTTTTAAAGATTAAAAAAAATGTTTTTGTTTGCTCATACCAGTCCCATGACTAACCCGGAGTTTATTGTTTTCCTTCCTAAACTCTGGGTACCCACAATTTTCCACACGGGCAGTCTAGAGTTGGGTTTTTCAGATAGTAGATATAGATATCGATTCAGTAGCTTTCGGCTTTCTCTTTGGTATTCTTTGAAGACCTTGGATATTGATGTATGTGATTAGGACAACTGACCTTGCTAAGCTTGGTGAAACGTATGGTGGTTCGAGCTTGTGGTTTGGAGTTTTATCTTTGGAGAATTGGATTGGAGTTATCTGTTGGCTATTTGTTTCCGCTGCTATATCATATTGTTGTTCCGCTGTAGCATTGTTATCTTGTATCTCTGATATTGATCCATTGTATCATTGTTGTATCGAATGTTGTATATCAATGATATTCATTTCTTTTTCTTCCGCTGTGTTGGTATACATGATGTGTTATAAGCTCCAGCGAACCAGATTCGACGTTTGGATCTGCAACATTTGAGTATGAGTGTTGTATTCGGTGCTGATTTATGAAGGTCGAGTTTTGGTCCGTCGTATATTTTTTATAATAATGGATCATAAATCGAATTTGGAAATATTTCACTAAGTGTTGAGGTAAGATATGATCTGAAAAAATCATGTTGTGGATATAAGAATTTGGAATTATTTTCAAGTATTGAATTACTGGAAGAGATTTGAATATATATCTTTATAAAGATGGGTTTGAAATGAATGTTTTGAAAGATTTATAAACTTGGTCCTAGTGACTTATGTGTGTAATTTGATAGTTAAATAATAGACTATCAAATCTGGCCAAATTCGTTGATCCTTTTGAAGGGACCATGATCAGATTTAATTATCTGAGAACCACTTTCGTCTGATTTATGCGGTACGAATTGTGGTATCGTGAAGATAATATAGACGGTGATTTTGGAGATTCAGTTTGTTCAGACCCAGAACAACTTGTATGGATGAATGCTATCATTACATCGTTGCGTGGAAGGTAGTGTTAGCATTCCAAGTATGAATGTTATTCTAAAGGTAAAACGTAGCCTCAAGCCTCAGAACCGGGAGTGACTAAAACAGAGGAGATGCAGCAAGCTATATGAGTCGCTTCTATTAGGATATGATCGTCACTCATCTAGAGTGGACATTTATCATCATCTATCTATCATGTGTTGCATCTTGGGGCCCATTGGTGGTGATTATATTCGGTACTATCTAGTAAGGGGTAGGCTGGCCTTGTGTTGGTAGGAATCATAGGTTCGATCTTGGTGCATTTTTTAGAGGTGTACTATGGCGGACGGTACCCAAGTAGCCCTGTCATTATATTGAATCCAATATCCACTATGAGCTTGTACGATTTAGATGTGCCCAACTAAGCTGAAACATGAGGTGCAAGCATTTCATCTACTTTATAGTTTGTTTTCTATAGACACGTTATAGGTATAAAATGCTTTGGTTATCGTAAGGTAAAAACCCATTGTATTTATATGCGGTGTGGTCTTACGAGGTACCTTTGTTTTTCATAGGATTTTGATAACCGTAGTAATTCAAATTGAGTGTCTTTTCTCACGCTGGTTTTCCAGACTGACTAGGGTGTTATTTTATTATAATGCTTGGGTCAGACTGAGTATTACAGATTCAGGTTGGGATGCTCTAGGAGATAAGTCAGAGGAGTCTCAAGCGTATTCCACGTACCTGATTATATTCCGTTGTGTATATGTTGTGTGTTCAGCACTTATGAAGACAAGTGAGTATAACTGTCCATATTGATTTGTTGATTGTTGTACCCTAATAATTATATGTATATTAACAATTATGGTTTCTTTGTATAAAGATCCGTTACTATTTATTATATATTTTTCCGTTGCGATTGTGAGATTCTGTATTGTTATTTATGTTTCTTCTTTTATCCTCTTCTTTCTTTTATTTATTTGTCTTTTCGTACAATCTGTGTTGGACAAGTGTGATTTAAAGTCAACTCAAATGGTACGGAAAACTAGGTCGCTACAATTAAGTTGCAACGAACCATCCCAACCTTGTTAGATGTTATTAGAACAATTTACCTTATCACCTCTTAGCCGTATTCATTAAGAATTATTATATTTTAGATGATGTGGGAACAATTAAATTGTAGTACTTCACATTTTCTACAAGAGAGATAACTTCATCCCCAGATATTATTTACCCATACCCATTAAATTGACATTTCACATCCTGTAATACTTCAAAGTTAAATGTTGAATACTAATTGCAACTGAATATTATATATTTTTTATGCATTCATTCGATAATGGACTGCCATTTGATTTTAAAAATTACAAGAGATATGATCAAAGAACAACGTAATGGATGCATGTTTGTCACCTCAATGGGCAATATATCAGTGACTGTAATGAAAAACATACTTTCTAACTCTAATTGATGTCAAAATGACTTTTATTGGTTTTTCATGGTGCAAATAGCATCATTTCTAGAAACATTTTCGGACCCTGTAGGTTGGTAAAGGCAGCATGCCAGGGCTGACTCTGCCTCTAAGTTTCTTAATCAATAACTAATCTTGCTTTACTCACTTTCTTCATCAATGATCTAATCTAGGAGTTGGAAGATAAATGAGTGATTAGAAAGGAGTCAACCGATAAGCTTTGAGCTTCGGCGACTTGGAGGTCAAGATAGTCTAAGTCTGCACCATGACCATAATATATTAACAGTGAAGGGGTAGGCAAAATATAGGTAGAGAAATCTCTTATTGTCATTACACACAACACACATCTCATCTGCTGTTACCCATTAATGGGCAATTTATCTTTGACTCCCTGTGGTTAGTCAAAACTTTGTTGACACATATAGTCATTTTTGAACTATTGATTTTGTCCCGTGCCAGTTTAACCCAACCTTAGTATACTTAATTTTGACTTCCATGTTGTTAGTCTTATCGGCTATTTTCATTTGCAGCTTGAAAGTTTGAGTCCTTGCATATATAACACAGGAGTAAATAAAACTGCAGATAGGGGAAGAAATGCTGAAAAAGGTAAAATTATTCAACACTCTCAAATAAAATGTTTACAACATTATGTTATGAAAGAACATAAACTTCGTCAGATAGTTCCTAAGATGTTATGATTGTAATCAAATGCTCTCCCTAAGCAAACCCAAAAACGTTAGTCTAAATCAAAGTACAGAAAATAATTGCAAAACATTATAGCAAACTAAAAAAATATAGAAAAAAATACATATTTAGACTCTTTCTTGCAGTACCTATATGAGATTTCTTGCAGTATTCAATTACTTCCAGTATAGATTTCTCCGTTTCAAAGCTCCCACTACTGCTCCTATAAATCATAACATCCCACTGGAATGCACGCTTGAAAATGAAGAAGAGGACGACAAAGAACTAGATGATATTTAAGATGAAAATTTATTCATGAAATCGCAATTGATAGCACCTGAAAACGACTTTCTATACTTGCATTCTTCTTCTTTCATCCTCTCCCTTTCAATCACTTTAATGGGAAAATTTTAAATTTTGCATTTAAAGAAAAACATGTGAGCGGCAAATAATATCGCATATTCAATTTTCTAATCAAATTGGAGATGGTACTGAACCTTCAACCAACGAAGAAATTATTCAAGTACTAACAAATATAATCATAACATCAAAAATGATGTTAATCCACTATCAAAGTTGATAGATACAATATTTTCCAACTTATCAAAAAATGCATTCGATAAAGAGTATATGGTTAATAGATCATTAATTACTAAAAACTACCAAATATATATGGCATGTCAAGTTTTTATCGTTAGTGAGATATTTTTTTAAAATTTATCTTTTATGCACAAAAAACTTGACATGCATGATAAATGATATGATTCCACTAATGATTAATAACTTAGAACAAAGTAAATGCAGCACCATTGATTTAAATGGTGAAAGAATGCTAAAATACATTGATAAATAATGATGGAATAATGTAAAATTAAGTCATAAACACTTTCATTGCTTCAGATGTTACCACTTGGATCATTCATAGATATTTGCAGTCATAAAAACTGCCAACGACTCCGATGGGATATTTAAGCGATCATCCCAAATTGGCCATAATAATAATTTATTTGAAGCCACCTTTCAAATTTCAAAATATAAACATGGTTGTATATCAGATTCAACTTTCAAATTTTAAATTTCAAAAAATCATGGGGGAAATCCTGCTCATTGATTTCTCGCTATTAATAGAATTGTGAAATGATGATATATTTAAATACATTTTTGCTCACATCCCATATTAGCTAAAAGAAAATATGCATGTAAAAGTTCATGTATTATTTCCATTTCCAGTAGTGTAAAAAAACCAAAAAAAAAAAAGAATGCTAAAACTATTAATGCTTTCGAATTATTGGCTCTATGAATATTCTTCAATTGTCTCACTCTTCTTGATCGTTGCTTCATCTTCAATTTATGCTGGCAATGGTACTGTTAAATTTAATTTTATAAGTGCAAATATAAATGAATACACATTGTGGTTAAATGCAGGCCCGCTTAGGCTTGCACATATACAAGTATATATTAATTCAATAGAATAGAAGAACGTTTTTTTAATTATAGACCCATATTGACCTAAATTGTTTATGATTTTTTTTAAAATATATACATATAACTAAACAATTTTGTGATACTGTTATTTGCATATCAAAAACGTCATCTAAGTAACAACAGATAACATATGTATATAATAAAAATTTGTAATTGAGAATAAATAATTATATTATGATTAGTAATACATCTTACTTCCAGTGCCTTAAAGTATACGTGAAATAATGATATCTGCCCCTTGAAACTTGTCCTTGAAACATTGACAATCAACTATCGGATAGCAGTTAACTTTATTTGATTTGAGCTCTAGAAAGATGGAGAAGGGACTGAAATTTTCGGCCATCAAAGACTTGAAATGAAGGCTCTAAAGGTTCTCAATCGTATGAGAATTGAGATGCTTATATAATGATGGAAATGAGAGAAGTACGGATCTCATCCCTTACTCATTCTCCTTTAATCTCATCCATCCAAAGTCAAACCTTTCCTGCTCAAATTTTATTCACCTATAGCCTTGCTTGCTATCGAAATTATTAGCCCTATGATGGGTCTTAAACCCATTTAAACCCAAATAAAATATTATGCAATTAAACACAATTTAATCGCTTATCAATATTCGTATGTCGATTGATATATTAACAACTGTTATAAATATATTTAATAATATTTATTCATCAAATTATAATCAAATTTTATAATTAATATTTCATAAATATTAATTAATTTTACTAATTTGTAGCAATTATAAATTAATTTAAATCTTTTGGTTAAATGAGAATTCATCGTTTTGGTTATGTGACTCGTAAGGCGTAAATTTGGACAGCGGTTAATAATAAATTATTCGATTATTTATATTCACATGTCACTTAGTATGTGATGTAATATTTTGGCCAAATTTATCGCTTACTTGGTTTCAGTAAAATCCAATTTTACTTTATTAAGCATTACCTGGTTGTGACTATTATTTACACTAATTCTCTTCGTCAAAATCATATCACTTTGGGCTTATGGAATTTGGCAGTGGTCAAAATTCCAACATCGTCCACATTCAACTTTATAGTCCAAACATAAAGTCCTTGGTTCAATAATAACAATCATTATTAATTGAAATGCTCTAGCCAAAGACTTTGACTTTGAGTTGACTCTAGTTGACATGATACTAATCTCATATAACTGAGGAGACGGATCCTCTCCTGAATAGCGCTTTACTTCCAATACTTCCACTCGGCCCAATTACGCTTACGCGATGGACTCCGTGCCATGATTTGACTATAATCAAAGTGGATCTTTCATATTGAAGATTGGCAGTATTCTCAAGTCGAGAGAACTGTATAAATCAATCTCATCGATATTTTATTTGACCTTGGTTATATTAACCAATGGAAAACTATCAATTGAGTCGTTTCATAGTTATCCAATAATTATCAGTACATAAACCCAGTGTGCCCCAATAGTCATGAGTAATTCATTACTTAACAATTGCAAAGCATTACATACTCTTGTTTCAATGGATATACCGATATCCAGTCTCGGTGCATCTTGATTAGGAACATTTAAAATGGTGCCTTTTTTAATATTGTGATGTAATACTCATGATTGCTACTATTTGTAATTGTTTTTGCAAACACACCATTTATGGATTTTCTATTAGATACACTTTTAATTAACTTAATCAATTAATATAACACATTATATCAAGTATATAACAGAAAGAAAACACCTTTTATTTTGAACAAAATTGATTATTGAGTTAGATATATAACATATTACGTATACGTATACCCTTAACTTTATCAATCAGGACATATACCATGGGTTAGGAGTTATATATGATACAATCGATAAGGTGTTACCCATCCCTTACGAGCCTATGATCTATTGATTCCTCAAAGTTAGAATCTTAAGACAGGAAAGTCCTAACACCTATAAGAGAAGTCAAAAGATTTCTACGTTTCATCTTAGGGGTTTGGAAAGTATTAACATCTAGTGGGAGCCTTATAAGAAAATTGAAATGGTAATATTTAAATTTTTTTAAATTGTATGAGCATATGATATGTTTAAATTAAACTAATCTACTTTGATAAATTTGTGCATTTAATATAATTGATATAAATTTTATTAATTAAAATATTCAAATGAAATGAATTAGTATTGACAAATGAAATATAACATGTACTTATCAACAAATTTTGCATATTGTCAGTTCAAGGCTCATGAAAGAGCCTAATTATACGACTAATAAATATGTTAGTAACTTGGTCACTTATGATTTTATTTACCCAATACTATGCATTGTCTTCTATGAGTTTTGAACTCTACAAACAATACATGGATCTGAATATTTGAACGATATCCAACCACATAAATGTTATATGGAGAACGGTCAAAACTCATAATCTATGAAACTTGATTGAATGGTGCATTCAAAATAAGCGAGTAAACCATAGTGTGAGATCATGTACCAATATGGTTGATTACAATAAATATCTTGTTTTGTTAAATGTAACATTAAATCAAGAGTTATAAGATAGACACAAGAATTCGGCCACTTAATTGTCAATTTGATCAATTTATGTAAAGTATAACTTATTTGATATCCTTAAATATTAAGGATGATCAAATACACTTTTGCAAAAAGTTCGTTATGATGGTGTAGCAAGGGTTTCTATTTGTATGGTTAAACCATTTAAAAAGGAAAGCGAATGTATAAAAATAGATGTAATTTAAGGCACGGTTTAGATAAAGAGAGTAAATGTCATTTTTGCTTATGAAGGGACATAAGAAGCCAGGACTGTAAACTAATAATTAATGCTTAACATGGAATGTGAAATATGATTTTTATTCTGAAATGTATTTTCATATAAAAAATTATTTTCTACGAGATTTACTTCTTTGAGTTTAAAATATTTGTTGAAACTCTCGGTTGTAAATTAGTTGCAATAGATGAAATAAATAAACTATATCAAGTGTATGAATGGTGCATCGTATTTCATATGCTATTATAATAATGGCAAAAATAATGAAAGCGTACCACATATAACACTTTTGGCGATAGCATTAAATTATAAAATTGGTTTCATGAACATGCCAACTATTATTTACAAAATAGCAACCATCTTTTAGTGTTGGCTGAAAAATAGATATAGTTTATTTCAAAATGAATATTTTGAATATTCCTTACAAAATAAAACTACTAGTGGTATTTGCTTTCATAGTAAATGTAATGCATTCGAAAACACAGAAGTATCTGAAATTATTTGCAATTATTTTAGAATTATAGACCGAGCCACGATTTTAAAAAATAATTCATTGATGATATGATTATGAACCATATGGTACTAGTGAATTATATCCCAAACAATAAAGGGCAAATCAGCCATTTAGTGGGAGAGACATAAGAGTTGATGGACTTATCAAACTGATACATACATATATATATGTATGTATGTATGTTTGTATATATGTGTGTGTGTATAAGTATGTATGCAATCATAAGTCCAATAACATTAAATGGTTGTGAGGATTGCCCTACACCTACGGTACCCCATTTACCCGAAAAGAGTACTACGGGGGTACCTGGCAGATCCAGAATGGTAGCCAAGTGTTAAAAGAACGCAGAACCTGTATAACATCTCACAGCGGATAAAATATAACATAACAACATAGATGTAAAATAGGCGAGAAAGTGATACAACCAGATGAATCATAGATAAGAAAAACGAAGTGCATTAGGTTCAAAGACTACACAAAAACTAAAATAAAGAGTTTACACATCCCGTATCACCAAAATAAACTCTAAAACTGTAACTCATAATATAAATATCGATATAGCTCCACAGTACTGCACATCAGAATATAACTGACAGTAAGCTCCAAGCAGGTATATGAAAGCGTAACCTCCTACTCGTACTCCACATAGCTCCATGTGCTATCTAAACCTCTTATCCCTAATCTAATAGTTTAAGAGTACCATAAGTATTTAAAAAAAGCATAAAACATCGAGTTAGACAGTAGTCTGGTGTGAGCGACATACCATCTCGAAAATACTATAAAAATTGTATACAGTAAATAGGGACAGAAGGTATGTAGAACCATACCTGACTTGTCCCTACAACTAAAGAGTTAGCACATAACAATCGATGTATGATAATTTACCATCAAATTCATATAAATGTACTACAATCGAAGTACAATGTCCAGTATCTAGGTATCCAATCAAAAATACCTACATCGGGTGACACCCCAGTGTAACAACAACCATGGCAAACATAGCGTCCACCAAACAGTCCTCACCGCCACTCATGTGCGTTTGGTACATGATAACTCGTATGACATAATAACAAACCAGGGACTCAATCATAATCTCGACTTCATTGGTGCTCGAATCCATGCCACTCCGAAAGGCTAGGAACCGGGCCCTCAATCGCAAAACTTAGGGTAATCTACTTTCGCAAGATCCAGACGCAATCATAATCCAGGCAAGTGTCCCTACAGACCCTTCTTCATAAGCACACTAGAAGTCTCGGAGTTATCAACGATCCATTTGCACGCATCTTCAAAATGGAACTCAATCTTTATTCCATCAGGACTATCTCTATAGTAGGACACAACCGTAAATCTGACTCGCAAGTCCCTATCGTTAGACTTGCCTTTATGGATTGCCACACGACTCCCATTGTTAAGTCGTCATCTTTGCAACGCCTCTAGACATCCATCGCAAGTCGTCATGTCATCGACCTCAAAGCATCATGCCATTGCTTAACTAGTGGCTGCACGAAGTCCAAGGTCTTCTCGAGTCATCCTAGAGTCATCTACCCTTACTCATCATCAACTCATGAAAGACCATAAACTCTGCCAACATGTCCGAAGTTCATAGCCAAACTCCATGCTTTACTCTAGCCGATCCATCCTACGACTGAGCTAGGATAAATGCATCCCAACATATGCCTAGCCAAGCCAACTTCCATGGTTTGACTTCCACCACCAAACCGAGTTTTGTGCTCTGTCATCATTCCGCCTTGCCACCGAACAGACCACCTCGGCCGGCCATTGAACTGCCCTATCACTGAATAGATTCCCCTGCCCGACCATTGAGCACTCACCACCACTGAACTGCCGAACTTGTTCGATCACCGAGCCAACCCTACCACCGAACCGAACTCCATGATTATCCCGCACCATCCACCCCGTCGAACCAAGCCTAGGCCGAACCAACTTACATTGAACTGATTCCCCATAGCTCTACCAAGTCTAAACTTTCTATCGATTTCACCACTATGTCCCTTTCTTCGACCCTTGTGCATCTAATATGCAACGATACATCTCTCGACAATCTCGAGTCGATCCGTCGAAGCTCGGTTTCACGGTCCCTAACTCTAAGTTGCTTCGATGAGCGTTTCAACCATAAAAGTATTCATACAAGCACGCAAGCACAATGCAATTCAACATCAAAACATCAAAACACACATCGAATCAAAATAATTCATCATATAATACACCTATAAGATAACCTATCACATACAAAGGTAATCATATTCCAAGCGAAATGATAAATGCTTCAGATATCCCAAAATTCGTTTTCTTTTAGATTGGACTTAGAAAACAACTTAAAACAATAGTTTGACTTTAAAAATAAGTTTAAAATATATCAAAGCCTATACATACATATATAAGAAAGTGAGAGATGATAAATCACTCACCAAACATCCAGAGATGAAGATTTGCATGGACAACGAGGCAAATCCAAAAATCCCAACTAAGATCCAATTTCCTTCCCAAAGATGTAGATTTGAAACTCCTAAATGAATCCCCTTGCTTATCTATGGTTTGGATGAAAAATGGAAGAAGTTGGGTGAAGAGAGGAATAATGGAGGTTGGGGCTGGATTGAGAAGTGGTAGAAAAATGATTTGTGAGAGGATGACATGCCTATTTATAGGCAAAACTCCAAGCACCCAATCCCTCCTTGAAGGCATGACAAACAAAGCATGCCAAAATCGAGCATGCCGAGCCAAGGCAGCTCCTGTCCAAGCTCCGAACAAACCTAGCAACGAATAGAGCCAAATCTTGAAACAGTTGTATCTCCTAGTTAGAAACTCAGAACCGCTATTATGACCACTCCACGGAAAGGAAAACAATCATATCTTTTCAATGAAGTGGTCTCGGATGCTAATTCGGCTTCTATCAAAAGTTATAGTCGATGCAAGCATTTCAAGGGTAAAATCTTTCAAAAAAATTATAAATATAGGAATTGTCTCTAATGGCATTTTCCAAAGCTATAGAGTCATAAGACCTCAAATGGATTTAAAATAATATTTCAAGATTCTCCAATACGTAAAATATGAGTCGTTACACTCTCTCTCTCTTTGGGATTTTGCCCTCGAAATCCCCAAATCAACCAAGGTAAAATGAAACATAGCTATCCTGCATGCCTATCATCCATGTGCAACCATATCAAACATAAAAAATGCATATAACGGCAACAAATGATATCTACGCCTGCCATAGCATGTTTAATATACCCTATATGATATTGAAAGTGAAAGTAAACACGATAAAAAGTCTCACCAAATAATGAGATCCAAAAAAATGGTCCTCATGCTCTCATCCGTCTCCCAAGTATAATCGCCTTTAATCGTTGTCTTCGCAACACCTCGAGAATAATCCGCAAGTTCTCCTTGTATTCTTCCTCCATTCTCGAGTAAATAAGGACACCGTCTACGAATATAAGTATATTCAGTTGATCATTTAATTGAGGTTTATAAGATTGACAAAGTGTGCCGGTGCATTGGTTAGCTCGAATGGTGTAAACAATCACTCATAGAATCTAGATGGCGTATGAAACACCGTAATTAACACACTCTCCTTTTCCACTCTAAATTGATGAACCCCAGTCGCAAGGTCCAACCGAGAGAACACCCTCGCACCATACAGCTTGTTGAACAAGTCATCAATAAATGGGAGCGGATACTTGTTCTTCTTCATTGACTTATTCAGCTCACGATGATCTACACATAATCTCAAAGAGTCGTCCACCTTAGTGATGAATACTACAAGTGCGCCCCACTCAGATATGCTCCTACGAATGAACCCTCGCTTCAATAGGTAATTCATTTGCACCCCTAACTCTTTCTGCTCTTTAGGTGCCATACGCCTTAAAGGCATAACACTAGTCCGGTGTCCTTTGCCAAATCTATATGGAACTCTATCTCCTTATGTGGTGGTAATCCGATCACCTCCCCAAATATGTCCGGATACTCTCTCGCTATAGGTACAGATGAAAAATCATCGTGTGAGATCTTGAGTGAATATTAAAAGCTAACCATCACCACATCGTCACGCAGGCAGCTTATCTCTAACCTATGCCCATCTTCCATCCCTATTGTCACCAATGGCCTTTCGCAATCCATCACTACTTCGTACCTCTATAGCCAGTCCATCCCCAGTATTATCCTGAACCCTACAAAACTCAAAACAAAGCAATCACAAGCTATCAAACATCCATGACTCGATAAGGCTAAGGCTCAACAAACTACGAAAAGGCTAGTCGATCCTCCAATGGGGTTCGTGACAACCAAAGGTCGATCAATTAACTTGGATTTTAATCCTGAACTATCTACCACTTCACTAGATATGAAGGAATGTGAAGTCTCAGTATCAAGTAAAATACATATAGGAATATCAGAAATAGAAAGCATACTCTGTGTGACAACACCCCTCCCCTTCTCCTTCATTGATGGAGCCCTCGACGAACCTGAAATTGCATTCAAAGCATAAGTAGACACAACTTGCTTATTTCTCAACGGTTCTGGATAAGCCTTCTTGATATGCTCCGGCTTGTTGCAATAGTAGCACTTCTTGCCCTCCGCCTTGTAGTCTCTAGTAAGATGGTCCTTCTCTTCACAGTTATAGCAAATAGGCTCTACTTTCCCTTCTTCTGACCACTCTTCTGAAACTGCTTCTTCTTATTGTTGTCCCTCTTTCTCTTGCCTCCTCCACCAGCTTGCGGCTTTGGCTCATCCTTGGTAGCAATAACCAACTTAGACTTAGGATACAAACTCTCATGTTAAAGAGCCTTCTCCACCAGCATCTCGAAGGTCTCATCGATATGACTCACAAGCTCTCTCTACGATAATCATTAAAGCCCATAATAAACTTATCATTCTTCTTGAGCGGAGTACAATAAATAAACCATACTTCGACATCATGTTGAACTTGGCCACATACTCTGCCACAGACATATCTCCCTATTTTAAGTCAACAAACTTCTGAAAGAGCGTCGACTTCTGAGCGGCCGGTATATGCTTCTCTTCAAATCTCACCTTAAACTATTCCCAGATAATTTGATCTTCAGAAGTAGTAATCTTAATGGCATTCCACCATCCCATAGCTCTTCGCTGAAGCTACCTAGAGGCTAGCTTCCTCTTCACCGCATCCTCTAACTCCATATTCTCAAAGATGCGTTCATATGTGTCCAACCAATCATGCACTTCGACGACTCATTCTATTGCAAGAAATGGCCTGCCATGCAGAGCAGAGAAATGTTTTCTCAGTTTGGCAATGTCAGCCCTCTGTGCTTGCATGGGCGCACTGCCACCTACAGCCGCAGTAGGAGCAACTTGGACATTCTGAACAATGTTGTACACACTTCAACGAACATGTTCTACAAGTTAGGGTTAACAACTTATGGTCCCGCCCTCCCTCCCTCAATTCCAGAGTTGGAATTCCTATCAGCATTCCTCGTTAGTCGGCTTATTCTTATAAGCTGAAATAAGAATGATCGGTCTCTCTACAAGGAATACGGTGTCTATGAATGCAAAACTACTTTATACTGTTTATACTACTATATAATTTTGAAAACCAAAACACAATGAATATGCTCTCTCGTATATCACTCGATCCATTCTAAGGCGATAACTCCTTCCTTATCCCTAATGTATCCAAGTATCAACTTAGGTCGTTCATGCAACCTAAGATCTGATACCAAATGTAGTGACTACCCTACACCTCTAATAACCTATATACCTAAAAAGAGCACTGCGGGGGTACCCGGTCAATGCAGAATGGTAGCCAAGGTTTAAAAGAAATAAAATCCAACAAAGAACCTATAGAACAGCTTATATCGCACAGATAAAATATGATATAACAACATAGATATAACCAGACGAGATAGTGATACAATTAGATGAACCATAGATGAGAATAACAAAGTACATCAGGTTCACAGACTGTTCAAAATTTGAAATAAAGATTTTATACATCCTATATCACCAAAATAAACTCCAAAACTGCCTATAATTAAACAAGTACTAACATTGCTCTACAGCACCCCATAGCTGAATATAACAGACAACAGTAAGCTCCAAGTATAGGTACATGAAAGTGTAGCCTCTTGCTTGTACTCCGTATAGCTCTGCACGTTGTCCAGACCATTATCCCTAATTACTAATTTAAGAGTACCCAAGGTAATAAAAAGTAAAGCATAAAACCTCAAGGCAGACAATAGTCTGGTGTGAGCAACATATCATCTGAAAAATACTATAAAATCGTATATAGTAAATATGGACATAAGGTACGTAAAACCATACCTGACCCATCCTACATTCAAAAAGGAACATAACAATCGATATATGCTAATCTACTATCAAAGTCGTATGAATGTACTATAATCGAAGTACAATGTTTACGTATACAATCAAAAATACCTACATTGGGGGACACCTTAGTGCAACAATAACCATGGCAAATATAACCTCCATTAAAAAGTCCTCACCGCCACTCGTGTGTGTTAGGTACGTGATGACTCATGTGGCACAATCGCAAACCAGGGACTTAATTGTAATCCTGGCTTCATTAGTGCTCAACTTCATGCCATTCCTCCGAAAGGCTGGGACCAGGCCCTCAATCGCAAAATCCAGGGTAATCTACTATCGCAAGATCCGGACGTAGTCGTAATCTAGGTGGGTGTTCCCACATACTCATGTTTAGGAGCACACTAAAAACCTCCAAGTTATTAACAATCCCTTTGCATGCATCTCGAAAATGGAAATCAATCATTATTCCATCACGGCTATCTCCGTAGTAAGACATAATCACAAATCCTACTCTCAAGTCCCTATCATTAGACTTGCCCTTATGGATCATAGCCACGACTCCTAACGTTAAGTCATTACCTTCAGAACACCTCTAGACATCCATCGTAGGTCATAAAGTCATCATACTGAGTCCCAAAGTCACCACATCATCAACCTCGAAGCACCATTCCATCGCTTCGCTGGTTGCTGCACGAAGTTCAAGGTCATCCCGAGTTGTCCCGGAGTTATCTACCCTTACCCATCATCAACTCATCAAAGACCCTAAACATTACCACGATGTTCGAAGTTCATAGCCACAATCCATGCTCCACATCTGCCGATCCATCCTACGACCGAGCTAAGCAAAATGCAACCAACATACACCTAGCCAAGTCAACTTCCACGGTCCAGCTTCAACCACCAAACTGAATTTTACATTCGGTTGCTTCCCGCCTTACCATCGAACAGACAACCTCGACCAGCCACTGAATCACCTTACCACCGAACAGATTCCCCTACCAGGCCACTAAGCACTCACCAACACCTAATTACCAAACTTTTTCCATCACCGAGCTAGTCCTACCACCGAACCGAATTCCATGATCGACCACAGGTCCATCCGCCCTACTAAACCAAGCCTAATTAGAACCAACTTACGCCAAACCAATCCCTTATAGCTCTGCCGAGTTCAAGCTTTTATATCGATTTCACCACTATGCCCTATTCTTTGATCCTTGTGCATCCCATGTGCAACGATGCAACTTTCGACAATCTCAAGTCGATCCGTCGAGTTTCACGGTCTTAACTCTAGCATTTCAACCATACAAACATTCACACAAACACATATTGATAAGAATGCAAATTAACGTCCAAACACATACTACACTATAGAATTTCATCATATAATACACACATTAGATATCCTATCACATATAAAGGCAACTATACTCCAAGCGGTATGATTAAAGTACTTTACATATCCCAAAATTTGTTTTATTTTAGGTTCAACTTAGAAAATAGCTCTAAAACGTTTATTTGACTCTAAAATGAGTTCAAAAATATCAAAACCTATAGATACATGTATAAGAAAGTGAGTTATGATAAATCACTCGCCAAACACCCAAAGATGGATATTGGCATGCAGACTGAGGAAACTCTGAAAATCCCAGTTGAGATCCAATTTCCTTCCCAAAGATGTAGATTTAAAGCTCCTTGACGAATCCCCTTGCTTATCTATGGTTTGGATGAGAAATGGAAGAAGTTCGACGAAGAGAGGAATAATGGAGGTTAGGGTTGGAATGAGAAGTGGTAGAAAAAAATGATTTGTGAGAGAGTGACACTCTTATTTATAGGTAAAACTCCAAGCTTTTCCCCGAAGGTATGCCAAATAGAGCACGCCGAACCAAAATAGCTCCTCTCCAAGCTCCGAACATGCCTAGCACCGACTAGAGACAAATCTTTAGACAGCTATATCTCTTAGCCAGAAACTCCAAACCACAATTATGACCACTCTATGGAAAGGGAGACCGTCGTATCTTTCCAATAGAAGTGGTTTTGGGTGCTAATTCGGCTCATATTAAAAGTTATAGCCAATACTTGCCAGGATAAAATCGTCCGAAAAAACTATAAATATAATATCTCTAATAGGCATTTCCATAGCTATAAAGTCATACGACCTCAAATGGATTTAAAATAATATTTTACGATCAGTCGATACGTAAAATATGGGTCGTTACAGCGGTTCCACATACTTCATTGAATTCACCTATGAATGATCACAAATATGAACATTTGTATTTGATACATATGTAACATGTCTATGATAAGTTCATATAATATAAAACGGAAGTAAATGATATTACGTCCAATAGAAAATAAAATGATTCGATTTGATCGAATATGTGAATATATTAGAAAGAATTTCGAAAGCACCAAAAACTTAATAAAAATTCAGAAGTCACTCCGCTCTAGGGTATATAATTGTTGTGAGCATCTCGCCCACCGCATAGGAATACGAGAAGTCAAATAAAAAATTATTAGAGTCCTGGAATAGACTTAGCGCCGTCGTAAATGTTCGCAAGGTTAAAATATTAGTGCAAGTCCAAATCGCATCTCAATACAAATAACGGTTTGAAAGATATGGTCACTCTAAGATTTTTCTCACACAATCCGACAATACAGCCTTCAAGCCAACCTTCTGCCAAGGCTCGATCCCTCTTATACCAGCAAATGACCTCTCTTGAAAAAGCAGGTCCGCACAGATACAACCAGTAAGGCCGGATCCACACGGGTACGGCCCGACCGAGTCCAACCTAGCAGGGCCAGATCCGACCCAGCAAGGCCAGATGTTCGACCATGCAGGGCCCGATAACCCACACCGGACCCGCATGAGTCTGATCCAGCAAGTCCGGACCCCATAGAGTTCGGCCCAACAGGGCCGGACCCGCTAAGTCCGGATCGGACTCGCTATGCCCGGACCTGATCCGCACAGGTCCGGACCGTAGGGTCGAAAAGGCCGGTCGGGCCCAGAAGGGCCGAACCCGCACAGGTCCAACCCTTGGGATCGGGCCCATGGTCCGGCGCCCTGGTGTTGGACCCACATGGTCTGGCACCCTTGTCAGACAAGATATTTGGTTTGGCATAGCGTCGAACCAAATTATTGGCCCAGCACAGTGCCTGACCAGAGCTGGTCCGGCCTCGGGCTGGACCCAAGTGGTCCGGCCCTCTAGTGCCGGACTCGCCTGGTCCGGCCTGGGGCAAGACCTTCCTGACTCGGACGCACCCGGTCTGGGCCGCACCCACGTGGTCCAGGTCTTCCGGGGCTGGACCCACCAAACCCACTTGGTCTAGCCCTTCTGGGCCTAAACCCAGTAGACATATTCGGTCCAACACTTCTGGGGCTGGATCCACTTGTTTTTTAGCTCTCTGGGATGAACCTGCCTATTCCAGCATTCAAAATTCTAAAGTCTAGATGAGCGACTGAAGGGAGCTACAAGGATAGTATTCAACTAGCATTTTCAAAGCAGTGGAACAATAACAAGGTTGAACCAAAAGCTAGAAGGCATGTACTCAACCGCCTCTCCCCACAACCTTACTCTATAAATACTAGGCATATGGCGTCATAAAGAGGGATGGATGGAAAATAGTGAAGCTCCCATCAACAATGGCAGAAAACTTTGAGAGAGAAAATCCTTTGTCCAAACAACAAGTTTATTCATATTCAAAGCTTGTACTTGTAATCAGATATGATAGAGATAATAAAAGAGGAACGGTGGATGAAGGCACATTCAGGCCGAACCACTATAAATTGTATGACTTTTTATATTTCAATTCTTCACTTATTTTTTATCGAAAACTATTGATTTTTTCTACCACATACATCACAATTCGGATGTGTTCGATGGATGAATTCTCTAGATTTCTAAGAATAATCCTTAGGATTTGAGGACTATTGAACTTTCACAAGCGAAACATCTTTATTTCGAAGGCGTTTAACCTCCGCAGCAATGATACGAATAAGATGTTTCTCATAAGTCAAATTAGGTGAAACTTCAATTTCTTCAATAATACCGGGCTCATGAATAGAATCGGAATCTCTAAGGCATTTCCGTAGTTGAGAGACGTGGAAAACGTCATGAATAGTAGAAAATTGAGCTGGTAATAAAAGGCGATAAGCCACGGAACCATCGCGTTCGGTGATGGAAAATGGACCAATATATCGAGGTGTTAATTTTCCCGATCGACTGAAATGCACAACATCCTTCATAGGCGAAACATAAATGAATACCATATCTTCCATAGAAAATTCTAAATTCCTTCTTCGGTTATCGACATAGGATTTTTGTCTACTTTGAGCTTCTTTCATCCTATGACAAATAGGTCAATTTTTTCTGTGGAATCATGAATAAAATCTGGACCTAAAACCAGCTTCTCACCGGCCTTAAGCTAACAAGAAGGAGATCGGCATGGCCTTCCTTCGAGTGCCTTGAAAGGTGCCATACCAATGCTAGATTGGAAGCTATTATTACAGGAAAACTTAACAAGAGAAATATGATCTTCCCAACTTCCACCCAAAATCAAGAACACAAGCATGAAGAAGATCTTCAAGAGTTTGATTCATACGCTTGGTTTGTCCATGGGATTGAGGATGATAAACAGTGCTAAAATTAAGCTTCGTTCCCAAAGATTTTTGGAGACTCTAACAAAATCCACTAGTAAATAATGGATCACGATCGCTAATAATAGAAGTAGGAACTCCATGCAATTTAACAATCTCTTTAACATAGAGTTTGGCCAAAAGAGGTATGGTCAGATTAGACCGAACGGGAATAAAATGGACGGATTTTGTTAGTCTACCCACAATCATCCATAAACTGTCATGACTCGAATGAGATCAAGGAAGACCGTTAATAAAGTCTATGGAGACTTGATCCCACTTCCAAACGGGAATGTCTGAAGGTTGCAATAACCCACCAGGCTTTTGATGCTTGGCCTTAACGAGTTGGCAAGTCATGCAACGCTTAATAAAGTTAGCAATATCAGATTTCATCCCATCCCAATAATAAAGTCGCTTCATATCCGCATACGGTTTACTACTACCGAGATGAATGGTAAATTTAGAATGATGAGAATCTTCTAAAATGTCTTTACGAAGATTGCTAATATTTGACATGATAAGTCTACTAAATTTTTGAATGCTGCCATGAGCATCGATTTCAAAGTCTTTCAAACCATCAATATTTCCATCCCTACAACTTTGGCAAAGATGAGCCAATTCGGGATCATGCTTTTGAGCATCAAGAATGCGGTCTAAAAGAGAAGGATGAGCCTAAAGGCTGCATAAAACAAGAGATGAACATGAATCGGATTCACGATCTCGAATATCATAAGTGGATAAAGTCTCGAGATCATTCCATTCGGATATCATCATGGAAACAACCGCTTGTTGCTTACGACTAAGGGCATCGATATCACGATTGCCCTTTCCGAGAGTATAGAGAATATCAAGATCATAAGATGCAAGGAATTCGAGCCAACGTTGTTGATGCAAATTAAGTTCCTTTTGAAAAAATAAATACTTTAAAAATTTATGATCGATGTAGAGAACAAATTTCTCTCCCAAAATATAACGACACCAAATTCTAAAAGCGAAAACAATGGCCGCTTGCTCTAGATCACGAGTGGCATGTCTAGTCTCAGCAAGCTTTAATTGTTTAGAAGCAAAAGCGATAACACGTTCCATTTGCATGAGAATGGCTCCTAAACCGACACAACTAGCATCGGTATAAACAATAAAGTTTTGGTTCCTTCGAGAATCACAAGAATAGGAGCATCGAAAAGAGTTCTTTTAATCGATCCACTTTTGCAAAAATCTAAGACTTTCAAAATTATAATTAACTTTATGTAATCATATTTTTAGAAAAATTTACTTATCCCAAGTCAATCTACTGTGTCTAACTGTCTCATCATAGTGTTTAGAAGATTTCTATCAATAACGTTAATTAGACACATCGACTAGAATTCTTAAAGCACTCAATGGGCAATACAACACAAAATCATCTTCTATATGATAAAAATATCTCTTAATTTTTTTTACGAATATTCTTTGTTCGTTTTAAGAACAAAATCCAATTATACTTATAAATATCTTATTAAAAAGATTTGCAAATTTTAAATGGTTGTGTTCATTCATAATCAATGAATACAAGGATGGTCTCATTGAGATATTCGTAGAATACTCGATTCCCAAGATGGATGAAATAATTTGGACAAACCGAATGACTTCATGAGTCACTCATAAGAATCCTAATGATTGCGGAATGTAGAAAGTGAAATGCCACTCTCTACAACTCGTTATTGATGAAAACCGGTGGCAAAATCGAGCTGAAAAGTCCTTAGCACCACTCAATAGATCGCTTAGGTGTTAATCCTAAGACAAGCTCAAAAATACCGAAAAATTCACAAATTACTTGAATGAGTGAAATAACATTTTCCTTATCATGTGGGATTAAAGAAATAAATGGTGCCACCAAATTGGAATCGAAATCGTTAAGAAAAATTAAAAACCCCCTTAACAGATTGAGAATGTCGAAGATGGATAGTCCTCCCGGGACATAGGATATGGGCTTCATAATGATTAAACCAATCTTTTCCCAAAAATCAATTCCGAAGCCTAAGTAACGCATAACATGTAAATTGGCACAGAAAGCATAATCACGTAGAATAGTCTCGACATCTTTACAAAGTAAACTGAGTGCTGCGGATCCACCAAGAAGATTTGCAATTCTCAGTGAAGTCATCAAGCCTATAATATTTAAAGACAAAGCATCAGCAAGTCCTTTTGATATAAAAGAGTGAGATGCACTCGTATCAAAAGGAACTCGAATAGAAGATCATGAAATAAAATAATGCCATCAAGGGCTGAACAAAAATACCTTGACCAAGAGAAGGGTTACTAGGGGCTTGCACAATATTCAGCTTTCCCTCCTTCCTACTTTGAAGTATATGACATGCAGAAATACAATGACCCGAAATTTTGCAATAGCAGAAATAAAGGAGTTTCGGACACTTATTTTCATAACGGTACTTAGAACCACAATTGTAGCATTATTTATGACTACAGGTTGGAGTCTTTGCTATGAAGTTGCATGCTTCCCTTTCTTGTTGGGATTAGGGCTTTTGAACTTAATATGCCTCATCTTATTGTTATTGAGGCTCCTTTTGGAACCTCCAACATCACTATCACTTCCTTTATCAGGCTCTTCTAGTCGAAGAGTGATATCTACAAGTTGATCGAAAGGAACTTCTAGTTTCAGAGGTAAAACTTTTTTGGGGTTCTTACTCAAAGCACATATAAACCTTTAATTCATTTCAAGATTCAAAAGTTGTTGGGCAGATATGTATATGCCATCCAGAGAAGGACTACTGGATTGACCAACGATAGGACTGCCAGATCTAACCATCTCTTCTTCTTAAAGAAAGAAAGAAAGAAAGAAGAGGAAAAAGGTTTTCTTAGAATGAATATCAAACAAACTTGATTGATAAAACAAGGCATCATAAAAGGAAATAGGATAGAACGGGTCCTAAGACTCGAATTAAATCCTAAGGCACGACTCCTAAGAAAGACTTAGGACAATAATCCTTGCTAGATTATTCTACACTGTCTCGAAGTTTGGCTTTGATACCAAGCTGTGATGCCCCACCTCTATACTCACACTAGCCAAGAACACTGTGGAGTAATGCTGTCGACTAGCACGAAGAATAAGGCTGTTGAGGAGCGATCATCTGTGTAATTGCTTTGTGCGAGCACCAATATGTCAGATAGTATTATATGTATTTCGTTTCACGAGGAAATCTGACACATCAATTACAAACTCAAAGCTACTACACAGTGGTTAGGTGATCTTCGGAAACAAATATAGAATAAGCATAACACAAGTCAGTCACAGATATTCATATCACTAAGGCGAAAACAGATATGAATATGACAAATAGAAGTGTACATCAAAGTAGATGTCATATAAGATCCACTACATCACAAAAGAATAGGTACAAGTGCTAGACAAAAGAATATGTATACATCCAGAAGTCTCTATCTCGAATGTATAAAAGCAAAAAACTATTAAGCTAAATTAGTTAGCCAAAAGTCAGAAGATAGTCCCTGTTAAGAAGTCAAGTAGAAACACCTGAAACACCTCGGTCTAACCCGAGTATTATTTAAGAAGAAAATGATAAACATATCAGTCTAGCTATAAATGTTAAATAAAATGAGATAGGATAAAAGATATGACAAAAAAAGTATGATAACAATAATGCCATACTGTGATAAGTATACATTAGATAACAAAAAAAATCATAAAATATCTCGAATATTTTCATATTCCAAAAAGAATGTCATATTCTTTATTTTATTCACCAAACCACAAATATTAATAAAGCTTATGAATACAAACCACAAAAATAGGTGAAACACAAATTCCAGAAATCAATAATTAGAAATCCAGAAATCACAAAGGGGGAGGCCTATCACAAAGAGGAGCATGAAAACTCTCCAACACATGTATCACAAATGCAATGCTATTCCATGGTCGTTAACCATCAAATTTAAGCCGAAGCTCCACAAAAGGTCTGAAGACCATGGGTCGCTACCTCACCAATTTTGAGTCAAAATTCCACAAACGGGGTTTAGTCCCCCACACAAACAAAGAGACATCGCATATCACTAGCCTAAATCACAAAATGATCATCATTGATCGACAAGTGTAAATTACACCAAGCTAGTAGATAAATGAGTTTAGCTTCATGTCCCATAACCACTGGCTTAACTTAAATATTTACGAACAGATTGTAGATTTCCACTCCAAAATTGTGACGAGAATTCAATCGAACAAGTGAAGAATTAACCGACGAAGTAAACGTAAGCGTTTCATACACTTGTTTTGATATGTGTTTAACTAGATTTCTCATACGAGTGAGGTAAAGGTTTATATATACTAATAGATTAGAAAACGATTTTAAAACAAGCTTTGTATTAAAAATAGTGTTGACATCATTTTTGTGAAAGGTTTTTTAGTATTTACTACAGTATAAAAACTTTGTATTTTAAAGCGACAAATCACAAAAATCATTGTAAAAACAATCTATCACCAAAAATCCACATTCGACAACGTGAATTAAAACCGTAAAAATCGATGTTAAATCCATCAAATGGATATTCCCAAAAATCCATAAAAGTCATCAAATTCGACAATAAATGACAACTATCCGGAGCAACAGAAATCGAAAAAAAATGAAAATCCACTTAAAAACAGCCAAAATAGGCAAAATTGAACAGTTCTAGACATCTGGTAGGTTTAGCCAGACGTCTGGCCCTACCTACTGGAAATATATATGTTTTTTCTCCTTTTTTTTAATTTCAGAACCCTTCCAGACGTTTGGATTTTTCAACCAGACGTTTGGATTTTGGCTCTGTCCTTTTTTCTACGTGTGTTATTTTTTTTTTGTCTTTTCAGAGACTCTTTCCAGACGTCAGAATTTTTCAACCAGACGTTTGGTTATTCCTGCTAGGCAAAAATCAGCCTAACCCAAAGAGGGCAAAAACCCAAATCGGAAACGATTGAACGAGATAAATGCTAGGGATTTATGCCAATCGACAACCCAACCATATATGCTCTTCGATACACCACCAAAAACATGTCCAAACACCCAAGATAGGATCTTTAAAGATTTTGACTTCAAAATACCAAAATTGGAAAATTCACCAAATCAATTCAAATCAAAAGCAGTTGAATATAAAATAGATGTTAGGAATTCATACTTAACAGCAATGAAAACTATAGACATAGATGTGAGTTCAAGAACTCACTTTTAAAATCAAAACAACAAGTGAGAAGCTTTAAAACAAAGGAAATATCAACCACTCTTCACTTCAACTCAAGAAGCTCCAATCTAAGCTCATAAACAAATATTTCCTAAATTAGGATTTAGGACTTTCTGAAAATTGAAGAGAGATTGAGATGGAGAAGATGAAGAGGATGCTTACCTAAGCTTCTCTTTGATTTTGGAGCTTGACTCTTGAATTTTCTATTAATCCAGGGTTTAGGAATTTTAAGTTCCTTTTCTTTCCCCCATTTTCCTTTAGCTTAAGAGTGTTAGGAAAAATAGAATGAATGAATGAAAAGGGGGTGGAGTTAGGATATTTTGTTGGGTTAGTGGGATGAAACCCAAAACCAAAGTCCAACAGAAAAGTAGCAAAATTCTATTCAACTCTAAACATATCAATGTTTATATTCAAAAAGGTCGCAAATGCCATTTTGGACTCAATGGAAATGGTCTCGAGCTTTAATTCGACTGTTTGCAAAAAGTAGTATTTTGGACTCTAATCCGACTAATAATGCTATATTTAAATAAAACATTTAAATATACAATCGTAAAATATACGGGTTGATACATGCATCTACTCAGCTGCCTCTCACTACAAGCTCACTCTATAAATGCTAGGCATATAGCATCATAAAGAGGAATGGATGGAAAATAGTGAAGCTTCCATCAACAATGGTAGACAACTTTGAGAGAGAAAATCCTTTGTCCTAATAACAAGTTTATTCATATTCAAAGTTTGTACTTGTAATCAGGTATAAAAGAGACAATAAAAGAGAAACAGTGAATATAAGCACATTCAGACCGAACCACTATAAATTCTGTGTCTTTTTACATTTCAGTCCTTCATTTATTTTTTATTGTAAACTATTAATTTTCTACCACATACATTCACAACTAAAATCATCAAATGGTGCCTGTATACTACAACCAGTATTCATAGCCATGCTACAACGTCTTGGAGGTATTTGCCCATTTTTCATGCAAACAATAATGATGTATCGATAGGGTGTAAACGATCTTTGGTGAACAAAGTTCGATTGAATGATGGATGGAGTTCAGTTAATTTCTTTTTTGCAAGGTCGTGTATTTAAGATAACGTATAAGGTTAAAATTAGTTTCTTCTACAAAGTATTTACAAAATCATATAAGATAAGAGTTTATAAGAAACCTCAACATATTCTTGATTGAAGAGTTGACAGGTTGTGCAAGTCGAAAGACTGTACATAATAATTGTTTGTGAGTGACCTTGTATAAACCACTGTAAAAAAAGTTTGGAAAGATCATCATCTGATTACCAGTTTATGTTTTGAACATAAGTTTAGTAAACTAAAACCAAATCAGTTTTTTATATATGTAAGGCGATTCATAAAATATTTATGAATACCTATTATTTGTTATTTAAAAAAAACCAACTTCATGACGAAAGAATTTCTTTTAAAAATTATTGGTAGTAAAATAGATTTGTATATGATTTAAGAATAAAACCGACTATGAGGGATGAAATGAAATTAACCGAGTATAAATGAACACGACACAATTGAATGTCTAAAAACTACGACATGTTAGTGCATGACACAAATAGTAAAGATACATGTGAGAGCACTAGTCGAAACACTATTTTAATGGCAATGACAATCGATTGTAGGTTCGAGATAAGATATTCCATATTTTCCTTAAAATTTAGGTAATTGTTATTCCATCAATTTTTTTGGTATGATTTTGAATCAGGAATGGAGAGTTACACCTATATCCTTTTTTGGAATATGTGAAGGAGTATTCAACCATATGACCAATGACATATGATTGAATACTAAAATGGAAAGTTACACCTATAACTTTGGATGATGCTCCCGCATCGTTAATCATTTACCATGTAATCTCTTTCGATTGCATTAGATATTATGTATTATCTTTTGCAATGGCCGTGACCCTTTTTTTAACATCGTTTGAATGAATACTCTTTTTAATCTTAGCATTGAAGTTCGATATTTGTTCTTATCATCGATTATTACTGAACATTAGTGATTAACACTATACGTTACCGTTATTATTCATTAACCATCAATTAAAATGAATTATTCTCATTTATTTATTATTAGCTATCGGTAATAATTATCAATTACAAGTACTGTTAATACTTATCAAATACAAATAATAATAAACTATAGTTATAAAATAAACAAAATGAAATTGGATCAATACTCAACCCTAACAATTAGGGCTGTCAATGGATATCCGAAAAATCTGAAATTCATCCATGTCTGCCTCCGAATCCGAGAAGCGGATAAATATCTGATATCCAAAAAAGTGAATGCGGAAGCGGATATGAAGACATCAACATCCAAAAATTATCCGTTTGTTATTTTTTAAGATTATAGTTTATATTATAGCTTAAATCATATGCATTTTAGCATAGTAAAAGATATTTATTAATGGTTTTATTCTGTTAAAAGTTTATATCATACGCATTGAATGCATATTAACTGCTCAAAATTATTATAATAATTATATTTGTTTATTTTTAACAATTTAATAATTAATGAGATTGAAAAAAGTTTATGTTAAACAAAAATTTTCCATTTATATTTCTTGATTTATCGGTTGTTAACCAATAGAATAATTATTGGATATCCGTTTATATTCGCGGATGCAGATATTCGATATTCGATAAAGATTTTGAATACAAATACGAACATGGCACTATCCGCGTCCAAAAATATAAGTTGACCAGACTTCTACTTTCATCAACCTATTTTGGATGAAGATCATACTCGGTACGTGCGAAGCGCACAGACTGGGGCGATGTTGCTGACTGATCAATCCTTACCGCTGTACAACCTTATATCACCAAAATACAACAGCACAAATGTCACTCTTCTGCCGCTGCCCCTCTGCATCTTCTCGACACCTGCGCTTATTCAAAGCGGTAAACCAACCGCTTAATCTCACTGCTTGTTTGCTCTCCTCCTCCTGCTCCTTACCTCTCCGCTTCTTCTCTAATTCCTCTTCTTTTTTATACCGTATCCCTCCACGTGGCTCATTCTCCTCCGTCCGCTGCTGCTCTTCTGCAATGTCAGGATCAGGATCCAGCCATCAATCTTCTCATCATAAGTACACCAACCGCCTCGCTTCCGAACACAGCCCTTATTTACTCCAGCATGCCCATAATCCGGTACCAATCAATTTCCCCTCTTTTTTCGAATTAGTTTCTGTTTCATTATTTTCCGACACTCCAAATATGTAGTGAGATCATAATCAAACCGAAAATTAGTTTATTATTACTAGCGTGCGTTGTGATTTTTATTTCGTCGTCTTTTTGGAAGGTTGACTGGTACCCGTGGGGGGATGAAGCATTTGAAAATGCACGTGAGCGAAATGTTCCCATATTTCTATCAAGTATGTGTTTTTAATCCTTTTGTGTTCTTATAATGTTTCAGTTAAGGGAATTGTTTAAGGGAGAAATGATTTGGTTAATTTTCATATGTCCTGCTGTATGCTTTTATCTTATGTAAAATTTAAAGGGGGAAATCCTTTGTCCAAATTATTTTTCCCTTTAACAATTCCCTTATTTAACTTTCACATGATCTGATTTAAGCTTTTATCTTATGCAAATTTTCTGGTTGTGATAATATCAAGTTGGATACAGCACTTGCCACTGGTAAATTATTCATTTCATTGATTCTTCTTGTAACATTTTTGATTTGAAATGTTTAATTTCGTAGTGCAGGTAACTATTTACTTGCGTAGCCTGTCATTGCTGAGTAATTGAACCAAGAGTTGTTATGCCATTTTGATGATTTAGAGCATGGAATTTTTTGAAATTTTGAACCTTTAATCTTTTATGAACTTATAGATGTCAGATAATAATGGCATCCTTCATTGTTTTTTTTTACACCATATTCATAGCAAAATAACAGTAAAATAACTATCGAACTATTTGGGAAGAGACGTGCTGATTTTGGATCAAAATTTATGCTCTAGGTGTCATGTCATGGAGGTTGAATCCTTTGAAAACGAGGAGGTTGCGAAAATGCTAAATGAGTGGTTTGTCAGTGTCAAGGTATTACTTCATTATGTTTTGAGATATGTGTATGTATTTTCTTTTGTTATGATACGGTACCTATTGTAATTTATCGGCTATTTTCTCTCCTCTCAGACATTAAAGCTAGTAAATTACATAAAATACATTTGATGTTTACATTATCGTTGTTATTTTCAGGTAGATCGTGAGGAGCGACCTGATGTTGACAAGGTATAGTGAGTTGTATTTTGTGCGTGTATGTATATATATAAACCAATAACCTGCTATAGCATCTTTATCGTCTTTTCCTTGCACTTTTCAATTACCGTTTACCAAATACATTTTTTTTCTTCTATTTAGTTCCCTTCTTTTGGGCTATATTGTTTAAAGGACAAATTCGTGTCCATCTTAATCTCTAGACCACCAACTCTAAAATATAGCCACAAGTAGCATCTTTATCGTCTTTTGCTTGCACTTTTCAATTACCTTTACCAAATACATTTTCTATTTTTTCCTATTTAGTTCCCTTTTTTGGGGTACATTGTTTAAAGGACAAACTTGTATCCATCTTAATCTCTAGACCACCAACTCAAAAAAAACAGTCACAAGGACACGGTCCACTTTCTTCTTCTTCTCTCTCTTCCCTCAATTTTCATGATATCTCCCCCAACTCCAAAGCACACCGCCTTTCCCCCACTCCAAATCGCTCAACCTCCATCAACTTCAAATGCCATCTCCTTGCTGTCGTCCTTTGTCAACGTCCATCTTTGTTTCCCATCGTCATCCCTCTTACCGCCGTCCACATCATCACCATTGAGATCAAAACTTAGTTGCTCTCATCTTCCTCAACATAAACCATAGCCAACTCGTTATCTCGCCACATCACCGCACCATCTTGTAATCTCAACCCTCATTGGATTTTGGCCCTACCATCACCAGATTGCACCTATTTTTTTAACTCGTCAAATACAAAATGATACCATGCACTAGCTTTTTAAGAATGAAGAAATATAGCGTTATTGATTTACAATAATAATAAAATGATATGAAATGCTAAATAACAAAATGCAACTTAAAAACAATAGAATAATTTTAGCTGAAAATTATTATATAAGAACTTTGTTAATATAATTATGTTATGCTACCAAATATCATCATAAAAATATATATTCATTGTATAAATTCAAACTAGTATACTAAGTAGCATTTAAACATGAAATGCTACCACAAGTAGAATTAGAAAATAAATGCTATATTTTCCTATCAATAAATACAAGATGCTAGTAGGTAGTAGTATTTAAACACAAAATGCTATTACAAAGTAAAATAAAAAAAACAAATGCTATGCTCTATTTTATAAACTCAGTAAATAAAGAAATGCTACTAAACAACAATAATTAAACGTGAAATGCACGTAGCATAAAAAAATAAATGCTATTTTTTAATTCAATAAATACAAAATGCTGCAAGAAACATATAAACATGAAATGCTACTACACGTTTGAATTATACAAAAAAAATTATTTAAAAATGCTACTAGTTAATGGTTTTATGAATAATATATACATTTAATTCATTTAAAAATACTATCAGAATTTATGATTTATGATATGTTATTACGAAATAACATTGTAATCTAAAATATGCATACTTCACTTAACAATACTACTGTAATTCATAAAATGTTACTACAAAAAATAAAATGTTACTAAATAATAAAAAGCTATTACAAAAATAATATTGTGAGCTAAGATATACCAACTTCACCTAAACGTTATAATATATAGTTCATAAAGATGAATACACACCATATACATTCTATTCATTAAATCAACTCATATTCTATTCAATTACAACAAATCCAAATAGAACATAATATGAAAGCAACATCACAACTCGACACGTATATTATTTTTATATATTAAATATAATTGAATTCATAAAATGACATACACAGTAGCATTACGAATAATAATATACATTGTTTTCCCAATTACACACCACTCTTTCTCATCATTATTTTACATCACACCACTCTCATGACCGCCTCCTTCATCGGATTCATCAGCTCCTCGTCATCATCAAATAAATAATAATAAATACATTGAATGCTACCAGATAGTAGTATTATAGTCTACCATACGCTTGTTCTCCTCCAATTTTATGTTGCTTCTCTACCACCACCTACTCTGATCGAATAAGACTCTAATCAAATAAGATGACGTCATTCTTCCATTGCTGTTGCAACTCCCTTTATCAACGTTTCCTCCATCCTCATCCCACCTCCAACACCGTCAATCACACCACCGTCAATATCTATTGCACCACCATCAAAGAACATCACGTTCCTCCTCCATCTCTCATGATCCATCATGTGAAAATTAAGAAACCTCAATTTAGCATGAGAAAGTGTGTCGTATCCTTTAGATAAACCAATGGACTTCTGTTGTGTTTTTAATTTTTGTTTGTTCTTGACACTTAAAAATAAAGTTGACGTCTTTGTGGCCAAAAAATGTTTACTGTTTGTCACACACAATTTTCCTGTATTATTTTCTACCCATCCATATAAAAATTCCTCTAGTTTCATATGCTCTTTAGGATGCAAGTAAACAACTATGGCTTATAATTGCTTTGTAATCACAAAAGAATATTTTGTTGAAGATGAATTAATTAAAATAATTTCTAAAGCACTTATAAAATTAGTTTTGGGACTCCAAAATCTCTCAAAGAGATGCTTGCATTGGTGATAACGAAGTGTTTTATGTGATGACATCATGGTGATTCATTTATTGCAATGATTTGGGAGACATGAAGTTGTTAGAATCAAATCCCCATAGTATCACCGCATTTTGTGACATCCTACTGATTTTTATTACTATATTTGGTATTACTTTTTTTGAAATCCTGCTTCTCAGCAATGTGATTGCCTTCTTATCCTAGCAGCACTATCGATAACATGGCGTCTTATGCGACGACATAATGAAGTTGTCAGAATCAAAACCTCAAGGTGTCTTAAGCTACCACATTTAGGGTGAAGGTAGATAACACATTTTTTGAGCACTTAGATACTCTCGGTACATTACTTATGAATTAGAAGGCAATAGATGTAAAAAAATACCAATGAGGTACATTATGTAATTTTATTATGTTCATCATATTCGAAGTATAAAGCATTTGTTAACTCCATTATTTAAGGGATAGACTCCATAAGTTTGATGTAAAGGCAATGTTGCATGATGCAGTGTTGAGAGGTATGTTGGCTTGTACAAGAGCATAGGTAGAGGTATGTTGGCTTGTACAAGAGCATGGGTAGAGGTTCAGAGGCTTTGTTTGGTCAAAAATGTGTTGTTAGAAGCAAGTCTAAATCTCAGTGCAGAGGTCATAGAAGGGGTACATGTTATTATTGCCATAAAGATGGGCTTAGTGTCTGGTTTTTAATAGATAGTTCTTAGGAGGAATAGGAATTGTGTGGATGTGTTATTAGGATTACAAGGATGTCAAGCACATTCCATATTTGTGTATGAATTTGCTGTTCAATGAGAGCTTTGAGTAAACTTTGTATGATGATAGTTGTATATGGAAAATGATTGATAGTAACGAAGGGTTTATTGATATTGACGAAGTGCGTTGTGGCATGCAATATTTATTTGCTGCATGGAGATACAGTCAGAGGAAAGTCAATAGTTTGTGATTGTGGTATAGATTATATTCGGTTGTGGCAACTTCGATTGAGCCATATTAATGAGCGGAATCTTAAAATATTACAAAAGTAGAGTTTGATTAATAATGTATGTTAGTTAGAGTGACTTTTTGTAGAGGTTGTGATCTTGAGAAGCAGAGATAAGTTCATTTGATGCAGAATTAACGACATATTGTTTATAGTGTGTCCATTCAGATGTTTGTTGGCTTGCACCAGCGACGTCACTAGGTAGAGCTAGATACTTTATTGTGTTTGTCTATTTCACGAAGGTCAAAAGCGAAACATTTGTTTGGTTTTGTAAATGGAATATTTTGGTAGAAAGACGGTTGGGAAAGCAATTGAAGGTTCTCAAATTCGGTTGTAGCAATGAATTTGCATTACACAAATACATTGAATATTGTGAATCCTAAGGAGTTTTGAAAGAGATTACATCTCACTGTGATTCTCTGGTAATTGGGGGATGGTTTAGGTATTGTTGAATCCTAAGGAGTTTTGAAAGACTGTGATTCTCTGGTAATTAGGGGGATGGTTTAGATATTGTTGAAGAGAGCTAGTAACTTGTGAGGACCGAGGATTGTTGGTTTAGAGATTGGGTTTTCGGCAGAGACTGTATATATGGTGGTTTACCTTATTAACTGTAAGATCCCATAGATATGGAGATCTCAAGAAGATATGGAAAAGAAAATTTGTGAGTTTTTCATTTCTTAGATTGTTTGATTGTTTAACTTATGTTGATAAGAGACATGATAAGTTGAAGCTTGGTGGAAGAAAGCAGGTTTGTTAGGTAGCTGTGAATGAGTGATGGTGTATAGGTTGTGGTGTTTAGTAACCAAGCGGATTGTGATTAGCATACATATGTATATTGATGAGAAGTCTTTGTTAAAGATTGACCTTCTATCAAATGATGGAGGGTTGATGATAGAAAAATTCCGAACACGACAAAATTTGGTGGAAAAATAATTTCATTTGCTATGTCAAAAGTTTGCCTTAAAATCCGTCCGTCGCGTGAAAAACACCTAGGAAGAAAATCACGTGAGACGTCGACCTGGCTGTCGACCTAGGGAGCCTTGTCTCCTTTTGTACTTGCTTGTGTGAGTCTGTTTGTTTTCGGTCGTTTCCGTATTGATTTCTTAGCTTCTATTCCTCGCTTCCATGAAATATTTGTGCTGTTTTAATAGCTCTGATACCAAGCTGTGACGCCCCACTCCGAGGTCCACGTTAATAAAGAGAATTACGGGTAATTCTGTCTGCTAATGCGAAGAATAAATCTGGTTAGGAGCGACCATCTGTAATCTTGTCTTAAAGATCTACTGAATACGTCGATAAATGCTTTTTTTAATTTCTCGTGGATCGACATATCCAATAAATGCTTAATACAAAACTATAGGTGACTAATTGATTTATCTGAACAAAATACAATAACAGAATGCATATCACATCACAGAACAGTAAACATCATATATATATATATATAAATACATATACACTAATATATCTCAGTACAATACAGAATGATACACAAAAGTGGTTCAAAGACTACACTATGTACATCTAATCAAAATACACATCAGAGTCAAGTGGAAAGAAATATAAACTACACAAAAGTGCTAGGCTAATATCCAAGCAGATGCATCAAAGCTAAGTCTCATAACTGATAGCTAACCTGAAACAACCCGGTCTGACCCGAGAGTGAGGGTGAACTCATCAATCTCGGCAATTCTACAAGAACTAGATGATGATCAGATAAATCCATGCGAGAGACGATGCGTCCGCTTGTCCGAAGCCAAGCCTAGACCTCATATACTCAAAATATTCTTTGTTTTCTAAAAAAAATTCAATTTCTCTTAGAAACATATCTTCAATTTTTGATTTAATTTACGATACTAAATTATAATCATCGCCATTGCTATCTTTTCATGTACAGAGTGAGGGATTTGACCGTTGACACCGTTGGTAACAGTTTAATGCAGAGGTTCATAATCAAGATGAAGATTATGCTCAATCAAAGTTGCTTGAAGAACAAATGACACCTAAATGGTTTTTGATGATTCCGTGGAGTTTGGACTTTAATTGAAAGTATGTCCATGTTGATGATTGGCAGCCGATTTCTTTTGCTCTTGTTCAATTCTTACTTGGAGGAGAGAAGACATTCTAAAAAATTAACTTATAATATCGTGGCTACTCATGGTTATTTCAGTCGATTGATGTATGTGCGTTTAATGTCGTAGAACTCAATGGTGAGTTTGATGGTGTAGACTTTAAGTAGTTTTGTAAAATTATTGGAAATGAGACTGAAATAGATAATATCGAGTGTGTCATCGCTTGAAAGTTGTGCACATAGTGATTTCTCCTTTGGTCTCCTGGCATGGTATCTACGAGGTTCATCTTCTACATCATGTATGTTGAAGAATTTCGGTATTCGTTGTATTGCATTGCGTGTATGCATGATCTCTCTTTTATGCTTGGAAGAGAAGGTGAAGAGAAGTTTGAGATTGCTCAAACTTGGTTAGCTCGATCTTTGGCTAATGATGCTTGAGGGCGTAGACCTATCATGTTCTTTTTTGGGGGTGAGTTGAGATTGATGAGATGTAATGTTCGAGTCGAGAGGTAATGTTAAATTTTATAGTTTCAACATGAGGAAATTGCACGTTAAATCGAAAAAAAGGAAACTATTAATCAATTAATTTATTATGGACTATGAGGAAATGAGAAAAGAAAGAAAATTAATAGATTCAATTAATTAGTCATGCATTATTTGAGAATACGTTGTGATCAAGTAATCTTTTCCTTTTTTATTGCAGCTGAAAGCTATTGCGAGTACGTACACAAAAGTCAATAACTTTTGTTCTTCCAAAATTAGAATTTTTTTGTAAATCCAACTAAAAAATAAAGACTCTGTTTCTTCTTAACCAAGTAATACCTATTTAATTTTGTAACCTCTTTGTATCTTCTTAGGTTGAATAATAATAAAAAGTTGTGTTTAATTGCCTTTTTTTCTTTTGATTTTTGAATCTGTTTTTTGTATTTAGTATTCTGCAACTACTGGTTTTCCAATCGGTGATTTTAAAACTTGAGTGTTTATTTATTCCATTTGGATTAGAGATTTAGGTTTTTCAAAATTTCCTAGATATCAAAGCAACGGAATCATTGAATATTGGTAGACTATGGTAAGATCAGTCATGAAGTGAAAATTCAATGAGAAAAAAGATTTTTAGACATGGAGGTTAAATGTGGAGACATGGTTGAAGAAGTAGAATTTTAATGTTGTTTCTGATCTTATAAATGAAAGACCTTTGCCCAATGAAATTGAAATAGATGAAGGAAGTTGCTCATAAAACAATTTAGCTTTGTCTTTCTAATGACTACCTTAGAGAATTTTTCATATTATGGAGGTGAAGAAACTATGTGATACATATGCATATCTTAGGGTAGGTTTTTCAACAACTACATTATTCTTCACAACAACTTTACACCATGAAGTAGAGTACCACGCTTTCTAAGCACATATATAAGCTCAACGTGTTAATTATGAATTCGACAACATATGTGAAAATTACTGATGAGACTTAGGTTGTAGTTTTGTTATGTCCATTACTTTCGAATTATGATGTATATATTAACTCCATGATTCACGGGGAAGATTCCATTAACCTATTTGATGTTAAGGTAGAGTTGCATAATGAGGTGATGATTGGTAGGTTGACTGGTAATGAGAGTATTAATAGTGGTTCATAGGCTTTATCTATATAGAAAGGTGATGTTAGAAGCAAGTCTGTATCTTAGTCTAGAGGTCCAGAAGGAGCGCCGGTTACCATTGCCAAGAGGAGAGCCACTATAAACGCGAGTGCTCTTCTATTCTTAAAAAAAATGAGAAGAAGAAAGCTTCAACATCGACAACGGTTGCGCATAATGGCAATGATAGTTTACATTAGTATTTTCACCAGCGCTAGTTCATTTGATTGTACTATATACATGATTAATTCGAGTGCTTCATTTCGTACGTCGGAGTTGCTTTGTTACATACATAGAGTATGATAGAGGAGTAACTCTTATGAAGAACGACATATCTTATTGCATGGTTGGCATAGAAAGTGTGAAGGTTCAAATATTTGATCATGCTGTCAAGACTATCATATATGTTTGGTATGTCATGGATTTATGCAATGGTTTGTTGTCAATGGAAGTTCCGTGTAGACTTGGTATGAGAGTAATTGTAGATAATAAGTGGTAGTAATAAGAGATTGGAAGTAACGAAGGGCACATTGATGATGATGAATGTTGTGAGGACATGTAATGTTTATTTGCTTCATGGAGAGACAAACAAAAGAGTATATACAAAAACTTCCTATTTAATATAGATTGTACGCGGTTGTAACATCGTCAATTGAGCCATGTTGACGAGTGGAGTCTTGAAGTGTTACAAAAGCAGGATTTGATTTCGATATTTGTAGGGGTTATGATCTTAGGAAGTAGATACAAGTTTCATTTGATGGGAAACACATCGATAAATTATGTGTACTGTGTCCATTCATTAGGTGGAGTCAGATACTTCATCGTATGTGGATATTTTTGCGGAAGGTTTGAGTTTATTTCAACATGTTCATCTTCTACATGTGTGTTGAATTTTGGTATTCGTTGTCTTGCAGTGCGTGTTTGCGTGTTTGCATGATCTCTCATTTATGCTTGGAAGAGAAGGAAAGAGAAGCTTGAGCTCTGCTCAAACTTGATGAACTCCATCTTGGGCTAATGAACCCAACATGCGTTCTTCACTGGTGAGTTGAGAATGGTAAATTGATTGACAATGTGATGTTTGAGTTGAGACGAAGTGTTCAATTTTATGATTCAAATATGAGCAAATTGCTCTTCAAATTGAAGAAGAAAGAAAAATCAATTAATTTGTTATGGAATATGACGAAAGAATGAAATAAAAATAATAACGGATTCAATCAATTTATCAGTCTGTACTATTTGGGCTTACTTCTTGATCAAGTAATCTTTTCCTTTTCAAGTGCGGTTGAAAGCAATTGGAAATGCGTGCAAAATTCAACAACTCTTGTTCTTCTCCACCAAATTAAAATTCATTTTTTAAATCCAAATAGAGAATTGAGATTGTATTTCTTCTTCATCAAATAATCTTTATATAATTTTGTAATCTCTTTTGTGTGTGCTCAAGTTGAATAATAATAAAAAAGTTGAATTCAATTATTTGTGTTTCTTCTTTTGATTTTTGAATCTATTCATTGTTCTACATCTATTGATCTTCCAGCCGTTGATTTTAGATCTTAGGTGTTTATTTATTCTGTATAGATTAGAGATTTAAAATGTCCCAAAATTTCCTAAGAACGGAAATTCTTTTCCACTTTGAATTGTGGGTTTGAATCAGTTCTTCAAACATCTTGAATCATATCTATTTCATCTCCGCGGCTGACAATGATGGATTAATCGAGATGGGTAATTGTCTCATCATGGCATCAACGATACATCGGTTCTTCGAGATGGGCAGGCTGTCTCATTAAGGCATCAACGATGCTCCGGTACTTGGCGATGCACGACTGTTTGAGAGACATTAGAGTCTCAGAACCAATTTCATGGGTACTTTGAAAATTGTTGCCATCAATTAATTTTTAGCAAAAATACCTTTTGTGATTTCAGAGGAGCTATCAGCCTTAACTCGTCCTAAAGAGTTCTGAAAATTATGAAACTAGCAGGTTTTTTAAGAGAGGGCCGTAGAAAAGATAAGGAAACTGAGCGAGGAAGATTTTAAAGTAGGTTGTACGAATAATGATAGACCTGTTTGATAAACAACAACTGGGGCGAGCAAGGAAAAACAAAGATCTATTGTAGGTTCTACGAATAATAAAAGACCTGTTTGGTATATCAGCGCAAAGCAAAGAAACGATGTTGCCTCATTCTTCATGAAGCAATTTTTATCCCTTTAAAAATGTAACTGTGGTGCTGGGACACTCCACACACACACACACTTGCGGCTATCAAGACCCCCAAAAAAAAAAAAGAAGGAAAAAGTTTACACAGCTTATCATGCCAGTCGGACCTCACTGTGTTTACATTAGAGATTATTATTGTTTTTGGTGCGTGTGTGTTTTTTTGTTTTTTTTTTTTGGGGGGGGGGGGGGGGTTGGGGGATGGTGTGTGGATCTAACAACTGAAATTAATTATTAGTTGTTTTAAATATTATGGATTTTTTTTACTTTGTTTTATTTCATATCCAGGTGTATATGACATATGTACAAGCATTGTATGGTAGTGGGGGTTGGCCACTAAGTGTGTTTCTTTCTCCAACTCTCAAGCCATTGATGGGCGGAACATATTTCCCACCTGATGACAAATATGGACGCTTGGGATTTAAAACAATTCTCAGGTGCAAAATTATGGTAGTGGTTTCGCTGGAGTTTCAGCTTTTTTTAGACGTTTGGTATAACATTAGTAGGTAAATTACAGGAAGGTTAAAGAAGCTTGGGAAACAAATCAAGAGACGCTTGAAAAAGGTGGGGACCTTGCAATACAACAGATGTCAGAAGCTCTAGCATCGAGTACAAATTCACGGGAATTGTCAGCAGAGGCCTCCCAAAGAACATTAGAAATTTGCGCTAAACAGGAAAGTCTTAGCTATTTTGTGGTTTACTTTTTTCGACTATTACATTGTATTTGCTATTTGGACATCAGAAACTGCAACTTACCCTAATATATGTACATGTAGCCTGCCAATAATCCTTTGGATGGATGGGCTCGGTGGTGAAGCCAACTTATCCTATCCATGTAAATCAGATATTGCAAGCATCACACTGTAAATAATTTATTGACTCCAAAATAAGGACTTCAAATCGTCTACTGAAAAATATTTTAATAGCTAGAAAATTGAAGAGAATCATGTAAATTGGATGCATATCTTGAAATTTGTAGCATATAAATTTTGACAATGTATAGGACATCATATTAAGGGGATACGACAACGATAGAAATTAGATATGCCAAGGTAAAACAATTAGACAACGTTAGGGAAATTTTTAGAGCATGTTTTGTTGGACAAAAAACCCCATCCTGATATGGTAACTGCCTTGCCTGAAGCATACTCGGCACCACCTCTCTGTCTGGGTGTGATTATTATGAGTTGAAGTAGAGTTTCAATATATTTGATATACCAACAATGAGTTATTGACAAATAATATGTTAAAAAAAGTTTCATCTTTGCTGAATTCTTTAGGATGGGGAAATAAATAAATATTTATGTATATTTTTATTTCTGGTGTGAATAGTTTAACCGATGGAGAAAGCATGTATAGTTATTTGTTAGCTTTTGTTGCACTACTGTTTAATGTTGGCCTAAGCAGCAAACTGTTATATGGATAAATCCTATTATTGGCATGTTTCCATGAAACTGTCTGTTTGAGTGAAGTCAAACTTGATCAGCACTAAAATTTGTACCTATGTACATGCGCATCCTCACAAGCACACACACTCGCCGCACGTATACATATGTACATAAACAGACATGCTCGTGTGTAAGTGTACCCTGCACATATACACACAAATATATTTCTGATTGTCTACTGCACAATTAAGTTCTTTCACACTGTATATCCATGTGATCTCTTCAGCTATCAAGTAGTTACGACACAATGTATGGTGGATTTAGTACTGCTCCAAAATTTCCTAGGCCTGTTGAGATCAGTCTTATGCTCTATCAATCGAAGAAGCTCACTGAGAAAGGAGAAGACAATGAAGCCATTAAATATTTGAAGATGGTTTGTCATACTTTGCAAGGTATGTCAAGAGGTGGAATTCACGATCATGTTGGTGGTGGATTTCATAGATACAGCGTTGATGAATGCTGGCACGGTGAGTGCAGACTTATTTTTAACTTTAACCAAGTCTTGTGAACATAGATAAAAAATGTCAGCTTAATGGAGATTTTGCATAATACAGTTGCCTATTAAAATTTTAAAATGCAATTGATTGGTATATACGAATGCACCTATAGTTATTTATTTACTTTTTACAGTGCTTTGATTTTTAGAAGTCACTTCTTATAATTGCACTTGATTGATACATACAGTATATAACAAATGCAACTATAGTCCCTTCTCAGAAAGCCTCAACAAAATGATCCTAGCATTTTTCATGGTCTAAGCTATCATAAGTTTCTAAAATTTGTAGTTAGCTGTCGTAGTAAATGTTATCAGCTTGCATAATTTCATATACGTTACCAATCTACACCGTCCCTTAATTGAGGTGCATATATTCCATGTCTTTGATTTCCAGTATGTGGTGATGCATGAAGAAAGTTCAAAGATTTATTTGATGCTACTTAAAATGCTAAATTCAAGGTGATTGTGTAAAAGTCTAAAAGATATGTAGTGAATATTTACAAATGTTAAAAACATCTAAGATGGCTGATAGTGTTACGAATTGATCTTCTCTGCAAACTTGGAGCTGAAAATCCATTTGGGACATCGATCAATTTTGTAATTTTCACCAAAAATTGTTTAACCACTGTTTACTTGTCAATGACTCATCCCTTCTGTTGTAATCACACAATTTTGTAGCTTCAAATTGCTTGGTAAACCAATGATACCGTATATCTTAGTTATCCACCCTACAAATTCATGGTATTGGACATTTGTTGGATGACCAAGTGTTGGTGAATATCTCCCAATTAGTTGATAAAGTACTTTCTATTTTTATTTTTAACTGAAGAAAGCAATACATCTGTAGCATCATACACTTGAGTGATTGTGTCTCTACAGTTGTTTGCCGTGTTATTGGAATGGGGTTAGAAATACAATGGAATTAAGGTGGGCTGATGAATCTGATAAATTTTATTGCTGTAGTTCCACATTTTGAGAAGATGTTGTATGATCAAGGGCAGCTTGTCAATGTTTATATTGATACCTTCTCAATCACAAAAGACACATTGTATTCCTCTGTTGCCCGTGATATTCTCAATTATTTACGAAGAGGGATGATTGGGCCAGAAGGTGAAATTTATTCTGCGGAAGATGCTGACAGTGCAGAATATGATGGTGCTACAAGGAAAAAAGAAGGAGCCTTTTATGTCTGGACAAGCAAAGAGGTCTGTTTTTCAATCTTTTTTAAAATAAAATGCTGAACGTTGTAATTTTGGTTCTGCTGCTAGAGCCCGTTTGGTTCGTAAACGAATTTTGTGTTTTCCGTTTTCAACAATGTATTTAAAATGCACGGAAGATGGGAAGGGGTGGAAAACGATCAATTAAGAAAATGGTTTTAGCATATAAAATGGTAAACAACTTTTTCTTCTTTCCCTCTTTTTTGATAATACAGGAAAATATCTTCTTCCCTCCTGCTCTCTTTGTGGTAATGATTAAGATTTCCGCTTCTTTCTTCCTTTTTCACGCCTTTGAAGTACATATCAAAAATGCAAAACTCAAAACGCGTGTTTTGAAGCCAAACAGATCCAATATATGCAAATTATACTGTGAAAAAGAAACCTTTATGTTTTCATTTTCGTCTTAAATCTGATGGAGATCCACCAGCTGAAATCCATAACTTTGAATGCTACCTTAACTTTTGGTCAACGGATTTCATTTTTATATGTTTATTTTCTACTTTTATCATATTAAATACAACAGATTTAAATGTGCAAGCATTTTCATTGATGGTAAGCGAGGCGACGATTTTTGCATGTGATAACTGGATTTGAAAGTTAATCTGACTTTTTTTAAACATACACTCACGTGTAGTGTGATTGTTATAGACTATATGCTATGTAGAAATTTTTTTTTTTTTTTTTTTTTTTTGGAACTGTGAGTTCAAGTGTAGATTGGTTTAATATAAGCTGAAAATTGGTAAAAACAAGGTAATAACGTGCAGTTAATTTCCATGTGTTTTATTGAAACATTAGAAACACAGAAAGGCACTCTGCATTATACTTATATATATATAAGTTGAGCTTAACATCAAATTCTAGAACACCAAAGTCTATTGATATCTGGAAATAGCATTTATGACTATATTTACCTTGTCGTTTCAAATATATTAAAGCTTATGGCTTTGCGAATTTGTTTGTTGTTCCAGTTGATCGGAATCCATGTTTGCATATTTATTGAAGTTTAATTTCAATATATGAAAATTCTGTTATATTGCTTAGATAGATGACGTGGTTGGGGATTACACAAGTATATTCAAGGATCATTATTATGTTAAAGCTTCTGGAAATTGTGACCTCTCCAGTCTTAGTGATCCTCATAATGAGTTTAAAGAGAAGAATGTGCTCTTTGAAAAGAAAGATATTCGTACTAGGGCATCAAAACTTGGAATGCCAATAGATGAATATTCACAGATTCTTGGAATGTCCCGAGAAAAGCTCTTTAACATTCGATCAAATCGACCAAAACCACACTTGGATGACAAGGTATCTGCGATGACTTTCACAAGGGGTAAAACTTGGTAGAACTCAGAATATGTTTTCAAAAATCCTTCAAAACTCATTATTAAGTCATTCCAACCAGTTTTGGTGACGTCAAGGGAGATTTCTTTTGTTATCAGTCCCTTAGAAGTTATATCATGTTAACAAATGTGAAAATTACATGTTCTAATGGTATGAAACCCTTACTGCTTGAAGTATGTTTTTTTATTTTATTTTATTTTTAAAAAACAGAACAAGGTTTCATGATTAAGGAAAAAGGGGTTCTCTGTATATAAGTTTAGTAACTAATATTTTAAATTACCATTAGATATGGCTGATGTTTCTGTGGTACTATGACAGGATAACTTGTTCTGTATTAAAAAGGGTTCTACTTCGTAGGTAATTGTTTCATGGAATGGACTTGCAATATCTTCCCTAGCAAGAGCGTCCCAAGTTCTGAAGGCGGAGCCTAAGGAAACCAAATACTACTTCCCTGTTGTTGGATGTAATGTATGGTATCTTTTATTTTACTGATCTGAAGGTTTGGCTAATTTCATATTTATAGTCGTAGTTTATTCCCAACTACCCAAGTAGTTGTTTTATTATGATATGTGGGTTTTGAGCGTAGCCCGCGGTATAAAGTATGAATAGTAGTTACAAGTCAGTAAAGTCACAGCTTGTCCCCAACTACCATTCTCCTTATAATTTTGTACTTTCGAAGTGAGTTCTCTAGTATATTGACCATGTTCTACATTGATAACCATGCTACTTTAATGCAACAAGTTGTAAGCTAGACCGTCAATTAACTTTAACATTAATGTATGAGTAGATGATTAATTGGTCAGCTAATGGGGTTTGCCGCTGCTTTATGCATTTTGCTTTGTTTATTTGAAATCTCACAGCTATTTGTACTTGAAAATAATTGCTTTTTTTAGTGATGTAAATGTTTACTTGCTTTGAGAAGTTTGGTCAATTAAGCTCCAGTGACACTGTGAACTCCAATTGACTCACTTAGATCACGACTATGAGCATTTAATTAGTAGCAGTTATGCTAATGATAGTGGTTGTTATTTTTATAGTAGGAGAATATTGAGTAACATTTGGACAACTACTGTATGCAGCCACAGGAATACTTGGAGGTTGCAGAATCTGCGACAAAATTTATAAGGGACAAACTCTACGATGTGCAAACAAGAAGACTCCGTCATAGTTTTAGAAATGGTCCATCCAAAGCACCTGGCTTCTTGGACGATTATGCATTCTTGATTTGTGGATTGCTCGATCTATTTGAGTATGGAGGTAAAACTGAATGGCTTATTTGGGCTATTGAACTTCAAGCCACTCAGGTTTGTTGCTCTAACTTTATATTTTCCATTGGAAAATTTGTCACCTAGGTGTATATGTTCTGGCTTATTTTGGTACACGACAAATCTTATATGGTCATAGTTTCCATGTTGATCCCTAACATAGTAGACACTATATATTGTTATAGCATCACTTACACTAAAGAGAGGACCACCCATTTTAATGTTATGCTTTGCTAAACTTTACCCTTTACAACTAGCAAAACACCCAACACAATGTCCTTCGGTGATTAAATGTAATAGTTACCCGATTCTAGGAAAGCCGGGCTTTGATTCTCAGCTACACAAATAATTGTTGCCTACAATTATAACCATATATTTTCAGTAATGGGAGCATAAAAGTTTATCCGGTTTGTAGAAAGATTGATAAAGCAAGGATCCTTGGTTTCCAGTTTTGAACCCATTGGGTATATGTGCATCTTACTAAGGTGCACATATTTTGAGTTGGGGGTCTGTGTAGCCCTCTTATGCTAATTCTCTTTGTATAAAATAGCTATATTCCAGGAGTTAATAAAATGGTGAAATCCATCATTCTAAAAGGTGATGGTGGCTTGATGATATGTATCCAAGAAAATGAGAATTTAATATAACTATATATTCTTAAAGCTGCGGCTAACAATATATTACATAACTATTCAGGATGAGTTATTTTTAGATAGAGAAGGTGGAGGCTACTTCAATACTCCTGGAGAAGACCCATCTGTACTATTACGCATGAAAGAAGATCATGATGGTGCAGAGCCATCTGGAAATTCAGTTTCTGCAATCAATCTTATTCGCTTATCATCCATAATTGCAGGAGAGAAATCTGTATATTACAGAAATACTGCAGCACATCTTTTGGTAAGCTACCAGTTTTTCTGTTTGGTTAAAAATATTGGATGTTTTTAGCTGTACCTAAAAGAGAATTTTTGTAAAATAACCTCTTTAGGTTCCAAAATACAGTCTTCTCTTCTCAAAAACATGTTTTAAAAAACATTCAGGCAGACTGCAAATATAAAACAGAAACCTGCTTCGATGTGCAGATTTGATTTTCGAAAAAAAATGACAAAAAAAGAAGAATTTGTCAAAAAATATTTTAGGGTTATAATTTATGACGAGAGTTTTTCATGTTTGAAAATAAGGGACATGATAAATTTTCAATAACTAAAATCCATCACAAATAAAATTAATCATCTATATTCATTATTTGATGTGGGTGATGCTTGTACTTTTAATTATTATATAAAATTAATAAGCTGATAAAATCAATTTTAATATCACTATGTGCAAATATTTATTATTTAAACCCATCGAATTTCACTCAAAATTTTATAAGGGGACAAACACGTATCGGAACCAATTATTTTGGATTAGTTGCTTAGGTAATTACTAATTGAAGGTGAAACAACTTTGATCCTATAAATTTGGTGAAGCTGAGGAGGCTGCTGTCTCCAGATTTCAGCTTAATGCATTTTCTAGAAATATACCTAATGTTATCAATTCTGATTATGGTATGCAGGCAGTATTTGAAAAAAGATTGAAAAGTCATAGCATCGCTGTTCCCCTAATGTGTTGTGCAGTCGATATGCTCTCGGTTCCATCGAGGAAACAGGTAGTTCTGGTTGGAAATAAAAGTAATGCAGATTTCAACAACATGGTAGCTGCGGTATGCGCATGTTATGATCCTAACAAAATGGTAAGTTCTCAACTTCAAGATTTATGATCCTAACAAAATGGTAAGTTCTCAACTTCAAGATTTATGATCCTATTTTCTTTTTTAACAATCATTACATGCTAGTTGAAATAAATCTCGGTTGGTTAACAAAATTGCTGTTCCCCGAACTTCGAAGCTGAATGTTCCGATAACTTAACCAGTAATATATTTGATGCATGTATGTAGGTTATACAAATAGATCCGAACAACAAAGAAGATATGGAGTTTTGGGAGAACAATAATCCAAATATAGCTCAAATGGCAAAAGGGAGTCCTGCAAATAAAGCGGTGGTTGCTCATGTATGTCAAGATTTTGTTTGTCGAGCACCTGTATCTGATATCGACTCTCTTCTTGTATTGCTCAACAAAGAAACAATGTCCGCATCATCTTCGTGTTAGATTCTACCTTTTGCTTTCACATGTTTGTAACCATGTTTCGGAAAACTTGCTCATAATGTATAACGGCGACCTACGGTATTTGGAATGTCTGGATTTGCTTTTTCCTATGTTGAGATGACATATTTCTGGATTTTTTTTTGTTTTCTCCTTTTACTTCGCATGTTATGGTGTTACTGGCTTCTTTATGATAATTTGTAAAGTTTGTGTTCCAATGTTGGTAGGCTTAGACTCCGTATGGTTTGTTATTTTTAGTTTTGTGTTTGAAAAAGGGACACACAACGCATGTAGCTTAGAAAAATAACCAATTTGAAAAATAACGTTAAGATGTAAACTAGAAAACAAATTTACTTTGTTTTTCGTATTTTTGAAAATAACAATGAAATGAAAAACAATTCATTCTTTCAATTACCTCCACCGTTACTTCATCCTTTCAGTCGTCCCTAGTTCTTTTGTCATAATGCTTTAAAATTTAAAATTTTATTTTCAAAAACGAATTCTTCACAAAGGTAAAATATTCTGATTTCTTTGTAAATGCTGAAAACCATTATCGCTATTTACGAAGTAGGATTCGACTTATTTTTAATGTTATATGTTCTAATTTCATTGTGTTTGAAGCTAAAATCAAGGTAGAGTTATTTGATTTCTGTTGATTGTTGATGATTATATGCTAACCGTGGTGCTTGATTGTAATATTCTAACCAAGTTTATACTCAAATTTCTTAGTTCAAATCTTACTTCAGTTACGTGCAATTGAAATTTATTAAATTATGATTTTAACCAAGTCCTGTCAAAAGGATGTCTTCGGATGTGGATAATTCCATATCCGTATCTGCATCCGCATTTGAAATTATTTTTTGGATATCAGATACTCGCATTTATGAATGCAGACGAATGTCGAATAATCATCCTATCCGTTAATGATCGATAAACTAAAAAACATAATTAAAAAAATTTAGTTTAACATAATTTTTTTCCGATCCCATTGATCGTTAAAACGTCAAAACTAAACAAATATGATTATAATAAAAGCAGTTAGTGTGCATTAAATGGATATAATATAAACTTCGAACTTATTAAAACAATAAATATATTTCATTGTACTAAAATATGCATAATTCAAACTATAATCTTGAAAAAATCGAATGGATAAATTTGGAATGCAGATGTCTTAATATCTACATCCACATCCGTTTATGCAGATATCAGATATTTGCTTTTCGGACATAGATGTTGATGAATTTGAGTTTTGAAGTATCCATTTAAAGCCCTAATTTAACCCCCTTTAAATTCTCTATATTTTCCTCTGTGATAACTATGATCACGCGATTACTTTGGTTTTACCCATGCTTAGACCTGTCAAAATTTGAGCCAACCTGTAACAACCTTAGATTTTTATGTATATTTTAATTTCGACTTTATTTATTTTGAAATTATTTTAAACTTGTTTCATTTCAAACATTTCATTTTAAATATAAACTTTGATTATTATGTGAATTATAATTTCAAACTGGTATAAATTGAGCATTTTCCTGAAATATTGATTTTGGTCAATTTGGGTCAAACTTTGATTTTTAAATTTTAATATTTAAATTGTTAAATTTTATTTTTTTATTATGAAAATAGATTTAACAACTTGAATACTACTTTTCGTTTCGTTGGAAACAGAGATAAACTGTGAAAGTTATGTATATTTCAATATTGAGTGTAATTTGATTTATTTAGAAATTTTGTTTATTTTAAATTATATAAATTATATTTTTATTGTCATATTTTATTTTAGTATGTGTTAATATTTTATTTTGTGTGTATTTTTGCCTTTGAATATTTTTAAAGTGATATTATAATTTTTCTAAAGTTTATTTGAATTCATTTCAATTTATAAAGCCTAGTTATATATATATATTGCTATTTTCTTTATTTAATCGATTTTATTTAAAATTTATTTATTTATTTTGTTTATTTATTTGTTTTATTTCTGAGATTATTTATCTATACTATCAACGTTTTTATGTATTTAAAAATTAAAAGAAAATGGTTGGAAATTTGAAAGGTTTTAAACTCTTTATCTTCCTAAGCCTCTTTACCTTCCACCTTTTCATTTCTTAACCTACATCATTTATGTTTGGCCGTATGTTTCTTTTTCTTTTCAGCCACTTTCTCATTTTCACGTGAATCTCAAATATATTTCTCATCTGAAAAAATATACGGCCATTGCTTGAAAGAATTGAGGTAAAATTCTCCTTCTTTTTCTTGTTTTTTTTTTCTATTTTCTACATGATTTTGCACTTTGTTTCTCAACTTTGTAGATCGGCTCCTCCCTCCTCCAGCCCTTGGCCGACCTCCACCACTCTATGACCTGATCAACAACCTCCTTAGATCACCACCATGACCAGGCCGAGCCCACCAAAGTAAGAGACACCACCAAAATCCACATAAACCATCAGTACATATATAAACCGAGCCAAACTTGGTACCACCACCTTTTGCCGCCACTTCCTCCACTACCACCACCTCAGACCTGACCACCACCCTCTTCCACATCATCCACCACCACCTGGACATCTGGACCTGACCATATAACCTATGGCCGAACCAAGTTATAGCATAGAAATGTTGGTATTTTCCTTGTTATGTAAATTGTTGCACACATATACTTCATCACCATTCAAACCAAGTAGGCCGACCCTGTTTGAACCAAACCCAGCCCTTAGTGCATGCCATGGCCGTGCTAAATCCATCCCTTGCTGATCATGTGAAGTTGAGAACAAGTGCAATGCATTTGATTTGGTTTTGGGCATTGATTTCTAGCATTATTTAGTGTTTATTTGGTTTTGAAATATATATATATATATATATATATATATATATATTGTATTGTTTTGTTTAAATGTTATCAAGGCAATTAGCTTTGGCTCTCCACTCTCAAATCGTTTTCGTGTTATCGTTCCTTTGTAGTTTCAGTGTGTGTGCTTTAGTGGCTATCTTCAGCTTTTGAAAAGTGAGTAAATCTCACCAGACTAATATGCACTTATATAACTGATAAACCGACATCATTTGAATCTGTAAATGTGTATCATCATGCTATATCTGCTTATATTATACTCATATGATGTTTACACCTATTATTACACCTGTTATATCACATGTTACTGTTATATCATGTTATTCTGTTATTTATATTAGTTATCACCATTGCCAGTTCCCTGTAGATTAGAATCACTATGGGTTGAAATGATACATACGCGAACGGACTTTAGAATAAGGAAAAATCGTTATGGGCAGAAATGATAGGCCGGAACGATTTTTATTTATTTCATTCTTACGTGGGATTGCGGGTTTGAATGATCAAACCCGGATTTCATTGTAAATTACGGATTGAAATGATATATTATCCGTATCACTTTACCTAGGCTAGAAAATGATATACAGCCCTGTGGTTAATATATATCTTTCTAAATTTTTTAGAGTAATTTAGAAATGTAAATATTATAATATTTTGATTTAAACTTAATAAAAAAATTTATATTTTAAGGTATTATTGATTTTCTAAAAATTTATAAGTGGAATAAATTAATAGTAAGGTTAGAAATTTGAAATATAAGTTATTCTGGAAATTATGATTTGGTTATAAATGGAATTTAAATTAAGTAGGAAATATGATAAAATTTGAATTAAAATGAATTTAAAAATGATTTTATAAAGTGTTAATGATTTTTGAATAAGTTAAAAGGTTAAATAAATGAATATTTAAGTTGAATATTTGAAATATAACTTTGATTGAAAATTTGTGAATTTTGTTTAAAAATGAATTTTAAGTTAAGCAAATAAAATGAAATATAAGTTATATTTGGAAATTTAAAATTAAGTGTTAAGTAAAAAAAAAAAATTAATTATAAAGAATTAAAATTGAATATTGAATTATATAAGTAAATTATTATTAAATTGATTTTTGAATGAAAATTTAACATTATAAAATCATGAATATAAGGGTATTTTAAATGATTGTTTTAAAGGTGAAAATATATGATTTTATAAGTTTAAAATGACTTAAATAAAAAAATTTAATTGTTTGTGAAATTATATTGAATATTTGGAATTTAACTAACAACATTTTTGAAATGTTCTTATTTCTAATGTAAAGGATATTACAGCATTTGTAAATGCTGTAGTTGATAGAAATGAACTAAATGGCTAAAGTGAATTAAGGGCTATTATAGCACTTTGTAAGTGCTGTAGTTGCTGAAATTAATTAAAGTTTCATTTGAACTAAAGTAACCCTATTACAACATTTTTAAATGTTGTCTTCTGTTAAATTGAATTGTTTTAAAAATAACTTTCCGTAGCATTTTCTAAATGTTGCGAAAGTTGAATTTTCATTGCTTTAATAAATTTAAGTGCATAAATGAACTTTGAAACATTTAAATTTTGAAAATTTAATAATTTAATTATTAAGTATAATAACTTCAATTTAATGGTATAAATGAAGTAACCTGTTTTGGAAATATAAACTATTGTGAAATGTGTGTTGAAATGGTATTTTAAATAAAATGAATGTGTTTTTGAAAGGATATGATATTTGGATATTTTGAATGGATTTTTGAATGATATTGAATTTTTAAATGATATTTGATTTCGAAGTATAAATTACTATTTTGAAATTTTAACCATGGGATGTATTTAATTTATGGTTTAACTGATCCTTAGATGATGGACGATCCCAAGCATCCTTTAAGTTATAGTGCATTACTACTACAATTCACTTGAGTTGGTTTACATTATATAAGTATATATGTCCCGACTCGAGTGTTTTGTATTTTACTTTACGCTCGGGTCAGTCTGAGTATTTACAGCTTAGCTTTGGATTTCTTTTCCAGAGCTAGGAATTGTTGGAGATTCTGCTTGTCTAGTTATCTATTCCTTTCAGTTCAGTTGTTCTATTTCAGTTCTGGTATTCACAAACTTCTATTTATTTGATATTTCTATTGTACATGTTTTTCAAACAGATATTATGTATTATGTTTTGAGAGTTGTTATAGTAGCTTCATGAACTACTATGGTTTTTATATTCCGTTGCGAGTTATTCTGATATGTTCTATGTCTGTGATTCTGTGTATTTGATTTCATTTGCTCCAAATTTATTTGCAATGCGGTATTTTGAGCAATTCAAGTCCGACATGTGCGGATGCGAATGGATGAAAATATCGGGTTGTTACAGTTGGTATCAGAGCTTTGGTTTTTAGGCAAACCTTAGCCTGTGGAGCAAAAACTCATTAGAGATAGGGCAGAAATACTCTAGAATGAGTGAAATCAATCTCAGAATCCTTTTTTTGTGAGAGAACGTATTTTCGAAGTATAAAATGATTCCAAATAAAAGTATTTTCAAAGACTATGTCGGTATAGAATCTTCTTATTTTTAAATCAAGATCTTCTAAACTCCATCCCTTTGGTATCCATATTATTAGTAGTTTCTTTGGTTAGGACTTACTTGGATTTGGAAATTCTATCCTGTTGATCCAGACTCTTTTCTTGATAGGAAGCTATTGTAGTAATGGCAAGATCGAAAGAGCAGAAAGCAGCTCGTCAAGCTCGAAGAGCACTAGCCCGTAAGGAACGGGAGGAAGCAATGGAGAAGTGGGAGAGGCTATGGAGGGAAAGGGCAGGACCTGGTCCTTATGACCATGTCATTTATTATCGGTGTCAGGAGAAAGGACACTTTGCCGCCATGTGTGGGAAGAGAGATGTAGGAAAGAAGAAGGAGGACAAGCGTTTTCGATCCAAGATCTTCTGTTTTAGGTGCCGTAGTATGTGGCACTTTCCCAATCGCTGCCAGGAGGTGAGGAAAGTAAAATCTGCACCCTCTGCATCAATCGACCAATCCACCATTTGTTATCACTGTAGGAGGCCTAGGCATATAGCCAGGAATTGTCCTGTGAGGAAGTACGGAAGGAAGGCTGCGTACCCATAGTTCGTCAGGGAAGATGGGAGTGTAGTGCATTTATGCAAGAAGTGTAGGTGTTGGGGGAATATTGAGGAGGAGTGTTCTGGACCCGTTGAAGTACCACCCGGAAGAATTAATACCGATGCTTTGTTTATGTAGGGTGGTATTTTGTGGATCTGTTTGTTTTCAGCAGTTGTTAGGCTGCATTCGGTGAACTCTATTGTATCTTTTGTTTAGCTGAAGTTCTCAAACTAAGATATTTATGTTCCTGTTTTCATATGATATTAAATTTGAATCTTTATTTGTTTGAAATCCTTCCTTGAATCATCCTTTGGAAATTTGTGTTTGGTTGTATTTTGAAATCGTGCATACATCGAAATTATTAAGGATGACCATATTTTGTATATAAACGTGAAATGTTTTCGATAAGGATTATATACCTTTTAAAATGAAAATTTGAAGCTTTGAAAGGATTTGAAATTTTGAAATTTATAAGAAACTTGATTTATACAAAAATGATTTATAACTGAAGGGTTTTGAATTTGAATTTCGAGGAATCGAACTCCGGTGTTTTGAAATCGGTTTTAAGATTTTGAAAAATATATAATAATAATATGATTTAAAGATATATTTTTTCAAATAAGAAATGTTTCAAATGTATTCGAATGAATTTCAATGATTTCGAACGAATTTCAAAGAAGTTTTTCAAAGTTAATTGAAGTCCAGAACTCACTTATGTCGTTGGAAATAATTTCGGTGATGAATGCATGCATCATCGACATTGATTTTCGAGTTTCTGAGCGGAGGAGAGGCCACTCTAGTAGCTTTGCTATGCGAGGGATTTCGTGAAACCAGTTTTGATTTCAGATTTCGAGGTATGATTTGATTTTCGAAAGATATATGTATGTATATTTGAAATGATTTAAAGTAAGCCGGTGTTCAGTCCGTAAGTTTCGGATTTGAAACCTATCTTTTGATATTTTATTTACTGATTTGTTGTTGATTTCCAACTCTTGGATTGAAAATATGATTTCTTCGACTATTTTGAAGGTTCGAGCACTTCCAAATCAAGGTTAAATTTTCAAAGCTAAGAAATTTTGAAAGGTATAAGGTATTAGATAAAGAATATAAGTTTAGTTTGTATGTTTCAAGTATGAAATAGTATGATTGTATAAGTTGAAACTGTTTTGTTAAGTAAATAAATAAGACTATTTTGAATTATACTAATATTAAATTTAGTTTTGAAATGTTTTGGTTAAAAATTAGTCTTCAAATGTTTGATAAAAATTTGGTTTTAAATGTTTTAACTTAGTAACATCTTTATGAAACTATTTATTTAACAAGTTGGAATAGATACATAAGTTGTACGTATGCTGTTGTATTCGCATAATTAATTTGATCCAAGTTTGAGTACACAAGTTCGAGGTGAATTACACCATTTCCTGTTAGGATTTTTCATTTGATTCTTGATGGCGAATATTTGATATGGATTTTGGGCTTGATTCTAGAATTATCTATCATAGTATATGGCTATGCAAGGAGACTGATGGCTTCTAGTCGAGAAACCATATCGAAGTCCGCATTAGGGAAGTCGAATGGACAAGACTAGTTCGAAAGCGAACTTGTGTGATCGAGCAAGCGATCGAATGTAATGTTGCGAAATGATGACATATGTACATCTTATATTCTAATATCATTGGTATACTTGGCGCTGAAATTGAAAGTTGTTGGGTTGGATATCATTCTAATTTAATTGGAAATTTTCTTTTATGAAAAACTACTATCAAATTTAAAACCATTTTTCAAAACCATTTTTCTTTTATTCTTCTTAAACTAACTGTTTTATTCTATTTTTCATACAAACTATTTTATATGCAAAACTATTCTTAATTAAAAATCTTTTAGTAAGCAAAGATGTTCCATCCCATATGGTTTTTCATGCAGCGAAATTTATTTTTTTGAAAATTTTGATCCTTATATAAGATAAACTTTATGTAAGTATAAGATGATTTTGAAAACCATTGATTTTGATAAATGAATAATTGAAGCTTATATTAGTATGAAAAGATATTCGGTTTACCTGTAATTTGAGTTTATTTAAAAATAATGGATTTATGAAATGAATATTTCAATAATAATGAAGAAAAATTTGAGATGTATGAAATTATAAAATTTAGTTTTGAAATATGGTTTATTTAAGCTTTGAAATATATTAAAGATTGAATAGTTTATTTTGTGGATCAAATCTTTATTTGAAATTTTATAATATTTGAAATGGCTTTGTTGGAAAACTAAATTGAATTGAAACCGATGGTTTGAATTGAATTAAAACTGAAAATTTTAGATTTTGTTTTAATTGAATAAATTTGCGAAATGTAAAGAATTAAGGGAATGTTTTATGATTTCAAATGTATGATTTCAAAATGTTATGATTTTCAAAGTGAAATGATTTCAAGTATTTGGTTTCGAAAGATTTATAACTTTGAAAGTATTATGATTTTTGAAGTGAATATATGTTGAAATGGAAATGAATTTGTTTGACCTAAATTTTCTTGATTTGGAAACTTGGATTATTTTCTAAATCTATTGTTTTAAGAAACTTTGAAACTGAATATATGTAATTTGGAAGAAATAATTGGTGAAATCATATATGATTTTGAAACTGAATTGATATTGAATAGTTTGAAATTGAGAACCTTGATTCACTAAATACTTGATTTGGGAGTTATCGAACGTATATAAATTGATTTGTACAAGTATGATGTTGATTTGAAAATGTTGAATTGAAAAGGTACTCAACTTGTAAATTGAAATCTTATATAATCAAAGTCTATATAAGTATGATTTGATATACTGTGGATTTGGAAAATTTTCGATTCGATTTGAAATGGAATCTTATATATAATGGACTTTATATAAGTATGATATTTGAAAGTGATTTTTGAAAGGTACTATATGATACATATTTTCGAAGTAAAGATATGAAAACTGCCTTCTGCTTGATATCCGCTTTGTGGCCCCACTGTGGATTCATTCTATCGATATTATTCTCTCTGATTTGGGTTTTTCGGATATGATATTCGAGTGTCCATCGAATTCCACGACGATCTCCGTGGTCTTATGAGCGCGACTGCATAGCGCAACTGCCTGGCTGAGCTGGCCTAGGGGTACAGATTGTTTCCTGGGGGATCTAGGCGTAACCATTGTGTATCCTGCACTCTATGTAGGTCGCATTAGTAGCGAAACTGCCTGGCTGAGACGGCCTAGGGGTACGGATTGTTTCCTGAGGGATCCAGGTGTAACCATTGTGTATCCTGCACTCCACTAGTCATCATGGCGTAACTCGCAGGGATGAGAAAGATTACGGATACGGATTGTTTCCTGGGGAATCCAGGCGTAACCATTGTGTATCTACGATCCATGGTTAGACAACTATTTCAATTTGGTTGATTTGTTTGGATTGTACTTTCCATATCTGTTTTTAAATGAGTTTTCCAGTATTTTCACTGGGTGTTGAAACAAGTCTACCAAGTACCTGGAGAATTCTAGCTTTGCGCCTGATCAACGCATGGCCAGAGTCTGTAGGAACAAAAGTAAACTTGTTAAGACATCGAGCTATAAAAAGTATTTTTGATAAGGTATTATATAAAGGATATGTTGATCACTTATTTACCTTCCTAAATAATTTAAAATGTTTTAAATATTGTTTACTTCGAACTATCAAATTTGAATCAAATACGCATTTATCATATTAAATGTTTAACGTGTTAAATATAACTTTTTTTAAAAACAATGGTTCATCCATGTCTTTCAACCTGCTTTCCCTCCTAGCTACTTTTCCCTACCTTCTTTCAGGATATCTTCCAACCTATTGTTCTTTCTAGTTGTTTCTCCGCTTCCTTCCTTTTCGAGGACGAAAAGTTTTGAGTAGGGGAGAGTGTAATAACCCTAGATTTTTATGTATATTTTAATTTCGAATTTATTTCAGTCTGAAATTATTTTAAACTTGTTTCATTTCAAACATTTCATTTTAAATATAAACTTTGATTATTATGTGAATTATAATTTCAAACTGGTATAAATTGAATATTTTTCCTGAAATGTTGATTTTGATCAATTTGGGTCAAACTTTGAATTTTAAATTTCAACTTTAAATATTTAAATTCTTAAATTTTATCTTTTATTATAAAAATAGATTTAACAACTTGAATACTGCTTTTCCTTTCGTTGGAAACTGAGATAAACTGTGAAAGTTATGTATATTTCAATATTGAGTGTAATTTGATTTATTTAGAAATTTTGTTTATTTAAATTACATAAATTATATTTTTATTGTCATATTTTATTTTAATATGTGTTAATATGTTATTTTGTGTTTATTTTTGTCTTTTAATATTTTTAAAGTGATATTATAATTTTTCTAAAGTTTATTTGGATTCATTTCAATTTATAAAGCCTAGTTATATATATGGCTATATTCTTTATTTAATCGATTTTATTTAAAATTTATTTATTTATTTTGTTTATTTATTTGCTTTATTTCTGAGATTATTTATCTATATTATCCGCATTTTTATGTATTTAAAAATCAAAAGAAAATGGTTGGAAATTTGAAAGGTTTTAAACTCTTTATCTTCGTAAGCCTCTTTACCTCCCACCTTTTTATTTCTTAACCTAAATCATTTATTTTTGGCCATGTGTTTCTTTTTCTTTTCAGCCACTTTCTCATTTTCACGTGAATCTCAAATATATTTCTCATCTGAAAAAATATACGGCCATTGCTTGAAAGAGTTGAGGTAAAATTCTCCTTCTTTTTCTTGTTTTTTTTCTATTTTCTACATGATTTTGCACTTTGTTTCTCAACTTTGTAGATCGGCTCCTCCCTCCTCCAGCCCTTGGCCGACCTCCACCACTCTATGACCTGATCAGAAACCTCCTTAGATCACCACCATGACCAGGCCGAGCCCACCAAAGCAAGAGACACCACCAAAATCCACATAAATCATCACTACATATATAAACCGAGCCAAACTTGGTACCACCACCTTCAACCACCTTTTGCCGCCACTTCCTCCACCACCACCACCTCAAACCTGACCACCACCCTCTGCCACATCATCCACCACCACCTGGACACTGGACCCGACCATATAACCTATGGCCGAACCAAGTTATAGCATAGAAATGTTGGTATTTGCCTTGTTACGTAAATTGTTGCACACATATACTTCATCACCATTCAAACCAAGTAGGCCGACCCTGTTTGAACCAAACCCACCCCTTAGTGCATGCCATGGCCATTGTTTAGTGTTTATTTGGTTTTGAAACTTATATATATTGTATTGTTTTGTTTAAATGTTATCAAGGCAATTAGCTTTGGCTCTCCACTCTCAAGTCATTTCAGTGTTATCGTGCCTTCGTAGTTTCAGTGTGTGCGCTTTAGTGGCTATCTCCAGCTTTTGACAAGTGAGTAAACCTCACCAGACTAATATGTACTTATATAACTGATAAACTTCATTTGAATCTATAAATGTGTATCATCATGCTATATCTGCTTCTATTATACTCGTATGATGTTCACACCTGTTATTACACCTGTTATATCACATGTTACTGTTATATCATGTTATTCTGTTATTTATATGTAACAACCCGTAAATTTTGGTGAATAAATTTGGTTGAATTAATGATATTTTGTAATTTTAGATAGAAATAAAAAACTTATAATGTATAAAGGAATAATATTGAAACAAATAAAATTTATAAATGAATAATGAAATAATAACTATTATGAAGTGTAACAATGATTATTAAAGTTAAAATTGTTATAGATCAAATAAAACTACAATAAATGAAATAGTGTAAGCGTTATACCAGGATGAAAATTGAATATAAAAAAATATAAAGTAGGTATTGAATTAGTTAATGAAAGTGCACATTGTTACATTTATTGAATTAAATTACGGAAATTAAATATTAATAAATGGTCGTTAATAAAACAAATGTTCTTGGAGTAATTATAATAGTTGTTTGAAATACATATAAACTTTGATTTGGAAATCTATTGGATTTAAAATAAAATTTGGTATTACTTTTATTTGTTTAAATTTTTGGTTATTTTGTAAAGTAATAAATGATGTAATAAAAGAGTGAAATCTAGATAAATAAATTTAATTGAGACTTTAATTAAATAATGGGTGAAATAATAGGATAACTGGTAACATTGATATTGTAAGAAATAAAAACCTTATTAGTGTAAGAAGACGAAGGCAAACATTTAAGTTGTAAATGTTATAATAAATAAAAATAAAATGACAGTTGTATAAGGATTTGGCATATGGAAATAGTAACGGTTGTGTGTAAATAATGGAGTAAATATTATGCAGACAACTATGACAATCTGTTGGAAATAATAAATCTTAGTGTATTGTAAGGTTACCTGTTAATTTCGTTTATAACAAAATTTGAAATCAATTAGAGTAAAGGAACCTTAATGCTATATTAATAAGAATTAACGCAATAACTAATTTAGTGCACACCCTATTAATTGAAACAGATGGTAAAGTTAGGATTGATTGAAATTAGTAAATTGGGAAAGGAATTCAAAATTATGTTAACTGATGAAGAATACGTAATAAAGGGTAAATTTATAAAATCAATGTCCGTTAAGAAGTTATAATATTTATAGTTGATAATAAACGTTACTTAATGATTATTAATATAGTAACGGAAGGGGGAATGTAAATTTAATAGAAACGTAAATTTATATTTTAGGTCATAATTGGTGAATTGAGAAACAAGTTCAAATGCAACATCCCAAAATTTTGAATTTAAAATTCAGTAAATTATTTGAACTTTTGAATTTAATTTGAGAAATTTCAACAGAAATTAAATATCGTTGATATTAATATTACAAAGTTATATGGAATTAAATAAATATTGATAGTTAAGTTTACATAGATATTTACAATAATAATTTAAGGAAAAAACATATTGTAAATAAGAAATTGTTTTATACAATAAAATAAATATATGTGATAAATTACAAGTTAATAAATAACTTTAAATTAAAATAAAACTTAAGAAAATGTATTGTAATAAAATTTATATAGTTATAAATTGACATATGACATACACATGAACTTGCATGAAATAAATATAAACAAGAAAAAAAAACTATAAAATAAACTTAGTACTTATAAAAAATAAAATCAAACAACATATATGATTGTTAACAAGCATGGGAAGCATGAAGCATTAAATGCTATTTACTCTTCATCCCATAAACAAGATCTGCCAAACAAAAACATTGATTTTAAGAATCTACAAAGTAAAGAAAATTTGTACTTGGAAGAATTTAAAGTAAAGATTGTTGTAAACAAGCATGAGCAATAAATGTCAATTACTCTTCAGCATGTACAAGATCCCATCAGTAAAATTAAAAGCATGGGTTTAGTCAACAAACAGAAAAAATATATAATCTAATTTGAAGAACTGTCGCACCAGTAAAATTTGCACGCCTCTTTATATACTTGAATATAGATTCCAGTTTGAATCCTCAATGAAAATCATGATTTTTAAACAAAAATGAAGATTTTTAATGAAGTGTTTCAAGAGCAGTTTGATAATTTAATAAGTTTGCATTTTTCTAAATTATCAGAAAAAATTTTCATTGCATAAATTTGAGGCACGAATTCAAAGTAGGGTTTTATACGAGTTTTCTTCGTGTTTGGGAAATGGGGGATTTCGTCATCTAGGAGTGACCGAGCTCCATATGCCTTTGGGGAATGAGAGTACGAGGTGTTGACGTGCTGTAGCCGAAGTCGCGAATTTTCTAGTGATCTAGGCGAGGAGAACGAGGGGTTTAGGCTGATCGGTTTTGAGTTGCAGTTCGACGAGATGGCGAAAATTTGGTTTCGAATTTTCTGTGAGGTATCAAAGTTGAATTTCTTGTTTAGGGGAGATTTTCGATCTGCCAATGATCGCGACAATCATTGGAGTCGCGGCGCCACGTCGTGCACGTGCACGACGTGTTTTGAGTCTGTATGTTGCTGATAGGAAGCTCGAGTTGAGACTCGAGAAATTTCATGATTTGCTTCGGGATGGACTCGCGTACGCAAGTGTATCTCGGCTATGTGATAGGTACGTAAACTAGAAAGAGGAAAAAAGAAAAAAGAAGAAGAAGTTGCACAGGCACGCGGGGGAGAAAGGGAAGAGACGCGGGGAAATTACTGGGAAACTCGAGTTTGGCTCGAGTCATTAGCATGTTTTACTCGGGTGGCCTTAAAATGGGTTAAGCCTAAATCATTAAAGTTGATAATGTTAAATTAAACAATGTTTTTTTAGAATTTAATTAATCCTTTGATTAAGTAATTAGATCTAAAATAAGAATTGAAGTTAATTTACATTAAAATTTTCAATGTACAATAAATTGATTTTTAAAAATATAAAGCAGATTTTCAAATGATAATTAAGGTATAAAATTTATATTAATAAATGATTTTAAAAAAATTATGAATGATTTACAATTTGGAATTAAATTGATTAATAAACAATTAAGTGTTCAAATTAATTTGTAAATTAAGAATTTGTTATTCAGATAAATTAAAGTCGACAAATCAAATTTAGCAGTTAATTAAAATAAATAAATATGAAACAATAAATCGAGTTAACTAAGATTTAATTTATTTTATCCAAATTTTAATCATTGATTTAAACATCACTACAAATAATCGTGTGGTTAATTTATTTAAACCACGTTGGAAAATAGTTAACTATTGCTGTGCACTATATTGATATTTCTGTTCTGTTTGTGATACTGTGTGATGTAGATTGCCATGTACTGTCCCGTAATTGTGATTTGTTCTATATTGATGTGAAAGCCCTATTTGCCCGTAAAACGGCATTTAAATTTCGATGCGACAGGGAATCGGATTTCAGTTAGTTATCCGAAACCCACATCGAACCTGTGAATTTTTGTGAACGACATATCCATATGTTTTTAAAATTGACTCTCACTATTCGGTTTAGCCGGGAGAAGACCTTTATGTCATATAAACCGTCCTGAATAAGTGATACGACGAACTGGATGAGCATTTGAAGATGATGGTGAAGACCGGACGTCTTCGAGAAAGATAGGATACCCTGTCGAGCGACTCTGCACCGAGTTGCTCCGGTATAGAGTTCTCCATATGTGATGGGGAGTCCGATCGGGATTGTGAACACCCGGATTGCAAGTACTTCTTCGGAAGTGCCTTTGGTTCTGTTCGAACCCAGAACAGACTTGTATGGATTATATGTCTGACATTACATTTGAGATATAAAGCAGATTTCTTTCAAATACATTTCTGTTGGTGGAGGAGAATTTATTCTCTTAGCTTAACACCCTTCTCTGAGTATGAGCTCAAAGGTCATGTATTTGAAGGTTATCAGCGATATATTCCTAACTTGGTAATGTGGCATGCTGAGTGTTGTTGATCATTTGTTGATCAAAGCATGGCTTTGTGAAAAGCGTAGCATTGTGGACGAGAATTCGTCGAACCTCACACCCCGGAATGGTCAAAACAGGAAAGATGCGGCAAGGTTACTAGGCATAGCGCCCCTTAGGGTATGTGCATTCTGTATGATCTAGATTAACCCTAGAGGGGGGGGTGAATAGGGTTATAGCAAATTTTCTCGAACTAAACGCAAAAACAAACTACAGAGAAGTAAATATGCTGAAAAGTAAATCACACACAAAATTTACCCAGCTTCGGCAACCCCTGCCTACTGCTACATTCCAAGATTTCTATTAGAATTAAACAGTCTCCGGCTTACAAACACTCTAACAGACTCGCACACCCTGCTACCGCCTATAGAGTTTTGCAAACTCGCACACCCTGCTCACTGAACTAATTCTAACTAGACAATCTGACACTACCTAAAACCTAGGTGGTGATTTACCAAGACTTGATTCGAAAAGAACAGATAAAAAATAAAATTAATAAACAAAAACTCCCTTTAATAAAAATGAACCAAAAAAAAACTAAAGCCCTTTATAATAAAACAAGGCCGGCCCTTTTATTATTCTCTAGCCCGTTCTCTTTTTTCTTTTTCTATGGCCGACCCTTTATAATAAAACTGCTGTGTCACCGCATACATGTGTACTTGCCTTGTTCATCCAATTCATTGAGATTGTAGCTTGCTGTACATATGAACTTGCATTGCTTCGAGTTGTATCTACACTACTTTCTGTTGCATTCACGTACACTGCATAGTGGTCTTGTTGCAGTTTGGTCTTGTCTCCATGTATTTGATGTTGCTTTGATTCAGTGAGGCTTGTATATGACTTGGTGCTACACTGATTTGTTTGCTGTGTGGTCTGATTCATTATGTATTGTTTCACTTTAACTTGTTGTTGCCAGTCTGCCTTGTATCACTGCAAAACTGCATGTTATATTCCTTGAATTAATCTGAAATTGGTTTTTCTTCATGGTCAGTGGTGCACTATGCCTTGTACTTGTAGTCTTGGCTTTGGTTGTTGCAGTATTCATGTTGTTGTGCATTTATATCACTTGAGACTGCTTCATGCTTCAGTTTTATTGTGCCTTGTGTTGAACCCAGTTTTAAAAACTCGAGTTTGACCTTGTGCTCGTGTCGTGATTTTAAATATATTGCATGTGAGTTGAACCCAGCTTTTCATTTGGGTTTGACCTGTGCTCACCTGTCCCTGTAGCATTATCAAGTGTATATCGATGTGCACGGCCTTGTGGCATGTACAGTGATACACTGTGCATGTCACATTGTTCGTGTATGATGAATTCAAATGTGAATGATGACGAACAACCCAAATAACTGAGGCAAATCATATTTTCAAAAATCATATTTCATTTTATATTGCAAAAATATTTCTTTTTCAATTTTACTGCGTTAGTGAATATTTTTGCAGATTTCTCAGATGTTGGATTATAACTGGAATGAACTTGAAGATAAACTACGAGTGTGAGTGATATGTAGTGAGAAATTTATGTATATGTATTGGAATCAAAATTGTATATGTATAGTGAGAGCTTGAATTTGTCTATTCAAAATTGAAATAAATATTTGTTTGAATAAAATTTCTGTTTGAATTCAAATTCTGTGTAATTTATTTTATTCAACAAATATTTATTTATTCTATGAAAAATAAAATAGTACATTAACAAATACATTTAAACGAATGTATATATGTTCATTATCATCAAACAAAAAACCATATAAGCACATATTCATACAATCTCCCCCTTTTGATGATAACAAACATATATTTAAGATTTTAACTATGTTAAATGTATTTGATCAATGATATACTCTAATTGCTCCCCCTATTTAAATGCTTCCTCTCTACATGATGCTCCCCCTACATATATGCATACAAATAGAAATATACAAATGAGCCTAGATGCAAATGGAAAATTATTTGACCTTTGCTTGATTTTATTTGACAAAATCTTAACTTTTCTCTCCCCCTTTTGTTATCAGCAAAAGAATAATAGTATTAGAGAAAAATAGAGATAAAGTGTTCGATATTAATCCAACATTAAAACTCAATTGAATATAAATATTAAACTTCGATAAAAATCAAACAAAAATCATAACTACTTCTTGTTAGGCGCATATTCCACTTTTACAAATAATGGTAATGATGTCATCATATAAAACCATACAGTTGCATCTACTTGTGGTACATTTATATCAGGGATTTGAATATCTACTAATCATGCATAACCGTTAGGACTTTTAAATGAGATTAGTAGTATTCCAATTTTTTTTTAAAATGAATTCAAGTATCTTCTAATCACTCATAACCTCGAGGACTTTTAAATGGGATTAGAATCAACTTGTTTATTTAATAAATCAATTTTGATATGCGTTCCATAAATGCATAACCGTAAGGACTTTTAAATGAGCATGGAAGCACATAACAAATTCGAAGTAATTCACTCATGCATAACCGTGAGGACTTTTAAATGAGAGTGAATACCTTGGTATTTATTTATTTTTACTTAAAAAAAGGTAAAATGTAAAACGAATGATCCCTGATTATAGTACCACATATCGACAAACTATATTGAATTTTTGATAAACAATGATCGATAGAAATATGATAGACATAGAAATGGTCATGGAATCTTTACCCAACAAAAAGTTTTTATAACTCTTGTTTGAATTCCTAAAGAAAATTTTCAAATATACTGTCTTGAGTAATGTATGTTAGATATCAACACTTATCACCTTTTCAATCACTATTTATCTTTTCGATAATTATTAGGGAGTCAGATTAGTCAAAATTTGTCATTTAAAATCAATTTTTTTCTTTTCAAAATGACTAATCTGAAAATAGGGTCAAAAAATGATTTTCTCGAAGGGGTTATATGAGAAAAAATTTCTGCTATTTGAAAATTATTTGTAATGAAAAATATGCAGATATTTTCTTTGAAAAACGATGCAGTTACTAAATGTCTCAAAAATTACGTTCAACTAGTAATTTTTCTATCAACTAGATTACCAGCGTAATCCGCATCTGAACTTCTTTTTCACTCAAAAATTATCATTAATTGAATTTGATCGACCAGACCATGAAGTGTGCATACAAACTCAAACAGCATTTTAAATGACATTCTCTTGAATTTGGATTGAAGCCGTGTAAATAATCAGAAAACCGTGAATATAGAGTTAGCCGTATTATAACCTATAATATTATCATCCAACAAAGCACTATTTTTAACCCAAACTAATATATACAAAGTAAATCAAAGAATAGTGTTTTTGGCATAAGTATAATTGGCCAACTATGTTGAACAAGTCAGAATCAAAAAATCATCATCTCTTTATCATCACATTGTTGGCTGATTTAATTCAGAATACGGTGCAGATTATCACATTTAATATATCGATCAAATAAATATACCTTCACCTGTTTTACCTTTACGATAATTTTTCGTGGTTGCCCATTGTAATTCTGTCACCTTTGTACTAGGCTAAGAAACTTTTGCTTTGTTGCCCGTTGTGTTTCTGGAACAACCAAAATCCAAAGAACACTGTTGTTGTTCCTTAGCCTTCCACCATACCTACACGATGAAAGATTTTTGTGACCTATTTGTTTTTATAGGTCCATGATTGTTAGTGGCAGAAGCATTGTGAATAAACAATCCCTTTGGAACCCAAACTTGTTTAGTCCTTTTATTCTTGTTCCAATAGACACGAAATTTGTTGATAGAATTCTTAGGAGCCAAAACTTGTATAAATTTTGTGTTCTTGTTCCTATAACTACAATTTTCAACACGATGTCCAATTATTTCACATCTAGCAAAGACACTCTTACCTTTTGCATTATCATCAACTTGTGTTTTCCCAAAGCCTAATCCTTTTCTGTTGTTAGCAAAAATTTGATTTCCCAATAACATGTTGAATAATTTTTCTCCTCTTGAAAAGTTATTCAGAGATTTCTCAAGATTTTGGACTTTGGTTTTTAGTGTTGTGTTTTCAGTTACAAGTGAGGTGCATCTATTTATAAAATCCTTTTTCCTAGTGTCAATGGTTTCCTTAAGACTCAAGTTTTCTTTTTCAAGGTTCTCAAAGCTATTCTTAAGTCTTGATAATTCTGAATCTAAAATTTTACATTTTTTTACAGTCTAGGTTTTGAATATTTTCAAGTTTAGTTTCTAACCTAGAATTTTCATGGACAAGTTCTCTCCTATCAGATTTTAGTTTTTCAATTTTAGATTCAAGAGTATCAACTATTTTAGTAAGATCACAACGCATAAAAACAAGTTCTTTATAAGAATAGTGACCTACCTCACTAGATTCCTCTGAGCTTGCTTCTGAATCTGATTTTGCCATAAGACACAAGTTAGCCTCCTCTGAGCTACTATTCGAAACTTCCTCTCCTTCTTCATCACCCAAGTCGCCGCAAAGGCCTTCTTCTTCTTTTTCTTTCCTTTGTTGTTTTTGAGAAGTGGACATTGTTGTTTGAAGTGGCCAGGCTTGTTGCAGTTAAAGCATGTCAGTTCATTATCAGAATTGTCAGAATCTTTTGACCTATTACAACTTGTTTTCTTCTTGCGTGTCCTGAATCTTGACCATTTCCTAAGATTATTGACAGCCATTGCAAGCTCTTCAATTGGATCTTCTTCTTCTTCATCGCTCTCTTCTTTGCTCTTTAAGGCAATCGTCTTTTTCTTTGATTCAGAGTTGTTGCGTTCCTCCTTTACTTTTAGCTCAAGCTCATATGTCATCAAGTTGCCGATCAACTCCTCCATGCTTAGTTTACTCAGATCTTTCGATTCTTGTATTGCCGTGACTTTCGCTTCAAAGCTCATCGGTAAGACTCGTAGCACCTTCCTCACAAGCTCTACCTCAGTGAATACCTTCCCAAGCGCTCTAGCATTGTACACCAAAGTTGAAAAGCGTCCAAACATGTCCTTTATGCTCTCGCCTTTGTCCATCACAAAGTTGTCGTATTCATTGCTGAATAGGGCTAGACGAGATTCCTTGACTTGAGAAGATCCTTCATGTGTCACCTACAAGGTAAGCCAAATTTCCTGTGCAGTTTTACAATGAGAAATTCTATTAAATTCAGTCTTATCAAGAGCACAGATCAAAGCATTCATGGCTTTAGCATTTGTAGTTTTTAATTTCTTATCGTTAGCATCCCACCTATCCTTAGGTTTAGGAATCTCAATATTACCAACAGTTATAGTGGGAGATTTATAGCCAGTTTCAATAATGTCCCAAACATCATAATCAACAGAACTAAGATAAATACTCATCCTAACTTTCCAATAAGCATAATCATTCCCATTAAACATGGGTGGCCTAACAATAGATTGCCCCTCAGAAAAAACATTACTTGGTAGATTCATGACTCTAGAGTTAAAGAAAAATACCTGGCTCTGATACCACTTGTAGGATCTAGATTAACCCTAGAGGGGAGGGGGGTGAATAGGGTTATAGCAAATTTTCTCGAACTAAACGCAAAAACAAACTGCAGAGAAGTAAATATGGTGAAAAGTAAATCACACACAAAATTTACCTAGCTTCGGCAACCCCTGCCTACTGCTGCATTCCCAGATTTCTATTAGAATTAAACAGTCTCCCGCTTACAAACACTCTAACAGACTCGCACACCCTGCTACCGTCTATAGAGTTTTGCAAACTCGCACACCCTGCTCACTGAACTAATTCTAACTAGACAATCTGATACTACCTAAAACCTAGGTGGTGATTTACCAAGACTTGATTCGAAAAGAACAGATAAAAAATAAAATTAATAAACAAAAACTCCCTTTAATAAAAATAAACCAAAAAAAAACTAAAGCCTTTTATAATAAAACAAGGCCGGCCCTTTTATTATTCTCTAGCCCGTTCTCTTTTTTCTTTTGCTATGGCGGCTTCGTTCGATCTGAATTAGGCTTCGTTCCCTTGCGACAATTAGGGCTTTCTTCAATTTCGATTTCTCTGGTTTGTGATGCTCTTTTCTCACCGCTTCTCTGATGATCAGCGGCTTGCTTTACTTGAGGTTGTTCGCAGCTGCTCCTCTGTTGACCGAGTTCGATAGATTGTGGTATGTATTCTCTTCCCTTTCGTTGCTGGTTTAATGCTTGCTTGAACTCGATGCCGATGATGAATTTGGGGTTTGGTATTTATATGAATTCCGAGACACTTGAATTTGTTCGTATCAATTCGATACTTTCCTAATTCTTGCTCTCCTGATATTGTTATAACTTGATACACACGGTTTTGATTTTGAAGCGTTCGATTTTTACTTGAATGATACGGCAAAAACTTTCCTCTTTTGATTTTTGACTTTTTCAAAGATTGCATATACGCACTTGATTTTTTTTTGACTTGGTCATCTCTGCACTTTTAATCTTCTGTCATCTTCGACTTCACTTCTTGATTGCCACGGCTTCGGCCACCTTTGTGTTCATCCCTATAAGCTTCGTGAATTTCTCTGACTTGACTTCAGTATGCTTCCTTGCTTGACTTGATGCCTTGAATTTGAGACGTTTGATTACCACTGGCTTTGACTTGGTTACACTGCCATGTACTTGTCAGTCTTGTACATTTGTTGTTTGCATTGTCATGTTTGGTTGAAGTTCTGATCATTTGTATACATACATATATGAATGTATATATGTGTATGTCTGCACTCATATTGCCTCGAGCTTGTATTGTTTGGTTCATCTTCTCTGGTTGGTTTAACCTGTACTTGCTTCACTTGAACTTTTGTGTAGTTGGTATCTTTACTTGAATTTATCTTGGTGGTCATTACTGCACTCATGTTGGTATGGATATGCACTTTCTTGGGTTTCACTGAGCTTTGGCATTTTGTTGTTGCATTCATGTTGCTGTCTGGACATTTGCCTGAGTCTCTATTGGATGCAATGCTATTGGGTTGCTTTCTTTGATGTTGTTTATGTCGGCATCTTGTGGTCGAGTCTGTATAAGAGAATTGAGTCTTTGTTCAAAACTACTGTGTCACTGCATACATGTGTACTTGCCTTGTTCGTCCAATTCATTGAGATTGTAGCTTGCTGTACATATGAACTTGCATTGCTTCGAGTTGTATCTACACTACTTTCTATTGCATTCACGTACACTGCATAGTGGTCTTGTTGCAGTTTGGTCTTGTCTCCATGTATTTGATGTTCCTTTGATTCAGTAAGGCTTGTATATGACTTGGTGCTACACTGATTTGTTTGCTGTGTGGTCTAATTCATCATGTATTGTTTCACTTTAACTTGTTGTTGCCAGTCTGCCTTGTATCACTGCAAAACTGCATGTTATATTCCTTGAATTAATCTGAACTTGGTTTTGCTTCATGGTCAGTGGTGCACTGTGCCTTGTACTTGTAGTATTGGCTTTGGTTGTTGCAGTATTCATGTTGTTGTGCATTTGTATCACTTGAGACTGCTTCATGCTTCAGTTTTATTGTGCCTTGTGTTGAACGCAGTTTTAAAAACTCGGGTTTGACCTTGTGCTCGTGTCGTGATTTTAAATTTATTGCACGTGAGTTGAACCCGGCTTTTCATTTGGGTTTGACCTGTGCTCACCTGTCCCTGTAGCATTATCAAGTGTATATCGGTGTGCACGGCCTTGTGGCATGTACAGTGATACACTGTGCATGTCACATTGTTCGTGTATGATGAATTCAAATGTGAATGATGACAAACAACCCAAATAAATGAGGCAAATCATATTTTCAAAAATCATATTTCATTTTATATTGCAAAAATATTTACTTTTCAATTTTACTGCATTAGTGAATATTTTTGCAGATTTCTCAGATGCTGGATTATAACTGGAATGAACTTGAAGATAAACTACGAGTGTGAGTGATATGTAGTGAGGAATTTATGTAAATATGAAATTGTGATGTATTGGAATCAAAATTGTATATGTATAGTGAGAGCTTGAATTTGTACTATTCAAAATTGTAATAAATATTTGTTTGAATAAAATTTCTGTTTGAATTCAAATTATTTGTAATTTATTTTATTCAATAAATATTTATTTATTCTATGAAAAATAAAATAGTACATTAACAAATACATTTAAACGAATGTATATATGTTTATTATCATCAAACAAATAATCATATAAGCGCATATTCATACACATTTCCTTCTGGATAGAAGTCGTATCATGGCATGGAGCCCAGATACTTAACTTATGTGGATATCGTAGATATATATAGATTACTTTGTGATTTGTTGCTGGGGCCCCGGATAAAGGTTGGTTACAACCGGGAGATGGCATACTCATGTCAGTAGTTACCCAGTTAGGGGTAACCCGGCCTTGTGTTGGCAGAGATCCGGTTAGGTTCTCGAGTCGTCCCTCTAGAGGCGTACCCATGTGGCCCAGGAAGTTCCTTAGCCTGACCATTGTTGGAATCCAATTCCCAATACGAAATCCTGTACGGTTTTAGTTGTAGAACCTGCCATTTACGTATGGTGGTCATCACTGTTTAGATGGTTGCTATAATAGGCATAGTTCGGAATGTCTATGCTGGCTAAGATTAATATTCTATTTTCGAAATGCTTTCTACACTATGCACTAGTAATAATATCAAAGAAATTTCCCCGTACCAAGCATATTTGACTATCATAAGAAGAAATCTCCTCCAATTCTGTGTTTGCATTGTGTGTGTGGCGGGAGGTCTTATGGCAGTTTCATTTTTAAAAGCATACCGAAAATTCTTTCATAAATCTAGTTTCTTTAAAAGCAACTGTTTTGTTTACTCATAACAGTCCCATGACTGATCCAGAGTTTATTATTTCTTTTCTAAACTCTGGGTGCCCATAATTTTTACTCGGGCAACCTAGTAGCAGGTTTCCATACTCTGGAGTTAGCAGTATTTTGGAGCTCTTATTTTGGAGATATCTTAGGAGCAAGTTGGAGATCTCAGGTGTTTAGCTTTTGGGAGTTCGTTATCACTTCTTTCAATTTGAAGACTTTTTGGATATATGATCACTTTAGTATTAGTATGATGTTTATTTGGAGTTGTGTAGTATGTATTAAATACTCTGATGTAGTAATGGATATTTTACTGTTGCATCTGTGTTATATGCATGATATTCATTTTGTTCCGCTGTTTTATATTCATCTGATGTTGTTATAAACTCTATCCGAACTGAAATTTGACGTTCGAATCTTCGGTAGTTGAATACAAGTGAGGTATTTGATGTCGAATTTTGGACAATGAATTTTGGGTCGTGACAAATTGGTATCAGAGCTTCTGGTTGAGTAAGAACTTTAGCTACGGAGTATAACACATTAGATGGCTCATTAGAGATAGGGTGAAGTATACCCTAGAATGAGTATAACCAAGACCGAAACTCTAAATTTCCTTAGTTCATTTCTTTTTACTGCTGATATTCCTTAAGATATTTCGTCCGTATATCTAAATCAATTTTCTTACTAATTTCAGATAGTAAGAATGAGCGGACATAGAGGAAGAGCTAGGGGTCAAGGGAATGCGGCAGCTAATCAAATTCCTCCAACAGCAGAAGCAGCAATAGATATCCAGCAGAAGCCGAATCTGGCTGATTTGTATAAAATTTTCTCAAAGATTGGTGGCAAACCGTTCACCGGCAAGGAGTCAATTGTTGAGGCTCAAGCATGGGTAAGATCATGTGAGAATTTTTTTAAAGGGCTAAAGCTGCAAGACGAGCAGAAGAGACTTATAGCTTCTTGGAAACTCCAAGAAGAAGCCTCAGCCTGGTGGGAAACAGTCATTATAGATGAACCAGAGGAAGAATTTTCTTGGAATCATTTTAAGGAGGTATTTGAAAAGCATTATATGCCGTCGGCAAGAATCTCCAGAATGTATCAAGAATTTTTGGATTTAAAGCAAGAAAGCTTGTCATTTGAAGAGTACTTAAATAAGTTCAACGAACTATCTCGTTTTGGTCCGGAATTGTTAAACACGCCTCTTAAGAAAAATGAAAGGTTCATCCGTGGAATGAATCAGAAGTATCATGAAAGGATGACAAAACACGTCAAAGAATCTTTTTCTGATCTTATTGATATGGAATATAGGTATGCCGCATTGGATACGCAGGAGATTCCGAGGGAAGGAGGAAATTCAAATAATCATAATTGGAAGAAAAGGAAGTTTGGAGGTAAGAGGCCACAACAATACAAAGATAAAAGGAGTAGTCAAGAAAATCCGGCTAGGAACATAACTTGTTACAATTGCAAAGAGAAGGGTCATTATTCAAGCAGCTGCACAAACCCAAAGAAGCAAGTTAAGAAGGAACAACCTGTGAAGAATGATCAAGGAGCTAGAGAATGCTATAATTGTCACAAGCCTGGACATCTTATTAAGAATTGCCCGGTAATGAAGCAAGCACAGGTGGCAAATGTTTATGCGATAAAGAAAGACCCTTCAACTTCGAAAGCAGATAAAGTAAAAGGTGTTTTGGAAGGTAATCTTACTATTTATGATAGAACTGTTAGAGTTTTATTTGACATGGGAGCTTCACATAACTTTATCTCTCAACAAACCGTAAATGAATTAGAACTTAAAACTAAATTTGTTGACGATCCTATTTGCGTGAAAAATCCAGTTGGAGGCCCCGCAAATCTTTGTTTATATTGTAAGAAAGTTCCTATTTTATATGCTCGCTATCAATTTCCTATCAACCTTTATGTCCTCGAATTTAATGAATTTGAAATCTTACTCGGAATGAACTGGTTATCGAAATACGAAGCTAAATTGGATTGTAATAATCAGACAGTTATAGTCAAAACAAGTTTTGGAAATTTTATTGTAATCTCTTGTGAGGATCCGAGTCCAAGGAGAGATAGATTGATGTATACTTTGGGATATCCTGAACCCAGTTTGCAGTCTATACCTGTTGTTCGGGAATTTTCTGACGTATTTGAAGAAGTAAAATCCTTACCTCCACACAGGGAAATAAACTTCAGAATTGACTTAATTTCGAATTCCCGTCCTGTTGTTCATGCAAGTCGCAGGATGACACCTAGGGAAAAAATTGAATTAGTCGATCAAACTCGAGTTTTGCTAAAGAAAGGATTGATTCGCTCTAGTGTTTCTGAATGGGGTTCAGCCGTTATGTTCGTGGCTAAATCGGACGGATCTTTGAGATTGTGTGTAGATTACCGCGATCTAAATAAACAAACTCTCAAAAACAAATTCCCTTTACCTAGAATTGACGATTTATTCGATCAACTTCATGACGCTCGATTCTTTTCTAAGATGGATTTAGCTCAGGGATTCCATCAGCTGCGAATAGCCGATGGTTGTGTTCATTTAACTGCTTTTAGGGGTCCTGACATGTTCTACGAGTGGTTAGTTATGCCTTTCAGAATAACCAACTCTCCCGTGTACTTCGTAGATTTAATGACCTGAGTGTTTCGAGAAGTATTGAATAAATTTGTTCTTGTATTTATTGATGATATCTTGATTTACTCCAAAACCGAAGAAGAGCATGTTGAACATCTCAGAATTTTTTTGGAGATATTGAGGAGAAATATCTTATTCGCTAAATTTTCTAAGTGTCACTTTTGGGTCAAAGAAGTCGGATTTCTCGGTCATATTGTCAAGAAGGAATTTCTGTTGATCCAAGCAAGATTTTTGCAATTCTGGACTGGAAGCAAGCCACTACTTCTAAAGAAGTTCGAAGTTTTTTGGGTTTAGCGGGATATTATAGAAAGTTTGTACGGTATTTTTCTAAGTTGGCTAGCCCATTGACTAAGCTAACAATGAAGAATGCTAAATTCGTTTGGACTCTAAAATGTGATGAAGCTTTCCAGGAACTGAAATAGAGATTGACTACTGCTCTTGTTCTCGCTATCATTAACGGGAACCAAGGCTTATCTGTCTATACTGACGCGTGTGGTGATGGGGTAGGTGCAGTATTAATGCAGAATGGAAAGGTAGTTGCCTACGCGAGTAGACAATTACGTCCGCACGAGAGAAACTACCCAACACATGATTTGGAACTTTTGGCTGTTGTTTTCGCTTTAAAAATCCGGCGACACTATCTTCTGGGTAAGAATCTTTTCAGCTTTCTTAACAATTTACGAACTAAACTTTAATAATATACTTAATAAACTCTCCTTGTTTTGGTGAAAAATTCGAATTATTCCCCGACCATAAATCCTATAAATATCTCTTCACCCAGAAAGATCTGAATCTGCGACAACCACATCGGTTGGAATTTCTGGCATCTTATGACCTAGATATTCTGTATACGCCGGGAAAGGCTAATGTAGTTGCAGATGCCTTAAGTTGAAAGAACGCTATTCTTGCTCATCTTGTTATCACTCCTACCCTTCTTAAGAAAATCGCGAGCAAGCAATATGAAGATGAGTTTCTTCGGGGAATTTATAAAAGAATTTGCCAAGGAGAAGACACTAGTTTTGAGATGGATAATAGAGGAGTAATAAGATTAAAAGGAAGAATTTGTGTTCTAGACTTCCCTGATCTGAAACGTGAAGTTTTGGACGAATGCCACAAGTCCAAACTCAGTATCCATCCAGGAGTTAGTAAAATGTATAGAGATATAAAAAGAACTTTCTGTTGGAAGACAATGAAAAGAGACATATCTATTTACGTGAGTCGCTGTGCTATTTGTCAACAAATCAAAAGCGATCAAAAGAAAGTGGCCGGTTTACTTCAACCTTTGGAAGTACCAAAATGGAAATGGGATCAGGTATCGATGGATTTCATCGACGAATTACCATGAACCAAGAAGGGAAATGAAGCGATTTGTGTTATATGGACCGTCTAACCAAAACTGCCCACTTTATCCCAATGAAATCCACTCGGACTGCAGCAAGCTCAGCAAGGCTATATATAAATGAAATAGTTCGTCTCCATGGTATTCCTAGCAGTATAGTGAGTGATCATGACCCGATCTTCACTAGTAGATTTTGGGAGGCATTCCAAGCCGCTTTGGGAACAAAATTAAATTTCAGTACGGCTTATTACCCACAATCTGATGGGCAAACTGAGAGGGTTAACTGTATTCTAGAAGATATTTTGCTTACTTGCATTCTCGATTTTGGTGGTTCTTGGGAGGACCATTTACATCTGGTGTAATTCTCATACAATAACAGTTATCAGGCCATTATAGAGATGCTCCTTTCGAAGCTTTATATGGTCGTCCATGTCGATCACCGACATGCTGGATTGAATCGGGTGATAGACTCGTCCTCGGACCAGACATGATTAAAGAAGCCACGAAGAAGGTTGATTTTATTCGAAAGAAATTAATAACTGCTCAAAGTCGTCAGAAGAGCTATTATGACCGTCGAAGAAGATATTTGGAATTTCAAGTTGGAGATTCTGTATATCTGAAAGTGTCTCCGATGCGGGGTGTATTGAGATTCGGGAAAACTGGGAAGCTAGCACCGCGTTATATTGTTTCTTTTTGTATTCTGGAAAGGATTGGTCCTCTAGCATATCCAGTGTAGCTACCCAACTAGTTGTCTAGCGTGCATGATGTGTTCCATATTTCTAATCTTCGAAAGTATGTGCACGATCCAGATGATATTATTGAAGAAGTTGCTCAGCAGGATCTTGAGATCACCCCTAACTTGGCAGTTAAAAGATAACCGATAAAAATAGTAGATCGTGTTGAGAAGCGATTGAGAAACAAAGTTGTGAAGCTGGTTAAAGTTCAATGGAGTGGCGATCCAAAGGACTGTACTTGGGAGACTGAAGATAATATGAAGAAATCATATCCCAATTGCAAAATAGACATCTCGGCTTAAACTGTAAGTCATTTCCTTATTTTTATAAATTCGTATATTCTTTGTTTGCGTTTCTCTCTCTTTCAATTTCAAGGACGAAATTTTCTTAAGGAGAGGATATTGTAACATCCTAAAATTTTGAATTTAAAATTCGATAAATTATTTGAACTTTTGAATTTAATTTAAGAAATTTCAACAGAAATTAAATATTGTTGATATTAATATTACAAAGTTATATGGAATTAAATAAATATTGATAGTTAAGTATACATAGATATTTATAATAATAATTTAAGAAAAGAACATATTATAAACAAGAAATTGTTTTAAACAATAAAATAAATATATGTGATAAATTTAAAGTTAATAAATAAAATTTAAATTAAAAATAAAATATAAGAAAATGTATGTTTGTAATAAAATTTATATAGTCATAAAATGACATATGACATACACATGAACTTGCATGAAATAAATATAAACAAGGAAAAAAACTGTAAAATAAACTTAGTACTTATAAAAAATAAAATCAAACAGCATATATGATTGTTAACAAGCATGGGAAGCATGAAGCATTAAATGCTATTTACTCTTCAGCCCATAAACAAGATCTGCCAAACAAAAACATTTGATTTTAAGAATATACAAAGTAAAGCAAATTTGTACTTGCAAGAATTTAAAGTAAAGATTGCTGTAAACAAGCATAAGCAATAAATGTCAATTACTCTTCTGCATGTACAAGATCCCATCAGTAAAATTAAAAGCATGGGTTTAGTCAACAAACAGAAAAAATATATAATCTAATTTAAAGAACTGTCGCACCAGTAAAATTTGCACACCTCTTTATATACTTGAATATAGCTTCCAGTTCGTTCTAACAAAGATCAGAAATTAAAAAGAAAAGATCATCACTTTATATTCAAATTAGAAAGCAATTTACTGAAGAAAGAGGAACAGAGGAAGATCCAAAAAAAAAAAAAAACCGCAGCCTTTAAATACAAAATAGTTCTCTGTTTCAACCATTATTGAGGTAAGTAAACATAATCTTTAAAAAGTTTTAAGTTTATATGAAAGTTCAAACTTCATCTATAAATTGTTTTGTACATATTTTAGTATGAAAATATTGTGGTGATGTTCTGTGTTCTCTGCAAATTTATACAGGGTGTATATTTGTTTCAAAACTAAAAATTCATTTGCTGTTAATCATTGTCAAGCTTTGGTTTTTCAAATAATCAAGATGTTTAATCCTCAAACAAGATTTTTACAAAGCTTATTTAAACATACAGTGAATTATCCCCACTAGAACTTAGTTTACAGGTAATCAAACAATCCTTTGATAAATTCTATTGTCATAAAGGTTAATTCAACTTCGTAGTTTGGATCCTCAATGAAAATCATGTTTTTTAAAACAAAAATGAAGATTTTTATTGAAGTGTTTCAAGAGTAGTTTGATAATTTAATAAGTTTGCATTTTTCTAAATTTCTGACCATCAAATCAATTATAAATGTTGGAAATTTGTTTGAAGCTAGTATGATCAACAATGATCTCAAGAAAATTATCAGAAAAAATTTTCATTGCATAAATTTGAGGCATAAATTCAAAGTAGGGTTTTATACGAGTTTTCTTCGTGTTTGGGAAATGGTGGATTTCGTCACCTAGGAGTGACTGAGCTCCATATGCCTTTAGGGAATGAGAGTACGAGGTGTTGACGTGCTATGGCCGAAGTCGTGAATTTTTCGGTGATCTAGGCAAGGAGAACGAGGCGTTTAGGCTGATAGGTTTCAAGTTGCAGTTCGACGAGATGGCGAAAATTTGTTTTCGAATTTTCTGTGAGGAATCGAAGTTGAATTTCGTGTTTGGGGGAGATTTTCGACCTGCCAATGATCGCGATGATCATCGGAGTCGCGGCGCCACGTCATGCACGTGCACGACGTGTTTTGAGTATCTGTATGTTTCTGATAGGATGCTCAAGTTGAGACTCGAGAAATTTCATGATTTGCTTTGGGATGGACTCGCGTACGCAAGCGTATCTCGGCTATGTGATAGGTACGTAAACTAAAAAGAGGAAAAAAGAAAAAAAAGAAGAAGAAGAAGTTGCACATGCACGCGGGGGAGAAATGGAAGAGACGCAGGGAAATTACTGGGAAACTTGAGTTTGGCTCGAGTCGTTAGCATGTTTTACTCGGGTGGCCTTAAAATGGGTTAAGCCCAAATCATTAAAGTTGATAATGTTAAATTAAACAATGTTTTTTTAGAATTTAATTAATCCTTTGATTAAGTAATTAAATCTAAAATAATAATTGAAGTTAATTTACATTAAAATTTTCAATGTGCAATAAATTGATTTTTAAAAATATAAAGCAGATTTTCAAATGATAATTAAGGTAAAAAATTTATATTAATAAATGATTTTTTTAAAAAAGATCATGAACGATTTACAATTTGGAATTAAATTGATTAATAAAAAATTAAGTGTTCAAATTAATTTGTAAATTAAGAATTTGTTATTCAGATAAATTAAAGTCGACAAATCAAATTTAGCAGTTAATTAAAATAAATAAATATGAAACAACAAATCGAGTTAATTAAGATTTAATTTATTTTATCCAAATTTTAATCATTGATTTTAAACATCACTACAAATAATCGTGTGGTTAATTTATTTAAACCACATTGGAAAATAGTTAACTACTGCTGTGCACTATATTGATATTTCTGTTCTGTTTGTGATACTGTGTGATGTAGATTGCCATGTACTGTCTCGTAATTTTGATTTGTTCTGTATTGATGTAAAAGCCCTGTTTTCCCGTAAAACGGCATTTAAATTTCGATGCGACAGGGAATCGGATTTCAGTTAGTTATCCGAAACCCACATCGAACCTTTGAATTTTTGTGAACGACATATCCACATGTTTTTGTGAACGACTCTGCACTGAGTTGCTCCGGTATCGAGTTCTCCATATGTGATGGGGAGTTCGATTGGGATTGTGAACACCCGGATTGCAAGGACTTCTTCGGAAGTGCCTTCGGTTCTGTTTGAACCCAGAACAGACTTGTATGGATTGTATGTCTGACATTACATTTGAGATATAAAGTAGATTTCTTTCAAATACATTTCTGTTGGTGTATTCTCTTAGCTTAACACCCTTCTCTGAGACGCATGAGCTCAGAGGTTATGTAGTTGAAGGTTATCAGTGATATATTCCCAACTTGGTAATGTGGCATGCTGAGTGTTGTTGACCATTTGTTGATCAAAGCATGGCATTGTGAAAAGCATAACTTTGTGGACGAGACTTTGTCGAACCTCACACCCCGGAATGGTCAAAACAGTAAAGATGCGGCAAGGTTATTGAGGGTAGCGCCCCTTAGGGTATGTGCGTTTCCTTCTGGATAGAAGTGATATCATGTTATGGAGCCCAGATACTTAACTTATGTGGATATCGCAGATATATATAGATTACTTTGTGATTTGTTGCTGGGGCCCCGGATAAAGGTTGGTTACAACCGGGAGATGTCATACTCTTGTCAGTAGTTACCCAGTTAGGGGTAACCCGGCCTTGTGTTGGCAGAGATGCGGTTAGGTTCCCGGGTCGTCCCTCCAGAGGCGTACCCATGTGGCCCAGGAAGTTCCTTAGCCTGACCATTGTTGGAAATCCAATTCCCAATATGAAACCCTGTACGGTTTTAGTTGTATCTGTGTTATATGCATGATATTCATTCTGTTCCGCTGTTTTATATTCATCTGATGTTGTTATAAGCTCCATCCGAACTGAAATTTGACGTTCGAATCTCCGGTAGTTGAATACAAGTGAGGTATTTGATGTCGACTTTTGGACGATGAATTTTGGATCGTGACATCAAATGAGGTATTTGATGGAATTCTTTAATAAATAAGAATTTGTTGTTCTTGTATTATAAACTTAGGTATAATTGAAATTGCTTCTAACAGAATATATTAGGAAGGGAAGTGTTATAAATGAATGGTTAGAAACTTAAGTAAACGATTAGGAGGCTAAGAAATTTGATTAAGCATAATTACTATAAATAAATGAATGATAATAAATGAGGTTATGTAATAATGAAGGAATGAATAAATATATAATGCAATAAAAGAAGAAATTGACATGACAGTTATAAATGAAAACGAATATTTGGGAGTAATAAAAGAAAAATTTGAAATAAACATTGAACCAATAAATAAAAGTAAAAGTTGTAAAATAAGTAAATATAAATTTTATGGATGAATCCTTATATGAATAGAAAGGGGAATGAAGCAATAAATGTTATGAGATGAAATTTATAAGAATGAGACTGAATTAGGCAAATTGGTGATTATCATTAATTGCTTACCCATTTGTTTCATCTATTGAATTAGTTTTAAATCCATTGGAATAAAACGTTAAAAAAAAGTACATTAATGAAAATTTAGAGGAAATTTGTGTATATTAGTGCAATAACTACAAACCAATGTAAATTGCATCATTTTGATAATAATAGACTAAACAATGTGACTATTGGTTGATTTAAAGTATAGAAAGCAAGATTTATTAATTTAATTGAAGTATAAAATTCAATAATTGAATTTATTGCAAAATAAATGGAAAGAAAAATATATAACACTATAATTGATAAATTTATCAACTTTTAATTTACATCTAGACTTTCTTAAATTTTTGGAAATCATTAAGAAAGTTAAATTTGATGAATTTTTTTAATTATAGAGATGAAGTTTAAAAACTGATTTAACTAATTTAATTAATTAATATAAAAATAGCCATTTTGGCCACTGACTCGGATTTCGACGAAATCAGTTTCATCGGATCTGTAACGGTGAACTATTGTAGGATTTCAAGTTTCATAGTGATCGGGCTTGTCATTTGATCATACAGACTCGAAACGCCTTGAAATTTATGGAATTGAAATCAATTTCATAAATATTGATTTGACCATAACTTCATCATACGATGGAATTTGGATGTGAAACTTTTTCCTTCACGTTTAAAATATTTTTAAACACCTATTTTGATATATGGGTTTACCCAATTTCGTTCCGGAGTCGAAACGGGCTTTTTGGGCCACTTTGGCGTTAGCGCGTATATCCAACCTTATCCATCCATTCTAATTTCTGACCTACCTATATAAACCCGGTTATAGTCCCTAATTCCACTCATTCTCATTTGTCTGTATGTAATTCAGCTATCTCTCGTCCTCAATGACAGACAACAAAATTTCAGATCCAATTCCATTTCAAAATCAAAGTCAAAAATCCAAAGTCCACAGAAAAATATATATATTGAAGCTCTCAATGAGCGTAATCTTCTGGTGAAATTCGTTTTCCAATCCGATTCATCGTTTTCCCGGAATTTCAAGTTGAACTTCAGCCGTCCATAAACTAGGGTTTTGATTTCAACGGCGGACCGTCGATTTCACGACGATCAGGGGATACTGCAGCGTAGAGGGCGACAAGAGATGTGCATCCATGTGGTTCGCTGGTCGAGATCATCACCGAGTTCACTGGAATTTGGCCGTCACAGAAGGCGGCGACGCATGTGCCTGGGGCCACCGCATAGGGTCGCACCACCATGGCTAGGCGCGCCTCGATGAGCTCTGCACGGCGCCACTTCCTGATCGTGGTGATTGCGTGCGTGGCGGCGGCATTTTTTATGTGAAGTGCGGCGGCTGTAATAGGGTTTCGGTCGAACGATGGTTTTAAGGTTTGGGAAGAAAGAACGTACGCGTTCTGTTGATGACGTGGCATCGTTTGTTATGGGTGAGTTTTTTTAATTAAATTTTGATTTCAATCGTCGTAGTATCATAACTTTCTCATACTACCTCGTATTTACGCGCGGTTTCTTGCATTAGGATCGTACTTAAATTTCGGAATTTTTGACGATGGTTTGGACGAATTCTGAGACTGTCAAATTTTTAGGTTTAAATTTGATTTGATTTGAATTTTAAATTCAAAAGGCGAGTGTTTTAACCCACTCACAACTTCTAAAATTTCTTATATTTGTTAAATTAATTTATGATATGAGTAGAAATTTATTTCTGACTGTTTGGCATATTTTTATTCATCATCTCAGTTAAATCGCATTTATTTAATTAAATTGTTATTTAATTTATTCATTGCTTTTAAACTGCCTGTTAAATTGATTAATTAATTATTCATTGCATATAAACTGTCAGTTAAATGGTTATTTAAATTATTATGGAATATAAATTGCTATTCAATACCTGTTATTTATTTTCCGTTCTATATTGATGCTATTATTTTAATTTGATGATGATTGTGATAAATGGTTGATGGTTGATATTGGATGAATGGATGCAGCATTTTATATGGTCATAAACTGAAAGTTATTACGCATTTTCATTTCATTCGGGATTCCGGTTTGAAATGATACATAGCCGCATTTTTACTTTTAAATTGCAGATTGAAATGATAAATATCCGTATTACTTGACCATAGGATAGAAAATTATATACAGGCACCGCGGTCTATATATATAAAAATATTTTGAAATGATTTTCTATGGTTTTGGAAAGGAATATACGGTTTAATAAGTATTAATTTTTGATGTTATATTAATATTATTTTATATATATAGATAGTTAAATTCTTGAATTTAAGATGCATAAAATTGGTTTAATAAAATGAGTTTAATAATGGAGCTTGATTGTTTTATATTATATGGTTTAGTACCTATTTAAAATATTGTATATATAGATTTTTAAATGACTTAAATGAAATTTAAGTTGGAAAATAAATATGGAATTGGGTTAAATTGAATTATTTAAGGATGGCACTTGAATAAAAACTTGATTTGAAAATTTAAATTAAAAATGGAGATTTTAAAGGGTATGATTCTTATAACTTGATTTGGTTTAAAGTGATTTAAATAAATATAAAGTTGAGATAAATGAATATATCAAGTTAAATATATTGAAAGTATATCCATTTGTTTGAATTTAAAAGTTTTACTTAAATTTTAATGGATTTGTTAGGTAAATATTTCAGAACTAAATAATAGAAAAAGTGAAATTGGTGTGTGTATATATATATGGTTTATAAAATTTAGTTTTGAAGTATGGAATTTTAAGCTTTGAAATTTATTGAAATTGAAATGGTTTATTTGGAGGTTCAAATCGATATTTGGAATTTATTGTGAAATTAAGGGAGTTATAAAGTAATTTAATATTTAAACCATTTGAGGGGTGTAGTTATATTTCAAAATTTTGAAATTCAAAGCATATATTTGAAAGGCTATATTTCAAGCGTTTGGTTTAGAAATATTTTAACTATGAAAAGTTATGGTTTTAGAAAAGGATATATTTGAAAAAGATATCATATTGATTTGGTTTTAAAAGGGAAATGATATAGTAATTATATGGTTTTGAAATGAATACTATATCCTGATTTTAAAGTATAAATTATTTTTAAAATAACCGCGGTGTTATAATAACGTTTGGTTTCAGAAAAGGATATATTTGAAAAAGATATCATATTGATTTGGTTTTAAAAGGGAAATGATATCGTAATTATATGGTTTTGAAATGAATACTAAATCCTGATTTAAAAGTAAAAATTATTTTAAAAATAACCGCGGTGTTATAATAACGTTTGGTTGTTGAAGAGACCGGGATCGAAAGTTGTCATACTCTCTGCCAACTCCGAAAACCACTTTAACAACCGTGTACGCGGTGGAGTTTTCAGAATGAAGTAGGATGGTGGCAACGTTTCCTTTGAGGTAAATACGTGGACCCAACTCCCATGAGTTGGCATAAGGTGGCTAAAACAGGAGCGATCGACAGGTTAATGAGGTAGCACCTTTGATCGGACATATCCCTTCGATATTCTACTCTGACTTTGGTTTTATTCAGTGGCCACTTTTGATTTCTTGGATTTAGGGGTATGGCTCGAGGTGGCCGGTAGCTGCGGCTACGCGTTACCACCGACCCGAAAGCGTAATTGGTATATCTACCCCGACATTGCCTAGTTGTGCCATGTCACCTTCCATACCGAGCCTTGTACGAGTTTGGATTTCTCCCGTAGCCCGTGTGGTATCCTCTGGTGGCTTCTGTAGGATCTAGATTAACCCTAGAGGGGGGGGGGGGGTGAATAGGGTTATAGCAAATTTTCTCGAATTAAACACAGAAATATAATAGCAGAAATAAATATGCTGAAAAGTAAATCACACACAAAATTTACCCAGCTTCGGCAACCCCTGCTTACTGCTGCATTCACAGATTTCTATTAGAATTAAACAGTATCACGCTTACAAACACTCTACTAGACTCGCAGACCCTTTTGCTCCCGCTCACAAACACTCTACTAGACTCGCACACCCTTCTCCCGCCTATAGAGTTTCGCTCACTCGCAAACACTGCTCCCGCCTATAGAGCTTTGCAAACTCGCACACCCTGCTCACTGAACTAATTCTAAATAGACAATCTGACACTACCTAATCCCTAGGTGGTGATTTACAAATTCTTCGACTCGAAAAGAAAAAAACAACTTCACAAATAACCGCAGGAGCAAAAATTAAAATACGAGCTTGAATGCATAATTTTTGCTCAAAATAAAATATGAAAACCCCTTTAGTTTAAAACCCTAAGTAACTAAATCAATAAAACCCCTTTTAAAATAAACAAGGCCGGCCCCTTTATCTTTAACCCGATCCACTGTCTTTTGAGAAGAAAAATGGCGGCCTCTTGTTGTTTTGTTCGTTCTGAAATTAGGGCTTGCGATCCATAATTGGGGCTTTTCAATATTCGATTCCTCTGATGTTGCTCGCGCTCGTTCTCTGATGATTTGGTTGACTTTGAGATTGCGCTGCTCGGCTTGCTCGTTCTCTTGATTTGAGAAACTAGGGTTCGGCTTCGGTTTCTTCTATTCGTTCATGACTATTTGGTCCTTCTCTGTCTTACTTCAGCAATCGACTCTTTGGTATGTTGTTTCTTTTGTTGCTTGTTTGATTGCTTGCTCTTTTTCGATGCCGATGATGATAGGTTGGGATTGCGATTGATAGTTCGATTGTGAATTGAAGCACTTGCTTGATGATGATACCTTCGGGTTGAATTTATATGAATTCGATTACACTAATTAACTCGATACTTTCCTGAAATTCACTTTCGTGATGCACACGACTTTCCTAATGCATTCGTTACTTACTTGATTCATACGGCTTTGTTTTGAGAACGTTCGATCCTTCTTGTAACAGACACTTTCCCTTTTTAATTTTGCTGACTATTTCAAAGATTACAAATTTGAGTTTCATTAAATTCTGACTTCGATTTATATTTAACTTCGATCATCTCTGCTGCATACTTTACTCGGTCGAGCTCAACCCCATTCTGTAGATCTGAACTTTGCATTTTATACAAAAATATATGCTCACTATCTTCTGTTCACCTGCATGTTTACTGTGACGTTGGTCTTCATGTACATGATATTGTATCTTCTTCGAACTGTCTTCATGTCTTGTTTCATGTTGCAACTGTCTTGTGTCTGCATTGTTGATTCAGAACTTCTGTTCATGTCGGCACTGGCTGTAGTTGAGTTGATACATTTGTCAGTTCTACATTTGTTTCACTTTGATGTTGTGTATGTGATGCATTCATTACTGCAATACTTGTCTTGGTTGAGTTTGTTGTTACAGTATTCATTGAACTGAATATCATGGTGTTCTGTTCACCCATTACTCCACTTGCATTGCATTTGTGATTGATGCAGTTTTGACAATTGGTTATGTTGCAGTATTCATTGTTGTTCTCACTGTGTTGCATTTGTATCACTGGAAAACTTGTGTATCTTGTAGCTTTCATCACTGGTGCATGTATATTTCTTCATGTTGCCTTCAGGTCTTCACTGCAGTTTCATTATGACTGCTCTATGTGTCTGCACTTGTGAACTTTCACTGTGTTGTCTCTGACCTGAGCATGTTTTTATTGAGTTGCCTCCTGTACTTGCAGTTTGGTCCATTGAGTTGTTGCAATTGAATTCAAGTTTCTTGTACTTGTGCACTGTTGTGTCTGGTTCTTTTCATTCATGTTGCAACTCAAATGTTTCACTCCGATATATTTATGCATTTGCCACTGAGCTTGATTCATGCTTACTGTCACTACTGCTTCGAGTCAGTTTCATGGTCACTTATGCAGTTTGAAGCTTGCCACTGACTTTGGTTCTTTGCTTGCATCGTTGTAGTTGCATTTATGTCACGTAGTTGCATACTTTGACTTGATGCTGCATATATGTTTGTTGCAGTCCCTTTTTGTTGTTGCTATGCAGTTACTATGCTTTGCTTGGTCTCTGATCTCTGTTGCTTCACCACTGAGCATTTGTCACTTCATTGTTGCACTTTTGTGCTTTGAGTCAGTTTCATTGTTTCTCTATGTTCATGTCCTTGCAGTCTTCATGACTGTACTGTTGCAGTCGAGTTGTGTTCATGTACACTTGTGGCTTGAACTTGAGTCACTTCATGTTGTTGTTTGGACATTTGCATTTGTACACTCCATACTTGGTCGTGCTGGAGTCTTCAAGCATGTTGCTGTTGCATTTGTTAGTGGCTTTAGTCTTGAACTGTTTGTAGTCAATTGCTTTGTCTATTTGCCTTGAGTTGAACCTATCTTGGGTTTGACCTTGTTTTTGATTTCTGTGCTTTTGTTTGATTTTTTTGTACACGAGTTGGCGAGGCAGTGCACACGTATACGAATGTACACGTGTGTACTGCAGCCACTTATAGTTACCTGTCCTTGATAAAAATACTGATATGCACAGATATTGCACAGTCAAAAATGATGACGAACAACCCAAATAACTGAGGCAAACAATGTTTTCAAAATCATTGTTTCTTTCAATTTTCAAAAATATTTCTCTTTCAATTTTACTGCGTTTGAAAATATTTTTGTAGATTACTCAGATGCTGGATTCAAACCGGAATGCAGTTGAAGACAAAATACTAGTGTGAGTGATATGTAGTGAGGTTAAATGTGAAATGTGATGTGATTGTAATCAAAAATGTATATGTATAATGAGAGCATGAAATTGTACTATTTAAAATTGTAATAAATATTAGTTTGAATAAAATATTCGTTTGAATTCAAAATCTGTGTAACTTGTTCTGTTTGAATTCAAATTCAAATTCTGTGTAATTTATTTTATTCAACAAATATTTATTTAATCTATGAAAAACAAAATAGTACATTACCAAATACATTTAAATGAATATATATGTTTATTATCATCAAACAAAAACATATAAGCGCATATTCAACAATCTCCCCCTTTTGATGATAACAAACATATATTTAAGATTTTGACCGTGTTAAATGTATTTGACCAATTATATACTCTAATTGCTCCCCCTATTTAAATGCTTCCTCTCTACATGATGCTCCCCCTACATATATGCATACAAATAGAAATATATTCAAATGAGCCTAGATGCATATGGAAAAAATTATTTGACCTTTGCTTGATTCTATTTGACAAAATCTTAACTTTTCTCTCCCCCTTTTGTTATCAGCAAAAGAATAATAGTGTTAGAGAAAAATAGAGATAAAGTGATCGATATTAATCCAACATTAATCTCAAATTGAATATAAATATTAAACTTCAATAAGAATCAAACAAAAACCATAATTACCCTTGTTAGGCGCATATTCCACTTTTAGAAATGATGGATATGATGTTCATATAAAATCATACAGTTGAATCTTCTTGTGGTACATTTCTATCAGGAATTTGAATATCTACTAATCATGCATAACCGTTAGGACTTTTAAATGAGATTAGTAGTATTCGAATTTAATTTTAAAAAATGAAATCAAGTATCTTCTAACCACGCATGACCGTGAGGACTTTTAAATGGGATTAGAATCAACTTGTCTATTTTAAGCAATTAATTTTGATATGCGTTCCATACATTCATAACCGTGAGGACTTTTAAATGAGCATGGAAGCACATATAAAAGAAATTCAAGTAATTCACCCATGCATAACCGTGAGGACTTTTAAATGTGAGTAAATACTTTGGATATTTATTTATTTATTTAAAAAATATGACATGAAAAACAAATGATTCCTGATTATAGTACCACATATCGACAAACTATATTGAATATTTGATAAAACATGGTCGATAGAAATAATGATAGATATAGAAATGGTCATGGAATCTTTACCCAACAAAAAGTTTTATAATTCTTGTTTTAATTCCTAAAGAAATTTTCCAAATATACTCTCTTGAGTAATGTATGTTAAATATCAACACTCATCACTTTTTCAATCACTATTTATCTCTTTGATAATTAGTAGGGAGTCGGATCAGTCAAAATTTGTCATTTAAAATCAAATAAAAATGACTAATCTGAAAATATGGTTAACCAATTATTTTCTCAAAGGGATTATATAAGAAAATAATTTCTGCTATTTGAAAATTATTTGAAGTGAACAATATGCAGAAATTTTCTTTGAAAAATGATGCAGCAAATGAATGTTTCACAATAAATCACGTTCAACTCGTAAGTTTTCTATCAACTAGATTACTAGTATGAATTGCATCTGAATTTCTTTTTCAATCCAAAATATCACTAACTGGATTTGGTAAACCAGACATGAAGTGTGCATCAAAAATTTCAAACCCAATTTTAGCAACAATTTAAATGTCATTCTTTGGATTTTGAATTGAAGCCATGTTCACACTCAAACAAATATCATGGTGTTAATTTCAGAAAACCATAGGATTATATTCATGAGTAATCAACAGTCAATCAACATTATAATTATTTCAAAAACAATTTCTTGAAGTTTCAACAATTTCTTAAAATCCTTTTTCACATGAGTTTGAAATCGTGCAAATTTACAAGTAGTGACCAAAGTGTCAAAATATATCTACGTGTAGCATGAGTAGACAGTAATCAATCAACATCCTAATTTGACCAAACATATTAAGTTCAATGATGAAAGGATGGTTGGTCAACTTTTAAGCACAAATCAAAGTAAAAACAAGTCAAAGGAAAAATTATATCAATAAGTCAGAATTAAAGACATCACATCATTATCACAATTTTGGCTGATTTAATTCAGAATATGGTGCAGATTATACCTTCACCTGTTTTACCTTTACGATAATTTCTCGTGATTGCCCATTGTGATTCTGTCACCTTTATATTAGGCTAAGGAACTTTGCTATGTTGCCCGTTGTGTTTTTGGAACAGCAAAAATCCAGAGAACACCGTTGTTGTTCCTTAGCCTGCCACCACACCTACACGCTGAAAGATTTTTGTGACCTATTTCTAGGTCCATGATTGTTAGTGGCAGAAACATTATGAATAAACAAACCCTTTGGAACCCAAACTTGTTTAGTCCTTTTATTCTTGTTCCAATAGACATGAAATTTGTTTGTAGAATTCTTAGGAACCCAAACTTGTATAAATTTTGTGTTCTTGTTCCTATGACTACAATTTTCAGAATGATGTCCAATTATTTCACATATATCAAAGATACTTTTCCCTTTTGCATTATCCTCAGCTTGTGTTTTCCCAAAACCAAGTCCTTTTCTGTTGTTAGCAAAAATTTGATTTCCCAATAGCATGTTGAAAGATTTTTCGCCTCTTGAAAAGTTATTCAAAGGTTTCTCAAGATTTTGGACTTTGGTTTTTAGTGTTGTATTTTCAGTGACAAGTGAGGTGCATCGATTTATAAAATCCTTTTTCCTAGTGTCGATGGTTTCCTTAAGATTCAAGTTTTCTTTCTCAAGATTCTCAGAGTTATTCTTAAGTCTTGTCAATTCTGAATCTAAAACTTTACATCTTTTACATTCTAGGTTTTGAATATTTTCAAGTTCAGTTTCTAACCTAAAATTTTTACGAGCAAGTTCTCTCCTATCAGTTTTCAGTTTTTCAATTTTAGATTCAAGAGCATCAACTACTTTAGTGAGATCAGAACACATAAAAACAAGATCTCTATAGGAATACTCACCTTCCTCACTAGATTCCTCTGAGCTTGAATCTAAATTTGATTTCGCCATAAGACACAAGTTAGCCTCCTTTGAGCTGCTATCCGAAGCTTCTTCTCCTTCTTCATCATCCCAAGTCGCTGCAAATACCTTCTTCGCCTTTTTCTTTCCTTTGTTGTTTTTGAGAAGTGGACATTTTGGTTTGATGTGGCCAGGCTTGTTGCAGTTATAACATGTCAGTTCATTATCGGAATTTTCGGAATCTTTTGACCTATTGCCCTTTGTTTTCTTCTTGCGTGGCTTGAATCTAGACCATCTTCTAAGATTATTGACAGCCATTGCAAGCTCTTCAATTGGATCTTCTTCATCGCTTTCTTCTTTGCTCTTTAAGGCAATCGTCTTTTTCTTTGGTTTGGAGTTGTTGCGTTCTTCCTTTGCTTTTAGCTCAAGCTCATATGTCATCAAGTTTCCAATCAACTCCTCCATGCTTAGCTTACTCAGATCTTTCGATTCTTGGATTGCCGTGACTTTTGCCTCAAAGTTCATTGGTAAGACTCGTAGTATCTTCCGCACAAGCTCTACCTCAGTGAATACCTTCCCAAGTGCTCTAGCGTTGTACACCAAAGTTGAAAAGCGTCCAAACATGTCCTTTATGCTTTCGCCTTTGTCCATCACAAAGTTCTCGTATTCATTGCTGAATAGGGCTAGACGAGACTCCTTGACTTGAGAAGTTCCTTCGTGTGTCACCTCCAAAGTGTGCCAAATTTCCTGTGCTGTTGTACAATGAGAAATTCTATTAAATTCATTTTTATCAAGAGCACATATCAAAGCATTCATGGCTTTAGCATTTGTCATTTTCAATCTCTTATCGTTAGCATCCCACCTATCCTTTGGTTTAGGAATCTCAGTATCACCAACGATTATAGTGGGAGGTTTATAGCCAGTTTCAATAATATCCCAAACATCATAATCAACGGAACTAAGGTAAATACTCATCCTAACTTTCCAATAAGCATAATCGTTCCCGTTAAACATGGGTGGCCTAACGATAGATTATCCCTCAGAAAAAGCATTATTTTGTAGACTCATGACTCTAGAGTTAAATAAAAATACCAGGCTTTGATACCACTTGTAGGATCTAGATTAACCCTAGAGGGGGGGGGGGTGAATAGGGTTATAGCAAATTTTCTCGAATTAAACACAGAAATATAATAGCAGAAATAAATATGCTGAAAAGTAAATCACACACAAAATTTACCCAGCTTCGGCAACCCCTGCCTACTGCTGCATTCACAGATTTCTATTAGAATTAAACAGTATCACGCTTACAAACACTCTACTAGACTCGCAGACCCTTTTGCTCCCGCTCACAAACACTCTACTAGACTCGCACACCCTGCTCCCGCCTATAGAGTTTCGCTCACTCGCAAACACTGCTCCCGCCTATAGAGCTTTGCAAACTCGCACACCCTGCTTACTGAACTAATTCTAAATAGACAATCTGACACTACCTAATCCCTAGGTGGTGATTTACAAATTCTTCGACTCGAAAAGAAAAAAACAACTTCACAAATAACCGCAGGAGCAAAAATTAAAATACGAGCTTGAATGCATAATTTTTGCTCAAAATAAAATATGAAAACCCCTTTAGTTTAAAACCCTAAGTAACTAAATCAATAAAACCCCTTTTAAAATAAACAAGGCCGGCCCCTTTATCTTTAACCCGATCCACTGTCTTTTGAGAAGAAAAATGGCGGCCTCTTGTTGTTTTGTTCGTTCTGAAATTAGGGCTTGCGATCCATAATTGGGGCTTTTCAATATTCGATTCCTCTGATGTTGCTCGCGCTCGTTCTCTGATGATTTGGTTGACTTTGAGATTGCGCTGCTCGGCTTGCTCGTTCTCTTGATTTGAGAAACTAGGGTTCGGCTTCGGTTTCTTCTATTCGTTGATGACTATTTGGTCCTTCTCTGTCTTACTTCAGCAATCGACTCTTTGGTATGTTGTTTCTTTTGTTGCTTGTTTGATTGCTTGCTCTTTTTCGATGCCGATGATGATAGGTTGGGATTGCGATTGATAGTTCGATTGTGAATTGAAGCACTTGCTTGATGATGATACCTTCGGGTTGAATTTATATGAATTCGATTACACTAATTAACTCGATACTTTCCTGAAATTCACTTTCGTGATGCACACGATTTTCCTAATGCATTCGTTACTTACTTGATTCATACGGCTTTGTTTTGAGAACGTTCGATCCTTCTTGTAACAGACACTTTCCCTTTTTAATTTTGCTGACTATTTCAAAGATTACAAATTTGAGTTTCATTAAATTCTGACTTCGATTTATATTTAACTTCGATCATCTCTGCTGCATACTTTACTCGGTCGAGCTCATCCCCATTCTGTAGATCTGAACTTTGCATTTTATACAAAAATATATGCTCACTATCTTCTGTTCACCTGCATGTTTACTGTGACGTTGGTCTTCATGTACTTGATATTGTATCTTCTTCGAACTGTCTTCATGTCTTGTTTCATGTTGCAACTGTCTTGTGTCTGCATTGTTGATTCAGAACTTCTGTTCATGTCGGCACTGGCTGTAGTTGAGTTGATACATTTGTCAGTTCTACATTTGTTTCACTTTGATGTTGTGTATGTGATGCATTCATTACTGCAATACTTGTCTTGGTTGAGTTTGTTGTTACAGTATTCATTGAACTGAATATCATGGTGTTCTGTTCACCCATTACTCCACTTGCATTGCATTTGTGATTGATGCAGTTTTGACAATTGGTCATGTTGCAGTATTCATAGTTGTTCTCACTGTGTTGCATTTGTATCATTGGAAAACTTGTGTATCTTGTAGCTTTCATCACTGGTGCATGTATATTTCTTCATGTTGCCTTCAGGTCTTCACTGCAGTTTCATTATGACTGCTCTATGTGTCTGCACTTGTGAACTTTCACTGTGTTGTCTCTGACCTGAGCATGTTTTTATTGAGTTGCCTCCTGTACTTGCAGTTTGGTCCATTGAGTTGTTGCAATTGAATTCAAGTTTCTTGTACTTGTGCACTGTTGTGTCTGGTTCTTTTCATTCATGTTGCAACTCAAATGTTTCACTCCGATATATTTATGCATTTGCCACTGAGCTTGATTCATGCTTACTGTCACTACTGCTTCGAGTCAGTTTCATGGTCACTTATGCAGTTTGAAGCTTGCCACTGACTTTGGTTCTTTGCTTGCATCGTTGTAGTTGCATTTATGTCACGTAGTTGCATACTTTGACTTGATGCTGCATATATGTTTGTTGCAGTCCCTTTTTTCTGTTGCTATGCAGTTACTATGCTTTGCTTGGTCTCTGATCTCTGTTGCTTCACCACTGAGCATTTGTCACTTCATTGTTGCACTTTTGTGCTTTGAGTCAGTTTCATTGTTGCTCTATGTTCATGTCCTTGCAGTCTTCATGACTGTACTGTTGCAGTCGAGCTGTGTTCATGTACACTTGTGGCTTGAACTTGAGTCACTTCATGTTGTTGTTTGGACATTTGCATTTGTACACTCCATACTTGGTCGTGCTGGAGTCTTCAAGCATGTTGCTGTTGCATTTGTTAGTGGCTTTAGTCTTGAACTGTTTGTAGTCAATTGCTTTGTCTATTTGCCTTGAGTTGAACCTATCTTGGGTTTGACCTTGTTTTTGATTTCTGTGCTTTTGTTTGATTTTTTTGTACACGAGTTGGCGAGGCAGTGCACACGTATACGAATGTACACGTGTGTACTGCAGCCACTTATAGTTACCTGTCCCTGATAAAAATACTGATATGCACAGATATTGCACAGTCAAAAATGATGACGAACAACCCAAATAACTGAGGCAAACAATGTTTTCAAAATCATTGTTTCTTTCAATTTTCAAAAATATTTCTCTTTCAATTTTACTGCGTTTGAAAATATTTTTGCAGATTACTCAGATGCTGGATTCAAACCGGAATGCAGTTGAAGACAAAATACGAGTGTGAGTGATATGTAGTGAGGTTAAATGTGAAATGTGATGTGATTGTAATCAAAAATGTATATGTATAGTGAGAGCATGAAATTGTACTATTTAAAATTGTAATAAATATTAGTTTGAATAAAATATTCGTTTGAATTCAAAATCTGTGTAACTTGTTCTGTTTGAATTCAAATTCAAATTCTGTGTAATTTATTTTATTCAACAAATATTTATTTAATCTATGAAAAACAAAATAGTACATTACCAAATACATTTAAATGAATATATATGTTTATTATCATCAAACAAAAACATATAAGCGCATATTCAACAGCTTCCCGATCAGGAGGGACTATGATACTGGATGGACTACTGGGACTATTATTGTGTTAAGGGGGAGATTGGGTAACTTCTTAACGCTATTTAAAAGTATGTTTATTTTACTATAGACACTATTACAATAGCGAAATATTACTACATAGTAAATAGTTTAATGGATCCTTTAGAGATGTGAATCCCGAGCATCTTTTAAGTTACTGCACTCATATTAATTTCAGTTGATTTAACTTACATAAGATCTTTTAGTTCTGACTCGAGTGTTTTGTCTTTTCAATTCGCTCGGGTCAGCCTGAGCATTTCAGGATTTGAAGACCTTACTTCCGGAGGATGAAGACGAAGATTTTATTACTATTGTATATTATATTAGTCCACTACATCATGTACTCCGCTACGTTGTTATTTATTGGTATGTGAAATCTGATATATGTTGTATAAGTATAATCGAATTTTTGTAAATAGCTTATTAAACTGTATATTTGATTATTACATTTTATCGTTCCACTACAAGATTCTATTTCGTTTTTTCTCTCTCTGCTTTTTCTTATTTACCCCATAACAATCCGCTCTTCCGTATGGTTTGAATTGGCACGTGTGTCATTTTAAAGCATATGAAAAGGCAGGACGTTGCATCTGGTATCAGAGCTTTGGTTTAGTGATAAACCTTAGCTTTGTGCGGTCCGACTCTTTACTAATAGGGTAGTAATACCCTATGAGAGTCGCTGAGTGTATATATATGAGAGAGCGTATTTGTTAGTGTTATAAAAAGGTTTTAATATTGCGTTAATCTGTTCCGTTTTGTATTTATAAATTCTGGTAGATGCATGGGACGCTATGACATCAATAGGGGTTTCTAAACACTTAATAGGACAGACTGACATAATATTTGTTTTTAATATAGGTGAATGAAATAATTTTTCCTATTATATTTCATATATATATAAATAAATTTTATAAATGATACATATATTTGGTTGCAATATTTGATTGTTAGTTAATGAAATTTATAAATAACAATGAAATAGATTGGAAATAAATTAAATGAAAATTGGAAATTTAGAACTTAAGTTCCGGGGTTTTGAAACTTTCTTTCAAATGATTTTCGAATATAATAATAATATTATTATTAGAAGTATTTTCTGATATAAATATTCAATATAATGTGAAAGAATTGTTTTAAAAGAAACTTTGAAAAGAAATAAGTTATGTACTCCCCTCTCTGTCGCTGGAAAATAATTTCGGTGATGAGTGCATGCATCATCGACATTCATTTTCGAGTTTTGAAGTGGGAAGGCCGATGTAGTAGTTTTACTACAGATTTATTTTGATAAATAAATATAAATTTTAATTGTTTTAAATATAATTGAATATGTAAATTGTAAATATATATTATCTATTATTTTAAAATGATTTGAAATTTAACCCGATATTTAATTCTTAAGTTTCTGATTTATTAATAGTTTCCGTTATTGTAGTGAAATGGAATGTAACCTATTAATAATTGGAGTCTTTAATTAAAATAAGGAATTTAATGCTAGGTTATGAATGAAATTAAAGGTAATTTGAAACTACAACTTATGAAACAAAGAAAAATTATTGGACATTGAATAAATTTTAAAAGAAATAAGATAAACTTATATGATTTTCAATTACATTCTTAAAGGCATATATAACTTACCAAAAGATATGAAAAGTTGAAATGTTTAATAAGAAATTGTAATAGAATATTATACCAGTAAATATGAAATAATGAAAGCATTCAATGAAATTTCTTAACAAATAAGAATTTGGGTTTAGAGTTGTTATGAACTTAAGTATAAAAATAAAGGCTATTAATTAAAATAGAAAGGTAAGTATTATAAATGGAATTTAGTAATAAATGAAAGTAATTAAATAAAATTAAGAAGTATATATGAAAGTTAATAAACTTAGGTAAATATTGAAGCTATTTATTAATAAAATAAGCAGCAAGATGAATACCGCAAATAAATGAAGAAGAAAAAAGAGAAAAAGAAAAAAGGGAATAAACCATCATATAAAGGAAATCAAACAATAAATGCTATGAAATTGGAAAATTTAATTTGATTTTTTGTTTGGAAGTGTTGTTTGTTTTGGTTTATGATTGTTTGGGTTAGGAAATTTGAAATTGTTTGGATGAATAAATAATCCATTTTGTTTCATCTAAGACTGTTGAGTAAATGATGCACTTGATAGTTTATTTTTCATTATGTGCAATTTAAAGTTTGAACCTGAACAACTATTTGCTTTGTTTGATATGAATGAATGATTGATTTGTATTGATTCTATGTGATGTTGCAAATTATTGTTGGTTGTATTGATTTGTGTTTAAGGTTGAAACGACTTTAAAATTTTCATTTTATATAGTTATTAATTTTTTTTGGATTATATAAGTGAAATACAGGTTATGGAAGCAATTCCTACTGCTTTTGGTTTCATAATTAAGCGTAATTGCCCGACCAATAGGTACGTTTCTCGAATTACGGTTTAGATCGTTATTATATTATTTTTCCCGTGTTGGGATATATATTATTTTGGAAAATATATGTTATATATTATTATATTTTCTCCCAAGCCTCTCCGTACAAAGGAGACTCTACCAAAATTTTCCGTAAATTTTAGACTTAGAAATTATTTTGAAAATGTTTTCCAAACTTTATTAATTTAAGTATAAAAAGATCTATTGGTTCTAAATTGGTATATTTTATTTAAATTAATTAATTTTGTAAATTTATTTGTTTATAAATTTAATATTTAAATAAGATATATTGATTTCTTAATTCTTCTTTTCCCTTCTTTCCTTTTCGGGGACAAAAAGTTTTGAGTGGGGAAGAGTGTAACGATTCGTAAATTTTAGTGAATAAATTTGGTTAAATTAACGAGATTTTGTAATTTTAGATAGAAATTAAAACCTTATAATGTATAAAGGAGTAATATTAATACAAATAAAACTTGTAAATGAATAATGAAATAATAACTATGATGAGTGTAACAATGATTATTAAAGCTAAAATTGTTATAGATTAAATATAACTACAATAAATGAAATTATGTAAGCGTTATACCTGGATGAAAATTGAATAAAAAAAATATAAAGTAGGTATTGAATTAGTTAATGAAAGAACACATTGTTACATTTATTGAATTAAATTAAGGAAATTAAATATTAATAAATGGTCATTAATAAAACAAATGGTCTGGGAGTAATTATAATAGTTGTTTGAAATACATATAAACTTTGATTTGGAAATCTATTGGATTCAAAATAAAATTTATGAGTTTAAATGTTTGGTTATTTTGTAAAGTAATAAACGACGTAATAAGAGTGAAATCTAGATAAATAAATTTAATTGAGACTTTAATTAAATAATGGGTGAAATAATAGGATAACTGGTAACATTGATATTGTAAGAAATAAAAACCCTATTAATGTAAGAAGACCAAGGCAAACATTTAAGTTATAAATGTTATAATAAATAAAAATAAAATGACCATTGTATAAGGATTTGGCATATGAAAATAGTAACGGTTGTGTGTAAATATTGGAGTAAATATTATGTAGGCAACTATGATAATTTGTTGAAATAATAAACCTTAAGTGTATTGCAAGGTTACCTGTTTATTTCGTTTATAATAAAATTTGAAATCAATTAGAGCAAAGGAACCTTAATGTTATATTAATAAGAATTAATGTAATAACTAATTTAGTGCACACCCTATTAATTGAATCAGATGGTAAAGTTAAGATTGATTGAAATTAGTAAATTGGGAAAGGAATTCAAAATTATGTTAACTGATGAAGAATAAGTAATAAAGGGTAAATTTATAAAATCAATGTCCGTTAAGAAGTTATAATATTTATAGTTGATAATAAATGTTACTTAGTGATTATTAATATAGTAACGGAAGGGGGAATGTAAATTTAATAGAAACGTAAATTTATATTTTAGGTCATAATTGGTGAATTGAGAAACAAGTTCAAATGAGCTATTTGATGGAATTCTTTAATAAATAAGAATTTGTTGTTCTTGTATTATAAACTTAGGTATAATTGAAATTGCTTATAATAGAATATATTAGGAAGGAAAGTATTATAAATGAATGGTTAGAAACTTAAGTAAACAATTGGGAGGCTAAGAAATTTGATTAAGCATAATTACTATAAATAAATGAATGATAATAAATGAGGTTATGTAATAATGAAGGAATGAATAAATATATAATGCAATAAAAGAAGAATCTGACATGACAATTATAAATGAAAACGAATATTTGGGAGTAATAAATGAAAAATTTGAAATAAACATTGAGCCAATAAATAAAAGTAAATGTTGTAAAATAAGTAAATGTAAATTTTATGGTGAATCCTTATATGAATAGAAAGGGGAATGAAGCAATAAATGTTATGAGATGAAATTTATAAGAATGAGACTGAATTAGGAAAATTGGTGATTATCATTAATTGTTTACCCATTTGTTTCATTTATTGAATTAGTTTTAAATCCATTGGAATAAAACGTAAAAAAAACTACGTTAATGAAAATTTAGAGGAAATTTGAGAATATTAGTGCAATAACTACAAACCAATGTAAATTGCATCCTTTTGATAATAATAGACTGAACAAAATGACTGTTGGTTGATTTAAAGTATAGAAAGCAAGATTTATTAGTTTAATTGAAGTATAAAATTCAATAATTGAATGTATTGCAAAATAGATGGAAAGAAAAATATATAACACTTCAATTGATAAATTTATCAACTTTTAATTTACATCTAGACTGTTTAAAATTTTGAAATGATTAAGAAAGTTAAATTTGATGAAATTTGTTAATTATAGAGTTGAAGTTTAAAAAGTGATTTAATTTATTTATTTTTAATTTATTTATTTAATATAAAAATAGTCATTTTGGCACTGACTCGGATTTCGACAAAACCAGTTTCATCGGATCCGTAACGGTGAATTATTGTAGCATTTCAAGTTTCGTAGCGATCGGGCTTGTCGTTTGATCATACGACTCGAAACGCCTTGAAATTTATGAAATTGAAATCAATTTAAAAAATAGTGATTTGACCATAACTTCTTCATACGATGGAATATGGACGTAAAACTTTTTCCATCGCGTTTAAAATATTTTTAAACACCTATTTTGATATATGGTTTTACCCAATTTCGTTCCGGAGTCGAAATGGGCTTTTTGGGCCACTTTGGCGTTAGCGTGTTTATCCAACCTTATCCATCCATTCTAATTTCTGACCTACCTATATAAACCCGGTTATAAACCCTAATTCCCCTCATTCTCATTTGTCTGTATGAAATTCAACTATCTCTCCTCCTCAATGGCAGACAACAAAATTCCAGATCCAATTCCATTTCAAAATCGAAGTCAAAAATCCAAAGTCCTTAGAAAAATCTAGAAAATATATATATTGAAGCCCTCAACGAGTGTAATCTTCTGGTGGAATTCATTTTCCAATCCAATTCATCGTTTGCCCAGAATTTCAAGTTGAACTTCAACCGTCCATAGACTAGGGTTTTGATTTCAACGGGGATCGTCGATTTCACGACGATCAGCGGATACTGCAGCGTAGAGGGCGAGAAGAGATGTGCATCCATGTGGTTCGCTGGTCGAGATCATCTCCGAGTTCACCGGAATTTGGCCCTCACCGAAGGCAGTGACGCATGTGCCCGGGACCACCGCATAGGGTCGCGCCACCATGGTTAGGCGCGCCTCGATGAGCTCTGCACGGCGCCACTTCCTGATCGTGGTGATTGTGTGCGTGGCGGCGGCGTTTTTGAGGTGAAGTGCGGCGGCTGTAATAGGGTTTCGGTCGAACGATGTTTTTAGGGTTTGGAAAGAAAGAACGTACGCGTTCTATTGATGACGTGGCATCGTTTGTTATGGGTGAGTTTTTTTTAATTAAATTTTGATTTCAATCGTCGTAGTTTCATAACTTTCTCTTACGACCTCGTATTTATGCGTGATTTCTTGCGTTAGGATAGTATTTAAATTCTAGAGTTTTTAGCGCTGGTTTGGACGAATTCTGAGACTGTAAAATTTTTGGGTTTAAATTGGATTTGAATTCAATTTAAATTCAAAAGGTGAGTATTTTAACCCATTCACAACTTCTAAAATTTCTTATGTTTGTTAAATTAATTTATGATATGAGTAGAAATTTATTTCTGACTGTTTGGCATATTTTTATTCATCATCTCAGTTAAATCGCATTTATTTAATTAAATTGTTATTTAATTTATTCATCGCTTTTAAACTGCCAGTTAAATTGATTAATTAATTATTCATTGCATATAAACTGTCAGTTAAACAATTATTTAAATTATTATTGAATAAAAACTGCTACTCAATACCTGTTATTTATTTTCCGTTCTATATTGATGCTATTGTTTGAATTTGATGATGATTGTGATAAATGGTTGATACTGGATGAATGGATGCTGAATTTTATATGGTTATAAACTGAAAGTTGTTACGCATTTTCATTTCATTCGGGATTGCGGTTTGAAATGATACATAGCCGCATTTTTATTTTTAAATTGCGAATTGAAATGATAAATATCCGTATCACTTGACTATAAGATAGAAAATTATATATAGGCACCGCGGTCTATATATATAAAAATATTTTGAAATGATTTTCTATGGTTTTGGAAAGGAATATAGGGTTTAATAAGTATTAATTTCTGATGTTATATTAATAATATTATATATATATAGATAGTTAAATTCTTGAATTTAAGATGTATAAAATTGATTTAATAAAACGAGTTTAATAATGGAGCATGATTGTTTTATATTATATGGTTTAGTACCTATTTAAGATATTGTATATATAGAGTTTTAAATAACTTAAATGAAATTTAGGTTGGAAAACAAATATGGAATTGGGTTAAATTGAATTATTTAAGAATGGCACTTGAATAAAAACTTGATTTGAAAATTTAAATTAAAAATGGAGATTTTAAAGGGTATGATTCTTATAACTTGATTTGGTTTAAAGTGATTTAAATAAATATAAAGTTGAGATAAATGAATACATCAAGTTAAATATATTGAAAGTATATCCATTTGTTTGAAGTTAAAAGTTTTACTTAAATTTTATTGGATTTATTAGGTAAATATTTCAAAACTAAATAATAGAAAAAGTGAAATTGGTGTGTGTATATATATGGATTATAAAATTTAGTTTTGAAGTATGGAGTTTTAAGCTTTGAAATATATTGAAATTGAAATGGTTTATTTGGAGGTTCAAATCGATATTTGGAATTTATTGTGAAATTAAGGGAGTTATAAAGTAATTTATTATTTAAACCATTTTAGGGGTGTAGTTATATTTCAAAATTTTGAAATTCAAAGTTTATGTTTGAAGACTATATTTCAAGCGTTTGGTTTAGATATATTTTAACTATGAAAAGTTATGGTTTTAGAAAAGGATATATTTGAAAAAGATATCATATTGATTTGGTTTTAAAAGGGAAATGATATCGTAATTATATGGTTTTGAAATGAATATTTTATCTTGGTTTTAAAGTATAAATTATTTTAAAAATAACCGCAGTGTTATAATAATGTTTGGTTGTTGAAGAGACCGGGATCGAAAGTTGTTATACTCTCTGCCAACTCCGAAAACCAATTTAACAACCGTGTATGCGGTGGAGATTCCAGAATGAAGTATGATGGTGGCGACGTTTCCTTTAAGGTAAATACGTGGACCCAACTCCCGTGAGTTAGCATAAGGTGGCTAGAACATGAGCTATCGACGGGTTAATGAGGTAGCACCTTTGATCGGACACATCCCTTCGATATTCTACTCTGACTTTGGTTTTATTCGGTGGCCACTTTTGATTTCTTTGATTTGGGGGTGTGGCTCGAGGTGGGCGGTAGCTGCGGCTACACGTTACCACCGACCCGGAAGCGTAATTGGTATATCTACCCTGACATTGCCTAGTTGTGCCATGTCACCTACCATATCGAGCCTTGTACGAGTTTGGATTTCTTCCGTAGCCCGTGTGATATCCTCTGGTGGCTTCCCGATCAGGAGGGACTATGATATTGGATGGACTACTGGGACTATAATTGTGTTAAGGGGGAGATTGGGTAACTCCTTAACGCTATTTAAAAGTATGTTTATTTTACTATAGATACTATTATAATAGCGAAATATTACTGCATAGTAAATAATTTAACGGATCGTTAAGAGATGTGAATCCCGAGCATCTTTTAAGTTACTGCACTCATATTTATTTCAGTTGATTTGACTTACATAAGATCTTTTAGTTCTAACTCGAGTGTTTTGTCCTTTCAATTCGCTCGGGTCAGCCTGAGCATTTCAGGATTTGAGGACCTTACTTCCGGAGGATGAAGACGGAGATTTTATTACTATTATATATTATATTAGTCCACTGCATCATGTACTCCGCTGCATTGTTATTTATTGGTATGTGAACTCTGATATATGTTGTATAAGTATAATCGAATTTTTGTAAACAGCTTATTAAACTGTATATTTGATTATTATATTTATCGTTCCACTACAAGATTCTATTTCGTTTTCTCTCTCTGCTTTTTCTTATTTACCCCATAAGAATCCGCCTTCCGTATGGTTTGAATTGGCACGTGTGTCATTTTAAAGCATATGAAAAGGTGGGACGTTGCATTTTATTAGTTATCACCATTGCCAGTTCCCTGTATATTAGAATCACTATGGGTTGAAATGATACATACCTGAATGGACTTTAGAATAAGGAAAAATCGTTATGGGCTAAAACGATAGGCCTGAATGATTTTTATTTATTTAATTCTTACTTGGGATTGTGGGTTTGAATGATCAAACTCGGATTTCATTGTAAATTACGGATTGAAATGATATATTACCCGTATCACTTTACCTAAACTAGAAAATGATATGCAGACCCGTGGTTAATATATATCTTTCTAAAATTTTTAGAGTAATTTAGAAATGTAAATATTATAATATTTTGATTTAAACTTAATAAAAAAATGATTTTTTAAGGTATTATTGATTTTCTAAAAATTTATGAGTGGAATAAATTATAGTAAGGCTAGAAATTTGAAATATAAGTTATTTTGGAAATTATGATTTGGTTATAAATGGAATTTAAATTAAGTAGGAAATATGATAAAATTTGAATTAAAATGAATTTAAAAATGATTTTATAAAGTGTTAATGATTTTTGAATAAGTTAAAAGGTTAAATAAATGAATATTTAAGTTGAATATTTGAAATATAACTCTGATTGGAAATTTGTGAATTTTGTTTAAAAATGAATTTTAAGTTAAGTATTTAAAATGAAATATAAGTTATATTTGGAAATTTAAACTTAAGTGTTAAGTAAAAAAATTTATTTATAAAGAATTAAAATTGAATGTTGAATTATATAAGTAAATTATTATTAAATTGATTTTTTAATGAAAATTTAACTTTATAAAATCATGAAGATAAGGGTATTTTAAATGATTGTTTTAAAGGTGAAAATATATTATTTTATAAGTTTAAAATGACTTAAATAAAAATTTAATAGTTTGTGAAATTATATTGAATATTTGGAATTTAACTAACGACATTTTATAAATGTTATTATTTCTAATGTAAAGGATATTACAGCATTTGTAAATGCTGTAGTTGATAGAAATGAACTAAATGACTAAATTGAATTAAGGGCTCTTATAGCACTTTGTAAGTGCTGTAGTTACTGAAATTAATTAAGGTTTTATTTGAACTAAAGTAACCCTATTAGAGCCTTTTTAAATGTTGTCTTTTGTTAAATTGAATTGTTTTAAAAGTAACTTTCCGTAGCATTTTCTAAATGCCGCGAAAGTTTGATTTTCATTGTTTTAATGAATTTAAGTGAATAAATGAACTTTGAAAGATTTAAATTTTGGAAATTTAATAATTTAATTATTAAGTATGATAACTTCAATTTAATGGTATAAATGAAGTAATTTGTTTTGGAAATATAAACTATTGTGAAATGTGTGTTGAAATGGTATTTTAAATAAAATGAATGTGGTTTTGAAAGGATATGATATTTGGATATTTTGAATGGATTTTTGAATGATATTGAATTTTGAAATGATATTTGATTTCGAAGTATAAATTACTATTTTGAAATTTTAACCACGGGATGTATTTAATTTATGGTTTAACCGATCCTTAGAGGATGGGCGATCCCAAGCATCCTTCAAGTTATAGTGCATTACTACTACAGTTCTCTTGAGTTGGTTTACATTATATAAGTATATATGTCTTGACTCGAGTGTTTTGTGTTCTACTTTATGCTCGGGTCAGCCTGAGTATTTACAGCTTAGCTTTGGATTTCTTTTCTAGAGCTAGGAATCGCTGTAGATTCTGCTTGTCTAGTTATCTATTCCCTTCAGTTCAGTTGTTCTATTTCAGTTCTGGTATTCATAAACTTCTATTTATTTGAGATTTCTATTGTACATGTTTTTCAAACAGATATTATGTACTATGTTTTGAGAGTTGTTATAGTAGCTTTATGAACTACTTGGTTTTTATATTCCGCCGCGAGTTATTCTGATTTGTTCTGTGTCTGTGATTCTGTGTATTTGATTTCATTTGCTCCAAATTTATTTGCAATGCGGTATTTTGAGCAATTCAAGTCCGATATGTGCGGATGCGAATGGCTGAAAATATCGGGTTGTTATACAACCCATTGACCCAATCCATTTACCCTACTTATAAATAGGTTGGGTCAACCCATTTATGAATATTATAAAATGGGTTATGTGTTGGGTTGACCCATTCGTAAAAAGGGCTATAAATAGATACTCATTTACCCATTTAGTAAAAATATTAAATTTTAATATAAATTTGAGAAATAAAAATTTTGAACATACATTATAATTTTTCATGAAGACTGATAGTTGTACTTAGAAAATAAGAGGCTATCGCATCCCCATATTTGAATTTCACCTAGTGCAGAAGCAGCTACTTTTTTGTTCAGACTACAATAACTTCTTCGTTCTAACTCGAAATCAAGCGAGACTTCGACCGATCAACTCCGAGCTAAATTCGGAACACTATGGAACACTCGGATACTTCATCGTGTAAATGCACACTGTAGTTCTTCAAGAGGACTGACAGTTGTACTTGAAAATAACAGGCTATCACATCCCTATATTTGAACTCCGCCTAGTGTAGAAGTCGCTATTTTTTTGTTCGGACTGCAATAACTCCTTCGTTCTAACTCGAAATTAAGCGAAACTTTGACCGATTAACTTCCACCTAAATTACGGATAGTATGGAACACTCGGATACTTCATTATGCGAACGCACACTGTAGTTCTCTATGGAGACTGACAGTTGTACTTAGAAAGTAACAGGCTACCACATTTGCATATTGAACTCCGCCTAGTGCAGAAGATGCTATTTTTTTGTTCAGACTGCGATAACTCCTTCGTTCTAACTCAAAATCAAGCGAGATTTCGACCGATCAACTTCCACCTAAATTACAGACAGTATGAAACACTTAGATACTTCATCGTGTGAACGCACAATGTAGTTCTCCATGGGGACTGACAGTTGTACTTAGAAAATAACAAGCTACCAAACCTGCATGTTGAACTCTGCCTAGTGCAGAAGCCGCTATTTTTTTTTGTTCAGACTGCAATAACTCCTTCGTTCTAAGTTGGAATCAGGCAAAACTTCGACCGATCAACTCCCACCTAAATTACAGAAAGTATGGAACACTCGGATACTTCATCGTGTGAACACACAATGTAGTTCTCCAAGGGGACTGATAGTTGTACTTGGAAAATAACAGGCTACCACATCTGCAAATTGAACTCCGCCTAGTGCAGAAGCCGCTATTTTTTTTGTTCAGACTGCAGTAACTCCTTCGTTCTAACTCGGAGTCAAACGTGGCTTCGATCGATTAACTAACACCTAAATTACGGATAGTATGGCACACTCGGATACTTTATCGCACGAACGCACACTGTAGTTCTTCAAGGATACTGACAGTTGTACTTAGAAAATAATAAGCTACCCCATCCCCATACTTGAATTTTGATGAAAATTAGAATTAAAATTTTAAATTTTGTCGAATCTCAAAATATAAAAATTAGAATTAAAATTATTTTATATTTATTTGTTTTCTATTAGCCAGATTAAATTTAAATCTTTAAATGTGTTAAATGGATAACCCGCTTATTAAGTGGGTTGGGTTATGAATGGGTTGGGTCATAAATGGATAAAAAACAATGTGTCATAAATAGGTTGGGTCAAACTGGACCCAACCCATTTTGATCCAACCCAACCCGTTTGATAGGCCTACCCGTGCTATTTGTGCACGTGTGCCATTCAATGCTAAAATAATAGAGTAGTTAGAATGAATTCATATCAAATACGTTGGGCTAGCGGATATCCTCTTGGCACAAGCAAATAATCTAGATACAAAACATTGGCACGTGGATCTACTAGAACTAAGTCCGGCCTAAAAGATTTGCAGCTCCAGCCCAATAACCGAATTTGTGCATGTTTCTAAGCCAATTTTTACACAACAAAAAATACTGTTAAATGTCAAGACTGAACTCAGTAAATCACAGAAGTGACCTACGCGACTTACCACTCAACTAAGCAGTTTTATTATTGTCATGTATTGAGTAATTTATATCAATAATCTTTCCATTATATTTTTTTCGCCCTGACCAAAACTTAAAACAGTGTAAATTAGTAAAATATATCCATCCATCTTTCCAGTAATACAAATATAAATGAAAGAGAAGTATACAACGTGTCAGATATAGTCAGATTATACTTTTTTTCATAAACAAAGTACAATTCTAAAATATGTGAAATGCAAAATGAAATGTTTATATCTATTTCTGACATAACTACTAATTGTAACAACTATCATGAGATACAATAACATCTTACCAAAAGCCAAAATTCCACAAGATACATCTAAAATGGCTCTAAGGTGCCAAACTCATCAAATGCAATATGTACATACATTACTCAACCTTCTTGTGGAGACACTGAATAGTAAATCAAAAGAGATGAACGAACAGATGTCCATGCCTTTGACCTGTCCACCTTCGGTGGTCTTGGGTGTACTAGTATAGTTTGAATGCCACGAAATATTACACGTGGGAAGATTTTTATTCCGTCCATAGCCTCTCTTGTACAGTGGTGACCCCATATCTTGTTCCTCCACTGAATCTTATCGCGATGGGTTGTATACCGACCAATATTCCGTCAGTCGAATGTGCCCGTGCCCCTTCCCCAAGCGTGCCTCACCATCGTCTCCCTCAACTCAGGCAACCACCATGGTCGTCTCCTTCCTTTTCTTGGACTTGGCTGTCCTCCTCCCATTCTTGCCATGCTCTCTTCGTGGTTTATCAGCCCCACCCCGTGTAAGTTGTCGTAAATCAATATAATGTCCACATTCCCATTGTTATTAGGTAGGCCACATGTAGTCTCATTCCGGGTAGCGATCCGGGACTGGGACTGATGTTCACCCAAGTCCCTATGAAGAGCTAAAGGGGAAAATCGAACACATTACAACAAGATGGAGGAAAATAAGGAAAGTTAGGACCTGTTTGGTTTCATTTTGTATTTTGAGTTTTGTGTTTTCAACTTGTACTAACAAATACTAAAAAATAAAAGAAGATTTACAATTTTTTGCCATTGTAATGATCAACGGACAACGAAGGAGTTAGATTGTTTTCTGTGCTTTTGTTATCTCTTAGAACACGAAAAACAAAATAAACTTGTTTTCGATTCTACACGTTAATTTCATTTTTCAAAATTATTTGTTTTTCAACAATACATATGGTGGACGTACTTTTATGTAGATGAAAACACAAAACACAAAACGACAAGTCAAACGGGACCTTAATGTCTAAAAAAAAGCTTATGACAGTTCAGAACTCTTGAATAAGAAGATGAGAATTGATGGCATATGACATAATGGAGAAGTGACCTTGATAACCGACCATCTTGTTTGGCAAACCAAAGCTTGGGATCGAGGTAACTCGGTTCTGCATATAGTCGTATCAGCCTGCATTGGAGCTAGCAAGTTTGGGCATTTTTCACATAGCTTGGATGAATATAGGAGAAGGATATTGTAGCTCTAGCCGTGACATACTATATAGGCTAGACACCAAGTTGAACCGTTGGAAGCAAGTTAGACATCGCCATGGAGAGTGATAAGTTCAGGAAATTTTTGGAGAAAGATAACATTACATTTTCATTCAAATTCCTAGAATATATAACCCAATATACAATCGGTCATTCCAGAAAATATATCCTTATCAATCATTGAAATATATAACCAAATATACAACCAATCATTTCAGGAAATATATCCTTATCAATCTCCTAAAATATATAACTAATTATACAACCAGTCATTTCAGGAAATATATCATATATAATCCATCATATCAAATATATCCTGTTACTCCCCCTCAAGTTGGAGCATGTAAATCACAAATGCCCAAATTGCATACAAATAACCAAAATGTTGATGACCAAGGGTCTTAGTCAAAATATCAGCTAACTGATGACCAGTAGGTACATACGAAGTAGCAATAGTTCCACCCTGCAACTCATCACGAACAAAGTGGCAATCAACTTTAATGTTCTTGGTGCGGTCATGAAACACCGGGTTCTTCGCAATATGCAAAGCAGATTGACTATCACCAAACAGCCTCATGGGCTTGGAATGAATCACACCAAGAGAACGCAACAACGATTTTATCCACTTAAGTTCACAAGTTGCAACGGCCATAGAACGATATTCTGCCTCCGTAGATGAATGAGAAATAGTCGGTTGCTTCTTAGTTTTCCAGGAAACAGGAGAGCAACCAAGAAGCACAAAATAACCAGACACCGAACGACATGTCAAAGGACAAGCTGCCTAATCACTTTCACAATAAGGTCAACTGCATATCACTGGGACGAAGCAAAATACCATGATCAGGTTGACTTTTAATATATCGTAAGACACAGATGGCAGCATCCCAATGCGTGACCTAAGGATTACTCAAAAACTGAGCAAGAGGATAAACAGAATAACTCAATTTAGGTCAACTAACAGAAAGATACACCAAGCGCCCCACCAAACACCTTATTGCTCCAAATGCTCATAAGGATCATTCGCCGCATAAACCAACATATGATTCTATTCCATTGGTGTATTAATAGGTTTACAACCTAACATACCTGTCTCTGTCAATATATCCAAAGCATACTTCTGTTGAGAAAGAAACAAACCCTCATCACCATGGGCTACTTCAATCCCAAGAAAATATTTCAACACACCAACATCCTTCATATGAAAACACTTACTCAAGTATTGCTTGAACCTCAAGATCACATCATATGAGGAACCTGCAATAATCAAATCATCCACATAAACTAGTACATGTATAGAAACCTCATCCTACTGATAACTAAATAATGAATAATCAGCATAGGATTGTGTTAAACCAAATTTCCGCAAAGTACTAGATAACTTAGCAAACCACTGCCGAGGAGGTTGACGTAAACCATACAACGACTTGCGTAACCGACGCACTTTCCCAGGTGTAGGACTACAATAACATGAGGGAAGCTACATATAGACCTCTTCCTCTAAATCACCATGAAGAAAATCATTACATACATCCATCTGATGCAATGCCCAATTACGAGCAATAACAACAGCAAGAAAAATACGAACATTACCCATCTTAGCAACTGGAGCAAAAGTTTCATTATAATCAATACCAGCAACCTGCCGGTTACCATACATAACCAAACATCCCTTAAGATGCTCAATATCACCATTAGCACGTCGCTTTATTTTATAAACCCAACCATTACCAATAGCCTTCTTACCAGTGGCAAATCCTCTAATGTCCACATGTCATTCTGTTCAAGTGCATCAATCTTCTATTTCATTGCCTGACGCCAACCTGCATCCTGAACGACCTCTTTAAAGGAAGTAGGCTCTTTTTGAGATGTAATTGCTGCTAAAAAATGCTTATGTCTTACAAAAAAATTACCATAATTCACATAACAAGCTATATTAAAAGGTTTACCTGAGAGGAACGAGATGGAGTAGGAGAAGCAGTACGGGGATCTATCTTGCACATAACCATGTTAGTAACATATACACGAAGACAAGACGAGGGAAGCTTGATGTGGTGCCCACGACCAAGATTATCACCATTTGAATCAATGCTTGAATTCTCCTTGGCCTCTACACCATCTAAATTAACTCCCATACTCCCACTCGACTCTCTCGTGCGTATAAGGCTGCTGGGCAGCATGCTTCATGGCTACCCTTATGGACTGGGTTGTTGCCGGCTGCTCACTGATGCCACCTCTATCTTCAACTTTCACATCCTCTATGATCTCGACATCTCGTGCATTACCCAAATCATACATAACACCTAACTCATCATAATCATCAAACACACCATTCATGGAATTCTAGGATAGAAACTGATTCAAATGCTCATTGAGGGAGGTGGAAAAGGAATCATGGGTAGAAAAAGGAAAGACATGCTCAATAAATTTTACATCATGATTAGTAAAATACACATGAGCATCTAAATCATACAAACGCCACCCTTTTGACCCAAAGGATAACCAACAAAGATACATCTTCTAGAACGAGGGCCAAATTTATGCTTAACACAAGGCTGATTTGCAGCATAGCAAAGACACCCAAATACCTTTAAAGCAGACATACTATGTGGACTCCCAAAAAGCATTTCATACGGATTTTTACCATCCAAAATAAAAGTGAGAATCCAATTAATAAGGTGACAGGAAGTTAAGACACACTCCCCCCAAAAATCAATAAGTAAGTTAGCTTGAAAGCGTAGGGCACGGGCAACATTTAGAACATGTTTATGTTTACGCTCTACTCTACCATTTTGTTGAGGAATATCGACACAAGAGGTTTGATGCAAGGTGCCTTGTTGAGCAAAAAAATCCTTTAAACATTTAAATTCTTGTCCATTATCACTATGCAAAATCTTCACTGGCCTATTAAATTGCGTTTTGACCATAGCAAAGAAATTTTGAATCAATTTGCCAACCTCATATTTACCTACCATCAAATATATCTATGTAGCATGAGAAAAATCTTCAACTATGGTCAAAAAATAACGAGCTCCACAACTAGAAGCAACACGATAAGGAACCCAAATATCACAATGTATTAAATCAAACAAATCAGTTGCTTTACTTGTACTTAATGGAAAAGAGTCACGAGGCTGTTTAGCCATAAAACAAACATCACAATTGTCATCACAAAATTATTCGTACTGCTACTACTACTTCCAATAGGTAATAGAGAACGGACCACTTAATGGAAGGATGACCCAACGTCTATGCCATAACTGAGAGGAGTTTGTGACTGTGGAGTTATTTTCTTGAATACTACGAACTGGTCGAAAGAGATAGACCCCATTGCACTGCTCCCCTGTGCCAATCAGGTTCCTCAAACTCCAATCCTGAATAGTGCATAACTTGTTAGTGAAAAATACAATAATTTTTTTTCAAGAAATTGAGACACATACAACAAATTGCAATTAAGAGTAGGTTCGTATAAAACATTATCAAGAATTAAGTCATGGCTTAATTTAATACGGTCTTCTTTGGTGGCAATGTCATGTTTTCCATTTGGAAAACCAACGGGTTCTGAAGCAATTTCTTTGATATCAACAAACAAGTCAAGATTACCCGACATATGGTTTGAAGCTCCTATATCAAGAATCCATTGGTCCAAAAATTTCTTATCATGCAACTTTGGAGTAGAAGACATGGCTGATGAAGTCTTGAGAGCTGTGATAAGCTGCTACACTTGCGCATTAGTGAGAGTGTGTAACGAAGCACGATCCACCTCACTCATCACAAAATTAAATCTTGTCTATACGGTGAAAAAGAAAAAAAACCTCCGCTTGAAACACAAGCACACACCACAAATCCACAAAACTAATTTTCTGGAATATGGACCATGAATCAGAAAAAGAGAAGGAAAAAAAACTGTTTTTTATGCCTTAACTTAGGTGGCTCTGATACCATGATAAGTTCAAGAAATTTTTGGAGAAAGATAACTTAGCATTTCCATTGAAACTCCTAGAATACATAACCCAATATACAATCAGTCATTCCAGGAAATATATCCTTATCAATCTCTTAAAATATATAACCAAATATACAACCAGTCATTCCGGGAAATATATCCTTATCAATCTTCTAAAATATATAACCAAATATACAATCAGCCATTCCAGGAAATATATCCTAATATAACCCACCATATCAAATATATCCTATTAGAGAGGTCGTTTAAAAGGCAAAAAAAAACCGAATGAAGTGGCAGGGACAAGTTGCACCTCATGTAAGTGAGCGCCTATGTGAAGTAGCCTGCCATAGGCCTATTCGCCCTATCAACTTGTGATGGCAAGTGAGAAATGATGTCTTTAAAGTCCTGCTTCGCAAGGGCATCAAAGAACCCCCTACAAGCAGAGAGTTAAGGGAAGCCCTTGAAGGGGAGATCGGATAAAGAAGCACCCTCAAAAGGGTGGTCGTGATGGAGGTATGGGTATGCCCTAAGGGTAATTATATAATTTGTTACACATACCTAATTTGATAACCAATCGTTTTCATATAAAGATGTTTATATATACTCTATTATATTGAGATATACTTAGTTAATAACTAATTTAAAGTATATTAAATAGAAAGTCCTTAAATGATAAGTTGTGTGATATTAAATACAATGTGTTGTAATTATTAAAAATTTATTACATCAAAAATACATTATTTTAAATATTCATAGCCAAGATGTTTCGAAAAAGGATATCGATTCACTCGTTGATATCTAAATGTTGAACGGTGTATTATTCATGTCAGCTTGGGGCATCAAAGGGTTATGTACTGATAGTAATTGGATAACCATGGAATGACCCGTTTGAGAGTTTTCTACTGGTTAATATAACAAAGGTCAAATAGAAAATATTGAAGTAACGATGTTACACAATTCTTTCGATTTGAGAATACCGTGGAACATCAATGTGGACACATCACTTTTATTATAGTTAAATCATGGCATGTTGCTCCATCAAGCAACTACAGTTGGGTCGGAGTTGAAGCATTGGAAGTAAAACACTATTCAATAGAGAATTCTTCTCCTCAGTTATAAAGGATTAGTACCACGATCCACTATAGTCCAGTCAAAATCAAAGTATGTGTCAGAGAAAGAGAAGCACGGTTAATAATTATTATTATTATAGAACCAAAAAATTTATGTTTGGACCAAATTGAATGTGGATGATATTAGAATTTTGACGAAAACCAAATTCCATAAATCTTAAAGTGATATAGTTTTGACGAAGAGAATTAGTGTAAACAATCTTTTCTACCAAGTAGCGCTTATAATAGTAAAATTGGTTTTTTATCAAAAGGATGCATAAGCGATATATTCATCCAAAATGTCACACCACTAGCTAAGTGACATATGAGCATTAATATTCAAATTATTTGATATTGATTTCTGACCGAATTTGCATCTTTGAGTCGCACAACTGTAGTGATGAATATTTCAAAAGACCATACAGTTTAATTAATTTATAGTTGTTGCAAATTAATATTTATGAAGTATAAATTATTAGATTTTATTTGCTTTGATGTTTAAATGTCATTACTATTTTATGAAAAGCATATATGTAAAAGTTATATATGTGCGTATCAGTTTATGATATCAATAAAATGTCTAAATTTGATTAAAGAAATTACTTACTAAACGGTTTATGGAAAATTTGAAAGCCTTTATGGGCCCTTTCTTGGCCGATCATGCGTTGAAAAAGAGGAGGGAATTGGTTGAGATTTAATGAAGAATCAAAGAGGGAAGGATTTAAGGAAAGAATATGAATTGTTTCAATTTTTCATTAAACACAATTCATTTCATTCATTCATTCAATTCTCGTAATAATTCATTTTCTCCTGCTTCCCTCTCTCTCCTCCCTCTCCTCATGGCTGAAAATTCCCAAGCTCCATGTAAGAAAAAATTATAAAATAAAATAAAATCATAACAAAAATAAATAAATGCAGAAGTGGTAGTTCAGATTATTGCAATTTCTAAACGTGATTCAATCATACCTAGAAGTTTTCATACATTCAAGGTGCAAATCATATTCAATTTCTTTTGGTAAGTTTTCTTCTCAATTTTGTTTACATAAATCATTATGTTAATGGATAGATGATAAATTCATATATGCCTACATTGTTAAATCAAATATAATTACATATTTATTCATGTTCAAATTGATTTTAAAAAAAAGAACATTTTAGTGTTATTAATATATGCATATGTATCTCAGTCGTTATAATATGTTTAAGCGAATAATAATTTTGATTCTAAACAATTTTATTACATAAAATAATTTTACAACATTATATAAGTATAAACGTATGTTTATATCAAATGTGTTTTGGCTTAAAATTTCTTTGTACCACTACATATGTTTATAAATTTAAAAAAATGGATTTTATTTTGGCCTAACATGTATATACATTTAATGTATATTAATTTGTATTTTATTTTAGAATAATGTTATCTAGTTTATAAATAAAATACATATCTGTGTATTAAAATTCAGTTCCATTTGAAATATTCATATGTTTATAATATCCAATTCAAACTTTAAAATATATCTGTTCTTTGAAATTATAAATCTAAGTTTGATTTTCAAAATCTAACTTAAATTCTTAAGATATTGTATAAGTTCAAAATATATATAATTAGTCTAAATTGGTTTTAAAACATATTTATTATTTTTATTGTCATTACAATTATAAATTGATGTATGATTATATGTATTTGTGTTTGTGTGTATATGTATGTATGTATGTTATAATTTTGAATAATAACTAAGGACAACAAAGACACATATAAAGGAGAAATGTATCTGTTATGGTGTAAACCCTAACACTTATCAACATTTACATTAACTATGTACACTATCTGTATGCTACGCACGCACTACACACACATAAGTGTATTTGATACTGTTGCGGTATCATAATCTAGTTTAAAATTAAATTAAATCTTTTCTAAAAATAATAATTAAATACGCTAAATCGTTTATAAAAGTAGTAAGTGTAATTTCTAATTAATTGAACCCTCTTAACTTTTATATCATTTTAATTCGCCTCCCATAAATAACATCCTGACTCTTCCTTTACCAAAGTAATAATATAAAAAGAAGTACTAATATAAAAAGAATTAATGGTTACTAACATATACACATAATGGTATATTTGATATACTCTACTTCACATATATCTCAAATAGATTAAAATGTAAATTAATTAAATCTTCTTTCAAACTAAATAAAATAAAATAAGAATTTATTTAAAATAATATTAAATTGGATCTAATAAACCCTTTACACTTTAGGGCCAAATAGATCCAAAATAGGATTTTATTTTGAAATCCACCTATTTCATCCACTTTCGGCCGACCCGATTCTTTCAATGGTATCAGAGCCTAATGGTCCATGTGGTATAAAATAGCTGTATTATGACCAACTTATTGAGCCTCATTTAGTAGGGTATATAAAGGTAGTGTCTAAAGTTGGGTTTGGGTGATTAAGTACTCTGCCTTACCCGGCCATTGGTCGGGTCCGAAGGATTATTAAGACTAAACTCCCAATACAAAGGTCAAAATGATTTTGGACCTTGGGCTAATTTTAGTTTAAAAATTCAATATATATATATATATTTTGAATTTAAAAGTGAAATTTGAAATATAAAATAAATATTATAGAAGTTATAAAATATTTTCGAAATTGTTCTGAAAATAAATTAATATTTTTCGAGAATTATTTAGCAATTTAATATTAGATTAATGAAATGAATAATTAATCAATTAAAGTAAACATATTATTGATATATGTGCATATACGAATATCTTAAAATATTTAAGGTATATAAAATATTAGTTTTCAAAATTTATTAAGAAATAATTTAATTAAAAATGTTTTAATTAAATGAACATTTATCTAATAAATATATATTATTTAAAAGTTAATCAATAAACTGATATATGTATCTGAAATTATAAGTGTTATAGTTTATAGTCAACTTAAATTGTTTAGAATGGACAAATTAAAAATTTGAGTTTTAAAGTAATTAAATTAATTAGTTATTAAATTAATCAATTAAAATTAATTAAATACGATTAAATTAATAACATACATAAGAATATTACATAAGTTAATTAAGTTATAAAAGGTTATAAACGAAATAAACTTATATACTCTAAATGTATAAATCTAAGTGGGACTGAAACAAACCCAAAACAGACTTTCGAACTAAATACATATATAAAGTACATATATTGTGATTTCAGATGTATCCAATACTTGAATCATGAGGGTATTTTCATAAGAGGCACATTATTCCTTAAATCTATATCACTCTATATATGTATATTAAAGATTATGAATCCTTAATATATAAATTGTCCCCTACCATTTATATATTAATAGATTTCTTATATACTCTTTTGTTATTGAGTAAACTCAATCCTAGGATGTAATGTATAGTACCATGAATATATTGTTAGACGAGGCAAGATACATGCATGACCTTTTTGAGTAACTTAAGATACATGCATTACACTTAGACTATCGCGAAATGGTGGGTTTGGGTGGATAATCCTTTTCGATTTTTTGAGAAAACTCAAGGTCGAGATTGAGGTTAGGATAAAACCATAGGTAATGAGTTGTATGTGATACAACCGAAAAATGTTAAATATTGCTTACGGGCCTATGAATTATTAAGAAAACTCAAGATCCAAATCCAAGGCAAGCGAATCCTAATACCTACTTGAGAAATCATAAGAGTTATATATTTTTATTAAGGTTTCGAGAAACATAAAAATCTAGTGGAAGCCTTATCTAAAATATTAAATGGAAACATTTAACCTTTCTATATTATAAGAACATATGTCATGTAAAGTTAAAATAGTCCACATCGATAAATTTATGCAATTAGTATAAATGATAAACTGTTTATTAATTAAAATATACAAATAAAGGAATCAAGATTGATAATGGAATTATAAAATATACTTACCATTAAATCTTTTGATATCTTGTCACTTCAAGACCCATGCAAGAGCCAATTTACAAAACCACTAAAACATTGTGTCTTGTTCGCTTAAGAGTTTATTTGTCCAAGATTGTGTACTTTCTTTTATGAGTTTTGAACTCTTGAACAATACAGAATTATAAATAAATGGTCTATATTTGATTACTATAAATATTATATGGTGAATAGTTGAGGTTCATAACGAACGAAACTTGAATGAAATTATTTCATTTGGAATAAGCTAGAAAACCATAATGCAAGATTGTATATTCAATACGATTAGTTACAGTAGGAATCTTGTTATGTCAGATGTAGCACCAAAACCAAGAGCTATAATATGTATGTAATAACCCGAGATTTCGAGAAGTTGAATTTATGTTTATTGATGTGTAATCAATTGATAATTGACTTAAGTAATAAGAAATATGGTGACATAACTCCTAAAAATATGTTTTATGATGTTAGAAAGAAGTAAGCGAGTGGTTAATAAATCAATGAAGTATAATAATATTTGAAAGTGGTTAAAGTGAAGAAAACATAATTAGTAAAGTGATTAAGTAAGAAAGGAAATGACTTGAAATAAAATGGGTTAAAACGTTTGAGAGGCCCAAGCCCAAACTCACTTCATGAAAAACTAAGTCTAGATGATTCTATGTATAGAATGTTCATTTTGCTTCATGAACACAATTCACGTTTCATTCTCCTTCTCATCTTTTTACTTTCTTCTTACTACATGAAAAGGAAAACCAAACCATCCTCTATTCTAAAATCAAAATAAAATCGAATAAATATCAAAAATCATGAAAGTTTAAATATAGTTTTTTAACACCTACATGCACTAGAAGAAGTTGTCATAGTCTTATTTTGATCAAGTTTGGATGGTGAATGAATTGATAGATTAAGATATATTTTCTGCTTTATAAATAATGGAAAATATGCTTGTTCAAAGAGTGATTTTGGGTACCAAATAAAATTATTTTGGCTTTAAATTCTTTAAGTGAGTTCCATAGACTCTTATTTCAGTTTATTATAAATATCTTGTGATTGTATGGTTAAAAACATGATTGGTGGTAATATCTTGATGTAGTTGAGTTTTGATAAATTTTGTGTTTTAGAATCATCTTCATAATAAAATTCATATTTAATTTAAAGATTCCTAAATTTTGATGTGTTTTTCCTGACATTATCCAGCACATCGTTTACAAATTTCATGAATCTTCATGAATTTTTGATGTGTTAAATATTGTGATTTCCGTAAACTTTTCCTATCAGATCTAGATGGCAAATGCCTGCTGATTATAAATTCATAATTAATTGTAGAAAACTCCAAAAATAATAAAATTTGATATGTCATTCCCAACTGATTTTCGAAAAACTGATAAAAATTATATTAAAAATTTATTTGTTTTGTTCCCCCAAATAGTCAATTTACATAGGTTGTTTCCTTGGTACGAATTGTTTGCAAATGTTCAATTGTTAGAATTTTCTTTCAAGATGATTATTTATATTCCTTACCCATGATTAAATTTAATTAATCTTTGAAATATAACATTTGGATTATTTTATGACTTCATATTCTATGTGAATATTATAAAGTTTTATCGTAGTCTACGAACTCATAGTTAGAGGTAACCTGACCCGGGGTTTGTTTTTATCGACAATCCTCAGGTCGGACCGATGATTTATTGCAGGTTTAGTTGATATACTTTTAGATACGAGGTGATGGATGGACAGAGTCAACGGTTTTATGTATTCTTGTATATTAGAAATCGATATGGTTATATTAGCTTGAAATGTATAAAATAAATTCGGATATTGTATGGATATTAAAATGTGTAGTGTACATTATTTACGTCCGTTAGAGTACGATGTGATCTATTTATATGTGACTTGCATTGTTCTATCTAGGAAACACCCACATCGCCTCATTCTCCATGTCACTCGATAGTATTACACAGTAATAATCTTGGGTAATGTTACCTGGAGATTTTGACCAAGTAACTAGAGGTCGCTTGGCATTAGTGCACCATTCGACATTCAGTACCGTTTGGCGTAAAACCCCGCTCGACATTCAGCATCGTTCGGCATACGTGACCTCGATCGGCATTCAGCCTCGATTGGCATATAAGCCTCGCTCGACATTCAGCCTCGATCGACATACAAGCCTCGCTTGGCATTCAGCCTCGATCGGCATTCACGCCTCGACCGACATTCAGCTTCGATCGGCATTCATGTCTCGTTCAGCATTCATGCCTCAACTGGCATTCAAGCCTCGTTCGGCATTCAGGCCTCGTTCGGCATTCAGGCCTCGTTCGGCATTCAGGCCTCGTTCGGCATTTCAGCCTTGTTCGGCATTCTCCCCTCGATCGGCATTAGATCTTGTTCGGCCTACGCGATTCACTCAACATACTGCCTCGTTCGGTTTAGAGACATGGCTCGGCATTTGCCGCTCGGCATTTATGGCTCGGCACATAGAAGTCATTCATATTGGGCCGAGGTATCATGCTACTAGGTCCACCAGGGAAGTCCAATCCATCTTCGTCTATAAATAGAGAGGCAGGGGCACAGTGAAAAGGACCTTTTTTCGAGAACACCGGGGAGACTCTGCCGCATTCAAGACTCGTTCAAGACTTATCTTCTTCGCTTAACAATCGTAATCAAGTAGTTTGTGTACAGATTGTATCTGTAATCGATTATTGAGAAAAACAATAAAGATTAACCTCAAAGTGGACGTAGGCAGTTACCTGAACCACTATAAATCTGGTGTTCTTGTTTCTTGCGTTTAATTTAGCATATTATTCTCTATTTAAATTTACTTTCTTCATTAATCTCTCTAACATTTTGATGCCTTCACTGAGAAATGAATTCTCAGGCCGATAGGATCTACTTTGTAGCTACTAGATTGAAAAATCCCCCGAAGGAGATCCGGCTTATTCATAGGACGCCCGTTGAATCTATTCAGAGTTCCAACCGACGACTCTACTATGGGAAGACCACGTACCCGATCAGCCTCTCATAATGCGGACATCCATAAGACTGCTAGTGTGCAACAAGTTGGGCCTAGCAATCAACAAGCAATTCAAGGCACAGGACCCTCTATCCAAAATCAAACAGAAATCATTACCCGGACAGAGTTCAACGACTTGATGAGAGAACTTAGGGAAAGTAGAAGAAAACTTACTGAGCAGATTCAAGCCAACGCTAATCTCATGACTCAGCTTACTCAGCAGCAGCATCAGAATCCTAGAGGTAGCCCTGCTCCTTATTCTTCATCCGATAGCACGACCTCAGCTGATGAACCTCCTAGGCGTAGATGCCGTAAGACTGAAGCTGCACAGACAGGTGCCACTGATCGATCCACCAAGGATCAGGCACGTGAGGAGACCGGACGCCTGGCTCACCAAGACCATAATGAAGCTAGCCTTTAGGATGTAGTTTGGCCGATCGCCAACAGGCAGGACATCAACCCGTACGGTCCCGTGGAACGGTACCCAACCTCCCACCCTCCATACAAACTCCATACTTATCAACCATGGTCAGGCATTTAATGAGAGAGAAACAAGGCTTGACCAATGAAGATTAGGGAGTGTCTAGGAGTCATACTCCACTACAGATACTGTCCTACAGGCTGAGTATCCCAAGAAGTTTACTATGCCGACTATCCCAGCCTACGAAGGGAAGACTGACCCTAGGCAACACGTGATGAGGTACGAATGGAATTTGGATTCTGCAAGAGCGAATGATGTAGCCAAGTGTAGGTGCTTCCCAATCACTTTGTCCGAAATCACCACCATGTGGTTTACTCGACTTCCTTCGCAATCTGTATCCAACTTCGACGAGTTGGCAATGAAATTTGTTGAACAATTCAAGATACATGCTACTCGTCCAAAGGACGTGATGTCATTGTCAAGCGTAATACAGGCTCCAGGAGAGTCTTTGAAAGCACACTTGCAGAGATTTCATGTTGCCGCCATTGAAGTTAGCAACCCTAACGACCACGCAATTTTGATGGCGGTAATGCGAGGTGTAGATCTAGACTCGGATTTTGGAGTTTGGTTGGCGGGAAAGCCCCTAACTATGTTGGAGCATTTCTATTCCAAAGCTCACCAGTTCATAAGGAGGGAAGAAGCTCGATGGACAAGACGGGATAAGGCACCCGGGCCTGTTCAGAAGACTGTAAAAATGTAACATCGCTATGAAGCAATCCGACGGCAACTCGGGAAAAGTTCAAGTCCATGCCCAGAACAAGCCTGGGCAATCTAAAGGATCCGGAGGTGGAAACCCCAGAAAGAAAAAAGAGACAGGGAAATGGAAGTCGAGGATTTCGATCTACAACGAATACACCCCCTGAATACGTCTCTTGAAAATATTTACCTATCTACCTGTAACACTTTTTAATAAAGAAAGCCATGCCCAAAGGAGTCCACAGAGGAATAGAAGCGGACGGGGAAGTACTGTCGCTTCCATGAGACCCACGGGCATAATACTAAGGAGTGTAGACACCTCCATGATGCCATAGAAAGGTTAATCAGGCAGAAAAAGCTGCAGGAGTTTGTTAAGAACACACCAGAGGGTAGGTAAGGAACGTCAGACCTCAGACGCGGGCCAGCTCCTCGCCACCCAGAGGAACCTGCCCGGACCGTGGGTAGGTTGGTCATGAACACTATAGCCAGAGGACCTCATCCCGCAGACAAGAATTGGCAGGAGATGGAATGATATGCTACCTCTTTGAGGCATGTGAATTATGAATGTTGTTAGAATGTGGAAGATGGAACCCCCACAAAACAACAACGGATGATAAAGGACGATATAGTGGTTAGGAGTCGAGATGCAGACAAGTGGAGGCTCCTACTATCGACCCGATGGTCATATCCGCAACGATGGGGCCAGCTTAGGTCAAAAGGATTTTGATTGATTGTGGAAGCTCTGTCAACATCATCTTCAAGAAGGCTTATAACCAAATGAAGATGGAGACAAAAGATTTTGAACCATGCAAAGCCCGTATCCACGGCTTTAATGGTGCCGCAACTAACGCAATGGGGTATATTGAGTTACCAGTTGAACTAGGAGAAGGTGAGCATAGGAGAGTGTGAATCCTACCGTTCATAGTAATGGATATTGACTCTCCATACAATGTATTTCTGGGTCGTCCGGCCCTGACAGAGTTTAGGGTAGCTTCGGCCCCATGGTGTTTGACATTAAACTTTCCGACAGACAAAGGAGTTGGCGTAGTACATGGTGATTAGGCAACCGGTCGCGCATGTTATGTGGCAGAGCTGAGAGAAGCTCAACGGAGAGAAAAGGGGATGGTTGCAGACAGCTCCGTCCGCATCTAAAGCGCTGATAATTGACAAGTAGTGCCCAAGCTCTAGCTCAACATTCTCGGATCTACAGAGGCATAGATCCGAGAGATGATGATGGGGGACCCAGGGAAGTGAATGTAGCACCGGCTGAGCTGACAATTGACAATTCCAGTCAGCCGGAATGACCCGTCACGAGAACTTAAAATTGGATCGCAACTTGACCCGCTATTGGCCGAGGATCTTACTGATTTCCTCCAAGCGAATCTAGATGTTTTCGCTTGGTCACATTCTGATATGTGCGGGATTTCTCCCGCCATTGCAGTCATATGTTGAACATAGACCTGAAGTACGTCCTAGTAAAAGAGAAACGGAGGGGCATAGACACGGAGAGGTCCGCTGCTCTCAGAGAAGAGGTGGACAAACTCAAAGCCAATGGGTTCGTCCACGACGCCCTCTACCCCGAATGGGTATCTAACCCCGTGTTGGTAAGAAAAGCGAATGGGAAGTGAACTTGTGTTGATTATTCTAATTTAAATAAAGCATGCCCGAAGGATAGTTTCCCCTTACCTAGGATCGACCAGCTAGTCGATTCAACGGCCGGACACGAGCTACTGTCATTTATGGATGCGTATTCGGGATACAATCGAATCCCGATTCACATTCTAGACCAAAAACACACCAATTTCATCACAGACGTTGGGTTGTATTGCTATGTAGTGATGCCCTTCAAATTGAAAAATGCTGAAGCGACTTATCAGCGTTAAGTGAACCGAATGTTTAAAGATCAGATCGGTAGAACAATGGAAGTCTATGTGGATGACATTCTCGTAAAGCCACGACGGTCAAACGACCACATTCGAGACTTAGCAGAGATGTTTGATATACTTAGGTATTATGGGATGAAAATCAACCCTTTGAAGTGTTCATTTGGCGTTGCATCAAGGAAGTTGTTGGTTTCATTGTGAATGCACGTGGAATTGAAGCTAACCCGGAAAAGGTTCAGGCTATTCGGGACATATAAGTGCCCAGAACTATAAAGCAAGTACAAAGCTTGAACGAAAAGGTGGCCATGCTGATTCGATTCATATCCAGAGCTACGGATGAGTGCATTCCTTTCTTTGATGTGATAAAGAAAGGAAAGAGGAATTTCGAGTGGACGTCTGACTGTAAGGAAGCATTCTGAGCTATGGTTAGACATCTAGAAAGTCCCTCGGTGCTATCAAAACCAATTGACCACGAAATGTTGTATGTATACCTAGCTGTATCCCAACATACTATCAGTATAGATCTGGTTCGCGAGGAGGACCGAGTTCAAAAGCCAGTGTATTATGTCAGTAAACGTTTGACGGGGGCAGAAAGAAATTATCCCAGGATTGAGAAACTAGCTTACTGCTTGGTGATTGCATCACGCAAGCTTCTCCCATACTTCTAGGCACACTCGATCAATGTTTACATTGATCAACCCTTGCGACAGGTACTCCAACGACCGAAAACTTCTGGAAGGATGTTAAAATGGAATATCGAGTTGAGTCAATTCGATATTACCTACTTGCCACGAAGTACCATACAGGGACAAGCGCCAGCAGACTTCGTTGATGAATTCACCATGACAAACGAACCAAATGGCCACAATGTCATACCTCCCGTTCGATGGAAGATGTACACCGATGGGGGCAACTAATGACCGTTGTTCGGGGTCTGGCATAGTTCTTGTGACTCTTGAACACCGATCAGTTTGCTGCGCTTTGAAGCTCGAATTCACAGCAACGAATAACGAAGCCGAGTATGAAGCATTGATTGCTGGCTTGAGACTTATCAAAGAATTGGGAGTAAGATCGGTTGAAATATTTTGTGACTCACAACTGGTGGTATACCAAGTCCAGGGGGACCATCAGGCAAAGGGGCAGAGACTTGCCCCATACTTGGCCTAGGTTCAAGAGCTGATAGGAATCTCGATATTATGATATTTCACATGTCCCGTGTGAGCAACACAGAGCAGCCGATTCGTTGGCAAAATTAGCTAGCATTGGCGATGCGCAATAGATGGGATTGTTTCCCGTTGAAAACTTACGTGTTCCGAGCATAAATATAATAGAGGTAGATTTCATGTTAGAAACAGAAATCGAGAAGGAATCATGGATGACCCCATTCAAGCAGTACTTGTTACATGGGGTCATGCCCGAGAGAAGGAGCGAAAGACGACAAGTCATTCGTAAGACTTCGCGTTATGTAATGCAAGATGGGGTAATGTATCGGAGGGGATTCTCGACCCCCTTACTCCGGTGCATTGCCCATGATGAGATAAAACGAGTCCTGAAGGAAGTCCATGAAGGGGAATGTGGTGACAATACCGGAGGGCAAACATTAGCGAAAAAGATCCTCCGCTATGGATACTGTTGGCCGACTGTAAATCGAGATGCCATAGACTATGTGAGAAGATGTGAAAAATGTCAGAAATATGTGAAAATCCCAAGAGCTCCACAACGGAACTCACATAAATGGTTAGTCCCTGGCCGTTTGCAATGTAGGGGATCGACATAGTCGATCCCTTACCCATTTCCAAAGGTGTGCGAAATACATGATTGTTGCGGTCGATTACTTTACCAAGTGGGCAAAAGCAGAGCCTTGGGCTACCATCACCACCAAAAAGGTCATCAATTTCGTTGTATGAAATATCATATGCCGTTTTGGCCTTCTGCAAACCATCATTACAGACAACGGAACTCAATTTGAAAGCAAAGAGTTCAAAGAATTTTGCCAAAAATATGGTATTGAGAAAAGGTTTGCAGCAGTTGCTCATCTGAAAGCCAATGGACAAGTGGAAGCCGTGAACAAAATAATCAAATCCATATTGAAAAAGCGTTTGGAAAAGGCTAGAGGCAAATGGGTGGATGAGCTTCCAACAACGCTTTGGGCTTATAGAACTACCCACAAGTCTACAACTGGCCACAATCCATTCGCATTGGCATATGGAAGCTGTTATACCCGTAGAACTTGAAGTTCCATCACATCGGGTAACTTATTAAGACTCTGAGTCGAATCAAGATCTTTTGGTGGAATCATTGGACTTCATTGATGAAAAACGCGAAGAAGCTAATTTAAGAGCGGCCGCATACAGATGCTGAGTCGCTCGATATTATAATGAAAAAGTCCGACCGAGAATCTTTGGTGTGGGTGATCTCGGTTTGAAATGAATTCTCCCAATTCCATCACATATGAGCCCCACATGGGAAGGTCCATATGTCATTGAACGGAAGCTTGGAAAAGGAACTTTCAAGCTAGCGACCATTGATGTGCGACACTCCCCAAAGCCTGGAATAGGAAGCATTTGCGGCATTATTATACTTAGTTTATTTCTTTCATATTTTAGTTGCAATTACTTCCAGCAAGTTTTTATTCCCAGTTTACGGCATGTAACAAGACAATTTAGCTTATTTGCATTTATAAAGGCTTGAAACCATTTTTTTCCACGAATTGTCGATGTTTCTGTGTATGATAACCCTATGACAAATGACTAAGACATACATTATTATGTCTGTTCGTCGACGGAAATTCTATTGGTTTAGAAAACCGTTGAACGAATTTAAATTAAAAATAACCTCAAGCGCACGGTGTACGAATGTAGCACGTGGCGAATAAGGGTCGATCCGCAGGGAGTTGTTAGAGTTTTAAAAATCTATAATCAAATTAGACCAAATGTGGAGAAATTGTTTATTAGAACTAAAATGAAGCTAAAACTAGAATTAGAATGTGATTAGAAAACTATAGAACTAGTAAACAATTTAGAGGCAAATCCACTCTCAAACTTTTGTAAATCAACAAACACATAATTTATGATCTCTAACTTTGATATTAAGTGAAATAATCATTGCATTATCATAATTATGCTTTGTGTATGTTATTAGTTAACATACCTCAAACCATCAAACTATAATACAACAATTATACCACTTATAATTCTCATGAAAATAAAGGCAAAGCAAAAGCTTTTTTAAGTATGATCTATTTACTATTGTAACTAGTAATATAGATCATCAAATTTCATTTTTACTTTTATTTCATAATCAAAAATTAATTAGCAAATGATGATGTAAATTGTGTTTATGTTGAATAAGAATAGCTCATTTGCATAAGCAATATAAGCTATCAAACCCACTTGTATAAACTTACATCAAAATTCACATTCATGAAGCATAAACAAAGAGATCATAAATCATAAAAATGTTGAAATTACATAAAGTTAGAGAGCTTCATCACCCCTAAATTGAAGGGGTTTAGCTACTCATTTTTGGCATTGAAGCAACACATGTAAGTTTCAACATTAAAAAGAAAAGAAAAATAGAAAATAAGTAAAGAAGGCAAAATAGATTAGCTACTAACTACTTGCATAAATATAAATCTAAGCTATGAACACAAGGAGAAAGAGAGCATAGAAATAAGCATTAACAATAAAACAAAGAAAAGCATGTAGAAAAGAGAGAAGAAAGAGGCTTGGAAGCCATTTTTATTTCATAGAACATTGTGCTTACACTTGATTTCTTAATTTCCTAAGTAAAATGAAGAGTAGAAGATGATCTTTTCATGTACATAAGAGGGCTATTTATACATGCATAAAACCCTAATTCTATTTTTAGGGAGCTTCCTAAATTTCCCTTTAGGAAGTGTGGCCACCAAGTAACCATTATCCACTAATTAATCCATCATTTGTTTTGCATGAAGCTTTACCTCCACTTAGTTATCCATTAGCTCCAAATTGTACATTTAGGTAAGTGGGTGGGGTCCTCCATGTTCATGGCTTGAATTATTTCCCTCTTCTTTCCTTTGTATTCATTTGTGCATGCATATATCTTCATATAATCCTCTTCCATATGCATCCAAATTCCTATAAAAATTATCAAAAAATGTCCAAGTAAAAATTCTTACATTGACACATGCACAGAAATGACCGTTTTGCACCTGAATGAAGATGAAAATATGATGGTTTGGAAATAATTGAATTTTGGTTTTAAACATGTTAAAATTCCCAAATATGATGATTATTTAAATAAAAAGAGATAAAATATGGATGTAAATATATGCACAATTACGTGCACATCAAATACCCCCACACTTATCTTTTTATTCGTCCTCGAATAAAGGAAAACTAAGATAAATCCGTTTTCGTAGGGAGCACGATTGCATTGAGCATATGCAACAAGCCGTTAAACCTCCGAGGGCCCCCAGTAGGACGAGTGTTGTCTCGTGTGGGTTTTCAGCGGATACTACCCACAAAATCCAAATGCAGGATGAAAATATTTTCAAATTGCAAGATTTATTTACAAAGAGATGAACGCGAATTTTTGGAAATATTTACAAATGAAGGATTTATTTTTAAATTGACATGAATAAGTTAAATACAAGTTTTGGTCATTGTCTTGAAAATTTAAGTCATTTACTCGTCAAAATTTCCACTAAAAATCAAGTTGTCATAACAGATAGACCATAGTTTGGCTAGTTGTTTTGGTTGGTAACACAATGTAATTATGAAATGGATCCTTAGTTGATTATCAAAGTTTATTAAAATGGTATTTTCATTTCTTTTCTTTTCAATAACAAGTTAAATCAAACAAGTTAAAATATTTCTAGGATTTCAATTGCTTGCTCTCTCACTATTTGCAAGAAAAATTACACACCTAGCTCAGGTAAACTAAGGCCAGATATACCACCCATGCACTGCCTTCGGGCTTATGTGAGGGGAGTACAGAGCATGGCGAGTGCACACACTTTCGTGCATACACCTATCGACCGTAGGTGGTTTTTATTAAGTCTGTTCTTTTTTTTTACATGTGTTCCCTACATGCATAACCGTGAGGACTTTTAAATGAGTATGAAAGCACATAATCAAAGATTCCAAGTAATTCACCCATGCATAACCGTGAGGACTTTTAAATGAGAGTGAATACTTTGGATGTTATTATTTTGTATATAATTTTTTTTATATTTTTTTTAAGAGAGAGAGTTTTGCAAAATCATCTTAGCACCATTTAATTTAGAAGACAAAAATGTTATATCCTTTACTTTAAATTTACCACTTTTTAAACAAAGATTTTCAATTAGAACAAACTTCATAATTAACATAGATGAACCTTCCTATATACTAGTAAAACCATTGTTATTTATAATCAAACTTCATTTTTATTTTTGTTAAGACAAATAAATTTTCAAAAATTTCAATTTATTAACCAAAACTTATACTTATCCCATAGCGTTTCTTCAAAAATAAATCAAAATGGTAAAAAGAATTTTTTTTGAGATTTCGGAGTTTTGAGATTTTTTTCTGAAGAAAATGAAAATTGGAAAATGCCATGAAAAACTAAAAAAATGAAAATGAGACTCCCCCCACACTTAATTTTGACTGTGTCCCCACAATCGATGCATGATATAATGAGTGTAACGGAGAAAAATATGTCAATATTTACAAAAGAGAGTTAACATTCTTACTAGACGTAGCTTGGCTCATGAAGGATCATGAGCTCCTCCTCTTGGTTACCGGGCAATTCCAAGAAGGGTTTCAAACGATGACCATTGACTTTGAAAATCGATCCATCCTTTGGGTTTTCTATTTCTATGGCACCATGTGGAAAAACAGTTCGTACCACAAATGGTCCAGTCCACCTTGATTTAAGTTTCTCAGGGAATAAATGAAGTCTCGAGTCATATAAAAGAACTTTCTGGTTAGGTGAAAACGTTTTCCTTAAAATTGACTTATCATGAAAAACTTTGGTTCTTTCTTTGTAAATTTTCTCGTTTTCATACGCGTCGTTCCTAAGTTCTTCGAGTTCGTTGAGTTGCAGTTTTCGATTTTCGCCAGCTTTTTCAAGATCAAAGTTTAAGTTTTTTATTGCCCACAACGCTTTGTGTTCAATTTCAACGGGTAAATGGCAAGCTTTACCGTAAACTAAACGAAATGGGGACATCCCAAGGTTAGTTTTAAAAGCAGTACGGTAAGCCCAAAGCGCGTCGGTCTATTTCTGAGACCAATCTTTTTGATTTTTATTGACAGTTTTCTCCAAGATTTGTTTTATTTGTCGATTTGAAACTTCAACTTGGCCACAAGTCTGAGGATGATACGGAGTGGATAACTTGTGGGTTATCAAGTATTTTTTTCATTAAAGTTTCAAAAGAACGGTTGCAAAAATGGGTTCCGTTATCACTGATTATTGTGCGAGGTGTGCCGAACCTCGAAAAGATGTTTTCTTTGAGAAATTTCACAACAATTCTATGGTCATTGATTTTGCAAGGAACGGCTTCGACCCATTTTGAAACGTAATCGACAGTGAGAAGGATATACAAGTTTCCAAAAGAATTTGGAAAAGGTCCCATAAAGTCGATACCCCATACATCAAAGATTTCGATTGTAAGAATGGGGTTTAAAGGCATCATATCTCGTCGAGAAATTCGTCCAAGCATTTGACATCGATCACAAGTTTTACAAAATTCAAACGAGTCTTTGAAAGAGAAGGCCAATAGAAACCACACTGAAGCACTTTTTCCGCAGTTTTTCGAGGACCGAATTGTCCACCGCACGCTTGATCGTGGCAAAACGAAAGAACACTCCTTATTTCATTATCCGGAATGCAACGTTGGATGATTTGGTCAGGACAATATTTGAACAAGTGTGGATCGTCCCAATAGAAATATTTCACTTGGGACATGAATTTGCATTGTCCTGTTTGGACCAAAATGAGGGAGTTTCTTTAGTGACTAAGTAGTTCACTATGTCAGCGTACCATGGATCGATAGAAATAGAAAGAAGTTGTTCATCGGGGAAGTTTTCATTGATCGGCAAGGAAGATGGTGCATTCGAAAGTCGAGATAAATGATCGGCTATGACATTATCGGATCCTTTTTTGTCTTTGATTGTAAGGTCAAATTCTTGAAGTAAAAGGATCCAACGAATCAAACAGGATTTAGCATCCTTTTTAGCGAAGAGATATCGAAGCGCAGAATGGTCAGTGTAGACCGTAATGTGTGAACCTATCAAGTAAGGTCGAAACTTTTCAAGCGCAAAAACGACAGCTAGAAGCTCTTTTTCAGTTGTTTTGTAGTTTAGTTGAGCGTCGTTCAAGGTCATACTTACGTAGTAAATGACGTGAAGGATCTTGTTGATGCGTTGTCCCAAGATAGCACCAACGGCAAAGTTTGAAGCGTCGCACATTATTTCGAAAGGAAGATCCCAATTGGGTGCGCAAATGATTGGGGCAGATATGAGTTCGCTCTTAAGACGTTCAAAAGAAGAGATACAATCAGAGTTAAAATCAAAAGGAGCGTCTTTTCCAAGAAGGGTTGTCAAAGGACGGGCGATTTTGCTAAAGTCTTTCACAAAACGACGGTAAAAGCCAGCATGTCCTAGAAATGATCGAATGTCCTTAACGGATTTGGGAATGGGTAGATTTGCAATGACATTGATTTTTGCTTTGTCTACGTCAATGCCTTTATTTGAGATGATATGTCCAAGGACTATGCCTTGTTTGACCATAAAGTGGCATTTTTCCCAATTCAAAGTCAAATGTTTTTCTTTACATCGATTCAGAATCAACTCGAGGTGCTGTAAACATTGGGAAAAAGAATCACCAAAGATAGAGAAATCGTCCATAAAAACTTCTAGAAAGCGTTCAATCATGTCAGAAAAGATGCCAACCATGCATAGTTGGAAAGTCGCAGGCGCGTTACATAGTCCGAATGGCATACGTCGAAAAGCAAAGGTACCGAATGGACAGGTGAAAGTCGTTTTCTCTTGATCTTCGGGAGCGATTGGAATTTGGTTATCGCCAGAATAACCATCAAGGAAGCAGTAAAATTCATGGCCGGCTAAACGTTCAAGCATTTGGTCGATGAAAGGAAGGGCGAAGTGATCGTTACGTGTTGCGACATATAGTTTTCGATAGTCAATGCAAACACGCCAACCTGTTTGAGTACGAGTTGGAATAAGCTCGTTTGAATCGTTCTTGACAGCGGTTAGCCCAGACTTTTTCGGTACAACGTGAATTGGGCTAACCCATGAACTATCGGAGATTGGGTAATGATTCCGTTATCGAGAAGTTTAAGAATTTCATTACGCACTGCATCTTTCATTTTTGGATTAAGCCTTCGTTGTGCGTCACGAGTAGGCTTGGCATCGTCAATTAAATGGATGCGATGTTGATAGAGCGGGACTAATTCCTTTTATATCGGAAATCGACCATCCCATTGCTTCCTTATTTTTCGAAAGGATAGAGAGAAGAAGCTTCTTGGTCAAGAGAAAGATTGTTAGAAATGATGACAGGACAAGTTTCATTTTCACCTAAGTATGCGTACTTAAGATGGTCGGGAAGCGGTTTGAGGTCCAACTTTGGAATTTTTTTGACCGAAGAATTGGGTTGAGATTCGGACTCAACTGGAAGCGATTCAAAAGGGAGAGTGTGTTCAATATCGTTGGGAATTTTGTGAAACAATTTTTCATACTCGGCCTCACGTTCATCGTTAAGATCAAGTGTTTCATTTTCAACATTTTCGTGAATGGCACTAACTTCCAACATTTGGTCACAAGGTTCATTCGATTGGCTTTCAAGATTGAAAATATAAAGATCCAAAGTCATGTTTCCGAAAGATATTTTCATTGATCCGTTACAACAATTGATTAAGGCATTTGAGGTGGCTAAGAATGGTCGGCCTAAAATCAACGGAATTTGAATCGAGGGATTCATCACGGGTTGTGTTTCGAGAACGATAAAGTCAACGGGGAATATAAATTGCCCTACTCGAATGAGTACGTCTTCAATTTCTTCCACGGGCTTCTTAATGGAATGATCGGCAAATTGAAGCATATCTTTCGTGGGTTTGAGCTCACCTAAGCCTAATTGTTCGTACACGGGGTATGGAATCAAGTTGACACTCGCGCCTAAGTCTATCAAACATTTGTTAATCGTCTTGTCTCCAATTGTACACGAAATCGTAGGGTAGCCAGGATCTTTGTATTTAACGGGCATGGATTGGGACAAGACTTCACTCAAACTAGCGGCTAAGAAGACCTTTCTGGGCACTTGAGTGTGTCGCTTTTGGGTGCAAAAGTCCTTAAGAAATTTCGCGTAAGTGGGGACTTGCTGAACGATGTCAAGAAGCGGGATGTTCACTTTTACTTGTTTAAAAACTTCCAACATCTTTTCCATTTGGTCCGAGTGTTTCTTTGGTCGAAGACGATGTGGAAATGGAACACGATACTCGGTAGGCGGGTCTACTCGAGTAGAAGAAGAAGAATTCTGATTGTCCTTCGATTCGACATTTGGCTCCACGTTTTGTTCTGAGTCGTTCGTTGTTTTAGAAGTGTCGAGAAAAGTTTCATGTGAATCATTTGGATTAACGACATGATTATCGATTTGTTTACCAGAACGGAGAGTTGTGATAGCATTCAACTGGGTGACTTGCTATCTTGAACAACATGGGCTTGATTTGAATTTGCGTTTTGATTTCTGGGATTTGGAAGAGGCTGGCTTGGGAATGTTCCTCGTTCATGTTCACTTACAGACGTGGCTAATTGACTCATTTGCATTTCGAGTTTTGCAATCGATTGGTTTGTGTTTTGCATATATGAAGTCAATAAATTTTGCAAATTGCTGTTTGATTGAAGGCTTTGAGTAGTTGCCTTAGCCAACATTTCAAGAATTTTCTCAAGCGAAGTTAAACGTTTATCATCTTGTAGAGGATGAGCAGAATTTGGTGGAAAATTTGGTTGTTGCGGTTGATTATGAGACGGGCCAGCAAAGTTTGGTTGAAAATTATTGGGCTGAAAGGGAGGATACGAAGCATTATTCGGAAACGCTTGAAAATTGGGACGGATCGTATTCGTGTTGGGATTGTTTTGGCTCCACGCAAAATTCGGATGATTTCTCCAACCAGGGTTGTACGTTGGAGAAAACGGGTCGTTTTTGGCTTTATTGAAAGCATTGATTTGTTCGATAGAGTTGGGACACTGATCGGCTATATGATTAGGATCATTGCATTTATAACACACGGTTGGGAAGCTTGGTTCATTTGATTCGATGAGAAAACGTTATCGAATTTTTTAATCATTGCGTCGATCTTAGCTTCCAAAGCAACAGAAGATCCTATCGAGTGTGCACTCGATCGTGAGTAGATTGATTTTTCGTTCGAGCATTCCCATTGGGATGACTTTTCAGCGAGGTTTTCAAGAAATTGCCAAGCATCATCATGATGTTGGGCAAGAAAATTGCCTTGGCACATTGATTCGAGCATCGTTCGTGAGCTGTTTTCGTGTCCATCGTATAAGATTTGGCAAATCGTCCATTTTTCAAAGTTATGGTGTGGACATTTTATCAAAAGCTCTTTGAATCTTTCAAAATATTTTCCGAATGGTTCCCCTTGAATTGATGAAAATTTACAATTTTGTTTCGAATTCTACTTGTTTTTTTCAAGGGGTAGAATTTTTTTAAGAAAGCTTTTACAAATTCTTCCCACGTTTTAATTGAGTTCGAAGGTAAGCTGTACAACCATTTTTCAGCATAATCCGTAAGAGCAAATGGGATTGATCAAAGTTTGATTCCGTCATCAGAAAGTTGTTGGAGTTTAATGGTTGCACAAACTTGTTCGAATTTAGTCAAAAAGATGTATGGATCATCATGCTCGAAATTGTGAAATTTTGGAAGCGTGGCAATATGGTTCGAATGAATTTCGAAATGGTTACCCGTAGGGGCGGGTAACGTGATGCAAGATGGAATAGAAACTCTATCGGGAAAGATTCTATCCATAAGAGTTCGAGGGGCGTTTTCGTTTGCCATTTCAGGAGGATCGTCTGTTCGAGTTAAACGGTTTGTAGAAGGGTCGCGAGTCCAACGATTCGTTGTTGTGTCACGAGTCCAAGTACTCATGCACAAGTGAAAGTCTTAGAATCGAGTTTAGAGAGTGAAAGTAGGTTTGAAAATTTGTTTTTGTTTTTGTTGTTTTTTTTTTGAATTTTTTTTACAAGGGAGAAAACTATTTAACAAGTGAGATTTATTTTCAAAAGAAAAGTTTAATTTTTTTATTGGTTTTTTTAAATTTTTTTATGTTTTTGGTTTTGTATTTTTTTTGTATTTTTAAATATTCACTAAAAGGATTTTTTTTGTTTTTAGAAAATGGAAATTGATTTTTGTTTTTGAATTTTCAAATTTTTTTCCTTTTTTAAAAGATTTTGTATTTTTTTGGATTTTTGATGTTTTTGTTGTTGTTTTTTAAATATGCATGAACTAATGCAACTAAATGAATGCAAAGGACTTAACTACAATTTGCTGTCCTTAGTAGCTCCTAACCCAAAATTGTATAATCACACTTTGTCTTAAATCAACAAAAATATTTCTCAGCCAGGTAACGGACGGGAGTTGTCGGTGCACCACGAATCACCATAGCAATGCAGCCGAAGATTTAAGGACCTTCAAAGGAACAACCAGTATAATATTTACGTATCACCGTAATTTTTATGACTGGTTATTACTCTGCCGTAGCCTAGACACCAAGAAATAAAATCGTTCAAATAAAATAATTGTGAAGATACAATTATGCCCTAAGTGAGCTCGTGACACCCTTAGGTAACGTCTAACCTTTATTATTAGTCAAATTCTACGATGAAATGCGTTTGTGGGCCAAGGAAAGGGTGATGAAATCCCTCACCTTATGTGAATTGGGGTATTGCCCTTAGAAAAGAAAATAAGATGAGATGAATGCAATGCAAAACAAGAAATTAAACGTGTATTAACAATGCAACTAAAATGAAGTTTGTTTTTGGTTTTATAGATTTTGAATTTTTTTTAAAATGCAAATGCAAGCACCAACAATGCAAATAGAGATGAAAGCACAATACCAGAGCGTGCAGATTATTTTGGCAAAAATATTTTTTTAGCGGCGATTTTAGCAAAGCAAAGCAATTATTTTTCCTTTTGGTTTGGCAAGCACTCCTTCTTTTTGCGAATTTCTGCTTGGGCTATCTGCAAGTAAAACAAAGATAATTTTTTTTAATATATGAAAGAAGAAATTAACTCAAAACAAAACAAAAACAAACTTAGAAAAAAAAATCTTTTTTTTTTCAAAAAAGGATAAAACAAAAATAAAAACAAAGTAAACACAACAGATTAAGCAAAGGTTTTTTTTTAACAAATTAACAAAACAAAATTAAAACAAACAAAAGAAGGAAAAAAATGGTTCACCCACTAACTTAAACCCGGCCCATAAGAAAAATGTCCCAACTTTTATCGTCCCCAAAACCAAACAAATCGAATCAACTCGAATTGAAAAAAAAATTCAATTCCTAAGCAAAAATCTATCGCTCGTTCCAAAAATTAAGTCGAAATTCTCAAAAAACAAAAATGAAATCAATCTCTGACGTGATGCGGTTTTCGTGAGTCGAGTGAGGAGTGGCTGTTGTTGTGTCGAAGATGCTACAGAGGTGGAGTTTGATTTTGGGTTCGAGGGTGGAGTTGAAGGGGTTTTCTGGCAATGGCCGATCAGAGTTGTGGTTAGCGATTTGGATGTTCTTGAAGGAGGCAGATTCGATTGGATTTGTAGCAATTGGATTTCAGGGTTGACGTGGTAGTGATTTGGAGACGATGGGAAGCGAATTTGTGGCTGCAGTGTGGTGATTGCGAGGGGGTTCAGGAAACTGGTACATAATTTTGGGCGATAAGGAGAATGTAGTGGTTTGGGGTTGTGGTAGCAGTTCAGTTGATAAGGGAAATAAGGTGATGTGTGGCAGTATTAAAGATATGGCAAGATGAGGAGATAGGCAGCACTGAAGGATATTCAGTGATGTAGGTGAGGAGGGCAGTAGCAGATGGTGGGTTTCTCTGGTGAAGTGTGCTTGTATGCAGTGTGGTTGGTTAATAGCAGGAGAAGTTGTAGGATGAAGGTGTATGTATGCAGAGGGGGGAGGAGTTTGTATGTGAGTCGAAGTAACAGGGAAGTGTAGCAGAGATGTTTGGTTGTGGTGGATATCAGAGAAGTGATGAATGTGTGGTAGAAAGTAGAGAATTGAGTATGGATTTGAATATGAATGTTGATGTGAATGTTGAGCAGTTTTGTAGATGTGGGTGGCAGATGAATGTTGAGCAGTTTTGAGTTGATAGAGATGAAGGCAGGTGAACTTGCTATTGTACACAGTGGGTGAATGTTGAAATGGCATGAGTTCGATGTAATATAGCAGGCTGTGGTTCAGGTGACGACGAATTTTTTTTCTTTCTTTCTTTCAATTATGGTTATGTGGTGAACTTGAACTGTGAACTTGAATTGGTTTGTAGGAAGCAACAGTTGTTTTAGAGGAAGTGATGGGTAAGATAGTGGTGCAGAGAAGGCTGTGATTAGAAACGATGTAGTTTAGGGTGGCATTGATGCAACTGTTGTCAGAGGGGGGTCTCTGCAGCGTATAGTTGTGCAGATGTTTGTGAAGGAGATGTGGTCGGGTGATGTAGGTGATAGACAGTTATGGGCAGTGAGCGGTAAGAAGATGAATTGTATTATGCAGAGCAGAAGTTTTTATGAAAGGTAGGTGATATCGGAAGTACGATGGTGATTTGTTGAAGATGTAGCAGATGCTGTGATTGCAGAAGGGGGAAGAAGGCAAGGCAGTTGAATGTTAAGTGAATGAGTATGTTCTCTTGTGGTTCAGGCTGCTTGTAGAGGACTGGTTTGTTTTGTCAGTTGTATTTGGGATGTTTGAAGCAGTTTTTGATGGTAGAGTGGAAATGAAGGGGGAGGAAGCTACAGAAGGTAGTGGAGCAGTGGTATTGAGAGGAGTATGTTGGTGGCTGCAAAAGTTATGGTGGAGGGTTGCTCTGTTTGGTTTGTATTGAATGGTGTTGTTTGAGGAGAAGTAACTGATTGAGTGAAGCCTGTTGTTGGAGCAGTTGAGTGAAGCAGAGAATGGTGGAAGTTTGGTCAAGAAAAATGTAGAGGTCCAGGGTGGTTATTTATGGAGGCAGAAACAACAGTTTCACCAAAATCATGTTGAAAATTTGTATTCAAAAGCTATTGTAAATTAAAAGTTTTAAACGTTTTACAAAGTGAAATGGAAAAAGAAATTAGCAATGAAATTGTGTGTTTTTTAATAAAAAGAATTGCAAAATAAAACTAAAAAAAATCACACACAACAATATTTTTTTATAAAATGCAAACACACGCAAAATATTCTTTTTTTTAATGCACACACAAAATAAAAACACACAAAAATCAAAGAAAAATAATTCGAAGAATAGAAAATCAAAATCAAAACACTTCCTTGGCAACGGCGCCAAAAACTTGTTCGTCGACGGAAATTCTATCGGTTTAGAAAACCGTCGAACGAATTTAAATTAAAAATAACCGCAAGTGCACGGTGTGCGAATGTAGCACGTGGCGAATATGGGTCGATCCGCAGGGAGTTGTTAGAGTTTTAAAAATCTATTCAATCAAATTAGACCAAATGTGGAGAAATTGTTCACTAGAACTAAAATGAAGCTAAAACTAGAATTAAAATGTGATTAGAAAACTATAGAACTAGTAAACAATTTAGAGGCAAATCCACTCTCAAACTTTTGTAAATCAACAAACACATAATTTATGATCTCTAACTTTGATATTAAGTGAAATAATCATGGCATTTATCATAAGTATGCTTTGTGTATGTTATTAGTTAACATACCTCAAACCATCAAACTATAATACAACAATTATACCACTTATAATTCTCATGAAAATGAAGGCAAAGCAGATGCTTTTTTAAGTATGATCTATTTACTATTGTAACTAGTAATATAGATCATCAAATTTCATTTTTACTTTTATTTCATAATCAAAAATTAATTGCAAATGATGATGTAAATTGTGTTTATGTTGAATAAGAATAGCTCATTTGCATAAGCAATATAAGCTATCAAACCCACTTGTATAAACTTACATCAAAATTCACATTCATGAAGCATAAACAAAGAGATCATAAATCATAAAAATGTTGAAATTACATAAAGTTAGAGAGCTTCATCACCCCTAAATTGAAGGGGTTTAGCTACTCATTTGTGGCATTGAAGCAACACATGTAAGTTTCAACATTAAAAAGAAAAGAAAAATAGAAAATAAGTAAAGAAGGCAAAATAGATTAGCTACTAACTACTTCCATAAATATAAATCTAAGCTATGAACATAAGGAGAAAGAGAGCATAGAAATAAGCATTAACAATAAAACAAAGAAAAGCATGTAGAAAAGAGAGAAGAAAGAGGCTTGGAAGCCATTTTTATTTCATAGAACATTGTGCTTACACTTGATTTCTTAATTTCCTAAGTAAAATGAAAGAGTAGAAGATGATCTTTTCATGTACATAAGAGGGCTATTTATACATGCATAAAACCCTAATTCTATTTTTAGGGAGCTTCCTAAATTGCCCTTTAGGAAGTGTGGCCACCAAGTAACCATTATCCACTAATTAATCCATCATTTGTTTTGCATGAAGCTTTAACCTCCACTTACTTGTCCATTAGCTCCAAATTGTACATTTAGGTAAGTGGGTGGGGTCCTCCATGTTCATGGCTTGAATTATTTCCCTCTTCTTTCCTTTGTATTCATTTGTGCATGCATATATCTTCATATAATCCTCTTCCATATGCATCCAAATTCCTATAAAAATTATCAAAAAATGTCCAAGTAAAAATTCTTACATTGACACATGCACAAAAATGACCGTTTTGCCCCTGAATGAAGATGAAAATATGATGGTTTGGAAATAATTGAATTTTGGTTTTAAACATGTTAAAATGCCCAAATATGATGATTATTTAAATAAAAAGAGATAAAATATGGATGTAAATATATGCACAATTACGTGCACATCAATGTCGGACGTAGGAACCTGCACGAGCACTCAAAATCTCAAGTCCCTGGAGTTCGGACTGGAGTACTCTGAGTCCCTAGAGTGCGGACCAAAGTATAAATGACTCAAAATCTCCAAGTCCGCGGAGTGAGGACTCTGGGTCCCCAGAGTGCGGACCAGAGTATGTACGACTCAAAATCTCCAAGTCTCCGGGGTGCGGACTGGAGTATTATGAGTCTCCAGAGTGCAGACTAGAGTGTAAACGACTCAAAATCTCCAAGTCCCTGGAGTGCGGACTGGAGTACTCTGAGTCCCCAGAGTGCGGACTAGATTATAAACGACTCAAAATCTCCAAGTCTCCAGAGTGCGGACTGGAGTACTCTGAGTCCTCAGAGTGAGGATCAAAGTATAAACGACTCAAAATCTCCAAGTCTCCAGAGTGCGGACTGGAGTACTTTGAGTCCCCAGAGTGCGGACCAGAGGATAAACGACTCAAAATCTACAAGTCCCCAGAGTGTGGATTGGAGTACTTTGAGTCTCAAGAGTATGGACCAAAGTATAAACGACTCAAAATCTCCAAGTCCCTGGAGTGCGGACTGGAGTGCTCTGAGTCCCCATAGTGCGGATCAGAGTATGAACGACTCAAAATCTTCAAGTCCCCGGAGTGAGGACTGGAGTACTATGTGTCCCCAAAGTGCGGATCAGAGCATAAACGACTCCAAATCTCCTAGTCCCCGGAGTGAGGACTGGGATACTCTGGGTCCGCAGAGTGCGGACTGGAGTATAAACGACTCAAAATCTCCAAGTCCCCAGAGTGCGGACTGGAGTACTCTAAGTCTCCAAAGTGTGGACCAGAGCATAAATGACTTAAAATTCTCTAAGTCCTCAGAATGCGGGCTGGGTCATGAACGGCTTGAAGTCATCAAATCCCCGGCATACGAACTAAAAAATACTCTAAGTGTTTTAAGCATGGAACACAGGATGAGCAACTCCAAAGGATTTTGGAGTTATATAAAAATGAATTGAGAAGTTCATGTAACTCACGGTAGCTTGGGTTTCGACCACAATCATACAGAAAGCTGAATGATAAAAGTCTTACGAAAGACAAGAACTAGGCTTTATTTATTCAAAAATGAGTTTCTACTACAACTCCTCCAAAATTCAGAGCAAAAGTTTATTTACATAGACTACGAGAATAAATAAAATAATTACATAATCTAAACTAACTCTCGTTGAACGAGAGCAACGATTATTTCTTCGACTTCTTCCCAGATGACTGCTCTCCCATGCGTTTGCCCTTGGTGATTTTCTTTGATAGGGAGGTAACGACTGAAGAAGTATGGGGAACTTCCATTGGCCTGGACCCGCCAGGGAGGATGAACTTCAACGGCTTATTCGGAGGATCATCCAGGTCCACAACTTGAGGCTTGACTTTGATCTCGACCGTCTTTTACTTCTCCTTCTCAAGTTGCTCCTTCATGCTCAGTTTAGACGTATGTTCAGAGGCGCCTGTAATTTTGATTTCATAACTCCCATCGATGGGAGAGGAAGTCTCGGACTTATCCTCATCAAGCGCTCCGATCACCTGAGCATCTGGACCGGGAGCCTTCCCTGCATGAGAAGCCTCACTTGTCTTTTCCTTTATCTCCTTGGTGACGCCGCTCCTCGGAGTGGGCTCAAGATCAGAATGGCCTGCACAAAATCATGAAAAACAAGCATTAGAATAGAATAGCCGCTGGTGAAAAACGACGACTTTTGGAATGTTAAAGAGAAGGGTTATCTATCAGGTTCCGGCTGGCTCTCAGCCGTTCGAGGGGTCTCACCCTATGAAATGGGAGACAGAATATGAACACCGAGGCTGGGGTCCTCCGGGTCATAACCGATATGCTGCTCAAATGGATCAAGTATTGGCCGATCGGCCGGTTGAGTAGGTGCATGAACTTGAGACTCGATCCCGGATAGACCGACAATAACATCTTTCTCTTAGAGCCTTTGCAGTAAAGAGCTTTCGCTGCAGACAGGTTTGAAGGCTCGTTTCCCTTAAGAAATTCTTTTATCAAAGCATCTTCATCGACTTCCTCGGTGCTAAGTTTGACCTACCTAATTTTTATTAAGGTCTCTCATGCCTCAGCTAAAGAATCGAGGTAGCCCTCACCCAGAAAAGTTAAGTCTCGGTGCATGAGGACGCGGGCATTGGATTCTGCGATCAATGGGTCAAACATGCTTTTGACCTCCTCCCTACCAGCTACTTCGGCCGCCTCAAGGCGGGAGTCAACCTCCGCAGATGCTATTTTCTTGCCCTCTTCATGGGCTTCATCTCCCAGCACCCTGACTTTAGAAAGTTCATCATCAAGCTTCGCCTTTAGGAGTCGTGTAGCAACGATTTCGTCGCAATATCATTGCAACTCTTCTTGGGCAGCGATTTTTCTTCTCTTTCTTTGCGGAGTTGCTCCTCCATTTCTTTGACTCGAAGGCCAAATGCATCCCTCTCTTTTTGCACTGAGTCCTTCTTTGAAGCTAGGGCCCCACAACATTGGACCGCCTCATCAATTTCTTTTTTATGGGTTGACTCCAGACGAGTGACGGCCTCGGCAGTGTCTTTAGCGCTCTACTAGGAAGCTTCTAGCTGAGACTTATAAGAAGCATGCTCTTCGTCCTGATAACGTCTTTATCATAGATAGCCTCAAGCTTCAGGCGATCTATCTCATGCCGACGCACTATCGAAACCTTTTAAACTTTCTCGGCTAAGTGCACGAACGCATCGTGCTGAACGTTGACATCATTAGTGCAAGCTATGACCCTTTGTTTAACATGCCTGGGAATCTGATGAATCGTTGGAAGAAACTTTAAACCGTCGAAGTATCTTTGGGAATGAAGCTTTAAGCCCGGCGACCGATGGATCAGTTATAGGAGCAAGAAGAGTCTGCTTGGAGACTGTGGGTGTTCTGTGGGGGTCTCGAGATTGCCTGGTGCTTGATGAGCCGGTGTGTTGATCCTGATGGGCCTCAGGCTGAGACCCCTTATGTCCAAATTTCTCTTTGCTATGCCCCGGTTGAAAAGGAGGATCGCGAGGATATAAGGGCAGGTTATAAGTTTTCCATTGGCGTGATGACTCTCGGCGGTGGTAGTCTCGATCATCAGATTCATCTCTATCTCGATGCTTGCCGGAGCCCGAAACCTGGAAAGATTGGTAGAAAATCGATGACCCACGAAGGCGATCAAGTCCATGTGTACTCCCCATATCGCCTACACAAAATTTAAATAACGATGGGTTAGCAAGCGGTAGAGTGGAAACAGAAATTTAAGTGCAAGGTGAGGTGCATGTGTTTGTGTGTGTCCTAGTGTTTCCCCCCGATGGACCACTTTCTTTATTAATAGGAGTTTTTTCTCCCTGGTTTTGGGCTTGAATGCTTGTATCGCCTCTCGCGGGCGAATTAAGCTAAAGGGCCTCTGGATCGTCGAAGTCACAGTTGAGAAGATCTTCCGGTATGGTGAGGTTTGACAGGCCCTTCAGAGAACTCTCTAAGTGCTGAGAGGAAGCCTCTTTCTCCGCTGGGATAAGGGTAATTTTAGAAGTTCCACCCACCGTTTTCTTCCTCAACTTATAAGTCAGTTTCTTCTTCCTCTTCGAAGAGGAAGGCGACATTTTAATGTCATGAACTTCAACTATTGGGTCCCGAGATGGACCAACATTTTCCCATTGTGGTTCGGGAGTTTCGGTTTCTTTAATCTCCCCCACCTCTGGCATCTCAGGGGCGTTGTGTGTCGAGGACTCGGCCTTCTTCTTTCCTTTTCCTGAAGCAGGCTTGGGTATGAAACACCTTAGGGGAGGCTTATTCGGCGACCTTCCGCCAGCAAACCAACTTTGAAAGTGACTCATTTGAAATGAGTGATCTGATGTCCCGGTCTTCCGTGGGAAGGGCTCGAATATCTTCGACTGCCTCAGAGTATCCGGAGCCTTCAGGACGTGGGTTGATACCTAAAAAAATGAATGAAGAGTCAGAAACGATGTAAGTCTCGGCAAATTCAAGTATTGATTCGGAAAAAGTACTTCCTTCTACCCATCTTCTGGCGAAGCCAGGGGGTAACGCACGTAGAACCGCTCTTGCTTATACTGTGCAAATTTACTCATGCCCTAGTCAGAATCTAGCATTTGTTATACGGCTCGAGAAACATGAAAGATGGGCTATCCGTCCGTCTCTTAATGCGATAGATATATCAGATATCACCTGTAGTCGGAATCCTAAAGAGGACACTCATAAAGAGGATGCAAGTGCCGTATATGAATGCGTGGCTGTTCGGATGCAGTTGCGATGGCGCAATCTCGTTATACTGCAACACGTCCCGAAGAAATGAGTTGAATGGTGGCATGCTGCCAACCCAACACATGAATCTATTTCAAGCTGTGTATCTGACTGGGGGCAAGTGCTGATGATCACGCTCCGATGGAACTAACACATCATCGAAGGGGATTCCATGGACAGAGCATATCCGACGAAGTGTACTTTCATTAATCCTTGAGGCCTGCGAGTCGATTAGTTCATCTAAGAAAATAGCTGCCTCCAAAGCATCGGGAGCCAAGTCGACATATGCAGTCGCAGGGCTCGGTAAGTCTTGAGCAGGGGTAGTTGACGTATTTGAAGTTCCTACAACTTCTTGTCGAGAGGATGGCCTAGATCTGTCGGAGATCGTTGCAGAGCTTAATTTCCTAGACATCACTAATGAAGGTTGAATCTGGCAAGGCACCTGTTTGAATTATACTTGAAAAACAATCGGCATTAGACTTAACGACACAAGTATTCCCCCCGTGTGGTGTGTGAAGTAGTGCCATCATTCAAATGTAAGTGCTGGGCAGTGAGAAGACACTAGATTGATTAAATAAGTCTAAGCTTTGAATTATTGTCTTCGAAGACCGTCATCGCTGATCGTCTACGAAAGCTTGTCGTAAGGCGGTTTATTTTTTGAACTTGGCATCGTCACTGCATTTGAAAGGCTATTAATTGTTAATCAAGTTAAGTTCCAAATTTTCACTCATTTAAACACGGGATTAGTCAGTCCGGATTGTCCGATATGCTTTGTTGTTTAAGTTATTCCTTGTCCACTATCATGCGTTCAAGCATAAGATATGTGTTGAGTCAACTATGCATTAGGTTCAACTGGTATAGTTGTTGTACACAACCCTCCTACCTAACCACTTCATCGTTCGGCATTCACCTAGTCATGCCGAACCACAATCATACCGAGCCACCTCGCTCGGTGTTCTAACCTCAGCATCAACACTCACATACCACTCATTATCACCATTCGACATGCGGCAAGACATGACGAACCGCAAATATGCCGAGCCAAGCCGTTTGGTACACCACTCTCCCAATTGTCCTTTTCATCGTTCGGCATAAGAGAGTCATACCAAACCACATTTATATTGAGCCATGTTGTTCGGCATTTAACCAGAATCCTACTTCTCTCCTACTTTCCATCCTATCTCATTCGGCATGAGAAAGTCATGCCGAGCCGTGGCCGTGCCGAGCCGCATCGCTCGGCACGCCGAGCCTACTTCTGAACATTTTCTCCTTTCTCGGCATAAGGAAACCCTACCGAGCCACATCAGAGCTCCTTCCACTAACACCTTCCTTTGAACGCCTCTAACACCTCCTATCCCTAAGACGTATTTGACCTTGAATTCATTGTCCTCTATCCACACGTTTCCTACCATCCTCAGTCTTACAGATATTCACGAGTGCGAATCTCGTGCTATGTTCCTTATTCAGGATTAAGGTGTTAAAAAGGAGAATCTTTACCTAAGAAACGAATCGAAGCTTGGGATGTTCTGGGGTAGGAAGCACGACTCTATTCAACTCGTTGATTTGGTAAGGGGTGAAACAATGCATTGAGTTTGAGAGGGTAGGTAATTCGCAGAGGTAAAAGGAAAGTCCGTAGGTTCTACAGGGCGGAGGTAAAAGTAGAAAAGAGAAAAATAAATAAAGTGCCGACCTTTAAAGGGGAAGAATGGAAGTCGAAGGGACAATGGCTGGTAGAACCGGTCAAAACACCTCCCTCGCTCGGCATTGTTCTCTTTCGGTTTTCATCCCCGTTCGGCATTTGTATGTCGCTCGGCATCAGCTAAGCTGTTCGACATTATATGTCGTTCGACATTAGCATGTCGTTCGGCATATGATGCCTCATTCGGTATTCAGAAGAAGACACTATCGAGAAGACAAGGCCAAGGCTCGAAGCAAAGGACGAAGGACTCTTGATTCAAAGCGCATCATGTTCCTCCACACGATGCACTTTAGGGGGCAAGTGTTACCTGGAGATTTTGACTAAGTAACTAGAGTTCACTCGGCATTAGTGCACCGTTCGGCATTCAGTACCATTCGGCATAGAACCCTGCTCGGCATTCAACATCATTCAGCAAACGTGACCTCGATCGGCATTCAGCCTCGATCGTCATACAAGCCTCGCTTGGCATTCAGCCTCGATCGGCATTCATGCCTCGACCAACATTCAGCCTCGATTGGCATTCATGCCTCGACCGACATTCATCCTCGATCGGCATTCAAGTCTCGACCGACATTCAGCCTCGTTCGGTAGTCAGGTCTTGTCCGGCATTATGCCTCGTTTGGCATTTCATCCTCATTCGGCGTTCATGCCTCGTTCGGCATTTTCCCCTCGATCGGCATCAGATCTCGTTCGGCCTACACGATTCACTCAACATACTGCCTCGTCCGTTTTAGAGACATGGCTCGGCATTTGCCGCTCGGCATTTACGGCTTGGCACACAGAAGCCATTCATATTAGGCTGAGGTATTTTGCTACTAGGCCTACCAGGGAAGTCCTACCCATCTTCGTCTATAAATAGAGAGGCAGGGGCACAGTGAAAGGGACCCTTTTTCGAGAACTCCAGGGAGACTCTGCCACATTCAAGACTCATTCAAGACTTATCTTCTTCGCTTAACAATTGTGATCAATGGTGTACAGATTGTATCTATAATCGATTATTGAGAAAAGCAATAAAGATTAACCTCAAAGTGGACGTAGGCAGTTACACCGAACCTCTATAAATATGGTGTTCTTGTTTTCTGCGTTTAATTTAGCATATTATTCTCTGTTTAAATTTACTCTCTTCATTAATCTCTCTACACCTAAGGGTGTTAGTGACCAATTCTGGTGCTAACAGGTAACATGAGTATAGAGGCGGGGTGTTACAATGTACCTAGGAATCTGATAATTGAAATGTCAATTTGATTAGTGTGCGTAAAGTGCAACTTATTTGATATCCTTAAATATTAGGGGTGATCAAATGCATTTTTGTGAAATATTCATTACAGTCTTGTAATAAGGTTTCTTTTTGAATGGTTCGACGACTTAGAATGGAAAGAAAATGTATGAGAGTGAATGTAACTAAAGGCACGGTTGGGATGAAGAGAGTAAATGTTCACTTCTGCTTCATGAAGAGACATAGGAAACAAGAATTGTATTAAATACTAAAGGTATTTATATAGAAAGAGAAATGTGATTTCTTTCCAAATATATTTTCATATAGAAAATTATCTTCTATGAAAGTTATTTCTTCGAGTTCAAGATATTTGATATGAAACACTCGGCTGTAACTAGTTATAGTGTTTCCATAATAAGTGGTTAAATGCAGCTTCATATTTCATAAGCTGTTATAATAATCGCAAAAATAGCGAGAGCATGCCGTATAATACTTCTTAATGGACGCAACAAGTTCCAAAAAATTATTTTCATAGATATACCAAATATTATTTATGAAATAATATTTGTTTTCGATACTGGCTATAGATAGCATAGTTTTATTCCAACGTAAATATTATGAACATTTGTTATAAAATAAAAATATAAAATGGTATTTGTTTTCATAAAAGAACAATGAATTAGTAAATATAGAAGTATATAAAATCATATATTATTTTGTAATTATAGACTAAGACATAATTTTATAAAATAATTCTTTAATCATATGATTATGAACCATATGATACTGGTGGATTGTATCTCAAACAATTAAGGAAAAACACTAATTAAATGGGAACAACACAAGAGTTGGCGTAATCTTAGAATTGATACATACATACATACATACATACATACATACATATATATATATATAAGCAATTGTAGGTATAATGATACCAAAACGATTTCACAACTCGTTGATTCATCATCATTATTGTAGACATAGACATGTGTACTTGATATACATGTAGTATGTCTATAATAAGTTCATAGAATATAAAATCGAAGTAAATAACATAAAATGCAAAATAAAATGATTCGATTTGATCACATAGGTGAGTATATTGGAAAGGAATTCCAAAGTATCCAAAAACAAATGAAATCCAGTCTCCAAAGTTACTCCTCTATATGATTCATAGTGACATATTCATAAGGAGCAACTATTAGACAAAGCACGATTGATGATCAATGAAGTTGAGTTGATTTCTTTTTACATGGAGTACTTAAGAGTAAGTACATTAGGTTGATATTAAGTTCATCAAAAGTATAGTTCACAATATCATGCAAGATGAGAGTTTAAAAGAAACATTTCGATATCCTAGGTCAAGGGGTTGACAGGTTGCATTAGTCGAGTGACTACACGTAATACTTGTTCTCAAGGGATCTTGCGTGGACCACTCCAAATGGGTTTGGGACCGGTCAACATCAATTTTCCTATTTATGTTACGAATATATGTTTTGAATATTTAAAAGTAACTAGTTTTTACATATATAAAGATACTTCATAAAATGTTTATGAATACTTATTCTATTGCACTAAGGATAATTATTGTTTCAAAATTGCTAACTTCATGATGAAGGTATTTCTTTTACAAATTATTAATTGTAAAATGGTTTTGGATATGATTCAAAGATAAAAATGATTGCAAAGGATGAAATGAAATTGATCAAACCTAAACGAACATAATTAATTTGTATGCCTAATAAGAACCTTTGCACGTTAAAGAGAAACTATGATTTTCTTATCGATGTCAAGAAAAAGAATTTCCTTTGTTGTTAATAAGACATTAAGAGTATTGACTCTACCATATGACATGATGGCTAAATCCGAAACATATTCTAAGTACATCATCAAAATATGATTTTAATAGTTGTGCCTAAAAAATATAATCCATCGGCTGCAAATCTATCTTCAAGAAGAAGAGTAACGTAGTTGGAATATCGTAAGCTACATTGATAGAATAACGTCGTAAATTTAACTATCGAAATTAGTGCAATAGATTTGTTTTTTAGTATACTTAAGTTAATTTAGATTCTACTTGTAGAATTATCGCTCGACATGTTGTTGAGTTTTGGTATGTTCATATTGAAACCGAAATTCTAAATAATGACCTTAAATATGCTATTTGCATATAACCTCAAAGTCAATGAGAGCGATTTTGAGTTTGTAGGTTGTTGGATAAGATCCAAGGATAGATACAAAGTTATCGTTCAACAAGCATCGAAGTTAAGCAAATATTTTGGTTGAAAATCAAACAATTTAAATTTTAGTCAAAATATAGATGAAGCATGTGTCTGTAAGAAAGAAATATAGACGTATTAAAATATTTTTAAAACTATAAGTAAATGACAAACTTATGCTTATTAATGATGTGCTCGTGTTATATATCGTTTTTGTTTGGTTGTTTAGTTCCTAAATTTGCATTTAAAATTGGCATCTTTTATAATTAACATTAAAGGTTGTTGGGAATGTCCAATATGATATATGCAAACATTTTGCTAAATTGTTCAGTATGAAGAAATTAAGATGGATTCCTTATGCGTTGGAAATAAGAATCATCATGGATGCTATGTTACAGTATCACATTTTTCTTATATATTTGATACATAAAGCAGTTATCAAATTCGAATTAAGATTACTATATGATGGTTTGAAGTGTTGTCGACAATTTACAAAATGCTATAGAAATCATTATAGAAACAATGAACTACATATGAAGGAGTGTGCAGACTCAAACTTAATTAGTGATATCGAGTATATTTATGTCAATCCTAAATTCAAGTTCAATCTTAAGTTAAGAACATTAAGTTGGAATGTTCCAAACAATTAGTAGTGGCTGGTTCAACCAAAAGCTAAGTACATTGCCTTGAATAGCAATACAATAAAAGAATATAAATAAATGTACAAATTTATAATTGAGCTCAAGGTAATTCTAAATGTTGAGAGACGATATCATTGTTGTGATAACGATATCGTGATACAGATAACGAAAAAACCTAGAACTCGAAAAATATACTTCGAAAGGTTCCATATTATAAAGGCAGTTTATTAGTGTTGGAGAGAGTTGCTTGACAGATAATTGAAAATAAATAGCATACTCGTTCACCAATGGACTAACCCAATTAGTTTTTGAAAAACTGATCAAAGGATTAGGAATAAGATTCCACAATTAACCCCAAGTGCAAGTAGGAGACTGATAGAGTTATGGGAATACCATAACATCATTTATGTAATCTGCTACATATATCTAACTGGATAACCAATCTTGTTTATAATAAAGATGTTTGATTTTTATAATATACTTTTCTATATTGTGATATAATTAATTAAGTGATTAGTTTAAAGTATATTAACTAGATAATCCTTAAAAGGTATATTATGTGATAGTAATTACAATGTGTTGTAATCATGAGAAATTTACTGCATTAAATGGCATAACATTTTAAATATACCTACTTAAAATGTTTTGAAAAAGAATATTGATTTATTTATTGAGATTAAAGTATGTAATGCTCTCCAAAAGTTGAAAGGTGTATTACTCATGGCTACTTGAAGCACCAAAGGTTTACATATAGATAGGTATTAGATAACTGGAACGGCTCACTCGAGTGATTTAAGTTGGTTAATATAACTAAGGACAAACATAGAATCAAAAATGATGATTTTACACAAATCTCTCGACTTAAGAATACCATGGAACTTCAATATGGACACTTTGCTTTGATTATAGTCAAATCATTGCATGTCGATCCATCGAGCGACAATAGTTAGGTCTAAGTTAAAGAATTGGAAGTGAAACATTATTGAATAGGAAATTCGTCCCTTAGTTATAAAGGGGTTAGTATCACGGTTACCTGTATTCAACTTAAAGTCAAAATCTCCAGCCATAGCAGCACTGTTATTGATAATTATTATTATTGAACCAACGATTTTGTATTTGAACTAATCCAATTGGATGTGGATGATATTGGAACATTGAAAAAAACAAATTCCATTAATCCTAAAGTGATATAATTTTAATGAATAGAATTGATGTAAATAATCTTTATTACACTGTAGTACTTATAAAAGTGATACTTGATTTTTATAAAAAGACGCAGAAGCCATAAATTCAACAAAAACATCACACCACTAGCCAAGATGATGTTCGAATATTAATACTCAAATTGTTTAATATTAATTGTTGGCTGAATTTACACCTTTGAGTCGCACAACGTAATAATGAATACTAGAAAAACTGCACAATTTATTTAATTTGTGATTGCTGTAAATTAATTAATATTTATTATTATATTTTATATGATTTGATCTTTGAATGACATTAGTTTTAATGAAAAGCGCGCGCGCACACACACACACATATGTTATGTATGTGTGCATCGATATATGATATCAATTAAAATATTTAAATTTGATTTAAAGTAACTAATTACTAAATGGTTATTAGAAATTTTGAAAGCCTTTGTAGTCTCTTTCTTAGTAGGCTATGCATGACCGGGGAGGGGGAGTTTGATTGAGATTTAATGTAGAATTAAAGAGGGATGGTTTTAAGGAGGAATAGGAAAGGTTTCAATTGTATCTTGAAAATAAAATTCATTTCATCCATTCATTGAATTCTTCCGACAATTCATTTTCACTTGCCTTCCTCTCTCTGCTAAGGCCAAAAATTCCATAGCTCCATGAAAGAAAAAATTTCTCAAGATAAAATCAAAACAAACAAAATAAAATAAATACAAAAGTGGTGTTTTAGATCGTTGCAATTTCTGGAGGTGATTCAATAGGATCTAGGAGTTTTGATACATTCAAGGTGCAAATCATATGCAATTTCTTGGTAAGCTTTCAATTTCAATTCTGTTTACATGCATCATTATGATATTGGAGAATAGATCCCATATGCTTTATAATGAATTTATATGTGCCTAAATTGTCATATCTAATATATACACATGTATTCATGTTTAAATTGATTTGAAAAAAAACATTACAATGTTATTGTAAAATAAAAATGTACCTAAATCGTTATAGCTTATTTAAGTGAATAATAATTTTAATTTTAAACAATTTTATTACATAAAATAATTTTACAACATTAACATATGTATAAACATATAGTTATATCAAATATATTTTTAATAGATTGAAATTACTTTGTATCTATACATATGTTTATGGGTTTAAAAAAATTGAAATTTATTTTGGACTAAAATGTATATACATTGAATATATGTTAATATTTTTTTATTTTAAAATATAATGTCTAGTTTATGAATAAAATACATGAATGTGTGTGTATTAAAATTCAATTCCATTTGATTTATACATAAGTTTTATAATTTCTAATTCAAACTTATATATATACATATTGTTTGAAACCATAAATCTAAGTTTGATTTTGAAAACAAAAATTTGATTCTTAAGATATTGCTTTAATTTCAAAAAATATATAATTAGCCAAATTGATTTTAAAATATATTTATTATTTTTATTATCATTACAATTGAAAATTAATTTGTAATTGCGCGCGTGCGCACGCCCGCACACACACATATACATGTATATATGTATATGTATGTTTATAATTTTAATAATAACTAAGGACAACAAGGACATATATAAATGTGAAATTTGTCCGTTGTGGTGTAAATTCCAACACCTGTCAATGTTCACATTAACTATGCACTACATTTATATGCTGCACATGCTCTATACACACATAGGTGTATTTGATACATTTTCAATACCATAATCTAATTTAAAAGTCAATAAATCCATTTTAAACAAACTAATTATATATGATAAGTTGTTTATAAAAGTAGTAAGTATAACTCCTAATTAATTGCACCCTCTCAATATTTATGCCATATTAATTTTCATTCCATAAATAATGTCTTAATTCTTTCCTTACCAAAGTAATAATATGAAAACAAGTAACTGTTACTAACATATACACATAAGGGTATATTTAATATACTGTACTTTACATAAACCTTAAATTGATTAAAATATAAATTAATTAAATCTTCTTTCAAGCAAAACTAAATAAAATAAGATTTTATTTAAAACAACAGTAGATTGAACTTAATAACCCCTTAAACTTCATAGGCCAAATAGATCCAAAATAAGATTTTTTTAGTAATCTATCTATTTTGCCCGCTTTTGACTGTCCTAGTTCCTTCAGGTCAACCATGACTCCAACGCCCTCAAAGAACCCCTATGTAAGCATAGAATCGACCATCCCACATATACCTAAATCATTATTCCAAGGCTCAAACATAACGATCCGATAATGTGACCCATTTAAATATTTAAATGGAATTTAATACAGTTAATGATCCTTAGCCCAGTTTTCTATCTATTGTCATCTTCCTTAAGTGGAGGGAGCAATCAAAATATTTAACAAATTGCTTTGAGTTTTACTCAGGACATGAACTATGTAGGCAACCGTTGTAGAAACGTCAAATTATAGGTAAAATATGATGGATGTCATAAATTTTTCTTTAATAAATAAAAAAGGTAGAAATCTATGGAAAAAATACGGTAAAACCGAAGAAAAATCTTAGCCAAATCTCAATAAAATCACTTAAAAACATTAGGAAAGATGAGGAAAGTATAAGAGAGAAAAATGAAATTACTCACATTGCTGAGTTAACTTAGAAAAAAGCTCAAAGAATTCTCTGGTGGTTTTAAAAACATTAGTGGTGGATTTGCTGAAGGAAACAACAAAGAGAATGCAGAAGATCTCCTCCTCCTTTTATAGATTTTGGTCTCCAGTCTCAACCGTAAATGAACCGGATGGGAAACAAACTGGAACCATAAAATTATACTTAAGTGCACCATTAAATCACTAAAACTATTTCGAGGCACCGTTGCAACCTAAATAGTTAATATTGGTATTTGTAAGATATTAGTTAGAGAGTGATATGCGATGTTTTAAAATGTCAGGAAGATACCAAGGTAATATCCTATTGGAAAGCTGTACAAATTATGGCAATGATTAAGGATGTAAATATCGATATTTTAAAACTTCAAATAATTGTTAAAATGTTTAGGGATTTATCTATTTAAAGAATTTGCATATACAATGTTGATTTTTAATATAACATGAGGTATTCATGAACTTGTTCTACATAATGCCCATATTTGACTACTTTCACCGATATTTACGTCAAATATCAGTGTAGTATCGCTGATTGTTCGCAAATATCAATGATATATCACTGAAATATCTCTATAGGATATTTTATAAAAAATCTTGCTTGAAGTTCAATATGTGATATATCAGCGTTATTATCTAATATTAACCAAGATTTCAGCCAATGAAGTCATGCCACATATCATTGACAATAATTATTAATATGACAAGTCTATGCTTACACATAGAGGCGATCTTAGAGGGCAAAAATGTTACTCTCTCTTATTGTAAAGTATAAACCAAACTCATCATATCTGAAGCCCAACCGCCAAGGCCCGCTTAACAAGTATCAATGAAGTTTATATGCAACCCAATTTCTTACTCATCCAAATCAGTCCCACTCCTAACGCTTGCTCACCTCACGATCCATATCGGAAACCATATCTTTATTTTCCACAATGACGGTGGTCACCCAGCAGTCATCGTGTACCACCTTTCAATCATCCTTGAGACATCACTGTTCTTTCCACCATCGTCCAAGTTGCATAGGTAATGCCAACTCTTAAACTCACATGTACACCTACTTCCTCATCCATAAAACTCCCAGCACATCAGTCTCTTCCTCATACAACTTTCCTACCCGCCTTCCTTTTTCATATGCAGAAAAAGTTCTAACAAAAGCTCTCAACTGATTCTATAAATAAAGATGGTGACTCAGTATTGTTCAGTTGACAAAAGGGCAATGACTATGTTCATCTGACAAAAGAGTCATTATATAACAACCACTCCCTGCATTATTGGCCCTTAGAAATGCATATCTTGACCATTTACCCAGTGATGTCCAACCTGACCACATTCGGATCAAAAATCACAATCAATGATTTTAGAGAAACATGGCATCCAAGGCATCTGTCTAAACCCTTCAAAGCCTGATCTCAATGGCTATAAATACGAGAACTGATGCACTTGTACAATGTTCGAATTTAGAAACTCAATATCTTCATTGTCTCTAATTTTATAAGGATAAAACTTTCAAAAGCATTAAGATAAGAAACCGTATTTTACATAGATTCTTTAAGATCGAACCATTCCATATTGTGTATTATTTACTTTGTTGCATTGCACTTTACTCAAATTTACTCCTTTTTTGCATTCTTGACAATTATTTTACTGAGTAACCTTCACTAACGACCTTTCCTAATCTCTATTTCATGATTGACTAGTAATCTAGTGAAAATACTAATTATACTTTAAGAGAAAATTGAGTAACAAGTATGCCACCACTTCTTTATATTTGTATTTCACTTCACCATAATTTAAAAAATATTATATTAAAATAACCATTTTGATTTAGTAAACTTGTTACTACATTCCATAAATTTTTAAAGCTATGTATTTATTTACCAATGGTTGACTGCTATGTTTTTCAATGGGGGCTAGCTGCTCATTCGATCTTCCCATCCTATTTCTCACGTTTTCCCTCTCATCAGCTATCTTCCTCCCATGTCTTTTCTCCTGGCATCCCGATAGTATGCTTTTTTCCTCCCTTTTTCTTCCCGCCTACCTAAGCCTTCCCTGATTCAACTGCACCTATCCCCCTAAGGGCATCTCCAGTCCATTCAAGCCAGAATATTCAGAGCCTTGAACTGGGTAGATAACTTCAGGGGTCAGGCGCCCATTAAATAGGAGCTTGGCATCAGGCGCCCATTAAATGGGAGCCTGACACCTCCACAATTAGGGGGCTTGGGCGTCCATTTAATGGGTGCCAGAAGCCTGGCATCCATTAAATGGGTGTCCAAGCCCAGTTCAGGATCCTGAATTGGATTCTGAACATACAACTGAATTTTGGGCCATAATTCGACGACTGGACAATTTTTTCGTCATATTCAGCGAATAATGTCACCATTGGAGTTGCCCTAACCTCTAACCCTATGTATTCCTTTTTCCATCCTGGAGTTTAGCCATGCGTTCCTCAGATCCACCCGAAGTTCCTTCCCTCTTTCCTCTAATCCACCTGTAGTTTTTAGCCACCATTCATGGATGAATCTCCACCTCCAAGATCTTTTCTTTCACAGTTTCCATTGATTCAAGCACTCCTTTTATTCCAAAACCTTCATCTTTTTATAAAGGTAAATTTTCATAGAATTCGCTGATAAAGAACTTGAAATTTTTGAAAAACCTTTGAAACATGCACTCAGAGGCAAATTTAATGAAAAGCTCCCTTCAATGGTTGCTATCAGAATAGCTTTTGATAGATTCTCTTTTAAACTCTTATATTGACATTAGTTTCATTGACAAAGTCTATTGAGAATACGCCGTAAAGAGGGCTTCTTGAGATTGTGGCTATGAGAAAACTAGATGATGCATAAATGTCCAATTATAGTTTTCAAGTCGACATCATATTTTGTTTCTTAAATAGATTACTACTTTTCCAGTTTGGACTTTTCTTTTGAATTTACCAAGTCAACTTTATCGTAGAGATGTGCTGTGTCAAATTTCCCATTAGATAAGAAAACTGCTTGAAATGGATGAGACTACAACTAAGTTAAACTGCATTAGTTTAGCTCTTGTTTGTATTGAGGTAGACATATCCAAATACCTTATTTTTGATTTTTATATCAAGTACAAGGAGAAATGAAAATGGATATTGATTGTCTATGAAAACTTCCTGAAATTTTATGAAAAGTGTTTGTGGACAGATTATGAAACTATTGATTGGGCAACGAATAATCTTCATCCTCAAAACTATAGAGATATTCCTAGCCCAAAACATCCAAGATCTTTCCAAAACAATCCCTTAATTTTGAAGAATGAAACAAATCCTTTCGTTCCTCGTAATTCCGACCAACTGGTTAAGGATCTCAAGCAAACCCCTCATTTCCTTGATTCTCAATTTGCAAAAAACATTTCCTTGCCCACCTTGGGTCACACCTAAATCTCCCTAAGTCAGCCCCGGTAACTCATGTCCTTGACCCAATGCACTCCTATGAACCTAGATTTTTCACAGCCTCAGATAAACCTGAGTCAACATGATGCCAGACCGGTGTCTATTCATCTGAAAACCAACCCCACGCTTGAAGTTGCTCTTTAGTCAGCCCGGGTATTTTCCCTCTAAACTCCCCTGATGCCATCAATCAGGGTAAAAGGTTTTTCACTAAGAATGCAACCTCCTCAAAAGTTACTACTCCAGACCAAACACTACTCAATCAATTATTTCGAATTCCAAAAGCAAGTCTCTCAAGTAATTAACAACCAAGTGTCAATGGAGAAAGGTTTCTCAACCTAGTACATGTTTTACATATAATATATTTGAGGTCTTAAATTTAATAGAAGAAAAGGAGAAGGCTAATACAGACTTATCCCAAAAGTCTTCAAGCAATAAAGCATGGTAGAGGAAAACTAAAGCACAAAGATAGGCCAAAGCTGTCGACTTTTACAAAAACAAAGGGAAGAATCAAGGGGTCTTTGATGACAACTCAGGTGTTCTTATAACAAAAGTGAATTTTTTTGAAGACTGCAATGATCGCTACTCAATGTTAGAAAATAACGATGTGGGTGAGCATAAGATTGCCAAATCCAACTCAATTAGTAACTTATTAAAGCGGTTAAGTAATAGAGACATCACAAAGAGGGTTCACAATGATCGTGAGCCCTCCATAGGTCAACCCGAAGAAATAGGCTGATTAATAAAGGAAGTAGACCTTCTATAGCAAAAAAGGATTTCTACCAAGGATTTCTTTTGGAAGTTATCAATACAAGAGCTGCTTGGCACAAAAATTGTATTAGATCAAGGACAAGGAGATGATTCACAGACTCGAGTTGAAATTAATCGTATATTAACAAAATTGTTTTCTCTTTTACTACTAGGCAACTTATGTTAGGTAGGCTCACTTCTATAAGGGTTATGCTATTTATTTTTTGTTTATGTTCTTGAATGTTTGATTTATGGACCTTTTAATTTTTTAATAAAGATACATATACTGCCTTGGGTTTTTCAACATACGATGGTGAGGTTGTACAAGTCAAGGGATGAAACCCACAAGACATAAAAATAAGTGCTCTATGTGAATAAAGTACCGGTCTTATGCTTAAAAAATAATTTAGATTAACGATGTGGGCTATATTATTTTATATTTTTATATCATAGATTTGTTTTACACAAAAGAATGTATCTCATGCAATAATTTTGGTTTGTAAATATTGTTTCCTATATATAAGCTCAAATCAACTATCACATGATTTTTTGAATAAAAATAGATAATATATACATATATTGTAATATATAGTTTAGTTGTGTCTATGTATATAATATGCTTATATGCATATATTTGTAACCTTAATGTGCATATATATTCCAAACCGAATATATTTGTATATAGTGCATGCTACTAACATATGTCTGTGTGAAATTATATGTCTCAATGACTATACAAGTATATCACATATAGATATTACTGAGTATTCGATACTCATGATAACTAAAAGAAACCTATCAATAATGCAATACGTTCATATTATTATTGATTCGAATACGAACCCAGAAACTTATTAGACATGATTTAATGTGAAAATAAAATCAATTATAATAACAAAACATGGTATTTTCCAATTTTAATAAGCATAATTTCTTACCCCTTTAACCCCATTATATGGTGCTCCTTATCTGACAACTGAGAGGCTTATGGATTCCTTTTAAGATGAAGGTTCTAATAATGTTCTCTATTAGTCCTCCTTTCACCATTTTCTAATGGTTTTCTCGTATGATCATATAAATGAGATCAAACTTTGATCAACGGAGGTTAATAAATTAATTCAGAATTCAAATGACAACTGTATGAGATGTTGTGATGACCCGGAATCTCTAACAATTTAAATTTAAATAGTTAATTGAGTTTAAAATATTTAAAAGTTAATTTTAAATTGAATTCAAGATATTAATATTTACTTGATAATTAAGTCATTGAATTATATAGTTTAAACATTGAATTTAATAATTGAAATTGGGTAAATTGTTGAATCTAAGATTCTAAGCCTGTTTAAAATAATTTGAAGTCTTATAAAATTTATATTGATTGCACTGAAGGTAGTGAAAGTGTTGAAATTGAGTTTGGAGGTGTTTTGTTCAGTTTTAAAAATATATCATTTAAATTGGAATTTAAAAATAGCCTTCCGAGGCACAGTCTCGGAATTCGACGAAACCAGTTCCATTGGATCCGTAATAGTTAGTTATTATCGGATTTCAATTTTCGTAGCAATTGGAGCTGTCGTTTAACCCTGGCAGCTCAAAACGCTTAGAATTATTTTAATCGTTTTAATTTAAAACTGATCGTTTTCTTCTGTAACTCGTGCATACGATCGAATTAGGTTCCGAAACACGTTTCATCAGGTTCGGAGCGCGTGTAAAACTTTATAACTGCCTAACGACTTTCCTTAAGAGGAGTTCGAAAATTTAAATGACAGTTAATGAAACGTTTTGAAATTATAATGAAATTTAAAGTCAGAGGGGTCAAAGATATTTTCTTTAACTCATATCTGAGAAGCCTCTCACCCTCTTATTTATATTTCTCCGTCTCCCACACAAATGAAGAAGCAGAATCGAATTATTAAAAAAATCGAATCATATAGCAGCACGCTCTCTCTCTCACGTCCCTTTCATCCTCAACGTTTAATAAAGGGAACGCATAGCGATCGCTCATGGGGGAGGGGGGAAGCATCGCGATGTCAACTTAGATTAGGAGGAAGATTTGCCATGATGTGTCGTGAAGCCGCGTTAGAAGAGGCAACTCGAGTTCGACTCAAGTACGGTGGCGTTTAGGGATCTCGACTCTGGAGGGGGTTTCAGCTTCAATTTGGGGTTTTCGCGCGTGAGCTAGGGCTCGGGGTCGTTGGAGGCACCGCGACGTCGTTGGAGGGGGCTCGCGGCTTTAGAAGGCGATGGGGTTCGTCAAGTTGGAGGCGGCGACGGTGAGGCAGTGGATAGGGTTCCCTCTCGATCAAATTTTTTCTGTCAATAATCAAGGGATCAACTCGAGTTTGAAGTGGATTTGCAAATAAAAGCAAAGGTGAGTAAATCTCACTCAGCTGAGTTGTTATTAAATTTCAATAGTCAAATTTAAATGATTGTTTGAATGCTTGAATTGATTTGATGTGTGTTAAGGATTGATGATTTGGTGACTTTGGTTTATTGGATGGTTCCTAAGTAAATGTTGTTTGACTCAAAGTATTGGGGTTTAAATTGTTTTAAACTCAAAAAGTAAATTGGGGTCGAATTAATTAATTAAGGATTAAGTTAAGTAATGAAGTTTAATGAAATTAGAATAAACAGTGGGCGGTTTAATAAGTAGTTACTTAAGTAATCAATAAAATATAATTATTTTGTGAAATAACTCAAGAGATTAATTAAATAGTTAATCAAGATATAATTAATTTATTTAATGAAGTAAATTAAAGGAGCTAGATAATTACAGGACGAGGTTAATAGAGAATGATTAATATTTGATTGGATTAAAGTAATTGATTTAGATTAGAACAAATTAAAAATATAATTGGAAATCACTAATTTATATAATTAATGAAGTAATTAAAGATTTAATTAATTGAGATTAATTAATTCATAATAAGTGACTTATGAGAAGTCAATAAAAAAAGTAATTATGAATTAACGTAATTGATTATGGTTAATTAATTTGTGAAGGAATTAAAGATTACTCATTGATTTGGTAAGAATAATTAATATCGTGAAATTAATTAAAGAGAATTACGTGAATGGAATTGGAAGATAATTAACCCAGGGTTGTTAATCAAGAATGAATGGATATAGAGGGGTTGATTAATTAATTGATTTGGAAATAATTAATAATCTAAGTGAATGTGGTTAGAACGTTCCATTAAAATCAATCGAATAAATTTGTATGTGATTAAGCTTTGCTTATGGATGATTGAATGGTATGGGATACTTTGAATGAGTTGATATCGTTGATATGAAATGTTGTGAATTTCATTCGGATAATTTGGGATTAGGATGACATGAGATCCGAGGAGACCGGGGTCGGGTATTAGGAAATGCCCGAAACCAAGATTATTTTATCTAAGTTTGGTACTTAGGAAATGGATGTGTGGAATGAGTTACCCGGGTTTTATATAAGTTGTCTGCTTTGGTATTCCTCATTAGTTGAGTTTACTCATGCTGGTTTCCAGCCTGACCCAGGTGTTACTTTGGTGTAATGCTCGGGTCAGACCGAGTATTATAGATTTTCAGGTTAGAACGTTCTGGAGCTCAAGAGGCGAGCTGGATGGCAATATCGTATAGAATATTTGCCGCAGTATTTATATTATTGATAATCTGGTACATGGTAATTGTAAATATTCAGTGGCTGTATATAATGTGAAACTCTGATGTATATTAAATGTAATCAACAGATATAGTATTCTTTTGTAAGCTATTATTATTTATTATTATATTTTATCCGCTGCGATTGTGAGATATTTGGTGTTTCTGTTCTTCTTCTTCTATCTCTTTCTTCTTTTCCATAACTATCTGAGATTTTCGGTTAGAAAATTTCGGGTCGTTACAGATGTGATGCCCTATGTCAATACCTTGTATCCTAGACATAATAGCATATTCGTTATTTCAACAATAATGGTTAGTAATGGTGCAACATTTAAAATAGTGTCTTTTTAATTAAAATTAAGGCTAACTCATACTATGCACATGAAATTCAACTGTAAGGTACTTATTTATTTATTTTTTTCACATTGAATCTTCATTTCATCAAAAACTACATGTAATCCATACATGAAATTAAGTGTCTATATATCAACATTGGACATACAAGACATACGAAACTGTAAGAAAATGCAAATACATTATTACTTAATTAAGAGCTTACTTCTTTTTCCATGGAGAGAAACTTATAGTGCATTCGCAGTTAATTTTTATCCATATATGGCATCAGGTGCATTCGAAGCATTAGATGCATCTAATGCCATAATCGACCAAAGTTTTAATTTGCTCGTTTTAACAACATGGCTGAAATAAACAGTTAGCATAAGAAGCGTCCAATGCGTCTGACACCAACGGTTCATTGGCCAGTCGCCATATCCCCTCCTTATAAAATCCATCCTCCTTCTCCTCCTTTCCCTCGCTATCTCCCCTATCCATTCCAAGTACATCTAGTAATTCAAAGCATTTTCAAACATCGGTTGGGGTTTTTCCATTTAATCATATTTATTTCAATTTTCTATACTATTTTTTTGAACATGTTTGAATTTTTTTGATTTTATTCTTTACTTTATGGCATGTCTCCAACTTCCTTCAATTCTGCCACATCCAGAACCATTGTCGATTGATTGGAGAATGCACAATAGCTTTTGTTGATCTTTGCATGGAAATAATTGATAGTCGAGCGAGGATTGCTTGGCTTTGGAATAGCCAGGCCGCATTAACTTTTAACACCCATGAAGACGTTAATTTAAATGGATCTCAAACAAAGAGCAAGTGGGACAATCTCAAATGCATTTGTTCTCCCTGGAACAAACTACTGCAAAATGAAGACGATGTCTAGAACATAGAAAAAGATACCATTAATGGGGATGAAGTGTGACGACCCTGACTCGACCTTCAAAAATCGGCACCAAATACATCATCCATATTCCAATGCCGTAGATTCAAACATTGAATCTGGTTCGCCGGAGCTTATAACACATTAAGTACAACAACACAACGGAAGAAAAATGAATAACTTATTGAAACGCAATAGATACGACAATGATACAACATTTCAATACAAATGATTATCAACATTATCAGAGATACAAGACAACAGCGGAAGGAGCAACAGCGGAAGAGATAGCTCCATCATGATCTCCAAGAGAGAGTGAATCCTCAAACTACATCTCTAATGCCAAAGCTCAAAAGACTTCACGCTCCAAATCGAAAGCTCTAACCACTATCACGTTGTATTAAGCAAGGTCGGTCATGTGAAACAAATGCGATTCCAAATCTAAAGATTGAAGAAGATTGCCAAAGACTGAAGGTTACAGAATTTACATCTACTAGCTGACTATCTGAAAATCTAACTCTAAGCTGCCCCGTGTGGAAAATTTTAGGCACCCAGAGTTTAAAAAGGGAACAATAAACTCCAAGTTAGTCATGGGACTGGTGTGAGCAAATGAAAATAATTGTTTAAACAGAAACAAACAACAAAGAAGTAAAAGAAATCCGCAATGCTTTTTGGAAAATGAAACTACCATAAGGCTTCCCTGCACAAATACAACGCAAACGCACAATTGGAGGAGATTTCTCCTTATGATAGTCCAACATGCTTGATACGCAAAAACTTTTTAATATTATTATTAGCGCATAATGCAAAAAATATTTCGAAAGTATAATATTAATCTTAGCCAGCATACACATTTCGTAGTATGCCTACTATAGCTACCATTCAAACGGCAGGTCACCACCGTAAGTAAAAGACAGGTTATACAACTAAAACCGTATAGGGCGCGTATTGTTTCTTTGGATTTCCAACAAATGGCCAGGCTAAGGAACTTCCTATGCCACATGGGTACGCCTCTGAAGGGATGCCCCGAGAACCTAACCGGATCTCTACCAACACAAGGCCAGGTTACCTCTGTAACAAGGTAACTACTACATGTTATTCCATCCCACAGTCGTTACCGATCTTTATCCGAGGATCCTCAACACCAACAACCACAAAGCAATAAATTTGCAGCAACCCACGTTGGTTAAATATCTGGGCTAGATACCATGATACCACCTTTTTCCATAAGGTAATGGACATACCCTAAAGAGCGCGACCATCATAACTTTGCCGCATCTTTCCTATTTCGACCATTTCCGGGTAGTGAGGTCCGACGAGGTCACGTCCACAAAGCTATGTTTTTCACAAAAGTCGTGCTTTGATCAAAAATGATCAGCAGCACTTCGTATGCCACATTACCAAATTAGGAATATATCACTAGAAACCATCAACTACATAACCTTTGAGCTCGTACGTCTCAGAGAAGGATGTTAAGCTAAGAGAATAAATTCTCCGCCACCAAATAGAAATGTATTTGATAGAAACCAGTTTTATATCTCAAAGTGTAATGTCAGACATATATCCATACAAGTCCGTTTCTGGTTTGAACAGAACCAAAGGCACTTCAAAGAAGCCCTTGCAATCCGGGTATTCACAATCCTGATCGGACTCCCCATCACATATGGAGATCTCTATACCGGCGCGACTTAGTTCAGAGAAATCGACATGTAATCCTTTCATTCTCGAAAATACTCGATCCACCGGTCTTCAAATGCTATCCATTTCATCGTATCATTATTGGAAATGGGTTTTATGACATAAAGTCCTCTCTCGGCTAGACCGAATAATGAGCGCTTAATTTTAAAAAACATATGGATATTAATAATCTTAGTTAAGTCACAACTTAAATCCCAAAACCTTTTTTTGAATGGTTTAAACAAATTATCACTTTTAATCTTTTTAAAACAAAAGATTCACCTTTTTAAAATCCACTTCAATTTGAAATCAGATTCATCAGTCTTTTGCAAAGATTCATTCATAGCTTTCAAAACAATTCCATTTCAAACTTGAAATCTTTTCAACAAAAACTAGAAGTTCTTCCATTATATGAAAGCCATTATCATTTGAAAACAAATTTTTTTCGTTTTGGAAAAATCCAATCAAATATGCACAAGTTATAGCCTTTAAAAGTATAAACCAAAAGATTAGCGAACTGCCATATCATCGGCAAGTTCTATTTGAATTAAATTCAAATTCCAAAATAATTTATTTAATATACTTCAAATGGTTTAAAATCTATACGTATACATTGTATAACTTGTATAACCCTTTCAAACCATATTTTCCAAAATAATTTCAAAGCTTAAACATGATATATTGTATTCAAACTAAATTTCAAATTTCCAAACTTCCTTTTCAAAAGCTTTTCATATTCAATCCAATTCCATTTCCAAAACCATTTGGATTCAAAATTATCTTTTAAACAAAATAATATTTAGATTTCAAAATATCTATGACTTAACCGATTTCCTCGTGAAATCCATATTTATTTGTATGTGGTGTGGTCCAGGGGTTTTACACAACAACATATTACAATCGTCATTAATTCAAGAACAATGGTATAGATAAGCGGTATACTTTGATAACGCTTATCTTCATTCACAGATTCACAAATAAATAAGTAAATTATCATAGACAAATAAATAATCACAGTTCACAGCTCAATCATAACACAGAACATCACACATCAGGGATATCAAACAATTCAACATTCAATAGAATCCAAACATACATAAGTAAGATCAAGTAACATCTGATTATAATTAATTTAAACCAGACTAATTACTTATGAATAAATTACAAATCCTGGTTAATTAACATTAATTACTTACAAATCATTTTAATTAGTTAAAGGTAAATCATTTTAATTAGTTAAAGTTTAATCATTTAGTAATTAACCTTTAATAATTAATTAATCTTAATTAATAAACCTTTAATCATTAAAGAATTAACCTTGTAATTATTTAATTATCCTTTAATTAATAATCCTTAATTAATTACATTAATTAATTAATTAACTCTTGATTAATTACAACTTAATTAGTTACCATATGTGATTATCCCTAATCACTTATATTGAGTAATTTTCCCTTAGTCACTTGATTTATCAATTTTAATCATAAATTAATTACTTTTAATTAAGTAATTATTTTTAAGTAATTAATTACCTTTAATTACTTACATTAATCAATCTTAATTAATAAATCCTTTAATTATATCATTCCTTAATTTAATCACAATAATTAATTAGCCTTAAATTAATTACACAAAGTAAGCAACTTAAATTTAATTACACAAAGTAATTAGCTTTTAAATCAATTGCACAAAGCAATTAACTTAAATTTGATTACATAAAGTATTTATTCATCAATTAACTTTAAAAAAATTTAATTTTAAATCTTACATCTTTGAAACAAAATTAATATTAATCCATAAATTAACTTAAGACTTTAAAATCAAACAACAATTTTAAACATCATTCTCTTTTAAATTAATTTCTTAATTAAGCTTAAACTTAATTAACTTTAAAATAATTTACTTTAATCCTAATTCCAAAACTAAATTAAAACATTTATTATTCTCCAAGAATGAATCAGAAAAGGTATAAAAATTAATTTAATTAAAATTTGAATAAAGCTTATTTTATTTTAAATGTTTGAACCATAAAATTTTCAAACCCAAGATTCACTCGAGTGTCACCCGAGCTAACATGCCATTTACTTCGAGTCTTCCCCCAAACCAACCCGTATTTCGTTTTCAAACTTTAGTTTTTGTTTATGTTTTAGAAAACTCGATGTATACACAAAAGTACCCGAATCAAAACTCGAGCTAATGATACGATTACCGGAAGATAACTTCGAGTCATGACCCTTCTTTCTCAAACTTACTCACTGACACACCCCAAAGCTCGTGCACGTGCACCAGAGCTCCGACGAGCTCTAGTCATTCCTGCTGTTAGCACCAGAATTGGTCATTAACACCCTTAAGAGAGATTATGTAGAGAGAGTATGAAGAAAGTAAAGTTAAACAGAGGATAATATGCTGAATTAAACGCAGAAAATAAGAACACCAGATTTATAGTGGTTCGGCATAACTGCCTACGTCCACTTTGAGGTTAATCTTTATTGGTTTTCTCTATAACCGATTGCAGATGCAATCCATATCTCAACTACTTGATTACAATTGTTGAGCAAAAAAGATAAGTCTTGAATGAGTCTTGAATGCGGCAGAGTTTCCCCAGTGTTCTCCAAAAAAGGTCCCTTTCACTGTGCCCCTGCCTCTCTATTTATAGACGAAGATGGGTTGGACTTCCCTGGTGGGCCAGGTATCTAAGTAGCTTGGCCCGAAAAGAATGATCTCTGTGCGCCGATCCATAGATGCCGAATGGAAAAATGGCGAACAAGGCATGAATGCCGAACAATATCCTCATGCCGACTGAAGTGATGTCGAATGATATCTTCATGCCGATCAAAGTGATGCCAAACGATATCTTCATGCCGATTGAAGTGATGCCGAACACTCTGAATGCCGAACGAAGTATTTGTGCCGAACGACTCTGGATGTCGATCGATCTCGAATGCCGAACGAGATTTATGCCGAATGAAGTGATGTGCCGAACAAGGTTTGGATGCCGAGCAGTATGGAATGCCGAATGACTCTGCTATGCCGAACGTCGATAGATGCCGAACGATATACAATACCAAATGACTCTCCATGCCGAATGCTCTTGCATGTCGATGGTCCCATAGATGTCGATCGAACTTGAGTGGCGAATGAACTATTTGTGCCGGACGACTCTGGAAGCCGAGCGCGGTAGAGTCTCCCCAGTGTTCTCCAAAAAAGGTCCCTTTCACTGTGCCCCTGCCTCTCTATTTATAAACGAAGATGGGTTGGACTTCCCTAGTGGGCCAGGTAGCTTAGTAGCTTGGCCCGAAAAGAGTGATCTCTGTGCGCCGATCCATAGATGCCTAACGGAAAAATGCCGAACAAGGCATGAATGTCGAACGATATCCTCATGCCGACCGAAGTGATGCCGAATGATATCTTCATGCCGATCGAAGTGATGCTGAACGATACCTTCATGCTGATCGTAGTGATGCCGAACACTCTGAATGCTGAATGAAGTATTTGTGCCGGACGACTCTGGAAGCCGACCCAGTGTGTTTTGTCGAAAGACTTTGGATGCCGATCGATCTCAAATTCCAAACGAGATTTATGCCGAACGAAGTGATGTGCCGAACAAGGTTTGGATGCCAAGCAGTATGGAATGACGAATGACTCTGCCATGCCGAACGTATGTAGATGCCAAACGATATACAATACCGAACGGCTCTCAATGCCGAACGCTCTTGTATGCCGATCATCCCATAGATGTTGATCGAATTTGAGTGCCGAATGAACCATTTGTGTCAGATGACTCTGGAAGCCAAGCGCTTTCTAATGCCGAACACTCCTAAATGTCGAGCATTCCTGAATGCCAAGCGTTCTCTAATGCCGAACAATCTGGATGCCGAACGACGCATAAATGCTGACCAGTATGAAAATGCCGAGTACTTAGTTGCCTGGTCAAACCTTCAGGTAACACCTGCCGCTTTTGACATGTCGACGTCGATCTACTTATACCTTCAAATCATCCAGATCGACGAATTCCCATCGAATTCAAAATCGAGGGACTTGACTCAAACTGGAACAGACTGTAATCACCAAAAACCGCCTCGCACTATTGCCTCAGACCACCATAGGCACCATAGTCATGTCCAAAGCTTTGTTGACGTTCCATGATTCATTTCCTCCTGCCTCGATGCAGTCCGATTCGATGTTTACGACACCATTGCTCTGAGAACATGATCGACTCAGAACTGGGCTAAAACCCTAAGTCGAACTCGCACCGCTGCCTCATTGAATTATAAATTCACCGAGCATTTTTCTGATGATCGTTAATGACCATGCCTGCTTCAACTACAAATACGAGATCAAATTATTCACCGATGGCCAGGGTTCGCCAATAAACCCAATATCGTTCATCCTCAAATTTCTCAGTGAATACTTTCTTAAAAATTTTGATTTCACATTTAAAAATCATCATTTCCAAAAATGTTTCAATTGATATATTTGAAATCAGATATCGTGATGATTGAATTTTCAACCTATATTGGGTTTGCCTATATTTTCAAATTTCCAGAGAAAGGTTTAGTTTAATTTACTTAAACTTATTTTTAAAACTTAAATCATGGTTTAAAAAACAAATCTTGTTTAGATCCTAAAGTCTAATAAGGATTAGAGGAAGGGTAGTCGAATTTTGAACAGGTTTTTGAACCCTGTAACCTGGAACAAAGGGCATTTATGCCTGTAACTGACATGCACGAGCATACATGTTCATATTTGTGTGTGTGTATATATATATATATATAACATAATTTCACTCAAGCAACATTTTATCACAACCTTGCTTCACACATTTAACATTGCATTTAGTTTAAAGATCAGATCAAGGAGGTTTACTCACATGTAGATGATGAACAGAGTGCAGGCTTTGAGCCGGGAAATAGATTTGAATTCTGGAAATTTGGATTTACTTGGATCTGGAATTTATATTTGACCTGAAGCTCGATTTTGTTAAAATAGGTTGAATTTGTTTTGAGTTGCTTTCAGGGTTTGCTTTGAAAACTTTACTTTGTCTTGGTTGTTTTCAGATTTGAGATGATCTGATCCTTGGTTTTCAGTTTGCTTTGAGTTAATGTTGAATTTTATTTGCTGATATGATCTTTGCTTTGTTGAAACAATGCCTGATTCCTTCAGGTTTTCAATTTTCTTTTTGGAAGATTGTTTTGATTTTGATTAGGTTTATGGCTTTCAGGCTTTGAAGTTGTTTATGAATCAGGTTGGAGATGTTGTTTTGTAGTTTGATTGCAGGTTGATGATGATATGATATTGTTTACAGGTTTTTCCTTATTCTCAATTTTTTTTAAAATGAAAGAAGAATGAAGTCTGATTTAATAAATTCTTATTTGTATATAATTTAATTTCAAAAGAAGAGATGATTTTGCCACTTGTATATTAATCTTACACTTGTAAATACTTGTATTTATTTTCCTACACTTGTTAAAGCATGTTATACTTATTTTACAAATGTCGTTAACATCTATTTTTTTATGTTTAATCCCTTCTTTAAATAATTTTATAAAATTTTGTTTTAAACCCTTATTAAACTTTTATTTATTTATGTAGATTGTTCATTCTATATTTACATAAGTTTATGTTTTCTTACTTATGCTTTTCCTCTTATTTATATAATTATAATCTTTAAAGAAATTAATTTAAATTTAAATTACATTGCGATATCCTGGAATTTTTGGCAATATCAACTTAATAATCTTTATTTAAAAATAAATTTATTTGATAATATTGATTAATAAAATATGAATTTGTTTAATAATCAAATTAAATAAATATTTAATTAGTGATTTTATCTTTTAAAAGCTAAATAAATGTTTCTATTTATAATGTGTGTGTGTATATATATTTGTATATATATTATAGATAATCTTTGATTTGGAATTTATTTATATATATAAAGTCTTGTTTTCAAATTCTAAAAATATATTTAATAATTTGGAAATTATGATTTAAATTAATATTAAGCGTTTCAAATCTATTTAAATTAATAACTATATGGTTTGTAAATACTTAAGATAAATGTTAAATTGTTTAACATTATATCTTAGCTTAATTTTTAAATTAAATAAAAAGTTTGTTTCATTTTTTTAAATATTACTTGATATATATATAATTTGAAAAGGAAGTTTAAAATACAATATAGCATATGGTCTTAATTCATTTAATAATAGAATTGATTTATAATCTCTTTTATAAATCATTTAAAATTGTTAAATTTGTTATTTTCAAATAATATTAATAATGTATTATTTTTCCATATAAATATAAAAAGAATTAAATAAGAAAATGGAATTATCATTTCAAATTGAATAAGTTGACTTTAATTTGGATTTCAAAAGTTTAATTTGAATTTGGAATTTATTTTGAAATTCAAAATATCTATGTCTTAAAATATTTGGATAAGCTTTTATTTATAATTTTTTTTATTACATTTTCTTTATATAAGAAATTCACATATATATTTACATAAGTATAAATAAATTAAGTAAAACCTTTATTAACATTTAAAATAAAAAGAAAATAAAACAAAGACATGTGTTAATATATTAAGTACTCTTACAACATGTGTTAATTTATGAATTAACAATATGACAAGTGTCATTCAATTTTCATCTTTTCCTTTTATTTTGTTAAATTAACTTCAGCCTTTATAACATTGTTTCCTCCTCTTTAATTTTCTTTTCAAATTTGTAAGCTCAGAAACAAATCTGAAAATCAATTTCTTCAAACTAATTTATCAGAAAAAAATCTGCAGCCTAAACTCAAACCATTTTCGTAAACTTGTTCATTATCAAAAGAATTAAAACTTGAATTTTCTTCAAATCAAAGATATGTAATTCACTCCTCAAAAGAAAAACCAAAATCAAAGCCTGTAATCCACTTTCTAAATCAAGCATGCATACCACTTCCAAAATTTCCAGAAACAACAACCTGCAGTTCAGTTTCAAAATTAAATGTCTACATTTCTTCATCTGGAAATCATCAGCGTGCAAGCAAACCTGTAGATCAGTGTCAAATTCAAAGCCTGTATTTTGTTCAAACCTGGAATTAAAGCAGAAATAATCAAAGCTTTAGCATTTTTCTTCAAAGCTGGAAGCCTGCATGCATATAGTATTCAAGTTTTCAAAGGCAGGAGACACTCCAGTTTCAAGATTTTATAAATATGCTATGTTCTTCATTTGAAGGTGAGTAACTCTTTTTAAAACTTAAAGATAAATCTAGTTGCTTGATTTATGCCTAAAATAAATTTGTATTTGTATATATATGTATGTATGTATATATATATATATATATATATATATATTGGAAAATTCCTGTGTATTTGTGAATGTGTGATGCATGTATGATTGTGAATGCCTGTAGAACATCTCTGTTCTAAATTTCAAGCCCAATTTTCAATTTAAAATCATTTCCTCTTGATCCATTGATTTTTAGGACTTAGGATCTAAACAACATCTATTTGTTTGATTATAAAATAAGTTTTAAAATTGTATTTAAGTTAAAGCAAATTCAAATCTGCTCTGGAAAATAAAAAGTACAGTATAAGCTTGAGTTTTGTAAAAACTCAAACTTTATAATTTCTTAACTCAGGCATATAAGGTGAAACCTTAAACTAAATCATGATTTTTAAAACTAAAAGCACAATTTTTAGATTAGAAATGTAATGGCATTTCTAGGTTGTACTCTTTTTAGGATTTTGGAAATTTCTGGTGATTCCAGTGGTCGAAGAGGCCAGGGTTGTTGCTGGAGGTCGAGAGATGGTCGGTGACTTGGGAAAAAATGGTTGGAGGATGGTCAGAGACCGGTGGTGATGGGGGTTGTTCGTTTTTGTTTGTAGACGTAGTTTTGAAGATGACTGGAAGTTTGACCATCTCGAGGCCTAGGATTGATCGAGTGCCACTATACTTAGGGAAATGGAAGAGGGGTTATTGACGAAGTTGTGGGCGAAGATATAGGTATTCTGGTGATCAGAGATTGGGAATTGAAGACGTTCCAGGTTTTGGATCATGTTCAGATTTTGGATTGAACACTCGAATTCGATTTCGAGTTTGTTATCGATGTTCTCATGTTTGTGATGATGTGCGAGGTCGTTATCTGTTGTGATAATGCTGTAGTAGTTGACCGGTGATGGTCAGAGCCACCGTGCATGTGCACGGTGCTCTTTGTTTTCTGATGATCTGGGCGTAGTAGGTGGGGGTATTGTAGTCGAGTAAATACTCGAGTCATTTGATGTTATGCCCGAAGTCAGGTGAGGTAAGACTCGAAGAAAAATAAAATAGGCTCAGATAAATTTTGTTAAAGGATTTAGAAAACTGTCAGTGTTACAGTTTTTAAAATTTAAACTAAAAATAAAGCAAGTTTTAACACAAGGGTTTTGAAAACAAGTTTAAATCTGAATTCAAATGAGTTTGAATTCTAGTTTTTAAAATAAATAAGTTTTATAAAAATGGAATGTTTTTAACTACTAAAAATTTGTTAAAGTATTTTATAAAGTGGTTTTAAAATCTGAAAATAAAGATTTAAACAGGATTTCAAATTTAAGTTTAAATCTGAATTCAAAGCTTAGTTTGAATTCTAGTTTGTGATAAATAGGTTTTTGGATTTAAATGCTTTAAAACAACTTTGAATGTTTTAAATATGGTTTGAAATTTTAAAATGAATTTGGTTTAAATTTCTTTTAAAATTCTTTTATAAGATAAGTATTTCTTTAACATGTAATTAAAAGGTTTTTGAATTGTTTTAAAAACTTTGTTAAAGTTAAAAACTTTGTTTGCATTTTAAATCTTATATTTAAAATGGAATTTAATAGTAAATTTAAAAGCAAATTGTTTTCAAAGTACTTTGTTAATGATAATTTAATCATTAATAAGATTATGGTTTATCTTAAAGTTAATTAGGACTTAATGATTTATAATTCATTAAATTATTAAGGTAATTAAGATGGATAATTTATTTATTTAATTAATGATCTGGGTTAATTAATTAAGTAATTAAGGGTTTTATTCAATTAATTAAAGGATTAAGTATGTTAATTAAGATTAATTAATTTGTAATTAAGAAATCGTTAATTAGATATGATTAGATTTTAAATTAATGATTAGAAATTTATTAATCAAGTAATTAAAAATTAATTAAGCTATAAATTAACACTTAATTAATTAAACAATTAGAGATTAGTTAATGGGTTACTATAGATAAATTAATTTGTAATTAATAATGATTAATCTCAGTTAATTACTTTGGAGAAGTAATTAAAGATTTGTTAATGGTTAATGAAGGTCATTAACTTATGATTATTTAATAATTAATTAATGTGATTAATTTTTAATAATTAATTAGACTAATTAATTTAAGATAATCATTTGTGAATTGTTTAAGGGTAATTAATTAGTTGGAAGTAATTAAGAAATTAATTACTAATTGTAATTAATTAAGTTTATTTTGATTAGTTTAAGTTAATTAATTAAGTTTAATTAATTTAAGATAATCACAGGATAATTTAATAAATAATAACTCAATGTAATAAATGAATAATAATTACTTAGTGAAGTAATTAAGAAGATAAATTACTGGATGTAATTAAATTGAAGGATAATTAGGTAATGGAAGATATTTGGAATAATTACTTTGTGTAATTAATATGAAGAATAATTACTTAGTGGAAGTAATAAATAACTAATTACTTAGTGTAATTAATTAAGAATTGATTAATAAAGCTATCTGAAGATAATTAAGAGATGTAATTAATTAAGGGCAATTAATTACTTAATAAGATTAATCTAGGGTGATTAATAAATATAATTAATTAAAGATTAATTATTAAAGATAATAAATTAAGGAGTATTCAATTTATCTAATAAAGTAATTAAGGGTAGTTAATTACTGAATGTGATTAATCAAGAGTGATTAATCCATATGGTTTAACTGATGACTAATTACTTAATGTAGTTAATTTAAATAGGGTTATTATAAATAAAAACAATTAGGGATCATTAATAAATATAATGATGAAATTAAGGATTGATTAATTAAGAACAATTAATCAATGAGGGAATTAATTAATGTAATTAATTAAGAATTAATGTAATTAATTATAGTTAATTAATTAATGAAGTAACTACAGGTTAATTACTGAATTTGGTTTAGGATAATTAATTTGTGAAACTAATTAAAGGCTAATTACTTGAGTGTAATTAAAGGGTAATTAATTGAGGGTGATTAATTAAGGTGATTTATTTAATGGTAATTAATTAATTGACTTGTAATTAATTAACGGTTATGTAAGCAAGACTTATAATGATGTAGTAATTACTTTAATTTATTTTAAATTAATTAGAGATGAAGTAATTAATTTAATTCATTTTAAATTAATTATTGAATGGTGATTAATAAATCATTGCTTATGAATGCTGATTGATATTGGTTTCCTTGAATGGTTTGAGATCTCAGATATGAGATAAGTGATGATGTGTGATATGGATGCTTTGGTTGCATTGTGATGATAATATGAATTATTTGTTTGTGATGATAATATGGATTATCTGTTTGTGATGATAATGTTGATTATCTACGGTGATATTGTTAATTATCTATCTGTGTGAATATAGATAATAAATTGAATTGTTTTAAACTTTAAAACAACTTGGACCTAAAAGATGGCATTTTGGATTTCGATGAGATCGGGATCGGGTTTCCATATTTGGATATTCGAAAACCACATCGATCCAAATTAACGGTAGGTCGTGAATCTCAAGTGAAGATGAAGATTCAAAATGCAAGGGTTATCGTCGTTAACTCTGAGGGTGATTCCAAAATGAGTGTAACGAGATAATGCCTTCGGTTTCATTCGAACTCGAAATGAACTTGTATGGATTGAATGCTTTCAGAACATCGTCAGGTGGACGATGAGCATTCTAAGAGATGTGTTCTCTAAAGGTAATCGTAGCCTTAAGCCTTATCAATCGGGAATGGCTAAAACAGGGAGGTGCAGCAAGGCTAAGTGGGTCATGCCCAAGTAGGACGAGATTTGCCCCTATCCAGAGGTCCCTTTATATTCGGCTATATGGACAGTTGGTTGCAAACAACTTCAGGATTGTCTTATTCGAGATTGTCCAATAAGGGATGGTTCCGGCCTTGTGTTGTAGGGGATCTATGGTGGATCCTCGGTACGGTGATCTAGGCCACGTACTGTGATGTGCGGTACCCCAGTAACCCTGCCATTGTGTAGAATCCAATCTTCAATAAGCGCCATACGTTTTGATTGTGCCCAACTATGTTGGAACGTGAGATGTAAGCATTCTATCTATTTCTATATTTTACTTGAAAACCCTAGACACTATTATAATATCACCGGATTTCCTATCAAATGTTTTGGTTAGTGTAAGGTAATTTTTTTTTCCATATTTATGTGTGGGAAGTCTTACGTGATACCTTTGTTTTCAAAGGATTTTTTGAAGTTAAGCAACCTTAACCTATTACTCACACCAGACCCATGTCTGATCCGGAGTTGATCTTCTGTTTTTCTTAAACTCTTGGGTACTCAAATTTTTACGAGTAGCCAAGGGATTCAGGTTAGCTTTGACGAATTGTGGAGATGCAATGGAGCAGGAGGCTTCTGCATTGTAGATATATAGTTTCCGTTGTGTGTTCTCTGTGTTGGTATCTCTTGTTGCGTTCTATTGAGTTGTAATAACTAGACATGTGTTTATAACTGTCTAGTATGTGATATATATACTGTGTAACTCTGATTGATATTGTATATTATGTAAATACTTATGAAATTAATATAATTTATTCGTTCCGCTATTGAGATTCTGGTGTTGTTTTCTTCTTTCTCTTCTTTCTTTTCTCTTTTATATCCCTTTCTTTCTTAAAGATGATACGACTTTCTGTGGAGATAAAGTCGGGTCGTCACTATTGGCATTAAAGCGCTAGGTTGAGTAAATACCTAGGCTTTGGGGTGATTTCTTTCTCGAGAGAGCGCATTTATAATTTTGATATATATATATATATATAATTCTACCTATTTGTTGGGTTACCCATACAGGTTTTCCAATATAAGTTATAAAGGTAGATAAGGTAGTGGTGTGTGTAACACGACTACCATTGGTTGGAGTTTGAATGTTTGGGGTTGGAAGTGTATCTGTCGAGACTATAGACCTAATATCGTCTCGAGTAAGCTTTGCTGTGGTGTATGGATTTCATCGATCTCAGAAGATAACCTATTAAGGTTCGGAGTCCATCTTTGAAGTTGGATGAGTAGAGTTTGGGTCTGTCGGTCGGGCAGAAGCGAGTGATGATATCTTGATACTTTAAGAAATAGTAGCTGCGTGATGAGATGCAGCGACTATGGATGTTTCCGAAGATGATTTCTTTGGAACAAGTTTAAGGAATTAGGTCTGCTTTGGTGTTGTGGCTGAGTTTAGCAGGGTGTATCTGTTTGGTTTGAAGTCCGAGTTTCTCGAAGAGCTTTGGATTGGGAATTCTTTGGCACCTGTGTCAGCAATGTAACTCGGAGTGTTATGTGGGTCGGAAAAAGGTCTTCTGGCTTAGCAGTGTCTGAGAGATGGAGTTCAGAAGCAGCAGAGAGGATCCATTTCTTCGATGGATTAGCTAGACCAGCGTAAGCTATTCTGATTGGTAAAGAGAGAACAGTTTTCTTTGGATGTTAGGCTGGATTGATCGTGAAAGTGACTTACGATAGCTGAACGTTCTCTTGGTTATCAGAGATTTTCTGGGTTATGTTGTCCAGTTCACGCTCGTCTTCTTCATCAGCATTCTCATCTACTTCAGATCAGAGTTGTACAGTGGAAGCAAGTTTGGGAGTGCATCTGCTTTTCTTTTCCGGATAGGAGAAGTTTGTTTCCTTTTGATGGTTGTGAGTGGAGTTTGTTCTTGATCTTGGTTGATCTTGGAGGACCATTCAGGTGGATTGGGTTTGGTCTAGTTTGTTTCTTGAGACATCAGCGAGGATTGAGCTGATCAGGAAGGAAGTAGGCAACCCAGGATCGTCCGAAAAGTTTTGTGGATTAGAATCAGAGATCTGATTTTGGATAAGTTTTCTCCGGTTTTAGGAGCTATAAGTTTTGGTAAGTCTGGGAAGCTAGCTCCGAGGTGTTTTGGATCTCTTCTGTGTTCTGTTTTGGATAAGTGTTATGGTCTTCTGGATTGAATTGGCATTTTGAACAACTGGAATTCGATGTGTTTCACGTATCTCTGAGGGAGTACGTGTATGATTTAGGTTTTGGAACCATCTTTTCTAGGATATTTGGTTGTTGAGTCAAACTTGTATGTAGTCAGATTTCTTGTTTAGTTTGGTAGATCTAGATGATTAGGAGCTCGGTAGCTTAGTAGTGTTGATTGTTTGGATTCTGTAGAGCGAGTATCCCGGTGTTTATACTTGGGAAACTCGAGAAAATTCTATTCAGAATTTTTATCTGGATAGTTAAATTTGTTTGTTTGGGTGAATTGGTTGCTATAGTTGTTAGCATATGGTTGATAATATATGCTTGTGTTTTAAAATTAAAATCTTTAAAATAGATTATTAAATTACCTTTGTTTTAAATTTCGGGGACGGAATTCTTTTAAGGGGGAAGGAATGTGATATCCCGGAATTTTTGGCAATATCAATTTTATAATCTTTACTTAAAATTAAATTGATTTGATAATATTGATTAGTAAAATATGAATTGGTTTAATAATCTAATTAAATAAATATTTAATTAGTGATTTTATCTTTTAAAAGCTAAATAAATGTTTCTATTTATAGTGTATATATATATATTTTTTTATATATATTATAGATAATCTTTGATTTGGAATTTATTTATATATAAAATCTTGTTTTCAAATTCTAACAATATATTTAATAATTTGGAAATTGTGACTTAAACTAATATAAAGCTTTTCAAACCTATTTAAATTGATAACTATATGGTTTGTAAATACTTAAGATAAATGTTAAATTATTTAAGATTATATCTTAGCTTAATTTTTAAATTTAAATAAAAAGTTTGTTTCATTTCTTTTAAATATTACTTGATATATATATGATTTGAAAAAGAAGTTTAAAATACAATATAACATATGGTCTTAATTCATTTAATAATAGAAGTGATTTATAATCTCTTTTATAAATCATTTAAAATTGTTAAATTTGTTATTTTCAAACAATATTAATAATGTATTATTTTTCCATATAAATATAAAAAGAATTAAATAAGAAAATGGAATTATCATTTCAAATTGAATAATTTAACTTTAGCTTGGATTTCAAAAGTTTAATTTGAATTTGGAATTTATTTTGAAATTTAAAAAAATAGATCCTTAAAATATTTGGATAAGCTTTTATTTATAATTTTTTTATTACATTTTCTTTACATGAGAAATTCACATATATATTTACATAAGTATAAATAAATTAAGTAAAACCTTTAGTAACATTTAAAATAAAAAGAAAATAAAACAAAGACATGTGTTAATATATTAAGTACTCTTACAACATGTGTTAATTTATGAGTTAACAATATGACAAGTGTCATTCAGTTTTCATCTTTTTCTTCTATTTTGTTAAATTAATTTCAGCCTTTATAACATTGTTTCCTCCTCTTTAATTTTCTTTTCAAATTTCTATGCTAAGAAACAAATCTGAAAATCAATTTCTTCAAACCAATTTCTCAAAAACAAATCTGCAGCCTAAACTCAAACCATTTTCATAAACTTGTTCATTATCAAAAGAATTAAAACCTGAATTTTCTTCAAATCAAAGATATGTAATTCACTCCTCAAAAGAAAAACCAGAATTGAAGCCTGTAAGCCACTTTCTAAATCAAGCATGCATACCACTTTCAAAATTTCCGGAAACAACAACCTATAATTCAGTTTCAAAATCAAATGTCTGCATTTCTTCATCTGGGAATCATAAGCATGCAAGCAAACCTGTAGATCAGTGTCAAATTCAAAGCCTGTATTTTGTTCAAACCTGGAATTAAAGCAGAAATAATCAAAGCTTTAGCATTTTTCTTCAAAGCTGGAAGCCTGCATGCATATAGTTTTCAAGTTTTCAAAGGCAGGAGACACTCCAGTTTCAAGATTTTATAAATATGCTCTGTTCTTCATTTGAAGGTGAGTAACTCTTTTTAAAACTTAGAGATAAATCTAGTTGCTTGATTTATGCCTAAAATAATTTTGTATTTGTAGCTGGAAAATTCCTGTGTATTTGTGAATATGTGATGCATGTATGATTGTGAATGCCTGTAGAACATCTCTGTTCTAAATTTCAAGCCCAGTTTTCAATTTAGAATCATTTCCTCTTGATCCATTGATTTTTAGGACTTAGGATCTAAACAACATATGCTTGTTTGATTATAAAATAAGTTTTAAAATTGTATTAAAGTTAAAGCAAAATCAAATCTGCTTTGGAAAATAAAAAGAACAGTATAAGCTTGGGTTTCGTAAAAACTCAAACTTTATAATTTCTTAACTCAGGCATATAAGGTGAACCTTAAACTAAATCATGATTTTCAAAAATAAAAACACAATTTTCAGATTAGAAATGTATTGGCATTTCTGGGTTGTACTGTTTTTGGGATTTTGGAAATTTCTGGTGATTCCAGTGGTCGGAGAGGCCAGGGTTGTTGCTGGAGGTCGAGAGATGGTCGGGGACTTGGGCAAAAAAGGTTGGAGGATGGTCAGAGACCAGTGGTGGCGGGGTTGTTCGTTTCTGTTTGTAGACCTAGTATTGAAGATGATTGGAAGTTTGATCATCTCGAGGCCTAGGATTGATCGAGTGCCATATACTTAAGGAAATGGAAGAGGGGTTACCGACGATGTTGTGGCCGGAGATATAGGTATTCTGGTGATCGGAGTTTGGGAATTGAAGACGTTCCAGGTTTTGGATTATGTTCAGATTTTGGGTTGAACACTCGAATTCGATTTCGAGTTTGTTATCGATGTTCTGATGTTTGTGATGATGTGCGAGGTCGTTATCTGTTGTGATAATGCTGTAGTAGTTGACCGGTGATGGTCAGAGCCACCGTGCATGTGCACGGTGCTCTTTATTTTCTGATGATCTGGGCGTAGTAGGTGGGGGTATTGTACTCGAGTAAATACTCGATTCATTTGATGTTATGCCCGAAGTCAGGTGAGGTAAGACACGAAGAAAAATAGAATAGGCTCGGATAAATTTTGTTACAGGATTTAGAAAACTGTCAGTGTTACAATTTTTAAAATTTAAACTAAAAATAAAAATAAAGCAAGTTTTAATACAAGGTTTTGACAAAAAGTTTAAATCTGAATTCTAATGAGTTTGAATTCTAGTTTTTGAAATAAATAAGTTTGATAAAAATGGAATGTTTTTGACAACTAAAAATTTGTTAAAGTATTTTATAAAGTGGTTTTAAAATCTGAAAATAAAGATTTAAACAGGATTTCAAATTTTAGTTTAGTTTGTAATAAATAGGTTTTTGGATTTAAATGCTTTAAAACAACTTTGAATGTTTTAATATAGTTTGAAATTTTAAAATTAATTTGGTTCAAATTTCTTTTAAAATTCTTTTATAAGACAAGTATTTCTTTAACATGTAATTAAAAGGTTTTTGAATTGTTTTAAAAACTTTGTTAAAGTTAAAAAAAATTGTTTGCATTTTAAAATCTTAAATTTAAAATGGAATTTCATAGTAAATTTAAAAGAAAATTGTTTTCAAAATACTTTGTTAATGATAATTTAATCATTAATAAGATTAAGGTTTATCTTAAAGTTAATTAGGACTTAATGATTTATAATTCATTAAATTATTAAGGTAATTAAGATGGATATTTAACTTATTTAATTAATTAATGATTTGGGTTAATTAATTAAGGGTTTTATTCAATTAATTAAAGGATTAAGTAAGTTAATTAAGATTAATTAATTTGTAATTAAGAAATCATTAATGAGATAAGATTTGATTTTAAATTAATGATTTGAAATTTATTAATCATGTAATTCAAAATTAATTATGCTATAAATTAACACTTAATTAATTAAACAATTAGAGATTAACTAATGGGTTATTATAAATAAATTAATTTGTAATTAATAATGATTAATCTCAGTTAATTACTTTGGAGAAGTAATTAAAGATTTGTTAATGGTTAATGAAGGTCATTAACTTAGGATTATTTAATAATTAATTAATGTGATTAATTTTTAATAATTAATTAGACTAATTAATTTAAGATAATCATTTGTGAATTGTTTAAGGGTAATTACTTAGTTGGAAGTAATTAAGAAATTAATTACTAATTGTAATTAATTAAGTTTATTTTGATTAGTTTAAGTTAATTAATTAAGTTTAATTAATTTAAGATAATCACAGGATAATTTAATAGATAATAACTCAATGTAATAAATGAAGAATAATTACTTAGTGAAGTAATTAAGAAGATAAATTACTGGATGTAATTAAATTGAAGGATAATTAGGTAATGGAAGATATTTGGAAATTAATTACTTTGTGTAATTAATATGAAGAATAATTACTTAGTGGAAGTAATAAATAATTAATTACTTAGTGTAATTAATTAAGAATTGATTAATAAAGCTATCTGAAGATAATTAAGGGATGTAGTTAATTAAGGGCAATTAATTACTTAATAAGATTAATCTAGGGTGATTAATAAATATAATTAATTAAAGATTAATTATTAAAGATAATAAATTAAGGAGTATTTAATTTATCTAATAAAGTAATTAAGGGTAGCTAATTACTGAATGTAATTAATCAAGAGTGATTAATCCATATGGTTTAATTGATAAATAATTACTTAATGTAATTAATTTAAATAGGGTTATTATTAATAAAAACAATTAGGGATCATTAATTAATATAATGATGAAATTAAGGATTGATTAATTAAGAATAATTAATCAACGAAGGAATTAATTAATGTAATTAATTAAGAATTAATGTAATTAATTATAGTTAATTAATTAATGAAGTAATACAGGTTAATTACTGAATTTTGTTTAGGATAATTAATTTGTGAAATTAATTAAAGGCTAATTACTTGATGTAATTAAAGGGTAATTAATCAAGGGTGATTAATTAAGGTGATTTATTTAAGGGTAATTAATTAATTGGTTTGTAATTAATTAACGGTTATGTAAGCAAGATTTATAATGCTGAAGTAATTAATTTAATTTATTTTAAATTAATTAGAGATGAAGTAATTAATTTAATTTATTTTTAATTAATTAGAGATGAAGTAATTAATTTAATTCATTTTAAATTAATTATAGAATGGTGATTAATAAATCATTGCTTATGCATGCTGATTGATATTGATTTCCTTGAATGGTTTGAGATCTCAGATGTGAGATAAGTGATGATGTGTGATATGGATGCTTTGGTTGCATTATGATGATAATATGAATTATCTATTTGTGATGATAATATGGATTATCTATTTGTGATGGTAATATTGGTTATCTATTGTGATATTGTTAATTATCTATCTGTGTGAATATAGATAATAAATTGAATTGTTTTAAACTTTAAAACAACTTGGACCTAAAAGATGGAATTTTGGATTTCGATGAGATCGGGATCGGGTTTCCATATTTGGATATCCGAAAACCACATTGATCCAAATTAATGATAGGTCGTGAATCTCAAGTGAAGATGAAGATTTAGAGTGCAAGGGTTATCGTCGTTAACTCTGAGGGTGATTCTAAAATGAGTGTAACGAGATAATGCCTTCGGTTTCGTTCAAACCCGGAACGAACTTGTATGGATTGAATGCTTTCAGAACATCGTCAGGTGGACGATGAGCATTTTAAAAGATGTGTTCTCTAAAGGTAATCGTAGCTTCAAGCCTCCTCAACCGGGAATGGCTAAAAAAGGGGAGGCGCAACAAGGCTAAGTGGGTCATGCCCAGGTAGGATGAGATTTGCCCCTGTCTAGAGGTCCCTTTATATTTGGCTGTGTAGGCAGTTGGTTGCAAACAACTGCGGGGTTGTCTTGTTCGGGACTGTCCAGTAAGGGATGGTTCCGGCCTTGTGTTGCAGGGGATTTAGGGCGGTCCTCAGTACGGTGATCTAGACCACATACTGTGACGGGCGGTACCCCAGTAGCCCTGCCATTGTATGGAATCCAATCTCCAATAAGCATCGTACGTTTTGATTGTGCCCAACTATGTTGGAATGTGAGATGTAAGCTTTCCAACTATTTCTGTATTTTACTTGAAAACCCTAGACACTGTTATAATATCACAGGATTTCCTATCAAATGTTTTGGTTAGCGTAAGGTAATTTTTTTTCCATGTTTATGTGTGGGAAGTCTTACGTGGTACCTTTGTTTTCAAAGTATTTTTTTAAAGGTAAGCAACCTTAACCTGTTACTCACACCAGACCCATGTCTGATCCGGAGTTTATCTTCTGTTTTTCTTAAACTCTTGGGTACTCAAATTTTTACGAGTAGCCAAGGGATTCAGGTTAGCTTTGACGAATTATGGAGGAGCAATAGAGAAGGAGGCTTCTGCGTTGTAGACATATTGTTTTCGCTGTGTGTTCTCTGTGTTGGTATCTCTTGTTGAGTTGTAATAACTAGATAGGTATTTATAACTCTGATTGATGTTGTATATTATGTATATACTTATGAAATTAATATAATTTACTCTTTCCGCTGTTGAGATTCTGGTGTTATTTACTTTTTTCTCTTTTCTATCCCTTTCTTTCTTAAATATGATACGACTTTCTATGGAGAAAAAGTCGGGTCGTCACTTACACCTTAATAAATAAACACAAATATGTATAGATTATATGTATATAAGTCTTTAGAATATAAATTTGACTTTAAACAACTTCTGAAAATTATTTATGTCCAATTCAAAATATAACTTTCAAAATATATATTACATATGTATATTATAATTAGGAAACATATTCCTATTAATATTAAATTATAGAATTTTCAAATTCAATTTATTCTTCAAAATATTTATTTTAAATTTCAAATCCAAAATTTAATTTTTAATCTATATATATATATATATATATATATATATAAACAATAGATATCTTATTAAATTTGAAATATCAAATTAATCCACAATTTAATTCAAAATATTTATTTTAATTATCAATTTAAATTTGACTCAAAACCGGGATCGTTGCAGATTCCCCCCTTAAGAAAATTTTATCCCTGAAATTTGCTAGACAGGGAGACAACCAAAGAATAGATGGAGAATGTTTTACCAGATCAAACTGAATATCTATCTGCATTTGGCTTACCAAATCAGAATATCATCAATAACTATGAGAACGAACTCGTTCAATACCAGACATGATACTCGGGCCACCAGATCTACGAAATGTGCAGGGGCATTGGTTAATTCGAAGAGATAACTAACCATTCGTAGAATATATTTGGATCCAAAAGAAGAGACAAATTGGATTCAATTTAATTCAGCTACATATTTTATTAACCAATTTATTTTAAATAAAATTTTAAATTTATTAAAGTTAAAAATGAAAAGAACCGATGAAGAGAATACGAATTAGGAACTTATAAACAACGATTCGTAGGGTCACCATCACACCGAAGCTTTCTTCTTGTAGCTGCCACGAAGCCATCCAAGAATTGGAAAGAGATTGATAAAGAAGTTGTTTTCATTGTTGCAGGGTGTCGACCATTTGTAGTGGTACTCCCCTGTCCCCTACCTCGTCCTCTTCTTGCACTCGTACTCACTGTCAGTGGATAGTAAGAGAATTTACTAAGGCATACGGACAAGATATCTTAAGGATATACCCATTCTAAGGTATTTTTGCCCCTATCTCTAATGAGTCACCTAATGTGTTATACTCTTAAGCTAAAGTTCTTACTCAACCTTCAGCTCTGATACCAAATGTGACGATCCTGACTCGACCTTCGAAAATCGGCACTAAATACATCGCCCGTATTCAAATGCTGCAGATTCAAACATCGAATCTGGTTCGTCGGAGCTTATAACACATTAAGTAAAACAACACAGTGGAAGAAAAATGAACAACTTATTGAAAAACAATAGATACAACAACGATACACCACTTTGATACAAATGATTATCAACGTTATCGGAGATACAAGACAACAATTGAAGAAACAACAGCGGAAGTGATAACTCCATCATGATCTCCAAGAGAGAGTGAATCCTCAAAATACATCTCTAATGCCAAAGCTCAAAAGACTCCATGCTCCTAATCGAAAGCTCAAACCACCATCATGTTGTATTAAGCAAGGTGGGTCATGTGAAACAAATGCGATCCCAAATCCAAAGATTGAAGAAGATTGCCAAAGACTTAAGGTTACTGAATCTACATCTACTAGCCGATTATCTAAAAATCTGACTCTAGGCTGCCTGTGTGGAAAATTGTGGGCATCCAGAGTTTATAAAGGGAACAATAAACTCTAGGTCAGTCATGAGACTGGTGTGAGAAAACGAAAACAGTTGTTTAAACAAAAACAAACAACAAAGAAGTAAAAGAAATCCATAATGCTTTTTGGAAAATGAAACTACCATAAGGCCTTCCCGCACACATACAATGCAAACGCACAATTGAAGGAGATTTCTCCTCATGATAGTCAAATATGCTTGATACGCAAAGACTTTTTGATATTATTATATGTGCATAGTGTAGAAAACATTTCAAAAGTATAATATTAATCTTAGCCAGCATACACATTTCGTAGTATGCCTACTATAGCTATCAATTAAACAGAAGGTCACCACCGTAAGTAAAAGGCAGGTTGTACAACTAAAATCGTATATGGCGCGTATTGTTTCTTAGGATTTCCAACAAATGGTTAAGCTAAGGAACTTCCTATGCCACATGGGTGCGCCTCTGGAGTGATGCCTCGAGAACCTAATCGGAGCTCTGTCAACACAAGACCTGGTTATCTCTGCAACTAGGTAACTACTACAGAGTATGCCATCTCCCGATCGTTACCGACCTTTATTCGAGGATCCTCAACACCAACAACCATAGAGTAATAAATTTGCAGCATCTACATAGGTTAAATATCTGGGCTCCATACCATGATACCACCTTTTTCCAAAAGGAAATGGATATGCCCTAAAGGGCGCGACCCTCATTACCTTGCCGCATTTTTCCTGTTTCGACCGTTTTCGGGTTGTGAGGTCCGACGAGGTCACGTCCACAAAGCTATGCTTTTCAAAAAATCCATGCCTTGAGCAACAAATGATCAGCAGCACTTCGTATGCCATATTACCAAATTGGGAATATATTACTAGTAACCATCAACTACATAACCTCTGAGCTCGTTCATCTCAGAGAAGGGTGTTAAGCTAAGAGAATAAATTTTCCGCCACCAAACAGAAATGTATTTGATAGAAACCAGTTTTACATCTCAAAGTGTAATGTCAGACATACGTCTATACAAGTCCGTTCTAGGTTCGAACAGAACTGAAGGCACTTCAAAGAATCCCTTGCAATCCGAGTATTCACAATCCCGATCGGACTCCCCATCACTTATGGAGATCTCTATACCGGTGCGACTCAGTGCAACGACATTCGACAGGTAGTCCTTTCGTTCTCGAAAATACCCGGTCTTCACCGCCGGTTTTCAAATGCTATCCATTTCATCGTATTATTATACGGGATGGGTTTTATGACATAAAGTCCTCTCCCGCCTAAACCGAATAATGAGTGCTTAATTTTAAAAAACATATGGATATTGGGATCTTAGTTAAGTCACAACTTAAAGCCCGAAACCTTTCTTTTGAATGGCTTAAACAAATTTTCACTTTTAATCTTTTTAAAACAAAAGATTCACCTTTTTAAAATCCACTTCAATTTGAAATCAAGGTTTACCAGTCTTTCACAAAGATTCATTCATATCTTTCAAACTTTATAAAACAGGATTTAAAATTCATATTTTTGAAATGACAAGTTAATTTTATTTGGATTTAATAAATTAGAAGTTCACAAAATAATATTTTGTTGTAATAATAAATTGAATGTTATTTATTTATTATGCGGTAATTATTATTTATGGGGTTTATATATATATATTTATGTATAGTTAAATAAAATTTTGGAAGTAATATAGATTGTATTTGATTATTTCTAAATAAGGGGAAATATCTTTCAAATATTATGGAAATATATGAATAAAAGTATTTGGATTAAATAAATACAGTAAGGAACTTTTTGGATTTTGTTATACAAATAGATTACTACAAATTGATATTCCAATATCAAAGATTTAAAAGGTTTTATGTATGTTTGAGCCAAAATTGGTCATAAACCCGTAATTTGAAACAAAAATTACGGTTATATCATTTCAAACCACAATCCCGAATGAAATAAAGTGCATACAATTTTTTTGTTTAAAACAATATAAATACAACATCCATTCATCCAATATCAATCATCAACCATTTATTACGATCATTATCCAATTTAAACAATAACATCAATATAGAGCATATAATAAATAACAGGTAATTGCTAATAGTTTATATTCAATAATAAAATGAACAATCTATCTAACTGGCAGTTTATATGCAATAATAAATTAAATAAAAATTTAATTTGGTAAATTAAATTCAACTGAGATGATGATTAAAATATGTCAAACAATCATAGATAAATTTTAAATCACATCAAAAATTAATTTAATAAACATAAGAAATCTTAGAAGTTGTGAGTGGGTTAAAACACTCACCTTTTGAATTTAAATTGAATTTAAATCCAATTTAAACCCAAAAATTGAACAGTCTCCGAATCCGTCCAAACAAGCGTCAAAATGTCCGGAATTCCAATACGAACATAGCGGAGAAAACCGCTTGTAAATCGGACATCGTATGCGAAAGTTATTAGCATTAGAAGTTATACGAATTTATATTAAAACAAACAAAACAAATAAAAATAAAATAAAACCAACTTATACGAACTATCCATGCGTGCATCGACTCTCCTTCCCCAAACCCTACTACTCGTTCCAGAATATCGTGAAGCCGCCGAAGCAAACCACCCCATCACCAATACCATAACGCGTCGTCACCCCACCAAGCTCGCCGCCGACCACGCGTGGCTCCGCCCCCGCCTACTCAGCCCCCAACGATGACGATCTCGATCAAAATTTACGGTAGCCGCCACTTGCTATTTAAACCCTAACGCAAATTTTGGCTTCGATCTGACCGTCAATCCATCAAACAAATTACGTTGATGCAAACCCCATAGCGATCTCTACACAACCTCTCAATCGATTTGGTGATCGTCGCAGTTGATTTCGATGCAATGGACGACGGAGAAGAAACCATCAATTTCTAGACAACCAGTGACTCCAATCGAAAAACGAACCATATATTTAAGATGCGCTCGTCGAGAGCTTCGAATTGATATAAAATTTATATGGAGGAGTTTGAAAATTTAGCTTTGGATTTGATTTGGAATTGCAATTAGAATTAGGGTTTGTCTGCCATTGAGGAGGAGGAGGAACATCAGAATTATACGTACAGACAAATGAGAATTAGAAGTAGGCTAGGGTTTATAACAGGGTATATATAGGCAAGGTTGAAATAGAATAGATAGATCCGATCTATAAATGCGCTGAACGATGAATGGTCCGAAAAGCCCGTTCTGACTCCGGAATGAAATTGGGTCAACTCATATATCAAAATAGATGTTTTAAAATATTATAAACGCGATGGAATAGGTTTCAAGTCCAAATTCCATCGTATGTGAAGTTATGCTAAAATCAAATTATTTCAAATTGATTTCAGTTTCATTGATTTCAAAGTGTTTCGAGTCCGTACGATCAAACGACAGGTCCGATCGCTACGAAATTTGAAATCCTAGAATAATTCACCGTTACGGATCCGATGAAACTAGTTTCGTCGAAATCCGAGTCAGTGGCCAAAATGTCTATTTTTACATTAATTAAATAAATTTATAATTAATTAATTAAATCAAATCTTAAATTTCAATTCTATAATTGATAAATTTTACCCCTTTAAATTTTCTTAATCATTTACCCTAATTAAAACAAATTTGTATGTCAATTGAGAGTTGATAAATCTATAAATTTCAATGTTAACTTCCAATTTCATTAAATTCAAAATTTTAAATTTAAATTCCAATAATTCAATTTAATTTGCTTTCCATTCATTATTCTATCAATTTCATCTTATGGTATACTTATCATGATTTATCTCTTAGTGCGTTAAAAGTTTCCTATTTCATCTAATTTCAACTAACGTTGTAACGCCCCATCCCGAGACCCACCTTAGTAAAGAGAATTAACAAGTAATTCCGTCTATTAAGGCGGAGAATAGGGCTGGTTAAGGGCGACCATCTATAACTTTGTCTTAAACATCTACTGAATACGTCGATAAATGCAATATAATATTTTTTCTTTCCTATCTCAATGGATCGACATACACAGTAAATGCTTAATCCAAAACTATAGGTGGCTAACGGATCTATCAAAACAAATACAATAACTAAATGTAAAGCACATCACAGAACAGTAATCAACATCATATATATATATATATATATATACTGATACCTGTTTAGTACAATACAATATGAATACAGATAAAGGTGGTACTCGACCACATCATAAATATCGAATCAAATATAACTACATCAGAGCAAATATTGATTTTGCTCTCGGGATTACAGTAGAAAATTTCAATTTTGACACACCTAACTTCAAAAATACAGAAAACACAAAACATGAAAGTTGTAGCACAAGAATTAAGCTTTCCGAAACATCTAAAATGATCAAAATCGGTTAAGAAACGAAAAAGTTATAGTCAAATTCGTTTCAGCTTCAAAGATGGACAGAATTCAGTTTTTGGATTAAGCGCAAAATATGATCAAAACTTGATTTTTATAGCTCCAAGCATTCAATTTTACACTAAATATGAATAAACAAGATTGTATACAGCAAGCGTGAGTGAGGTTACTCACCTTAGGGTTTGTTTGCAGCGAATTAAATGATTTTGCTTGCAAAGAAAGGAGCTTTAGCCTTGGATTAGTAATTAGAAACCTATAAAAGCTATAGAAACAAGATGCAAGCATGGAAAAATATCAAAACTCAATTATAGTGAATCAAATCTGAGAATTGATATGAATTTGAGATTAAATAGGTAGGAGATTACCTTATCTTATGTGTGTAACTTGAATTGAACCTTAAATTTGCAAGAGAATGAGTAAATTTTGTTTTTTCCTCATATAGAGGCCATTGTTTTAGGTTTATTGTAAGTTGTATTTTTTTTAAGAAGAAGGAATGAATAGAGGAATAGAAGCAATTCCTTCTCACTAGATGCTTCTAGATTTAGGATTTTGGATCTAAAACCTTACCCAATAAGAGCAAAGGCAATTATACTTAGTGAAATTTTAAGTAATGTATATTTTTCATCCATTTTTATCAATATTTTTCAATATTCTCATTTTTAGTGAAAAATCACTATTTTCATCTATTTCAACCAAATAAAATTTATTTTTAAGTCTAACTAAGTGTATTATAATGTTTTAACATTTTTATAACATTAAAACATCATTCCAAGCCTATTTACACTTCTAAATTTTATTTTCTTCATATTATTCCTTTATTTTACAATAAAAGGCTAACATTGGAATAAATTTTCGATATTACTAATTAACTCAAATTAAACCACCACAATTATTTATTTACAGCACAAATCCATAAATAAAGTTTTCCAAACTTTATTTTCATTCATTTGCACTTATTTCAACCATCAAATGTTCAAATAAGCGTCAAGTAAAATAATATGACTTATTTAAATTTCAAATCCCATATTATATTCATCAAGATATTGTTTATATAAAATAAACAATATAATCCCCTATTTTATTATCCAGTTCATTTTTAAAAACAATATTAAATTATAATTTTCTTCATATTTTAATATTAATAGTAATCTCCAAAATCCCGGATTGTTACAGACTCTCCCCCTTAACAAAATTGCTTCCTCACAATTTCTAAAGGAAAAGGCTGTAAACAACATAAAAATTCAATCAACAAAGGTGATAGACAAGCTCAAAACTCAAACCATTCATTCTCCCAACATAGAATGGTAGAGAGAGATAAGGAAAAACTTTCTTGGTTAATACAATAGTCCATCATATGCTAATATAGCGACTAGCAAATCATCGAATTTTTCCAAGTAACTCGAAAGGATTTCGAAGATATCCCATCCTCGTATCAATACTCAATAAAAAGCTCAACAAATTATCTATCAAATAAGATAGATTTCTCAAAACTCTATGAATAGAGTCGGGATTAAACTCATTCAAACCCGAACTTTAAGCAACAAAAATGACCAACAACACAATTTTCCGCATAATAATACGGAAAGAACGCCCTCATACCAAGGATAGACTTAATAGACAAGATAGATAAATCGCATAAAATGGCTTCTCACAAGACCGCCAAACTCGAATGACTGCGAAAAATGCACATCGTTGCTATCAGCTCAGGGGTAGAATATACTCAAGAAACAAGGATATAAGCTCAAATTACTTTTCAATTCAAGATATGTAAAATTGATAAATCTCAACATCTTTTAAATTTTAAATCTCAATTTTCAACATTTGAAAATTTTCAAACTCTTTACTTTACTTTGTAAGTAATTTAAAACTCAAATTAAAAGTCCAAATTTCTCCTCATACTTCAAAATTAATTTTCAAAAGATTTTGTAAATCCATAATAATATTCCTTAAAATAAATTAAGAGTTTAAATTCTCTTTAGTCTTTTTATTAAACCACTTAAATAGTTTAAAACGATCTTCAAATCCCCTTATAACTCTTCTCTTAAAACATCCAATATATATAATATAATTCTAAAATCTCAAAACATACTTTAAATAAAGTATAGATCAATAAATTTCTCACATATTCTCATCTTTATAATTTCAAAATAAATATATAAATAAATGGCATTGCCTTGCCACTGAATCTCTAATAAATTGATATGTTCGTTGGCTGCAGAGTCGATCGAATGATCAAAACTGCCTCGCCACTCTGATTCTCGTCTCTAAAATCAATGGCTGCAATTACCATTCAAAAATAAATTTAATATTTAATCTCAAATATTATTTTCAAAATCTCAATTTTTAAAACACAAATCATCGTGTCTGATTATCTCATCATAGCATTTAGGAGATTCCTATCGATAACGTTGATCAGGCGTATCGACTAGAACTCTTAGCTACCCGATGGACAACCCAACACTCCCAAATTATTTCTATAAAAGAAATACTACTCATGTAAATATATTCTCAAAATATCCTTTGATATTTTTTTATATCTCAAAGCTTAAATTTCTCTTTAAAACTCATATTTATATAGCTTCAAAACTCAGACCAAAGAACATTAAGAGAATGCATCGAGATATTCCCTGAATACTCGACTCTCAAAATCAACAGAAGAAGATAGAGTGTTCGTCAATCTTACGATGTCACGAGCCACTCCCAAAAATCATCAAGATACAGGATAAGCAAGATATTCTTCTCAAAGGAGAAGAAGCACACAATCCACGAATCACTACTTCAATTGGAGTAATGCTAAAGGATAACATTGATTGAGTATATGAAAAGAACACTCAAACGAAGATGAATGACAAACTCAATCAAACTCAAACAATCTAGAAACTCACCTTATTCCTTGGTGGAAATCCTCGTGGAAGGATAACCGAAGAGCTAGGAATAAGGTTACCTCAACACTTGATTGCCCGATTGGATGTCAAACAAACGGACTCACAAAACTCAACAAAGTCACCTTGACTGGAATTCGAGATATATCATCAACATCTCGATACTCAAGAGTGAATACAGAAATTTCGGAATCATCACTAATATCTCAAAGTGATAGAAGTAATAACCTAATCAAATTAGGATGCCTAAATAAATATAGGATCATATAACAACAAAAGGATCAGACTTAACATCAAATAAGTCAATCCATCTCAAATCAGATACATCTCAAGATAGTAAGTAATAAACAAATACTCACTAAAGCAGCAACAAATAGAGAACTCAGAATGCATACAACAAGCCAATCGTTGTGGATCCCTTTAATAGGATCATAACTCTCAAAGGAATGCAACGAGAATGCTCAAAGAAATCAATCAGCTTCATCGATACGAATTCACTCGTATCGATAAAAATAAGAATAGAACAATCCCAAATAAGATTTTATATAAGACAAGATGACATCAAACTCTCTATTATGGAATACTACGGAATACAATATATCTATATTCCTAGACATATTCCATCTTAACAATCCTAAAACTCGAAAAAGAATCAAGGCTCGATTCGAAAACAAGCTTGAATAAAGGAAAATGATTCATTCGTATTGTATTTCGATGTATCATGATATACGTACTGTTCTGTGCTTATTCTACTTTGTTCTGACCACAGCTCTGATACCAAGCTGTAACATTAAAGTTCATTTAATTCTAATTGATTCCCCAAATTAATTTAATAGACCAATTAAACAGGTAACTTATAACAATCGTTATCATAACTATTAATTACACATATGAATTCACTATTCACAATCAAATGTTACAATTCTTATATAATATTGATTTTATTCAATTACCATTACTATCCATTATCTCATTAATTAATTCATATTTACCTCCACTTCCGTTTATAAATTTTGCAACCAAGTTATAACATTTACCTTAATTCCGTTAATTTGAATTAAATTTCCATCTTTACACTATACCTATTATTACTCTATAAGCTAGTTACCATTGTTTACCCTTCATTTACTTGACATATTATCAATCCCATTACTGTAACCTTTATTTACATTCATTAAAATTTAATTTCAATTCCAATTCAATCAACTAATTCAACAGGCAACTTATAATAATTGTTTACAAGCCAAGGTTACACTTAAGTTTATCATACTTCAACCAATTATTATAATTACATATATAATACCAAATTCATTCAATTACTATTAATTATGTACAAATTCCTTTATTTGTACAACACCTACATTTTTTTTTACTTATTTTCAATGTTATACCCAAGTGCAACAAATTACTCTATTTCAATTTAAATTGTGATTTCACCTCAATTGTCAATAATTAGTTTTTAAATAATCATTGCTACAATTCATTCTTCCTATTTACTTCAAAATTTACGTTTGCTTTCTCATATTCCACTTATAACTAAGACATAATATTTAAATTATTTTATTAAATTAGAATTCCATTCAAATTCATTAGTTATTAACTTTAATTAACCCCTTTTATGTTTCCTCTTAGTTATTGTCATTATTATATCACAACTATTTTTAATAATTCATTAAAATTTTATTTTCATCACTATTAAATTTCAAAAATCTTATTAAATTAAAAATTATAATTACTGAAAATTTATGGGTCATTACATCTGGCTTATGTCAACTTTGAATCAATCCTTTTATTCCTTTTATACTGTAATTATAGTTACACGCCTTTGAAATCAGTAAACAAAATGGCAGAGCTTCGCGTAGGAAAGAAAGAGAAGAAGATCCCCTTTTAGTTGCCATAGGACTGCTATTTATCGGTGTAGATTCAAAAATATCCACCTTGAAACCAGAAATACCCCTACTCACGTGTAGGTGGGCCCACCATATCGATCTAGAGTAATTTTGGATCGATATAGGGACAACTCGTATCGATCCAAATTGGCTCCAATCAAGCTGAGATCGATCATGAATATTCTTGGGTGCATAAGAAAGCTCCTATAAAAATTTCATAACATTTGGATCCATGGTTTGGGAGTTATGATCGATCCAAGTTTGCGTTTGTTTGTGGGCTGAAGACTTCGCATCCATAAAATTCGTATCCATCCATCTTACAGCTTTCATATGCATCGATCCACTCTCCTTTTCGTATCGATCCCCACTCACCTTCTTTGTATCGATCCTCTATGCCCAACTTCATATCGATCCTCGCTCATCTTATTCGTATTGATCCCCGCTCACCTTCTTCGTATCGATCCTCTGTGCCTATCTTCATATCGATCCTCTGTGTATCCTTCGTATCGATTACTTATTGATTGATATGAAATGCAACCATTACCTCTTATCCATCAGCTCCTCGTATCAATCCAACTCCCTTTCTTTGTATCAATCCTGATGGATACAAATGCTTTGATATAATTACATCGATCTAAAGTATATCCACCTTGATCGATACGAATTGGATCAATACGAACCAGTTTTTCGTGAACCTTGATCCATCCATAACTCGAGCATATAAACTCCATTTGACATAAAATTTGAAACGTAGCCTCTCCAAGCCCTGTTTATCATTCCCTCGATCCTGTCTTGATTGAAGCTCGGTAAAATTTTGATGGTACCGATCATAGCCATGTTTTCCTACGATCACTAATCTTGATATCCATCCTTTTTAGCCAATTTGTTGATATCCCGGCCTTGTCCAAAAGGCAGGTAACAATATATAATAGACTTTTAAATTGAGGAATTCTTTTCAATAATATTTTAAAAGTGAATCAAAATTTAGTTTAAGGTTTTTAAATATATTGATGTAGGAATTTTATTCTTAAAGCCCTTGGGAAATGTTTTAAATTGGAAATTATATTGATGTTGGAATTTTATTTTATGGATTTAAGAAATATTTCAAATTGAAAATTCTTATTGGAAAAATAGTATCGTTTTAAATTTGTTGTTTAGAGGAAACTATAAATTATAATGGGATTATTCTTTTAGTTATTAAGGAATAATTTCAAAGCTATGAATTATTTATAGAAGGAGTTTAAAGGATTTTGGAAAAGAATAACACTTTACTATTTATACCTCTCTGGAAATTAATATTTATCTTCTCAAAATTGAATTAAAGGTTTTGAAAATGAGGATTTTATTATTATATTTTTTTGAATTTGTAAATATTTGAAGTTTGTGCTTTGTATGGAATTTTATATTATGAGAATTTTGAGTAAAGGATTAGTAATACCGAACGGTATAAGGAATTTAGTAAAAAAATTCCAATTACTCTCTTGACTCATGTATAGAATAATTGTATAATGTAAGTGTGGTTTATGAGCATTGTTAAATGAGTGAGTAACACCAAATGGTATGGACACTTGAGCTAATATTTGTTTGATTACTTTTTATGAGTAAATGTCACTTTTATGGGGAAATATGGGTTATTATATGAGACTGTTACATATGGTAGCTATTAAGAGTTAATAGGTTGGGAACCATATGAGTATTTATTGATTGAGTAGTATACTCTTAATATTTGGTGAAGAGTAAACCAGATTAGGCTAGTATACATCATAGTGGCCTGATTGAGAGGCTACTCCCTAAGTTCGTGGCAAACTCTTTTGATGTGTATGGCTAAGAGTCACTACCCCCATGTCACATAGGCTAGTAGTCTGTTACAAATGGGCCACTTGTAATTGCACCTCATGGATATTGACTCGTGATGGCCATCGAGGTAACTAAGGACTGTTGGAGTAGCGTTAAGAGCATGTGATGAAGGCTCTCGGAGCAGGCAGAGAGCTGCCAGTCTCCTATTTAGTTATAATGGACATGTGATACAAAGATTATACCTCTATTATACTATCATTATTATGTGTAGCTGAGAGCCATTATTTGGATTCACGGGACCAAGAGTCAAGTGACTAACCATGTGGTTGTAAGTCAAGATAGGGTATTCATGAGATTGCATGTTTATTAATTACTGTGACCCCATATATACGTATAATATGGATATTTGAAGATAACTTGGCTGTTGAGAGCATACTTTGTTCGTATTCGATATGTGTTTGTCTTGGATATTTATTGGTTGTTTATTTTATATGTTGAGTATGATGGATCCCAGGTATGTTTACTATATGATTATCTAAGAGGTAATCTTGACTTTGCTGAGTGCATGTCGTGTAGTACTTGATGATATATAAGTGTTTCTATATTTGGTCTTGTGTTGCTTCACCTACTCGATTATATGTCATTTGATGGGTAACTCGATGTTGCTTTGATGTATTACTCAACGCTGCTTTATTATCGATAAAGATACGTGCTTAGTTAGAGTTATGATGCTATATTTGGGTTTTTTTATGTACCAACATGAGTTACACCTGATTATACCAAGCCAGTTATTCATATATATTATCATCCATATTCTAGACAGAGACCGACCCATGTGTTATTTATATAATGGTTGGGTTAGTTCAAGATATTTCAAGTCCAGGGATAGAGTAACCAGCTTTGGGCATAGTTGGAGACTAGTTCATTAGTTCTCTAGTGTATCCTTATTTACTAATGTAGCCTCATGTAGATTAAAGATGTCGTGATGTCTGTATTGGACATATACACTATATTTTTTGAAAAAACGTGATCATTTGACTATTTTTGTTGACCCACTTAGGCTTATGGATATATTATATTATATGTTGTCATTGCGTTGATGAATCTGTGTTGTTTGTGATTTATTTTATATTGCATATTGTTCTGTCGTAGAAACGCATGTGTTTATTGCTTTGTGCCGACGTATAGATGACTAGTATACGGTTTTGAAACACATTGCCAATGTTATTCCAAGGGAATATTAACCTATGATAGTCCAATATCACCTTCATATTATCAGATAGTACTACCAAAATGTTCTTTGGTAGTATGGATGTAGAGGTGGCGTATTACATAGGATTCGTAGGGGTTTCTTGTCAACTCTTATCTTGTATGTTCTTATAAACTATGCTTTAGATGAATTAAATTTAACCTTATGTACATACTCTCAAGTACACATCTTTATAGAAAGAATTTAACTCAACTTCACTTATCATCAACCGTGATTTGTCCAACAATAGTCTGATTGCTCCTTATCGATACATCATTGTGTATCATTAAGAGGAGTGACTTTTGAGGTATAATCTTATTCTTTTTAGGTACATTTGGAATTGTTTTCCAATATTCTCACATATTTGATCAAATCAGTTTGTTATTTTCTTTTTCATATTATATAATTTACTTCCGTTTTACATTCTATGAACTTCTCATGGAAGCACTACATGTATACTGAATATACATGTTCATGAATACGATATTTCTCGATGAATTTTAATAAAGTATGTAGAACTGTTTTGGTATCATTAGATCCATGAATTTCATACATTTTTATGTATCAATCCTAAAAATTCACCAAGTCTTTTGTCATTCTAACGGATAGGTTCTTTGGCCTTAGTCATTTGAGATAAAAATCACTTGTACCATATGACTCACAATCATATCACCAAAGAATTATTTGTCAAATATATGACTTAGTCTATAGTTCCAAAATAATTATTAATTTCATATACTTTTTGTATTTTCTAATGCAAAATTTGTTACAAAAATGAAAGCCATTATTCTAGTTTTATCTTATAATGAACATTCATGATATTCGTATTAAATAAAACTATGTCTTTTTAGTCAATACCGAAAAATAGTTATTATATCATAAATAATACTTGGTATATCTACTTCTTACTTGATGCGACTACCAATTATTGTCATGTGGTATGCTCTTACTATTTCCGTTATTACTATAGTAGATCAAGAAATACGAGGCTCCACTTTATTACTTATTATGGGATTTTAGTTCATCCATCGTAACTAGTTTTAATCGAGAGTGTAATGAACTGTGTTTTTCGAAAATTAAAAATATTAAATTAAATAAGATTTTAGAATTTGTTATTGTGAGAAATTAAAATTTATGGTTTATTAATGTGAAATAAATTAGAATATAATTTAATTTTAGTGTTGAATGTTATTGATACTTAAAAATAATAATTTTTATTGATTACCTCATTATTTAATACGTTGAAATAATTTGAAAATCAATAAAAATTAATGTTATCAAATATTACAATTAATATGATAAAAGATGATAACTGTAAAATATGAATGTAATAAAATGTTAATTATATTCATAAGGTATTCTTGATTTAATAATAAGAATGTAAATCAAAATAAATGAATTTATTTGAAATCAAATTATATTTACTGAATTCATTACAGTTGTAAATGAACGCTGAACTTAGTCCGATATTTAATCAGTGAATTTAACATGGAAATTTATTTTAAAAGATTATAATTTCAGTGTAATCGAGAATGATGGAAATTGTTAATTATTAAATTTGAATTTGAAAGTGATTAAACCAATTTAATATTAATTTAATTAATTAAAGCGTAAAAATAGCCATTTTAGCCACCATGTCGGATTTCGATGAAACTAGTTTCATCAGATCTGTAATAGAGAATTATTGTGGGATCTCAGGTTTCGTAGCGTTCGGACTTGTCGTTTGATCGTGCGGGCTCGAAACGCGTATAAATCAATTTAATGAATTCAATTAAAATATGTTGATTTTAAAAGCTAACTTCCATATACAATGGAATTAGGTTTTGAAACTTCTTCCATTGAGTTTAAAATTATTGAAAATCTATATTTCAATATATTGGATGACGCACTTTCCTTTTGGGTACAAAACGGGCTTTTCAGGTCGTCGTTATCGTCTCGACCCAGTTAGATCTATCTTTTTGTTCTTAACTACCTTTGCCTACATATAGGCTATTATAAACCCCAGCAGTTTCTCTTTTCAGATTTTTTTTTTGTGTATTACTTATCTCCATCTGCTCCTTCTTTCCTTTCAATGGTAGAAATTCCAAATCCCCATAATTAAATTTTCAAATCAATTTCAAACTTCTCAAAGCATAGCAAATTATATATCGTTGGAAAGCTCGCAAAGAGTGCAATCTTGATTTTTAATTCATTTTGCAGTCATATCATAGTTCGGCCAAAAATTGGCGATTTATCCTCGGTCGTTCATATTTGGTTTTCGGGTTTGACGGTGGGTCTTCGACAAGGACTCGATTGGGAGGTGTGGGCTTGTAGAGGAGATTAAGGGCTTTCGATCCATCAATTTACTTTAGGTCAAGGATCATCAGAATTGCCTCGATTAGCATTCAAAGCTAGGTGGCAGCTTATTGGGTCGTACGACCGGAGAAGGCCGCGACTGTGCGGAGTTGGCGGCCGTGCGTCGTGGTTAAGGCGCTGTTCCCTGATCATTGTGGAAGCGAATGTAGGAGGCGGCGGCAGTGAAGAGAGGCCGACGGTTTCTAGTTGATGCGTCATGATTTCTACTTTTATGATTAGGTTTAAAGAGGTAATAGATTTATAAAATTGCCATTGGATATTTTAATTTAATTTTGAATTTTTAATCGTTCGAACGCCCATGACTTTTGCATACGAACTCGAATTCATACGCGGTTTTCTTCTTTGTAATCGTATTGAAATTCCGGACATTATGAAACTGGTTTGGCTGCATTCTGAGACTCTTCAAATTTTGGGCTTATTTGGATTTCTAAATTGACAAATCAAAAGTGGGTGATCTAATCCACTCACAACTACTGAATTGTCTTATGTTATTAAAATTAAATTTACGATGTAATTAGAAATTTACTGATTATGGTTTGGTATTTTGTATTATCATTTGAATTTAATTTGAATTTAGATTGAATTAAATTGCTACTTAAATTAATATTGAATTTGAATTCCTAATTAAACATCTAATAATGGTAACCAATCAATCATTGTGATTTATTGGCTGATTTGGATATTGATTGTGATATATGCTAATTGATATTTTGGATGATTGGATGTTTATTTATGTCTATATCTCTGTTATCACTATGGGTTGAATGATACATACCCGAACGATCTTATAGAATAGAAAATGTCGTTATGGTTTGAAATGATAAATGTGACGACCCAGAATTTTCGAGCATTTAAAATCAGAATATTTAATTGATTTTAAATATTCAATAGGGTAATTTTAACTTAAATTACGAATATCACAATTTATTTGATAATTTAATTATTGAATTAAATAATTTGAAGTTGGATGAAATATGAAACCTAAGATTTTAAGCCTGTTAAAAATATAATTCGAAAGCTTATAAAATTTATATTGATAATATCGAATATAATAGAAGTGTTAAAATGGATTCTAACACTGTATTGGTCAGTTTTGAAATTTAATCGTTAAATTGAATTTAAAAATAGTCTCCTGAGGCATAGTCTCGGAATTCGACGAACCCTGTTTCATTGGATCCGTAATATTGTATTATTATCGGATTTCGAATTTCGTAGCGTTTGGGGTTGTTGTGTGAGCATACGATATTCAAACGCATTGATATATTTACATAGTTTAGTCAAACCTCAGCTGAAATATTTCACTTCAGCACTTTTCTTTCCCACTCTTTTCAAAACCACTATTGTCCTTCTGATTCATGCTGACTCCCTTACCATCATGCTCCTTTTTTTTATAAACATCGCGAGATTGTCAGAAAACATAATCATCGCGTTCCCCTTCATCTTGTACAACTGATTAAATCAATAAATAAATAAAAAGAATAATAAGAGAAATGAAACCCAGTTTTTCCCCTTTCTATCCTTTTAAAATCGAAAGCTTAAAAAATAATAATATGAAAATGGCCGGCGCTTCGAAGATCAAGGAAGCAACCATTGATTCTTGCCCCTTCTCGCCCAATCCACGATCTCATGTGGTACCATCATCATCTCACCGATTCCATCTTCATCTTCTTTTTCTTCAAAGTCCCTTCTTTGCATGCTCGACGTTCATTGGCGCAGACCAATACTTCAGGAACGGCTTGCAATGTTCGATTTTAGGGTTTCGGTTATCAGATCCTTCTGGGCAGGGGGACTAGGGTGGAGTTCGCGACTTTGTCACGGTGAGTGTTCCAGGCTCGACAATTCATGGATGCGAGTGAGCGATGCAACACGGCTCCAGCTAGGGTTTGTGTTCGCGAGTTCCACTGCCGGGAAGGTATCGATTTCTTATTCTTGTTTAATATAATTATAATAAGGTTAAATTATAGCAAGGTTAAATTCTTTGATTCGATTTGAAATAATTTATATATATGATTAAACATGTTTACAGAGAATGTTTTTATATACAGTAAGTAATTATTATTGTTTTTCAGAGAGAAAATCATTTGGAAACCAGATTCATATATATATATATATATATATGAGTATAGGCAGGAAAAATGTTGACAGTAAATTTAAAAAAACTTATGTTAGTTTTAATTATGTATATATCTAGTCAGTTTAAAAAAAATAAAAATCAATGAACTGCAGTTTTGATAATTTGAAAAGAAAGTATAATAACTATTAAGAGGGTCAATTTATTTAATTAGCCTATTCTGTTACTTTTGTCATTAGAAATAAATTATTTAAAGGAAAATTAGTTTGAATAAAATTCTTAGTTAATTAAATTATGAATTAATTAAATTGTAAAAAGGGAAGATTAATTGTTTGATCAATTCAAATATTAATAAAATAATCTAACGTTTACTTAAGGTTTGAAAACGTGAAGAAATCAAGCTGGGTTGGATGGACTGCAAAATTAAGTAAAAGGTGAGTTAATCTCACTCAGTTGAAATTTTAATTTAAATGATCAAATTTAAATAATTGATTGTATTGTTGGATTGATTGATGTGATAGAGTACAGTATAATTTGAATTTGGCATATTATGTAATGCTAACGTCTGTGGATGCAGGGAAAAACAGGTTGAAGGGATCCAACTGGATCCCTCAACATTTATTTAAATTATTTAGATTACCCTGTTATGATGATTTGATATTTTATGATGGATTATGTTGAAATATTGAATGCTATGGTTTGATTGGATAATTGGGTATAATGAATTTCCAGAAAAAAATATATAACTTAGATGTTGGAAAGAAAAGAAAGGAAGTGAATTTGTAAGTAAAATAATTATGGAAATTTGAATAAATTTAAGAATGAAATAAAAATAAAATAAAGTGACATAAGAATTCTAATTAATAAATCTTGAATATAGAAAGGAGATTTTTGAATTAATAGAAAGTTAATGAATTGTAAACTCCAATGCCAATATCTAAAAGAACAGAACATTTATTTTAAATTTAAGATTTTTAATTTTGAAAGGAATAAAGAAGAAAATGGGAAAAGCTTGAAATTGTATATTTCAGTTAAAAGATTTAAAATCAAACAGCAAATAATAATAACAAAAATAAAGTCCATAATTAATGAATTTTGAAATGAAAAGAGCAAGTAAAGAAATTTATTTCAAATAGAATGAATTGGAAATCAATTCGGGAAATTGATTTAAGTGCTTGAAGTTGGAATTCTCTCTGGATGGCCAAGTACACGTTTTTAAAAGTAAATTTGTAAATATAAATTAAATGTTTTAAAGTTGTTTCTAAAGAAAGCAACCTTTGTAAAATTTATTATTTCTAATATTTAATTTCTAAAGAAAGTATTTCCTTTTAATATCTTATAGCATTAATTATTTAAAAAGTGACTTAGTATTGGTTTTAAAGGTGAAAACCTGGTTTTTATATTTTATAAAGTAACCTTATTTTGTCAAACTCATATAGTATGTATTTTTAACAAATTATTTAAGTAGTTTTACCCTAAATGTTTTAAAGTATATATTTCAAAGTAAAGTGTTTTAAATTATTTTAAAAATCTATTTTGTGCTTGGTGATTTCAGAGGAGATCGAAAATATTTGAGAAAGTTGATTCTGAAAGAAAGATGGTTTTGAAACTGTTTTCAAAGGATTGAAAATAGAAATATATCTTGTGATGATATTTTGAGGTTAATAAATAATTTGGGAAATTATTTATTGTTGGATGGTTGTTTGTGAATATAATTGATAGTTAAATAACCGACTATCAATATTGGACAAATGCGTTGATCGTTTCGAAGAGATCGGGATCGAGATTTATTTGTCGAAAACCACTTTGATCCGGTTTTGTACGTTTCGTGTAAACGATTTTGGATTCGAAGATGGAGCAGTGAGGTGCAAGGGCTAGTCGCTACTAATCCTGAGGATATTTCCAAAATGGATGTAGTAGGAATAGTGCCTTCGGTTCCGTTCGAATCCGGGATGGACTTCTATGGATGAATGCTTATGAAACATCGTCAGGTGGACGATGGGCATTCTAAGGGATATGTTCTATAAAAGGTAACGCTTAGCCTCAAGTCTCATCAAATGGGAATGACTGAAAATCAGGGGTTATGCAGCAAGGCTAGGTGGGTAGCACCCAAGCACGGGGAGGTCATTCCAGTCTAGATGTCCCTTTTTATTTCGGCTTAGTGGGCGGTTGCTGATCCCAACCGCGGAGTGATCTCACTCGGGATTATCCAGTAAGGGGTAGTCCCGGCCTTGTGTTGCAGGGGAGCGGGCGTACTCCTCGGTACGGTGATCTAGGCCCCGTACTGTGACAGGTGGTACCCCAGTGCCTAGTCATTAGTTGGAAATCCATTCTCCCTACGAGCCTTGTACGAGTTTTGTTTGTATTACCCACTTTGTGGCTAGTAGTTGGAATTTAATCACGTAACAATTTCGGCTATTTTATAAGTATTTGTATATAGACTCGATTATAATATCATAGGATTTCTATAAAAGTTGTTTTAGCTATCGTATGGTAAAAACCCGGCATGTTTATTTGTGGCGTGGTCTTACGAGATGCTTGTGTTTTCAAAGTATTTTTGAAACTTTAATAATCAATTGAGTGTGATTTTCTCATGCTGGTATTCCAGACTGACTCGGGTATTATTTAACTGTAATGCTCGGATCAGACCGAGTATTATAGGATACAGGAAATGCTGTAACGACCCGTATTTTACGTGTTGATATATCATAGAATTATTAGGTCGTTAGTGTTGTTTAGGTCATCTATAGCTTAAGTCGTGGGAAGCTTGGGTCGTGTGACCGAGTTAAGGTGGTGACCGACCTATAGATAAGTCGTAGACGACTTAAGGAGGGTGCACGAGTTAAGGGTTAGCAACCTGGTGGTGTTAAGTGATAGGTCATGCACGAGTTAAGTGAGAGGTCGTGTACGAGTTACGAGTTAAGAGATGACCGAGTTTAGTGTTTACGACCTAAGGTAGATAGGTCGGTAGAGCGACCTAAGGTAGATAGGTCGGTTGAGCGACCTAAGATAGTTAGCGACCTAGGGTTAACGACCTAACAGTTACGAGTTATGATTTCTGACCGACCTAAGTATGGACCAACCTAAGGAAATTAGGTCGTAGACGAGTTATGGCCTAGTAGTTAAGTCGTCATGTTTTAGGTCGTAGCATAGTTAGGTCGGTAGGTTAGTTAGGTCGTTAGACGACCTAAGGAAGGCCGCTATGAGTTGTTAGGTCGTAACTCGTGTTGCTCGATAGGTCGTGACTAGGTTAGGTCGTATAGAGGCTTATGTGTTAGGTCGTAAGCTTTTAAGTCGGCAGCTAGGTAGGTCGTGTAAGTGCATGTGTGTGCTAAGTCGGCCTTGTTTGTTAGGTCACATAGGAGTTAGGTCGTGAGATCTTGTGTGTTTGGATAAGTCGTAGGTCGTATGCCGTGTACCCAGTTAAGCCGTTGTGTCATGAGTCGGCAGGGTCTTAGGTCGTAGGTCGTTGGTTCGAGTTAAGGAAGGCGGCTGTGTTTTAGGTTGCATGTACTATTGAGACTTAGGTCGTAAACGACCTAAGTTAGGTCGGGGATCTTTAGGTCGGCAACGACCTAAAACTGGGCGACGACCTAAGGGTGAAATCAGCCTATAAATAGAGGAGTTTGGCTCACTTTTTGGCACCGGTTTTTGAAGCGACGAGGTGCTGCCATTTTGAGAGCTCGACTACAACATTTCTTCACTTCTTTTCTCCACTTTGATCGAGTGCTAACATCCATCCAAGATCGAAGAGCAAGATTTAAGATTGAAGAGCCAAAGTTGAAGATCTTCATCCAACAAAGCTAGATTTCATCATTTCAAGCGGGATTTCGACGAATCAAGCTTGAATCTTCGCTGTCCAGATCTGAAGTTGATAGTCTTTGAAGTGTTTGGGTGATTCGGTGAGTGGTAGTTATCTCTCACGCAGACCCAAAGGAGTATATTGGATCGGTGGCTTGGTTATGTGTTTAAGATAGTGATTTTCGCATTTTCCTTAAGTCTGCATGTATATCCATCATCTATGAAGTTTTGAATACCCTTTTTACTACATGTGAACCTATACAAGTTTATTCATTGAATTGTAGAGACATTTGCCTATTATTCATGCTTGTTAGATTTGGACACTTTAATTACGAAATTGCCATTATAATTAATATTGGTTGTTAGATCTTGTTTGAATGATTGATTGTTTGTATTGATGATTGATTTGATTGTTTCAAGTTAGCTAGTAGTTGATTTGGAACAAGATGGTCGAAGATGGTTCAAAAGCTAAGTGGAAAGGCTCTTGAATGGGAAATGCTGCTTAAGACATATGTAGCGAATGTTGAAGCTCATATGGATGGACTTGATGATGAAGTTAAGATGAGCCTTTGCTATGATGAAGATGAGGCGAGGCATGATGTGATGTAGCCTTGGTATAATCGAGAAGGATTACTCCAAGCATGTTGATAACTTGAAGGGTAGTTCGAGTTGGTTGATAATGGTTGGCTCGAGAGGTAGCTTGGGCTAGGTGGAGAATAGTCGTCAAGGAGGATGACTAGAAGGCTTGGATTTCATCGTTGTTGAAGGTTCTAGCAGACTCAAAGCAAGAGTACAAGGGTTGCCCTAAAGACTACAGGTAGGTGGTCTGGACACCCTAAAGACTACAGGTAGGTGGTCGAGTACTCTGGGAAGATTCGTTATACCTAGGCACGGGTCACGATGACGTGCGGAGTTATGTCTAGAACCGGGGTTACCATTAGCCCTTGATAGATGGCTCAGGAAGGAGTCGGTCATTCAATTAACGGTGATTTCGAAGCAAGGTTAACAGTGCTAGCCAGAGTTATGGATGTTTGGTTGTATCATCATTCGGCTTCAAGAGCGGTGTTTTCTGGGTGCTTATCTGATCTTGGTTTAGGCCTTGGGGGTTTGTATTTGGAAAACATCGACCTTGACTCGAGTGATTATTGCCTTACTTTAATTATCTGCTTTGCTATGCTTGCTTCTCCTTAGTGTGTCTAGGGGCTATCACTGTAGAAAGAGGTGGAGTGGGATGGTTTGAGTTCCTATTCCTTTTTTCCCTTATGCTCTTTTGGTATGATTGATAGTTGATTTACTGCTCACTAAGACTTTGTCTGACTCAAGGTTTTATGTCTCCTCTTATTACCTTGGGCTGTCCATCCATGTTGGGATGGGCAGACTAGGTAGCAGGTGACAGGTGCTGTTCTTGGAGATTTACGCTGATGATGACGAAGACGAGCAGGAGGCTTTTGCATATTATTTCATATTATTGCATATTATTTCATATTATATGTACTGGGTGTTCCGCTGCTGTATTTGTTTGAGTGTTATGTAGTGAGGTTTTGATGTATGGATGATTCATATGTTTGTATAAAACTACTATGATGCTTATATGATGATGTTCTGTTCTATGGAGCTTCACTATATATATATATTTCTGTATTGTATTTTATCCATGCGCTGTGAGTTATTCGATAGAGTTTGATGTTTTTACCTTACCCTGACAATCGTCCATGGCTGCCTGGCACACTTTCAGCGCACTATTTCCTTGTTTCGGTGCAGGAGTCATGGGCGGTCGTCACATTTGGTATCAGAGCTTTGGTTAATCGATTTTGGCCAACGCTCGTTGACGTAACTACGTAAGAGAGACGTAATTGTATTTTGATGGATGATTACTATATATAATATAGTAGTTTAGAAGGATTTGAACTCCTTATGTAATTGTTTCTCAAGGTGTTCTAAATCATTCCTTTTTGTAGATATTAAGGATGAGTCGAAGCGAGAGATAAGCTGCTAGGGAAAGCCGTGCTGCTGGGGGAGCTACTGATTATGCTGCAATGTTTGAAGCTATGATGACTTCCATTATGAGAAGGATACCAGCTCCAGGGCCATCAGTGGATGTTGGAGTTCAAGTTCAAGATCCAAGACCGGTGGATTTTGCTAAGCTTTGTAAGGACTACACTGCTCTTGGAGGGAAGGTTTTCTTGGGGACGGAATCGACCATTGAAGTCCAAAGATGGATAGATGCTTGTAGGAGGATCTTTGGAGATTTGGGAATTGAGGATGCGACTAAAAGGAAGCTTGCATCAAGACAGCTTCAAGGACGAGTTGCTGATTGGTGGAACTCTATCACCATAGATACTCCAGAGGAAGAGATTACTTGGGTGCAGTTCCAAGCTAGATTTGAAGCTAAGTTCATTTCTACGGCTCAGAAATCTGTTTTGTTTAAGAAGTTTGTTGAGCTCAAGCAAGGTGGAAGATCATTTCTTGAGTATGTTTCTGAGTTCGAAGCTTTGTCCAAGTATGCTCGGTCGTATATTGAATCTTCTTATCAGAAGAATGAGAAGTTTGTAACAGGCTTGGATAGTTATCTGGGAAGGCAGTTGGTGGATCATCTGGATGATCCATTTGAGAAGCTAGTGGAGAAAGCTCTCAGGCATGAGAGTTTGTTTCCTACGGAAGGGTATGTTGTTGCTGTGGCCAAGGAGGAGTCTAAACCGCAGCAGGGTGGAAACAAGAAGAGGAAACAGCAGCAACAGAAGGGAAAGAATGGCTAGAAGAAACCGAAAGGCGAAGTGACCTGCTATAACTGCCAGCAGAAGGGTCATCTCTCCAGGGATTGTAAGAATCCCAAGTTGCCGGGAAAGTGCTATAACTGTGATAAGCTGGGACACATCAAGAAGGATTACCCAGAACCAAGGAAAGACAGGAAGATTGTGAAAGATTATGCTTTGGGGGCTGTTCCATCATCTTCGAAAGCTCCTACTGCTGAAGAGAAGGGGAAGAGTGTGGTGGTTCAAGGTACTCTTTCCATTTGTGGTGTTCCAGTTAGGGTGTTGTTTGATACTGGGGCATCACGTTCCTTTGTTTGTAATGATCTTGTAAGCCGGTTGGGTTTGGAACCGGATATTGTTGATAGACCATTGGTAGTGACTAATCCAGTTGGGGGTTCGTCTTGTTTGAGTATGCTATGCCGTGGTCTAGTTGTATCGAGTCATGATTGCTCTTTTGTTTGTGATTGTTTTGTTCTGAACTTTGCGGGATTCAGAATTATTTTGGGTATGGACTGGCTTAGGAAGTATGCGGCAAAGGTTGATTGTGAGAGATTGGAGGTGACAGTCGAGAAGGTGGAGGGGCGAAAGGTTGTGATACGATGTAAGCATGAAGAAGGCGTCTTCATGAGCTTCATGTATTCGCTGGTTGTTCCACGGGATGGACTTTCATCGGTGCCAATCGCAAATGGATTTGAGGACGTCTTTGAGGAAGTTAAAGGGTTACCGCCGCATAGAGAGATCGAGTTTCGTATCGATCTAGTTGAGGGAGCCAGACCCGTTGTGATGCCGCTTAGGCGGATGGCGCCTAGGGAACGGCAAGAGTTGAAGGTGCAGGTTGATGACCTTTTATGGAAAGGATTCATTCGGCATAGTGTGTCCGAATGGGGTGCACCAGTTGTGTTCGCAACCAAGGCGGATGGATCGTTGAGGTTGTGTGTCGATTATCGTGAGCTGAATAAAGTGACTAAGAAGAACAAGTATCCATTGCTGAGAATAGATGACTTGTTTGATCAGCTTCACGAGGCTAAGGTGTTTTCTCAGATCGATTTGGCAACGGGATTTCACCAGTTAAGAGTGGCGAAGGATAGTGTGCCGAAGACTGCTTTCAGGACACCATCCGGTTTTTATGAGTGGCTGGTAATGCCGTTTGGATTGACTAATGCGCTAGCATATTTTGTGGATCTTATGAATAGAGTATTCAGGGATCAGTTGAACAAGTTTGTACTTGTGTTCGTGGATGATATTCTGATTTATTCCAGAACTGAAGAAGAGCACAAGACGCACTTGCGTATTGTTTTGGAAATCTTGCGGAAACATCAGCTGAAGGCTAAGTTTTCGAAGTGTCACTTCTGGAAGAGTGAAGTGAGGTTCTTAGGCCATGTTATCTCTTGAAATGGAATAGCGGTTGATCCCGCTAAGGTGGCAGCAATCCAGGATTGGGTTAGACCTAAGAATGCATTTGATGTGAGAAGTTTTCTTGGATTAGCAGGATATTATCGTCGGTTTATCAAAGACTTTTCCAAGATAGCTGCACCGTTGACAGGATTGACGAAAAAGAATCAGGTATTCAGTTGGGATGCTAAGTGTGAGCAAGCTTTTGGAATCCTGAAAGAGCGACTGACAAGTGCTCCTGTTTTGACTATTCCAAGTGGGAATGATGAGATGGTGGTTTACACCGATGCATGTGGTACTGGACTTGGAGCAGTGCTGATGCAGAACGATAAAGTTGTTGCGTATGCAAGTCGACAACTGAAGCCGCATGAAAGGAATTACCCGACTCATGATTTGGAGTTGGCGGCGATTGTGTTTGCCCTGAAGATGTGGAGACATTACCTATTGGGAGTTCGATTCGAGTTGTTTACAGATCATAAGTCGTTGAAGTATCTTTTCTCCCAAAAGGATTTGAATCTTCGACAGCAACGATGGCTAGAGTTTTTAGCATCATATGATTTTGGTATAGCTTATACTCCGGGAAAAGGTAACGCAGTAGCTGATGCGTTGAGTCGAAGATATGCAGGATTGGGAGCCATGTTTTCGGAATGGAAGAGTCTCGAGTATTTAGCTGGATTTGATTTCAGGCCTAGATGTGAGTTGGAACCTAAGATGTTGGCAAACTTATCTATAAGACCTACTCTTGTGGAAAGAATTGGCGAGAGCCAAAAATGAGATGATAAGATTGTCAAGATTATCGGTGATCTGGAATCTGGACTGGAACCAGAGAAGGATAAAGGATTCGAAGTCGATCGAGAGGGTTGGCTTTGGAAGCAAGGAAGACTAGTTGTTCCCGATGTAGATGAATTGAGAGATGAAGTTCTGAGGGAAAGTCATCACTCAAAGTTGACAATTCATCTAGGAGGAAATAAGATGTATCGGGACATGAAGAGAACCTATTACTGGGAAGGTATGAAGAAGGATGTTGGGAATTTTATTTCCAAATGCATGAACTGCCAGTTGGTTAAAGCAGAGCAGAAGAAGCCCAGTGGATTGCTTCAGCCATTAGAAGTTCCTACATGGAAGTGGGAGCAAGTGTCGATGGATTTTATCGATGGTTTACCTAGAACAAGAGCAGGAAATGAAGGAATTTGGGTTATAGTAGATCGTTTGACTAAGAGTGCAAGATTTATTCCTGTTCGATCAACTAGGACTGCATCGAAGTTGGCTGAGTTGTATGTTAAGTGGATAGTTCGATTCCTTGGTATTCCGAAGAGTATAGTGAGCGATCGAGACCCATTGTTCACTAGTGGATTTTGGAAGAGCCTTCAGGAAGTTTTGGGAACCGAGTTGTGTTTGAGTACAGCATATCATCCCCAAACAGATGGTCAGACTGAGAGAGTCAACCGAGTTTTGGAAGATCTCTTGAGAGCATGTGTTTTGAATTTCGGAGGATCATGGGAAGATCATCTTCATTTGGTGGAATTTGCGTATAATAACAGTTAACAGTCAAGTACTGGTATGGCACCATATGAAGCCTTGTATGGAAGACCGTGTAACTCTCCGACATGCTGGTTGGAAGCTGGAGAAAAGTTGATACTTGGACCAGAGATGATTCGTCAGACTTCGGATTGTATAGAGATCATTCGGAAACGAATAAAGGCAGCCCAGGATCGTCAGAAAAGTTATGTAGATAAGCGTCGAAAAGATTTGGAATTCGACGTAGGTGATATGGTTTTAGTGAAGATTTCTCCACTGAAGAATGTTGTCCGATTCGGGAAGAAAGGGAAATTGACTCCGAGATTTGTTGGACCATTCCCGATCATCGCGCGAATTGGAAAGCTCGCTTATAGATTGGAGTTACCAGAAAAGATGGCGGGTGTGCACAATGTTTTTCATGTATCTTATCTACGGAAGTATGTGCACGACTCGAATACAGTGGTTTCTGCTGATAGCTGTGAAGACTTGGAGGTTGATCCAGTGATTACGAGACCTCGTAAGCCGCTTCGTGTTGTTGAAACCGACACGAAACAACTTAGGAGGAAGACGATTAGGTTGCTCAAGATACAATGGAGTGATGATATTAACGACTATACATGGGAGGAGGAAGAGAGGATGAAGGCAGCTCATCCTGAACTCTTCGAGGTATGGCCCTAAGGTGTCGTGACATCTCATGAATTTGTAGCTTGTTCTAGTTTTAGAATTCTGCATGCTAGGCTAGTAATTGGATGCATGGTTTGTTGATTGCTATGGATGGTAGGCATGCAGAATAGTTTAGGTTGCTCTTGTTTGCTTGGAATTTCGGGGGCGAAATTCCCAAGGGGGAGAGAATGTAACGAACCGTATTTTACGTGTTGATATATCATAGAATTATTAGGTTGTTAGTGTTGTTTAGGTCATCCATAGCTTAAGTCGTGGGAAGCTTGGGTCGTGTGACCGAGTTAAGGTGGTGACCGACCTATAGATAAGTCGTAGACGACTTAAGGAGGGTGCACGAGTTAAGGGTTAGCAACCTGGTGGTGTTAAGTGATAGGTCATGCACGAGTTAAGTGAGAGGTCGTGTACGAGTTACGAGTTAAGAGATGACCGAGTTTAGTGTTTACGACCTAAGGTAGATAGGTCGGTAGAGCGACCTAAGGTAGATAGGTCGGTTGAGCGACCTAAGATAGTTAGCAACCTAGGGTTAACGACCTAACATTTACGAGTTATGATTTCTGACCGACCTAAGTATGGACCGACCTAAGGAAGTTAGGTCGTAGACGAGTTATGGCCTAGTAGTTAAGTCGTCATGTTTTAGGTCGTAGCATAGTTAGGTCGGTAGGTTAGTTAGGTCGTTAGACGACCTAAGGAAGGCCGCTATGAGTTGTTAGGTCATAACTCGTGTTGCTCGATAGGTCGTGACTAGGTTAGGTCGTATAGAGGCTTATGTGTTAGGTCGTAAGCTTTTAAGTCGGCAGCTAGGTAGGTCGTGTAAGTGCATGTGTGTGCTAAGTCGGCCTTGTTTGTTAGGTCGCATAGGAGTTAGGTCGTGAGATCTTGTGTGTTTGGATAAGTCGTAGGTCGTATGCCGTGTACCCAGTTAAGCCGTTGTGTCATGAGTCGGCAGGGTCTTAGGTCGTAGGTCGTTGGTTCGAGTTAAGGAAGGCGGCTGTGTTTTAGGTTGCATGTACTATTGAGACTTAGGTCGTAAACGACCTAAGTTAGGTCGGGGATCTTTAGGTCGGCAGCGACCTAAAACTGGGCGACGACCTAAGGGTGAAATCAGCCTATAAATAGAGGAGTTTGGCTCACTTTTTGGCACCGGTTTTTGAAGCGACGAAGTGCTGCCATTTTGAGAGCTCGACTACAACATTTCTTCACTTCTTTTCTCCACTTTGATCGAGTGCTAACATCCATCCAAGATCGAAGAGCAAGATTTAAGATTGAAGAGCCAAAGTTGAAGATCTTCATCCAACAAAGCTAGATTTCATCATTTCAAGCGGGATTTCGACGAATCAAGCTTGAATTTTCGCTGTCCAGATCTGAAGTTGATAGTCTTTGAAGTGTTTGGGTGATTCGGTGAGTGGTAGTTATCTCTCACGCAGACCCAAAGGAGTATATTGGATCGGTGGCTTGGTTATGTGTTTAAGATAGTGATTTCTCGCATTTTCCTTAAGTCTGCATGTAGATCCATCATCTATGAAGTTTTGAATACCTTTTTTACTACATGTGAACCTATACAAGTTTATTCATTGAATTGTAGAGACATTTGCCTATTATTCATGCTTGTTAGATTTGGACACTTTAATTACGAAATTGCCATTATAGTTAATATTGGTTGTTAGATCTTGTTTGAATGATTGATTGTTTGTATTGATGATTGATTTGATTGTTTCAAGTTAGCTAGTAGTTGATTTGGAACAAGATGGTCGAAGATGGTTCAAAAGCTAAGTGGAAAGGCTCTTGAATGGGAAATGCTGCTTAAGACATATGTAGCGGATGTTGAAGCTCATATGGATGGACTTGATGATGAAGTTAAGATGAGCCTTTGCTATGATGAAGATGAGGCGAGGCATGTGTGATGTAGCCTTGGTATAATCGAGAAGGATTACTCCAAGCATGTTGATAACTTGAAGGGTAGTTCGAGTTGGTTGATAATGGTTGGCTCGAGAGGTAGCTTGGGCTAGGTGGAGAATAGTCGTCAAGGAGGATGACTAGAAGGCTTGGATTTCATCGTTGTTGAAGGTTCTAGCAGACTCAAAGCAAGAGTACAAGGGTTGCCCTAAAGACTACAGGTAGGTGGTCTGGACACCCTAAAGACTACAGGTAGGTGGTCGAGTACTCTGGGAAGATTCGTTATACCTAGGCACGGGTCACGATGACGTGCGGAGTTATGTCTAGAACCGGGGTTACCATTAGCCCTTGATAGATGGCTCAGGAAGGAGTCGGTCATTCAATTAACGGTGATTTCGAAGCAAGGTTAACAGTGATAGCCAGAGTTATGGATGTTTGGTGGTATCATCATTCGGCTTCAAGAGCGGTGTTTTCTGGGTGCTTATCTGATCGTGGTTTAGGCCTTGGGGGTTTGTATTTGGAAAACATCGACCTTGACTCGAGTGATTATTGCCTTACTTTAATTATCTGCTTTGTTGTGCTTGCTTCTCCTTAGTGTGTCTGGCGGCTATCACTGTAGAAAGAGGTGGAGTGGGATGGTTTGAGTTCCTATTCCTTTTATCCCTTATGCTCTTTTGGTATGATTGATAGTTGATTTACTGCTCACTAAGACTTTGTCTGACTCAAGGTTTTATGTCTCCTCTTATTACCTTGGGCTGTCCATCCATGTTGGGATGGGCAGACTAGGTAGCAGGTGACAGGTGCTGTTCTTGGAGATTTACGCTGATGATGACGAAGACGAGCAGGAGGCTTTTGCATATTATTTCATATTATATGTACTGGGTGTTCCGCTGCTGTATTTGTTTGAGTGTTATGTAGTGAGGTTTTGATGTATGGATGATTCATATGTTTGTATAAAACTACTATGATGCTTATATGATGTTATTCTGTTCTATGGAGCTTCACTATATATATATTTCTCTATTGTATTTTATCCATGCGCTGTGAGTTATATGATAGAGTTTGATGTTTTTACCTTACCCTGACAATCGTCCATGGCTGCCTGGCACACTTTCAGCGCACTATTTCCTTGTTTCGGTGCAGGAGTCATGGGCGGTCGTCACAAATGTTGTGGTGCTCAGGAGACGAGCTGGATGATGATACGTACTCTCGTATTTGTATATATATATATATTTCCGCTGTGTTGAGTTGTTGTGTATCCATTGGTATGACATTGATGTTGAGCTGTGATTGATGTTCTTTGATGATGTAATGTATAAACAAAGATATTTGATGTTGAGTAAAGAGTATTTATTATCTATTATATTTTATTCCGCTGCGATGGTTAGATTCTGTTGTTGATTTCTATTTTCTTCTTCTACCTCTCCTTCTTTAACCCAAATGGTTCGTATTTCTGTGCAACTTGGTTGATTGTTGTAGAATAGTGTTGACTCAAGGGGTATGGATATGCGGGTCGTTATAGTTGGTATCAGAGCTTAGGTTGGTGATAACCTTGGCTCTGGTGGGAATTACTCATAAAATAGAGTCTATAATACTCTATAATGAGTTTGAGCGTATTAATAGATATGAGCGCGTATTTGTTAGTGAATAAAAATTGTTTTAATATTGTGTTGATTGGTTTATTGAGTGGCATATGAACCTTCGTCGACACAGTCTGTGCAACTGTATTGAAGGGGTTTCTAAACACTTGAATAGAACAATTGACACGGTATTGTTTTAAATATGGGTAAATGAAATAATTTTACCCAAAATATATTTTGATATAAAGAAAGTTTTTTTGAAAACTATTTAGCTAATATATGGTTGCTTGGATGTTAATTGAATGTTAGGAATGATAATATTAAAGTATTATCATTATTAAGTGAAATTTAACTAGAAATTGAAATATAACTAAAATTTAGGGAAATAAATTCATTATAAAATGAAATTTATAAAAATGGATTATGAATGTAATTTATGAGTTGAAATAAAATTAAACGGAAATTTGTATAGGTATAAATTATACAAATGAATTTGTAGTTAAAATGGATTTAAGCAGGATTTGGTAATTTGAATCATGGAGATTTTGAAGTATTTGAAGCTAAATAATAATATTATTGTTTTGAAAGTATTTCTGAAAGAAAATGGGTTTTAAATAAATTTTGAAAGTGATAAAGCATTGACATCACTTGGATTATTGGGAAATAATTCTGATGATGACGGCCGCATCATCAGTAGTCATTTTCGAATTTCTAAGTGATAAATTGCTGCCAAATTGATTTGTTCAGAAACGCTAGTGTTTTGAAAATTTCTAAGGAAATTTGCTGGGAATGAAAACAGGATTGGTTTAAATATTTGAGAAATGTGGTTTGAAGTGTTGAAGGTTTCAAAATGATTTGAAACAAAAGCCGGGTGTTTAAAATCCCGATTAGATGATTATAAGCTTATAAATTGAGATGATTCTTAAATCATGTAAGAAATATAAGCTTTGAATAATGGAATTTATATTTAAAATGAAAATGAAATAAGCTTGGATTGGGAAATAAAAATTTATCTGGATTGGAATAAATTGAATAGGATGAAAATAATATCCAGTTGTATTCGAATCAAGTTGGAATCGAATTGAGTTAAAGAAAACTGAATTAAATAAAATTGAATTGGAATAAGAATTCAATTGAATTAATGAATGGAATTAAATTCTTACCTGGATAAGAAATGAGAATTTGAATAAATAAATCAAAATAACTTATAAAAAAAATTCATAGAAATAAAATATGCTTGGGCTATAATTAAGCATAAGATTTGAATTAAAATAAAGGAAGAATATATTCAAGCATATGAGGAATGTAATTGTGTAAATAATCAGTTGTGACTTATTAAATTTGAAAAGTGAGATACAAATTCTAAAACAAAAATTCCAAACTTGAATTATAAAACACATTGAACTTAAGAAAATCAAATGAAGTGATATTTGGAAATAAAATCAAGAATTGAACTATAAATAGGAGAGAACTAATTTTATAATAGATTAGTTAATAAAAATATGTAAGTGGGAACGCAATGTTGTTTAATTGAAGCTGAATTGTGGAATTACGATGAAGTTTGGAATTAAAACTAAAGTTATAAATTAAAATTTGATTCAACTTGTTGATGAAGTGAAAGTAATTGAGAATGAAGCTGAATTGTGAGTTAATAAATTAGATGGTAAATTAAAAGTGAATAATAGTATCAGATCTTGAGTTATTAATTAAAATTAGACTTGAAGTGTTAACAAATTAAATATAATTGAAGTGTACCGGATAAAAATGTAAATGGATTAAAATAGCAATGATTTGAATGTGCAAATAAAATCCATAAGTGAAGATAACTTGGGAATAGTCAGGTAATAAATTGAATGAGCTGAATCTAGAAAGCTAAAATGTACAACAATTGATCAAATAATTTGTAGTTTGAAATGGGATTGGATTAAAAATAGAATCAAGATAAATTGAAAAGAGAACTTTGTTTGCAAAATGAGAATGAGCTTAAGTGTAAATTTGAATAAATTGAAGTAAATTGACTTAAGCTGATTAGATGGAAGAGAGTTGAATTTAATTCAACTTAAACAAAGTTTAATAATATTGATTGGTTTTAAATCAAGTGAAAATAAATTTTTAATCGAAATAAAATTCGGTGAGTTATAAATAATATTAATGGAATGAAATTCTAGAATAAATAATTGTAAACCATTGAAAATTATTAAGGAATTGAAATAACTTGAGACAATAAGGAAAATGGAATGTTTCGAGTTTATTAGAATGGTTTAAGTGAATGTGGTAAACTAATTATATTGAATAAATAAATGATGGAATAAATAAGTATCAAATGAAATGTGGTTTAAATAAGTTGAGAAATGGTTATTGAATGAAATAGCTTGGATTGTCTTCGAGCTAAATAAAATAGTTTGGAATAAACAAATATGGAATGAAATGCAAATAAATGGATGGTGAATGAAATTTAAATGGAATGGGTCGAGCTAAATAAATGGTTGTGAATGAATTAAAATAAAAAGGGAATCAATTGGTAATGGAGATGGAACCTAAGTTGTTAATGGTTTTGAATGGACTAGTTTGGTCAATAAAATTGAAATGCAATGAAACTGAGAATATATGGATTGTGAATAAATCCGAAATGGAATAGAATTAAGTGTAAGTTGAGCTGGAGTCAATTTAAATTGATTATAAAACTCAAGTGCTTATTTATTCACATAAATCTCGTAAAATTGCAAAGAATAAATTGTTATTGAATGTAAATAGAAGTTATTAAAATGCTTGGATGGATAGGGTATAATAAATTGATTTTGAAAGCAATTAAATTAAATATGAGTTCAGTTTGCTTAAGAATAAATTAAGTGTAAGCGGTTGAGTTTTAAACAATTCAAATTGATGAAGTGGTATACGGATGGATTGAAAACCATTCAAATTGCATAAAAATGGTTTATAAATTAATTGAAACAGTTGAGTTAATGTGAAAGTGATAAAAATTGCTTACGGAAAAATGTTTGATGTGCATTTCTTTAGAATTCATGAGTTTAACCATTGTAACTACGTGAAACATAGTTAAACTGCATATATTTGGCACTTACATGTTTAAATTGAGTAAGTACAGGTACCTGGGAGCCGTGAGGCTGGATTTGGTTGTGCTATTTGCTAAAACTAATAGGCCGCTTACTTAAAATGCTAAATAAGGTACGCCTATACAATTAAAATAGAAAATATGAACTGTTTTTGGTTTTTCCGGCCGTGTGGGTCAATGTATATATATTTGTCTCTTTTGTCAAATTGCAAAAGCTCCTCCGTACAAAGGAGACTCTGCCAAAAAAATTCAGAAATTTTGGGAGTTAGAAAATTTTTGAAAATTTTTGGAAAATTTATTAACGACAAAACAATTTCAAACTAGAAATTGAAATAAGTTAGTGAATGAAACTAATTAAAATAATGACATGAATTAGTTATAAATGAAAAATAAGATTTAACATTTGGAGTTGAAAATAAATTGAATTCGTATGAAAATGAAAGAATCAAGTTGAATAGAAATAGATATAAACTAAAGTGGAAGATGAAAATAAATATAAGGAGCATATAAAATGCTTAAACTAAACTTTAGAGGGAATGGTAAAGTCTTAAATGGAAATTGATACTACCAATGTAATTTAAGTCAATATTGGAATGAATAGATATTGGCGTTTTGTGAGAAAGTGGATAAAATGTTTTGGAATGTTGTGAATGGATATTAATGCTAAGCAGGATATACATGTATTATAAAAGGGAAAGGAGAATTGGTTTTTGATTTCAAGAAGATAAATTTGAAATGCTCGACAAAAAGGTATGTATTTAAATTTGGTGTGAAATTTGATTGGGATTTGGATTGAGCTACTTGGCTTTTTGTTTTCTTTTTGGATTTGGGAGGCCGTAGTGCCATTTTGTAGTTGTACCGAGCTAGCCGGGCAAAGGAGACGCTGGAAAAAATTTTCGGGAATGTAGGGAGTTAGAAAATTTTGAGAAAATGTTGAGAATTCAAAATTTGGTTTTATAAACTTGAATGGTTAAACAAATGGTATAGTCTGAAACTAGGGAAAGGTTTGGAAAATTAATAAGAATGGTAATGGTCTTTTATAAAAGATAGCTGGTTGGATGTTGAATTGTTTGGTTTTGAGGAAAAGTAAACGGGTATTGGACCATTCTTCCTAACTTGTAATTTCGGGGATGAAATTCTTTTAAGGGGGGAGGAATGTGACGACTCGGAATTTTCGAGCATTTGAAATCAGAATATTTAATTGATTTTAAATATTCAATAGGGTAATTTTAACTTAAATTACGAATATCACAATTTATTTGATAATTAAATTATTGAATTAAATAATTTGAAGTTGGATGAAATATGAAACCTGAGATTTTAAGCCTGTTAAAAATATAATTTGAAAGCTTATAAAATTTATATTGATAACATCAAATATAATAGAAGTGTTAAAATGGATTCTAACACTGTATTGGTCAGTTTTGAAATTTAATCGTTAAATTGAATTTAAAAATAGCCACCCGAGGCACAGTCTCGGAATTCGACGAAACATGTTTCATTGGATCCGTAATATTGTATTATTATCGGATTTCGAATTTCGTAGCGTTTGGGGTTGTTGTGTGAGCATACGATATTCAAACGCATTGATATATTTACATAGTTTAGTCAAACCTCAGCTGAAATATTTCACTTCAGCACTTTTCTTTCCCACTCTTTTCAAAACCACTATTGTCCTTCTGATTCACGCCGACTCCCTTACCATCGTGCTCCTTTTTTTTTATAAACATCGCGAGATTGTCAGAAAACATAATCATCGCGCTCCCCTTCTTCTTGTACAGCTGATTAAATCAATAAATAAAAAAAAGAATAATAAGAGAAATGAAACCCAGTTTTTCCCCTTTCTATCCTGTTAAAATCGAAAGCTTAAAAAAAAATATGAAAATGGCCGGCGCTTCGAAGATCAAGGAAGCAACCATTGATTCTTGCCCCTTCTCGCCCTATCCACGATCTCATGTGGTACCATCATCATCTCACCGGTTACATCTTCATCTTCTTCCTCTTCAAAGTCCCTTCTTTGCATGATCGACGTTCACTGGCGCAGACCAATACTTCAGGAACGGCTTGCAATGTTCGATTTTAGGGTTTCGGTTATCAGATCCTTCTGGACAGTGGGACTAGGGTGGAGTTCGCGACTTTGTCACGGTGAGCGTTCCAGACTCGACAATTCATGGATGCGAGTGAGCGATGCAACACGGCTCCAGCTAGGGTTTGTGTTCGCGAGTTCCACTGCCGGGAAGGTATCGATTTCTTATTCTTGTTTAATATAATTATAATAAGGTTAAATTATAGCAAGGTTAAATTCTTTGATTCGATTTGAAATAATTTATATATATGATTAAACATGTTTACAGAGAATGTTTTTATATACAGTAAGTAAAGTTTATTATTGTTTTTCAGAGAGAAAATCATTTGGAAACCAGATTCATATATATATATATGAGTATAGGCAGGAAAAATGTTGACAGTAAATTTAAAAAAACTCATGTTAGTTTTAATTATGTATATATCTAGTAAGTTAAAAAAAAATAAAAATCAATGAACTGCGGTTTTGATAATTTGAAAAGAAAATATAATAACTATTAAGAGGGTCAATTTATTTAATTAGCCTATTCTATTACTTTTGTCATTAGAAATAAATTATTTAAAGGAAAATTAGTTTGAATAAAATTCTTAGTTAATTAAATTATGAATTAATTAAATTGTAAAAGGGGAAGATTAATTGTTTGATCAATTCAAATATTAATAAAATAATCTAACGTTTACTTAAGGTTTGAAAACGTGGAGAAATCAAGCTCGGTTGGATGGACTGCAAAATTAAGTAAAAGGTGAGTTAATCTCACTCAGTTGAAATTTTAATTTAAATGATTAAATTTAAATAATTGATTGTATGGTTGGATTGATTGATGTGATAGAGTATAGTATAATTTGAATTTGGCATATTATGTAATGCTAACGTCTGTGAATGCAGGGAAAAACAGGTTGGAGGGATCCAACTGGATCCCTCAACATTTATTTAAATTATTTAGATTACCCTGTTATGATGATTTAATATTTTATGATGGATTATGTTGAAATATTGAATGTTATGGTTTGATTGGATAATTGGGTATAATGAATTTCCAGAAAAATATATAACTTGGATGTTGGAAAGAAAAGAAAGGAAGTGAATTTGTAAGTAAAATAATTACGGAAATTTAAATAAATTTAAGAATGAAATAAAAATAAAATAAAGTGACATAAGAATTCTAATTAATAAATCTTGAATATAGAAAGGAGATTTTTGAATTAATAGAAAGTTAATGAATTGTAAACTCCAATGCCAATATCTAAAAGAACAGAACATTTATTTTAAATTTAAGATTTTTAATTTTGAAAGGAATAAAGAAGAAAATGGGAAAAGCCTGAAATTTGTATATTTCAGTTAAAAGATTGAAAATCAAACAGCAAATAATAATAACAAAAATAAAGTCCATAATTAATGAATTTTGAAATGAACAGAGCAAGTAAAGAAATTTATTTCAAATAGAATGAATTGGAAATCAATTCGGGAAATTGATTTAAGTGCTTGAAGTTTGAATTCTCTCTGGATGGCCAAGTACACGTTTTTAAAAGTAAATTTGTAAATATAAATTAAATGTTTTAAAGTTGTTTCTAAAGAAAGCAAGTTTTGTAAAATTTATTTTTTCTAATATTTAATTTCTAAAGCAAGTATTTCCTTTTAATATCTTATAGCATTAATTATTTAAAAAGTGACTTAGTATTGGTTTTAAAGGTGAAAACCTGGTTTTTATATTTTATAAAGTAACCTTATTTTCTCAAATTCATATAGTATGTATTTTTAACAAATTATTTAAGTAGTTTTATCCTAAATGTTTTAAAGTATATATTTCAAAGTAAAGTGTTTTAAATTATTTTAAAAATCTATTTTGTGCTTGGTGATTTCAGAGGAGATAGAAAATATTTGGGAAAGTGATTCTGAAAGAAAGATGGTTTTGAAACTGTTTTCAAAGGATTGAAAATAGAAATATATCCTGTGATAATATTTTGAGGTTAATAAATAATTTGGGAAATTATTTATTGTTGGATGGTTGCTTGTGAATATAATTGATAGTTAAATAACCGACTATCAATATTTGACAAATGCGTTGATCGTTTCGAAGAGACCGGGATCGAGATTTATTTCTCGAAAACCACTTCGATCCGGTTTGTACATTTCGTGTAAACGATTTTGGATTCGATGATGGAGCAGTGAAGTGCAAGGGCTAGTCGCTACTAATCCTGAGGATATTTCCAAAATGGATGTAGTAGGAATAGTGCCTTCGGTTCCGTTCGAATCCGGGATGGACTTCTATGGATGAATGCTTGTGAAACATTGTCAGGTGGACGATGGGCATTCTAAGGGATATGTTCTATAAAAGGTAACGCTTAGCCTCAAGCCTCATCAAATGGGAATGACTGAAAATCAGGGGTTATGCAGCAAGGCTAGGTGGGTAGCACCCAAGCACGGGGAGGTCATTCCAGTCTAGATGTCCCTTTTTATTTCGGCTTAGTGGGCGGTTGCTGATCCCAACCGCGGAGTGATCTCACTCGGGATTATCCAGTAAGGGGTAGTCCCGGCCTTGTGTTGCAGGGGAGCGGGCGTACTCCTCGGTACGGTGATCTAGGCCCCGTACTGTGACAGGTGGTACCCCAGTGCCTAGTCATTAGTTGGAAATCCATTCTCCCTACGAGCCTTGTACGAGTTTTGTTTGTATTACCCACTTTGTGGCTAGTAGCTGGAATTTAATCATGTAACAATTTCGTCTATTTTATAAGTATTTGTACATAGACCCTATTATAATATCAGAGGATTTCTATAAAAGTTGTTTTAACTATCGTAAGGTAAAAACCCGACATGTTTATTGTGGCGTGGTCTTACGAGATGCTTTTGTTTTCAAAGGATTTTTGAATCTTTAATAATCAATTGTGTGTGATTTTCTCACGCTGGTATTCCAGACTGACTCGGGTATTATTTAACTGTAATGCTCGGGTCAGACCGAGTATTATAGGATACAGGAAATGCTGTGGTGCTTAGGAGACGAGCTGGATGATGATACGTACTCTCGTATTTGTGTGTGTGTGTGTGTATATATATATATATATATATATATATATATATATTTCCGCTGTGTTGAGTTGTTGTGTATCCATTGGTATGACATTGATGTTGAGCTGTGATTGATGTACTCTGATGATGTAATATATAAACAAAGATATTTGATGTTGAGTAAAGAGTATTTATTATCTATTATATTTTATTCCGCTGCGATGGTTAGATTCTGTTGTTGATTTCTATTTTCTTCTTCTACCTATTCTTCTTTAACCCAAATGGTTTGTATTTCTGTGCAACTTGAGTTGATTGTTGTAGAATAGTGTTGACTCAAGGGGTACGGATATGCGGGTCGTTACAGATAAACCCGAACGATTTTTATTGATTTGAAAATTTTGATTTAGGATACTGCTTGAAATGATATATACCCATATTATTTCTTGAATTTGTATTTACGTATTGGAATTGAATTATTTGAAAGGTTTAAGTTTTCATTTAAACTTCAGATTTATTTTAATTAAAATGGTAAAATCGGCTTTTTGAATTATTTGAAATCTCTTAATAATATATCATATTGTACACTTGATAGGAGATGGAAAATCTTGTAACATCTCTGAAGCCATTGCACTAATATTTCTATTTTACTAATTTTGATTTGACTTACATAAGATCTTTTAGTTCTGAATCGAGTGTTTTGTCATTTCATTACACTCGGGTAAGTTTTAGCTTTTCAGTGTATTGAAGACTATTTTTCTAGAGGATAAAGATGAAGATTTAGTATATTATTCTATTTACTATATTTATCCCACGGCATTATGTTGTTCTGCTATATTATTTATTTATTCCTGCTATATGTGTAACTATGATTTGTATTATGAAATCAAATGTTATTTGTAAATAGCTTCATGAACTGTTTATTTGGTTATTATATTTTTTCATTTCACTGTGAGATTCAGTGTTTTGTTTTTCCTTCTTTTCTCTTATTTTCTTATTTAACCTATTAACAATCCTCCATTTTGAATGGTTTGAGTTGACATGTGTAGTTTATTGTTGTTTTAAACTGTCCAAAAATGTGGGTTGTTACAGTGGGTATCAAAGTAAGGTTTAGCAATAACCTTAGCTTTATGCGGTTTGACTCATTAGAGATAAGGTTATTAACACCATAGAATGAGTCTAAGTGTATATATATGCGAGAGCGTGTATTTGTTAAGTGTTATAAAATGTTTTATTTAATTTTGAAACCAAATAATTTTTCCTAATATTATATGTTATATATAAAGGAATTTTTTTAACTAGTACAACTATTTGTAATATGTTTGTTTTAGGAAATGATAATAATATTCAGTTTCCAAGCGTTGGATATTATTATTTATTTAAATTTATGAAATAAAAACTAGTTTAATAATGTTATATTGAAGAAAATAAAGTGAATGGTTATATGAACATGATTTCTAAGTTTAGTCTTAATAAAGAGAATTTAAATTGAAAATTTGAGAACTAAAATTCTGATGTTTTAGAAATTGATTTCCTAATATTTTATAAATAATAGTAGTATTATTCCAAATTGAATAATTAGGATACTTATTTATGAAATTGAAATGTTTTGTTGTCAATCTTGTTGTATTGTTGATTGGTGGTTTCAACCATTGAAATAAAATGGAATATCTGTATATTTTCGACAGTCAAAAGCTTTTGAGTTAATATATGAGTTAAAACTTAGTAATTGTGTAAAATTGTGTAGTTGAATTACGTAACCTTAATTCGAAAGTAAGTGAAACAAGGTTTAATTTGCTATATCTATGTTTGGCAAATGAATAGAACTGTTGTATACATTCTTGGTATGCAATGTGTTGTAGTTGAATTACATAACCTTAATTCGAAAGTAAGTGAAACAAGGTTTAATTTGCTATATCTATGTTTGGCAAATGAATAGAATTGTTGTATACATTCTTGGTATGCAATGTAATAATATGCAAGGGTGAACTTTAAGCTTTGGAATGTTTAAACAGAAATTGTGATTAAAGAAATGCTATAATTATGAACTTAATTAACAATTTATGAAATGTGTAATAAATAATTTGGCAAGTAAACATGAATACTAATTGGATAAAAAAATATGAACTAAGATGAAATGATTATAAATAAAGTCAAGACTTGTAAATTGTTTATGAAATAAATGGATGTTGCAAGAAATGATTGTAAATTAAGTTGTAATAACTTTAAACTCGAATAATATCTTATAAAAGAAGTTAAGCTTTATAATTTGGTTATAAACTTAAGAAAATTTCCCATGAAATGATTCGCAAAAAAATGTAGTATTAAATGAGAAATACTAAATGTGAAAATGAATGTAAATTAAAATGAAATGAGATGTAGTAATGTTACTTATTACTGATTTTGTCATTAAATGGAAAACAAATTTATATATATTAATTGATAAGAGATAAAATGTGTATAAATAAATGAGATTTATAATGTGAATCAAGAATGTTGTTGTGATCAAACAAACTGGAATAAATACGTAAGTTGTACATATATTGTTTATTCGCATAATTAATTTGATCCGGATTTGATTACACAAGTTCGAGGTGAATTACACCATTTCATATTAGGATTTTTCATTCGATTCTTGATGGAGAATATTTGACATGGATTTTTGGTTTGATTCTAAAATTCTCTATCATAATATATGGCAATACAAGGAGAATGATGGTTTCTAGGCAAGGAACCTTATCAAAATCTATTCTAGGGAAAATGAATGTGATCGAGCGTCGAATATGATATTGCATGATGATGTCATATGTACATCTTATGTTCTAATATAATTGATATGCTTTAACACTGAAAATGAAAGTTGTTGGGTTAGATATCCTCTGTAATTTAAATTGAAATTTTTTTATGTGAAAACTACTATTAATTCAAAACCATTTTCCAAACTATTTTATATACAAAACCATTTTACAAACTATTTTATATACAAAACCATTTTACAAACTTTTACATATACACAAACCTATTTTATATACGAAACCATTTTACAAATTATTTTATATAAAAAACTATTTTTACAAACTATTATATATACAACACTATTTTACAAACTATTTTATGTACAAAACTATTTTGGATTCCAAACTATTCTAAATTTAAAACCTATTATAAAGCAAAGATGTTCAATCCCATATGGCTTTTTATACAACGTAATTGACTTTTAAAAAATTTTGATTCTTATATAAGTTGGACTTTATATAAGTATAAGGTGATTTCGAAAGACTATTGATTTTGGAAGGTATTCGATCTAAAGAGATAAATATAACAGAATTTATATAAGAAAGATTTGATATATTAGAGACTATTGATTTTGGAAAGTACTCGATCCGGAAATGAAATCTTGTATATAATGGAATTTATATAAGTGTGATATTTGAAGTTATGATTTTGAAAGGGTAACTATATATGGTATGATATATTTGAAGAAAAAGGAATGGAAAAGTACCCACCGTGAAGAAATATAGTATGATATGCTTCGACACAGATGGACTTGGGGAATCCAGGAATGGATTCAACCGAAAACCCTAATATACTTGGGTGAATTCAGAAATGGATTCAAACTGGTATGGTTGTCCGGACTTAAACTCATGAGTTCCCCAATATTTTTTCAAGGTAGATTGTTCTTTGGTTTACCCAATGGAGGCGATTTTGATCTTGGGATCTATTGTTTGTGGATCTTCCATGAAGGAAGTGCATCCATTGCATAAATTACTAAATCAAAAGCGTACCAATGCAAAAGGGGTCGATGGTCCCTTGTTTACAAAATGACTACGATATTTTTCTAGAATCCGAAAGGTGGAAGGGTCTTTTGGAAAGTTTTTTGTCCCTTGCGTAAACACTGGATCAACAGCGGGCCACTGCTATCGTAACATCATCATTTGACATTAGATTTAGAGTGGTACTTTTCATATCTATTTTTAAGTATTTTCACTGAATGTTGAAACAAGCCTACTAAGTACTTGGAGAATTCTAGCCTTGCGCATGATCAACGCACGGCCAGAATCTGTAAGAACAAGGATAAACTTGTTAAGACATCAAGTTATAAAAATATTTTGATAAAGTATTATATAAAGGATATTTTGGTCATTTTTTTCTCTTTTCTAAAAACTTTAAAAAGGTTTAAAAGGTTGTTTATTTATGGACGGATCGGTTTAATTGTTAATTATCAATATTGTAAATATTGTGAGAAATTATTAATTCAATAAAACATATTTAAAGTTAATGATAATTGACTTATTAATGGTGTCTGAAAAGTATTTTTAGATTTAAAATTAATAAAATTTATAATTAGTGGATTTAGGGTTTTCAATAACTCCGTTTAAATATAAGTAATGATGTAAATTATTATTTTCAAATTGTTTACATATATTTATAAAGATGTCATTTAAAATTTTCAAACGGTATTTATAAATGAAGCAAGAAATTTTACAAATGAATTTTTGCAAAGTATTTATGTATTAAAGATGATTGATTTACAAATGAAATTCTCAAATGAATGTTTCAAATAAAATTTATATAAGTTTCTTTGAATATATAATGTAAAGATATTATTTAAGTGGACTACAAAAAAATATATTTTTTAAATTTTTATAAATAAGAAAATGATTTGGAAATTTTTATTTATAGTAGTATGCTTGACAAATAAATATGAATCTCTATTTTGGAAGTATGGTTTGAAATATATACTTGATTTCGAAGTACTAATAGTAAATTTAAAGGTTTATTTACCATTTGAATCTGGTATTAAACCGAAATAAATATCTTCCATGATGTGAATATTCATTTTAAAACAAGTATGAAAAATTAATTATGAAGATATGAAATTTATACTTTGATTTGGAAGTTTAATGTAATATTTGAGTATACTATCAGTTTCAATTAAATAATCTTGAGTTTATACTTAATTTAAAATAACGGGTCTAATAAATTATCGGATATAAGCAACTTTATTTTAAAGCTTATTATAACGTTTTAATATAAATTTCTAACATTGTTTTAAACTTTTTGGAAAATTCTTGCATAATGCTACGAGGATGTTTTAAATATATCTTATATTTTACTAAGTGGATGAAGTTAAATGTTTTAATTGAATTTAGTTATATTAAAATATTTCTTTTCTCTTCAAGGACGAATAAGTAAGGCAGTAGAAGCTTAAGTAATATCTTCTGAAATGATTAATTAATGACTTAAATATTTAATGGAAAAAAATTATGTAAGTGATTGGTCTCTATGTAAATAAATGAATGAAAAAGTAAATGATGAAAAAAAACCAATCGAATAAACTTAAATAATATTTTAAAATCCTTTGTGTTTGGATTATGGGATGTTTGGGAAAGATACGTTAAAGTTTTAAGGTTATATGAATAATTTGTTAAGTAATTACCAAAGGTTGTTGAGCGTAAGGTACACTTGGTAGTTTATTTAGCACTCTTGGACGATGAAAAGTGTCTGAACCTGAACAATCCATTAGTTTTTCGTTGCTATGGATGTATGATAGATTCCTTGTTGCATATGATAGTCGTGTTGTTTTGTTGCATTTGTTTTGTGTTGATTTGTTCTGTTATTAATTGGAGCAACTAAATAATTCTTTTTTACATGATTATCACTATTTTGAATTATATAAGTGAAATGTAGGTTTATGGAGGCAATAACTACTGCTTTTGATTTCATAAATTACGTTGTTTTCTCGAAAAATGGTTACGTTTTTGGATTATGATTTTTGTAACGATGATTTATTGTTTTTTCCATGGTTTGAGATGTTTTATTATTGAAATTATATATATATAAATATATATTATAATTATTAGTATTATTATTTTTCCGAACCTATTCGTACAAAGAACACTCTGCCGAATTTTTTTATGAATTTTTAAATTAGAAAATTTTGTGAAAGTGAAAATATTTTTAACTTTTATTAAACTTGGACACGAAAGATTTAATTGTTTATAAATGAATACATTTTTAAATACTTAATTATGTAAGTTTAAAATTGTTTATTAATTAATTATTTTGAATAAATAAAAGATATTAGTTTCTTATTCCTTCTTATCCCTTTTCGAGGACGATAAGTTTTGAGCGAGGGAGTGTGTAACGACCCATATTTCTCGATAATTAAAAATATTAAATTAAATAAGATTTTAGAATTTATTATTGTGAAAAATTAAAATTTATTATTTATTAATATGAAATTAATTAGAATATAATTTAATTTTAGTGTTTGAATGTTATTGACAATTATTTTAATGTAATTCCAATCAATTTAAAATAATTGTAAAGTTAGTTTGTCAAAATTGCAAATATGGAATAAATTAAATATTAGATTTAATGTTGAAATATATGTAATGAATTGAAATTGGTTACTACAGAATATGAAATCGATGGTGTGATAGGTAGTTATAATCTTGTTTGTGAATAATAAATTACGAATATGATTAAATTACTTAAAAGTAATAAATGTTTATTGATCACCTCACTATTTAATATATTGAAATAATTTGGAAATCAATAAAAATTAATGTAACTAAATATCATATTTAATACGATAAAAGATGATAATGGTAGAATATGAACGTAATAAAATTTAAATTAATGTTATTCATTAGGTATTGTTGATTGAATAATAAGAATGTAAATCAAAATAAATGAATTTATTTGAAATTAAATTATAATTAATGAATACATTACAGTTTTAATTGAACACTGAATTTAGTTTGATATTTAATTAGTGAATTTAACATGTAAATTTATTTAAAAAATTATAATTTCTGTGCAATCAAGAATGATAAAAATTGTTAATTATTAAATTTGAATTTGAAAGTGATTAAACCAATTTAATGATAATTTAACTAATTAACGTGTAAAAATAGCCATTGTCGCCACTGTCTTGGATATTGACAAAGCAAGTTTCATCGAATCCGTAACAATGAATTATTGTGGGATTTCAAGTTTCGTAGCGATCGGACTTGTCGTTTGATCGTATGGGATCGAAACGTGTAGACATCAATTTAACGAATTCAATTAAAATAAGCTGATTTTAAGCTAATTTTTGTATACAATGAAATTAGTTTTGAAACTAGTTCCATTGACTTTAAAATTATCGAAAACCTATATTTTTATATATTGGATGTCCCATTTTCAATTCGGAAACGAAACGGGCTTTTCAAGCCGTCATTATCGTTTCGACCCAATTAGATCTATATTTTTGTTCTTATCCACATTTTCCTCTATATAGGCTATTATAAACCCTAATTGTTTCTCATTTTTGATTTCTGTACGTACTGCTTAGCTCCATCTGCTCCTTCCTTCCTTCAAATCCCCAAAAATTCAAATTTCAAATCAAAATCAATTTCGAATTTCAGACTTCTCAAACCATAGCAAATTATATACCATTGGAAAACTCCCAAAGAGTGCATTTTAGATCTGCAATTCATTTTGCAATTGAATCACAGTTTAGCTAGACATTGGCGATATATCCTAGGCTGTTCATATTAGTTTTTCGGATTTGATGGTGGGTCTTCGACGAGGGTTCGATCGGGAGGTATGGGAGTGTAGAGGGGACTGAGGGCTTTCGATCCATGGATTTACTTTGGGTCAAGGATCATCAGAATTTCCTCAATTGGCATTCAAAGCTAGGTAGAGGATCATCGGAATTTCCTCGATTGGCATTCAAAGCTAGGTGGCGGTGTACGTAGGTCGTACGACCGGAGATGGCCGCGACAATCTGGAATGGGCAGCGGCGCGTGGTGGTCAAAGCGTTGTTCCCTGATCGTGATGAAAGCGATGTAGGAGGCAACGACAGTGAAGACAGGCTGGCGGCTGCTACTTGATGGTTCGCGATTTCTACTGTTAGGGTTAGTTTTAGAGAGGTAACCGATTTACATAATTTCCATTGTATATTTTAATTTAATTTTAAATTTTTAATCATTTTAACGCTTATAACTTTTGCATATGAACTCTGATTCATGCATGATTTTATCTATTACGATCGTATCAAAATTCCAGATATTATGGAATTGGTTTGGCTGCATTATAAGACTGTTCAAATCTTGGGCTTATTTGGTTTTTTAAATCGAATAAAAATTCAAAGGTGAGTGATTGAACCAACTCACAACTATTGAACTGCTTTATGTTAGTCAAATTAAATTTATGATGTGATTAGAAATTTACTAATTACGGTTTGGTATTATATATTGGCATTTGAATTTAATTTGAATTTATATTGAATTAATTGTCATTTAAATTAATATTGAACTTGAGTTGCTAGTTAAACACCTAATAATGATAACAATTAATCGTTGTGATTTATTGGCTGATTCGGATGTCGATTATGATGGATGTTATTGATTGACATTTTGGATGATTAGATGTTTATTTAGGTCTATATCTCTGTTATCACTACTGGTTGAAATGATACATACTTGAACGATCTTATAAATTAGGCAAAGTCATCATGGGTTGAAATGACAAACCTAAGCAATTTTTATTGATTTGGAAATTTTGATTTTGGATACTGCTTGAAATGATATATATACCCATATTGTTTCTTGAATTTGGATTTATGTATTGGACTTGAATTATTTAAAAGGTTTAGATTTTCATTTAGGCCATTGATTTATTTTAATTAAAATGGTTAAAATTGGTATTTCAAATTATTTGAAATCTCTTAATAATTATATTCACTTTGTACACTTAATAGGAGATGGAAAATCCTGTAACATCTTTGAAGCCACTGCACTAATGTTTCTATTACTTATTTTGATTTGACTTACATAAGATCTTTTAGTTTTGACTCGAGTGTTTTGTCTTTTCATTAAGCTCGGGTCATTCTGAGCTTTTCAGTGTATTGAAGAATATTTTCTGGAGGACGAAGACGAATATTTAGTATATTATTCTATTTATTATATTTCTCCCCTGCATCATATTGTTTCGCTGCATTATTTATTTATTCCTGTTGTATGTGTAACTCTGATTTGTATTGTAAAAGCGTAATAAAATGTTATTTAAAAAGCTTCATGAACTATTTATTTGATTATTATATTTTGTCATTCCACTGTGAGATTCTGTGTTTTGTTTTTCCTTCTTTTCTCTTATTTTCTTATTTACATCATTAACAATCCTCCCTTTTGAATGGTTAAGTTGACATATGTGTTTTATTGTCAATTTAAATCGTCCAAAAAGGTGGATTGTTACAAGAGTTTCAGATCAAATATCTCGGACTTGAAGAAATAATTTTCATAGAAAACAATTTTCCAGATGAAAATAATTTAGCATAGAAATCGCATTTCTCATTCCTTATTAAGTATCTTTTAGTAGTTTATAAAAATATGATTTCCAGTATCTTTTTGTTAAGCAAGGGTGACCACCAAGTAGTTAAAAGTAGTAAATATCGGTACCAGTTACATATCGGTAAAGTACTGATACCGGGTATTTTAAATTATCGTGATAATATCGGATAATATTGACAAAACATTGGAGATATGTTGAATATGTTATAAAAAATATTGTACAATGTTATAATGTCATATTGATGTTAACTATTCAAATATTTGGATAAATAATTCCAAATTACAATTAAAGACTGATTGCATATGGTTAATAGATTACAATTAAATTGCATCTTTATTATTTTCTTCGTTTTTATAATATATTCATTGTTTCTTTAGTCACATAATCATCTATATTAAATTTCCTAAATTTTCCATTATAGTTTCTTTTTTCTTTTTTATCGAATAAGAAATGCTAATTCAATACCAATTACCACTTTAGCTCGTTCCTTATCGATATGTTAAATATATAACGTTGTCGCCCTTAAACATTTAGTTCTAGGTTCATGATAATAACTAAGAAAATAAATATTCATAGGATAACTTACTAATTAGAAATCATGAACAAAAATTAACTAAAAAGAGAAGTAGCACTTTCATGATCTTGTCTTTAGTGGTAAATTTTTCAAGGAAAATGAAACATATAAAATAATGAAATAAGTACAGTTTTCTTTATTCGAAGACTAATGAAGAATCCTAAAAAAATATGGTTAAAACTAAAAAATTAGTGTATTGGGATTTCTAATATAGTCTAAAAATTATCATTTACCGTATACAAAAAAATATTGAGAACATGAATATATATATATATATATATATATATTTGTAAAGATATTTTCTCCAATACATAAAATAATGAGTGATATTCTTAAAAAGTATCGAGTAATTTATATAAAATATCATAGCGACATACCGACAAATGTCGGGCGATATATCGATAATGATATTTTGAAAAATATCGGCTTAGGAGTGATAGGAGATATGTCTGTAGCAAATCAGTGATATTATCTGATATTAACTATATAGGGTTACCATTCACTCTCTTATTCCAACTATGCATAAGCTATATCTAGTCTCGTACATTTCTTTCCTTTCAAAATGGTTGAGTCATTCAAAGGGAAACTCTCACTACAAGATAGCACTGAACTCTTTACTAAGGTATATTCAGTTGTCTTAACACTTAAGAAATCAAATAAATTTCACTTTATGTACATTAATCAAACTGACATTTCAATGATCGAATTCCTAGTTCTATCTTGTTGTTCTTGGTCTGGTGATACATCTAACACAACAAGATCCTTTTTATAATCAATTGGAATGAATACATGATCTTTCATTATGGTTTACTTGCTTATTGTAACAACTTTAATTTTGATTAACATTATTTAGGATATTTAATTAGTTAAATTAAATGAAATAATGTAAATAGTTAAGGGATTAAGATTTACATAATAAAGGGTAGCCATGCCGATTTAAACTAATGAAGTAAGGAAATTAAAATGAAATAGATAAGGGAAATAGGTTAAAGGCAATATAGGAATGAGTCATATTCTTATACCCTAAACCCTCGTACCATATTCATTTTACACGTTCACAAACTAAAACAAACCTAAGAAGAGGTCGGCCACCATTAAGAAGAAGTAAGGAGAAGATAAGCAATAATCAAGAGTAAAAGCTTAATCAAATTCAATCTAAGATCAAATCTCAACTCCTTACCAATAAGTAAAAGGCGAATAATAGTTTAAATCTCATATATTAATGTTTTCGGTTTTTAAGATCAGATTCGAATATTTTTGCAAAGTTTATTGCCATGTTTTGAATGATATGTGTGTGTGTGTGTGTGTGTGTGTGTGTATATATATATATATACGCTTGTTGATGAATTATGCTTGTTCATATAGATTTTTATGACATGTTTTGATTTGAAAACCTATCATTTGACATCCCAATGCCTTGCGATTTTAATATAAGGTTAGAAATGATATTTTAGAGATGGGTTTCACATTTCATAATTTTTTGAATTAATTTGGATTTATTATTAATTTTCTAGTAAAGAAAATGGTTAATTAGGTTTAAAATTAATTACGGCTATTTTATATAAGCTTTGGATCAGAAATTTGTGTATGTTAGAAAACATATTAAAAGTGATTTATAGGAATTTTTAGAGAATTTTCCTAAGTGTTTTAATAAGTATATAAAATTATTAAGGTATGAGACTTAAATGTTTTATATGTTTATAACATGAGAAGGGGCAATTCGCAAATATTTTAAATCGTTAATTATGAATTTTGGCTGCACTTTTAGAATTTTTTTGGAAAAGGAATTGGCAACCAAATATATTATGATAAATAAGAAAGTTAGTTGGAGTGAAATTACTTTATAAAGTAAGAAAACGATTTTTGTACGGATTTTTTGTTTCTCCACTATCGACAGCAAGCTTTCAACCATATACCCCCATTCGACTAGATCGAAACCAATACACAGGGTATCAAAGCCTTGGTACATAGTGGATTGGAGTTAGGCGAAAGGTAGAAGGTCAAAACGTTCTTTCGAAAGGATCGAGACCTTTTTTTGCTTCAAAAGAAAATGCCGCATTCTTTGCTTTCGAAAAGAATGGTTTCGATGGCCTTCGACTTAGTTAAATGTTCTAAAGAAAGGTCCTGAAAGAGGATATCGCCTTGATTTTAAGAAGTTTCTTTCAAAGGGATCAAAACTTGAACATGTTGCCTTTTAACCTTTCGATCAAAAGGGATCCCTTGTTTTAAAATTAGAGTCGCTTCTCCGATGCTTTCGAAATGATTGGTTTCGACACCATCCACTTCTAAGGAAATTGCTTTCACAGGAGTTGCTTTTGACTTAAGTTATTTTAAGACCCTTTGTTCTATTAAAAGATAAACATAAAGATTTCGAATAAATTGATTTTAAAGGTTTCGATAGGGATGACCTTAGAGGTTTCGAAACTACGTTCTACATATTTTAGTTTGAACCCAATGCTTTCGTAAGTAACGTTTTAAGTAGTATATTTTAATGCTTTCGAAAGGTTACTAGTAAAGGTTTCGAAGGGGAGGTTCCCTTATATTTTCAAAAGGTATTTAAAAGGTTTCAAACGGGTGATTCCCTAATGTTTTCGAAATTTTACCTTATTGTTTAATTGGAAAGATTCCAATGTTTTTGAAAGGCATATTTAAAGTGTTTTAAAAGAGGATGTCTAAGGTTTTATAAAGCTATCAAAAGAGATGTTTTCAATGTTTTCGAAAGGGTTTTTGTAAATGGTTTCGAAAGGTGTGTTTAGGCCTTTCAACCTAAGATTATAAAGTAAAGTAATTTACTTGTATCCAAAGGGGTACTTTCAATGGTGTCGAAAGAGATTATTTAAAGGTTTAAACAAAGGCTTCAAATGTTTTCATCAACAATTTTTTGAGCAAATCATATATCATGGCAAAGATATTTGAGTAAAGTACATAGTATATTTTCCTTGATTAAGTATGATTTAAAGGGATTAAATCAATTTTATGATTTAGAGGGACTAAATCAATTTGAAAGGTTTTCAAGGAAAAATTTAAAGGGTAGTTAACCCTAAGTAAAATACTGAGATATTTGTATACCAGATGGGACTGGTATAGGGTTACACCCTATACATTAGCTATAGCCTTAGCTAATTTTGGTCCAAAATTCCAAGGTGTAGGGCTTAGTCACAATAAGATTTAAATGACAGTTACACATAGGAAGGAATATATATGTACAGAGAAGAAGGATATGTTATTGGTGAGTCTGAGAAACCATTAGGATCAGATGACCCTTGGAGAAGTAAGTTAAGAACAAGCCATCCAATAGTATGTCTAACAGGTGTTAGATAATTTTTTATTTTTTTGAAGGCCCGAGTCGGCTAGTGGTTAGTAGTTAACCAAACAAAACTATATTTTTCGGACAGATGATCCATTTATTATCTGTTTTAGAGCATATATGATATTGCTATTATTGATATAATCAATTTGATTAACCAGTTTGGTTGTAGGATTTTGATTTGCAAAAAGATATGTTTTAAAGGGATATTGGTGAGGGGAAATCCGTTCCGCTAAGCGGTGCGGTCTCACTTAGTATCAATAAACCGAGATGTAATACTATTATTCACATCTGGCTTTATGTTAGACTCGAAGTTTATGTTTTCCCCTTAAACTCTCGGGTGCTCAAAATTGATTTGAGTAGATTGAGAGTTAAGGTTTATAAGTTTTAGTAGATGGACGAATAAAGCTTCCACAGACAAGCAGGAGGCTGATGCTAACCATATTTAGGTGTTGATTTATTTTATTCCGCTCTGATGTATTAAGAAAGTTTTTATCTATTTAGTACTCTGATCATCCAAGGAGGCATCTTCATATGTCGCTCTTGACTTTTGTAATAATTATATTTGATCTTAACCTGGGAAATGATTGGGATTATGTAATTGGATATAAAACATGTTTTGTGAAATGTAGTCGGAAAATCTGTTTTTTAATTGTGATTTTGTTTCATATTCATGTACTTATGTTATGGATACCATTAACATTACCGTACTTTATCATCGGAAGATAACACTATAAATGACTGCAACTTCTATAGTGCTTAGCTTTGGGCCTCGAGATAGGGATGTTAACTTATTTCGGATGAACTAATTTTATCGAAGTTTCATACATTACGAATCATGATTGTTCACCAAATACTATTTTTATATGATCGAATATTGATCATATATCCACATTCTTACATTGCTTTTTAAATTTGAAACTCGCAAAAGAGTACACAGTCTCTTGCAAATAAACACCTAAGTGACCAAGGTACAAATTTATTTCATGGTTTTATAATTCGATTCTTACATTGGTCTTAAATTGACAACATGCAATAATGTTTATTGACAAGTATATTTTATATTTCTATGTGAACTTAATTCAGTTCGTTTATATATTTTAACTGATAAACATTTTATCAATTTCAATGGTTCTACAAATTTATCTAAGTAGATTATTTAACTATATATAACATATATTCTTACAATATTAGAAAGGTTAGATTTTGTTTGCACTAAAATTGGTATCAAACACCCAATTACATGTGAAAGCACCAATATCCAGTCACAAATCATAGATAATATATGGCGTAGAGAATATAATATAAGGAATAATCAAATTAAAATGAAAGCAAGTAAAAGAGATAAGATTTATAGTGGTTCGACGAACTTTGACCTACGTCCACTTTAGAACAATCCATTTTATTATACTGAAATTTGATTACAGTTACAATCCAAATTTCTAGAATGAAAAATGGCAGAGTATCCTTTAGGAAGAAGATGAAGAGAAACAGAATGAAGGTCCTTTACTTGAAACCCCGCCTGCTATATTTATAGGTGAAACTTCGTCTACTGGGTCTTCTCACCCACATGGCCCACCATAACGATTAGCCAGCTCAACTCACTATGCTGATCCATATCATCATGTCGACCCTTCTTAGTATATCGACCCTATTGTTTCCATATCCTATGCTGACCTCACCATTTTCACATGTTATGCCAATCATATACTCATGAACATATTATGCCAACCCAATCCCTACCATGCCGACCTGACACTTGGGAACATATCATGCCGATCCATATTATATCAGTCCAAACTCATCATGCCGACCTTATTGGATTTTACAAGTCATGCCGATCTTAAGTTACTACGTCGATCCCTAACGTTTAAGGCATTACGCTAATCCAACTCTTTCCAGTGCATGCCATACCGACCGCTTGTCTCAAAAGTCCAATATACCGACCCCTTAAGGTGCTATTAGGGTCGATCCATCCATTGTGAACAATACCGATCCGTGCTTTGCCGACCCCTCTTGCTCAGAATGTTGTATCGAACCTTCCTACACTAATCCTCTCTATGTCGATCCTTCACTATGCCGAACCCTCCAAGATGTCGCATGCTGATCCCGTCACATGCTCGTGCATGTTTGCTATCCACTCGGCTTAACATGCCAATCCCTTTCACATTGAGACATGCCGATCCTTTCCTGTGCCGAGCCTAATCATGCCGATCCCTTCAACATAACATGTCGATCCCTTCCAGCTGCTAGGCCAATGAAGTATACTGACCCCTCTAGTTTGGGAATGTCGACCCCTTCCATTATGTCGTGCTGGTCACTAACTTATCTAAGCCAAAATCCATATTCCAAGCATCCTGAACTATCTGCCTATCAACTCTGTTCAAACCATGTATAACTGTCCAGGCTCTATTTCTAGGTCCTACAACCGTCACTCTGCACTCATCGACCTTGATAATTGTGAAGCCAGCTGGGTTAAATCCGCCTGTATAATGCCTTGGCAGAAGGCGAGTTAACACATTTCCCTCCAAAACATGCTTTGCGATAGGAAGGCGAGTTTTGTAATGCCATAAATCCAAAATCTAAAGCCCGTACTCCATTTATCGTCATATTATCCAATCCAGAATCCAGTCCGCTGCTAATCCAATCCTTTGATCTCTCTGGATCATTAGCGAAACCTATGACTGTTCTGAGTCGATATCTAATTCCAGATCAATTTCAAATCCATTAACCGAATCCACTATCCTTCCGATCGTTTTATCCAAATCTGGGACCACTCTGCATCAATATCCAAATCCATGGACCTCTCTGCGTCATTTTATCCAAATCCAAGATTACTCCGGGTCCATTTTCAAATCCATAGACCTCTCCTGGTCATTAGCCTAATCCACATCCTTGATCTCACCGGATCCCTGCCGAGCACTATCCATACTCGACGACCTTGATCTCTCTGGATCCTTACCAAACACTATCCATACTCGACGACCTTGAGCTCTCTAAATCCTTGCCCCGCACCATCCATACTTGATGACCTGCTGGGTTTTATTCTTCGGCCTCAACTCTCCAATCGAGGGCTTAATCGATGTGGTATCATTCTCCGGCCCCGGTTCCCTATTAAGGACTTGATCCGTAGGGGTATCCTTCTCCAGCCTCGATCCTCAATCGAGGACTTGATCCGTAGGGTTTCCTTCTCTAGCCTCGATCCTCGATTGAGGACTTGATCCGTAGGGATATCCTCCTCCGGCCTTGATCCCTAGTCGATGAATTGATCCATGTACGAATCCATCCTGTTGTTTTCCCGTGAAGGGACTCGCAACTTGTGTTTATTACCTCATCTCTCTGGTCGAGGCCACAACTGCGACCTAAGTTATTTATCGTAGTATTGCAGATCCAAGTGTTTTAAGGTTCATTAGTTATGGCGGTTTATCACCATCTCAAAGCTTGCCTAGGGACCGTCCTCGATCTCGTACATGTGTAAGTGACTTAGCCATTTTAATGTAGAGTATATTAGTTAGTTAGTTCATGTCATCCCAATTAAGAGATGATGACCTATGCCCTTAAGCTGGGCTTGCTCCAATTTGTGGTGGATGATGGTTGCTCATGTTCCATCACTGCTATCCAATTCCTTTTAAAGCCATCCAAATTCATGCCCTCGGTTCCATGAGGAGTAGTGCTGATCCATTTTCCTTGGTCGGGGTTTGCCCCCGGTTGTTCCAATCCATATTAATCCAGCTAATTTCCACTCCAAATCTTGGATTCTAATTTCATGCTATCCCAGCATCCATAAGTGGTTCCCAATCATCATGCCCAAGCTGCCCCCGAATTGATAAGGGAATTCTGAAATGTATTCCTCCGGTTGATCATCCAAATTTTGATTGACACTAAGCTCCACAGCATTGATCATAGGTCCTCTAGCATCGCGACTCACCAAACCTAGGGGCATGCCCTCTGGCCTTTGGGGGATACCGACCCCTCTGGAGGGATCGTTACTAAACACTCAAGGTTGGTAGGGGGTTTCCTTCGGCTGTTCTGCTCCATTCCTCTGCCTATTAGTTCTATACCCATGTTCCTGGTTCTGGTTTTCAGTGATTTCTATAGCCTCGACTCCTTGTCCTACAACTCTAATAGCTCCTATTGCTCCAACTTCTTGGTTCTGCATTCCTGCCACTCCTATGGCTCTAGCCTAGCCAATTTGTCAGAGCAGATTCTGCATCATCTCCTCCTGTCATTTCAGCATCCTCTCCTGCATAGCATCCATGAACGTTTATATCTCGTCTCTGATACTGAAGATTGAAGTTTGATTTGCTCCTGAGGAAGCCTCCTGACTCCCATTATGAAGGCTTCTATCTATTCTCTGTCTTCTTATTGATTGCCTAGCCATTTCTTTATAGATCCAAGTATGCAAGCTTTCAAATCCAAGAGCTTAACTTCCAAATCCCTGAGTGCAATCTTTCTCGATGAAAGCACCAAAATGTTTGCGCCAAAATTGGTCACACACACCGAATTATACATGAAAGCACCAATATCCAGTCTCTGATCACAAATAGTATATAATGTAGAGAATATAATTTGAAGAATACTCAAATTAAAATGAAAGCAAGTAAAAGAGATAAGATTTATAGTAGTTCGATGAACTTCGACCTACGTCCACTCTAGAACAATCCATTTTATTACATCGAAATTTGATTACAGTTAAAATCCAAATTTCTAGAATGAAAATGGAAAAACCCTTAGGAAGAAGATGAAGAGAAACAGAATGAACGTCATTTTTCAAAAGCCCTGCCTACTGCATTTATAGGTGAAACTTCGGCTACTAGGTCTTCCCACCTACATGGGCCCACCATAATGATCGGCTAGCCCAACTCACTATGCTGTTCCATATCATCATGCTAACCCTTCTTAGTATACCGACCCCATTGTTTCCACATCGTATGCTGACCTCACCATTTTCACATGCTACGCCGATCGTATACTCATGAACTTAATATGTCGACCCAATCTCTACTATGCCGACTCGATATTTGGAAACATATCATGCCGATCCATATTATATCAATCCAAACTCATCATGCCGACCCATTAGGTTTTACAAGTCATGTCGATCTTAGGTTACTACACCGATCCCTAACGTTTAAGGCATTACGCTGATCCAACTCTCTCCTGTGCATGCAATACCGGCCCCTTATCATAAAACTCCAATGTGTCGACCCTTTAGGGTGCTATCAGGGTCGATCCATCCACAATGAACAATACCGATCCATGCTATGCCGACCCCTCATGCTTAGAATGCTGTGCCAAACCTTCCTACACTAATCCTCTCTATACCGATCCTTCACTATGCAGAACCCTCCAAGATGCCATATGCAGATCATTTCACATGCACGTGTACGTTTGCTATCCACTCGGCTTAATATGTCGATCCCTTTCACATTAAGACATGCCAATCCCTTCCTATACCGATCCTAATCATGCTGATCCCTTCAACATCACACACCGATCCCTTCCACCTACTAGGCCATTGAAGTACACCGACCCCTCTAGTTCGAGAATGCCGATCCCTTCCATTATGTCGTACCGATCCCTAACTTTTCCAAGCCCAAATCCATATTCCAAGCATCCTGAACTATCTGCCTATCAAATCTGTTCGATCTAAGCTTTTATAACTGTCCAAGCCAGGCTTTTTATAACTGTCCAAGCTCTATTTCTGGGTCCTAACAACCATCACTCTACACTCATCGATCTTGATAACTATGAAATCGGCTGGGTTAAATCCTCTTGTATACTCCCTTGGCAAAAGGCGGGTTAACAAATTTATTAATTTCATTTTTCTATTAAGGCTCCCACTTGATTTTTATGTTTCTCAAAACCCTAAGATAAGAAAAAGAAATCTTTCGACCTATTTAGTGGGCGTTGGGATTTACTTGCCTAGGGATTCTGACCATAAAGATGATCAACAAATCATAGGCCCACATGCGTTGGATAACACCTTATCGGTTGTATCTTATATAACTCCTAACCCATAACTTTTGTGCTAATCTCATCTTAAAATGAGGATGATAAAAAAATCAATAAAAGATTATTCACTCATACCCACCATCTCGCAATCGCCTAAGTACAATGCACATAACTTGAGGATGCTCAACAAATACGTGCATGTATCTTACCTCGTCTAGTCAATATATTAATTGTACTACACATAACATACTTAGCTTGAGAAGATCAACAACTAAAGAGTATGAAAATAATCTATTAATATATGAATGGTAGTGCATAACTTACATATATTAAGGATTCATAATCTTTAATACACGCAAACATTTAGTGATATCAATTTAGGAAACAATGTATATCTTATGAAATACCTTCTTGATTCAAGCGTCGGATATATCTGAAACCACGGTGTATGTACAATACATATATACTTGTTCCATATATCCATGTTGGGTTTCTTATAATTCCACTTAAGTTTTATACATCCATATTATATTAGTATAATTTATTTATAACTATTTATAATTTAATTAACTTATATAATATTATAATGTATATATTGATTAAATATTATTAAGTTAAATTAAAATCTAAAATAAATTAACAAACTAATTAAATTATTTTACAATTCAAAATTTTATTTCATTCATCTTAAACAATATAAGATGAATATTAACCATAACATCTATGGTTTCATTTACATATATCAAAATAGATATATCTTTAAATATAAATTATATTATAAAATTTAAGTTTTATTTTTTATTTAATTAAAAAATTTAAGTAAAAAATTATAGTAAATTAAAAAAATTATTTTTAATCTACCTTATACAATTTTAGATATATATGTTTATTTTAATTAATTATTTAATTAATTAATCCAATTAATTAAATTATTAAATAATTTCAAAAATATCAATTTATTTTCAAAAAACCATTATATAATTTATTTTGTAACCATTATAAAATTTATTTTATTTATAAATTTAACTTTAAATTCAAAATATATTTCTAAATTTTCGAACTGAATTCTAAAAATTAGCCCAAGGCCCAAATCAGTTTTGGCCTTCACAATTAGACCAACGTTTTACACTTCCTCCATTATTGTGCCAAGCAAATATCCTAGGTGGGAAGAATATTTGATTATTTGATCCTAAACCTACATGCTACTATTTTAAACACCTAAATGACAGATAGGCTTTATTAGGTAGAGCTAAAGTTGCTAATTTACCGCATAGACCCAATTGGCCCAAATAGCATTGTTAGAAGAGGGTCGATTAAAGTGAGGTAAAATGAGTGGATTTCAAAAAAATAATCTATTTTTAGATTATGGTGCGCTTATGAAGTCTATTAGGTAGTATTAATCTAGGTTATATAAACAAAATCCAATTCTATTTAATTCTCCGATTTAACTAAATTAATGAATTTAATTACATATACTTAATATAGTTTATGAGTATATCATTACATACTCATATATATATATAATGTGCACATGTAACATAATAATAGTGCATATGGTTAAGTTTATACATGAATAGATATTGAGATTTATATCTACTATGTATATACTTGGCACTTATCGTCTTTTAGCCTGAATATATATATATATATATATATATATATATATATATATATATATATATATAACACTAGTACGAACCCGTGCTTCGCATACGGACCGCACTCAGCCTCTTATCATCATAACATGTTTAAATGATTTATATGATTCGTTGATTAAGAAATAATGATTTTTTTATCAATTTTCAAATAAGTTTGCATTTTGTTTAAAAGTTGTGTATAAATCTTTGAAAACAGTAATGCAGATAGTACTGGTTCTTGATAAACAATTGCAAAATATCGAGTAAAAATGATTTCAAAGATAAAATTTCACACAATACGTATATAAATTATACACATATAAATTTATTGTGTGCATCAATTGTATTATATGTAGCTTCATTTGGTGAGATACCTTTATCAATCACTTCCTTTAATACTTGATGTCGTTGATTCCATTTGCTGCTTCAGTAATAACTATCTATAAGATCAGTGCATGTAACAACATTTGGTTTACACTTGACCATTCATCCAAAAATGCCAAAAGAAACGTTGACATGATTCATGAGAACGCAAGTGTTGATGGTTATCCCATAACTGACTATGTCTAGGAACACATTATGCAGCATCATATTATTGCAGAATGATAAGATTAGAGGATAAAGAGATTTATTTCTGTTTTGAACGATTCTTGTGAAAAATATGCTAAATCTAAAGCATACATGTTTTATGTCTGAAGTGTTGGAATTAATAACCATTATTCAACAATATTTATTTTAATGTGAAGAATATCATTGTATTTGTTTTGCAGTCAAAGAAAATTTAATATAATAAGAAGCATATAATTGTATTTAATGTTTTGAGCTTTCTGTTATCATTTCTAATTCCATCTAACATTGTTGCTGCATTTTGGTAATGTTGGATTTCATCAGACTTGACTGCAATTTGTGAAAGTAGAATCAGAGGCTGGAAATTTTCAAAACAATCAATGACATAGATTAGTTAAAAGAAATAAAGTCAAACAGATTTAATAACTTTAATAATATGAATAACCCGAAAAACTATGATTTTAAAATTTTTATTTTTAGCTATCAACAATGGATATCATTGGAAAGTATATTAAATTTGAAATTTAATATGAAATCGATTCTTAAATCTAAATAATGTAGAAAAAGTTATCACATTTCAAAATTTGGAATAGAAAGAAATTAAAAACGTGACTGTTTATTTCCCAAAATATGAAGGAGGGTTGTGTGCTCTTGAAAATCCAACTGACTAATATTATAGTATAGATTTCAAAATATCATAAACAATAGACTTAGTAAATACATTTAAAATTCAAATTATATATATTGTTTTGGCAAAGCTAACGGGATTAACGGGTCCCCTACCAGCTTTGTTGATATGCTAAGTGAATACCAAAAAATTCAACAAACCCTAGTCAAACATGCTTTGACCAAGGAAGGATAAAAGACAAGAGAGTATAAGACAGCACAACATATCAACACACAAGGAAGAAGAAAAAAAAACAGCAACCAAATAAGGATAGAAATCATTGAAAGGCATTCACAATGCTAGGATCAAACTCAAAGATTGACTGTCTCATCCCATTCCTTATGTCATGCAGCAACTTCTGCCTTAGTTGATTTGAAGAATTCCTTTTCCCTGGGAACACTATTGCATTTCTCTCACTCCACATGTTGTACAGGAATGTCTTCAATACAAAAAGCAGAGCATACGTCTTCATCCCTCTCCCTCGAGTTGCTTTACAAATCAAAGACCATTCAATTGCACTTTCCCTAGCCACATTGTTTCTACCCAATCTAACCATCATGTTATGCCAGAGATCAAACAAAATTGGGCAGTTGAAATAAATGTGAAAAATATATTCTTCTTCAGCATTGCAGAATGTACAAAGGGTGTTTAACATTCAGCCCTCTCTCATGTAGCTTGAACTTAGTGTGCACTGCATTCCTCATAACTTTCCAAAGCAGCAAGTTCTTCTTCTCACTGTTACGCATCAACCAAACTCTTTTGTTCCAATTGAAATTTAGGGCAGTAACATGCTTAGCTAAGGCACTATACACATCACCAATATTGAAAGCAATTGCTTTGCTTGTCCATTTGACCCCAACCATCACCCCCACCGGGTAAAGAATTCCTTGTAAGTTGGACCACATCGTCCGAAAACCTGATTACTGGTTAAAGGAAGCTGAACATGTCCATCATGGATAAACTGATGCTTTAGCATGTCTACTAATCCCCGTCTGCTGAATTTTAGATATATCAGATGCTTGCTGAGAATAAGGCCAGGCGTTATCCAAGGATCATCCAAAATAATAACTCTACCTCCATAGCCACTACATATCTGATTTTAGGCAGCAAGGAATCCCTAAGCTTAAGTAAATTCCTCCCTGTCTAGCTACTGTTTTGAGGTATCTGCGTTTGCCTGAAGTTGCTGCCCACTACGTATTTGACTGACCATTTTGCCCATATATTTTTTTTTTTCTGGTGAGAATATCATCCAGATGCTTAGCAAAAGCAGCCTTGTTCCAAAGTAGCAGATTTTTAATGCCAACCCCTTCTTTGCTTTTTGGCAGCTCCAGCTTGCTGAAAGAATAAGGGACCATTATATTTGTGTATATGCTACACTTTAAAAAAAAATTTAACATTACACTTCTTATCATTCTAATAAGCTTCAGAGGAAGAATAAAAATTCTTGACCAGTAAATTTTCTTGGAGAAGATAAAAGATTCGATTAAAGATAATCTACCTACTTGACTCAATTGTGTATTAGACTAACTATCTAATCTTACAAGGATATTCTCCTACAGAAGCATGCATTGGGCCTTGGTAATTTTGGATGTAACTAGGAGAATTACTAAATAACTTAAGGTTTGTTGATTGGGCTGAAGGGAAGTGTCATTAAGAACAACTTGATAGTGGGATTGACTATCCCAGCAACAAGGATGTCAGATTTGGAGAGGTTAACCTTAAAACCAGTAATGTATAGAAAAGTTCCATACCTTCCAGAATAGCATGTAAGAGGATATTTCAGGCTTCATAAACACAACTAAGTCATCAGCAAACATCACTGAGGTTATTAGAAGCTCTTTGCATTTTGGAGGTAATTTGACTATTCAACACCAGTTTATTGAAAATTTGATTTAACACTTTTATGACAATGATGAAAAGGTAAGATGACATGGGCTCACCTTTTCTTATGCCTTGCCTAGTTTGAAAGTAACATGCTGTAGATCTATTAACAATAATAGAAAACTTGGCTGTTGAAATGCAAGCATATATCCATGCTACTGTGTTTGGAAAGATCATCGATGCCATAACTCTGACAATGGAATCCCAGTGAAGAGTATCATAAGCCTTTCTAATGTCAAACTTAAGCCTAGCCGTAGGGGACATCTGGAAATTATTACATCCCTTTAGCAATTCATGGGAAAGCAAAACTTTACCTAATATACTTCTGGATGGAAGAAATGCTGCTTGGTTGGGTGAAATAATATTGGTAGGGCACATTTTAGCTAGAGGCTGTTATCTTAGAGAGGCATTTGTAAATGGTGTTGCAGGAAGCAATACGCAGAATCAGAATGCTTCATTTTGGGTATATAAAGAATTGAAGAAGAAAAATGTAAACTGCTTTATTGTATTTACTTTCGAATATAAAGTGATGTATCTTATAGAGTTTTGCACTCTCTATTTATACATATCTGGTGAAATGCTTATTGGGCCCATAGCAGCCCATTCCTAAAGTATAACAAATGGTCCATAAAGCAAATAGTATAAGCGGTTATCTCATCTGTATTGATTCATTTTACCCCCCCTCAAACCTAGCTCTTCAGCTAGGGTTTGCAATCTTCTTTTAAAAACAAAAGGAAATGAGCCGCCATTAAAAAAATCATCATGAATAATTCCGATCCGACATGAAGTTGAGATCTTTTCTGCTTTGCTTGGGTAACTATGTAAGTTTGAGCTGGCTCGGGAGTATTTCGTGAGATGATCTTGCGAAATATTCTTGTTGCCTTCAGATTGAGATAGAAATCAAGCTTCAAGTTGTTGCGCTTGCGAGATCTGATAGAAGTATTCTTGCTGTCTTCAAATCGAAGATAGAAATTAAGTTACAAGATTTTTGAATTAGTCAGATCTGATTCTGGAGAGGCAAAAAATCAATTCTTTGCTTGGGGAATAAGCTTATAAGGAGACATGTTGCTGAAGTATGAACGGTAATTGTTCTGCTTGCTGCCTCTTTGACTCTGATTGGTAGAAAGCATCATGCTTTGTCTGACTTTCGAGGTCTGTGACTCTAAGCTTTTCTCTGAAATGAGTAAAGTTCATCTTTAACAGTGGTTTTGTTAGAATATCAGCAACTTGGTAAGTGGCAGGTATGTGAATAATATCTAGTTTTCCCTTAGCAACTTGCTCATGAACAAAATACAAATCTAGTTCCATATGCTTGGTTCTGGAATGTAGAACTAGGTTAGTAGTGAGTGACACTGTGCTAAGATTGTCGCACCATATTGTAGTCTTGCTCTCGGTTTTGATTTGTAATTCACTCAATGACTCTATACACATTGTTTCTGCCACTGCATTAGCCACACTTCTGTATTCTGCTTCTGTGCTAGATCTGAACACAGTTGTCTGTTTTTTTGAACACCATGAAATTGGAGTTTTGCCTAAGTAAATGCAGTATCCACTTGTTGATCTTCTGTTACCTATATCACTTGCCCAGTCTGCATCTGCATAACCAGTATACTAATGGCTTTACATGCTTCAATAGTTACCCCATGATTTAACGTTCCTTTAAGATATCTTAATATTCTATTGACTGCTCTCCAATGCTCATCTGTTGGACATTGCATGAAGTGACTCACTTTATTTACACCGATTGAAATTTCTAGTATGATGATTGTTGCATATTGAAGTGCACCTACTATGCTTCTGTATTGACTGTCATTTGTGATCATTTCTCCTTTAGTCTTTGATAGATGAGCATTTGTTATCATGGGTGTTGAGATTGGATTTGATGGATCCATTTTTTCTCTAATGAGAATTTCACTGATATATTTCTTCTGACTGAGGTGAAACAAAAATTTTGAGAGTCTTTTTACTTCAATTCCCAAAAAGTAGCTTAGACATCCAAGATCTTTGATTGAAAATTCTTTGTCTAGATGTTGAATAAGATTGTTGATTTCTAGATCATCACTGCATGTAATAATAAAATCAACATAAATCAGTATATAAGTAGTAATACCAGAATTAAATTTTGTAAAGAGAGAGTTGTCTGATTTTGTGCAGTTGTAGCTCAATCTGAACAAAGTTGACTTTAATTTTTCAAATCAAACCCTTGGTGCTTGTTTGAGACCATAGATTGCTTTGTTCATCTTGCATACGAGTCTTTCATTTCCCTTTTTCATAAAACCATGGGGTTGTTTCATATAAACCTCTTCCTGCAAAATACCATTTGAGAATGCATTATTTACATCTAGTTGCTTTATATTCCAATTTCTATAAAAGGCAATACTGAGAACAATTCTAATAGTGGAGGGTTTCACAACTGGAGAAAATGTTTCAGTAAAATCCAAACCATTCTGTTGTGAATATCTCTTTGCTACTAGTCTTGCCTTATATTTGAAAATTGACCCATCAGCATTTCTTTTTAATTTGTATGTACATTTACAGCCTACGATATTCATATTAGTAGGTTGAGGAACAAGATCCCAAGTCTTGTTCTTCATGAGGGCATCATATTCTTCATTCATTGTTGCTTTCCATTTATCACTTTGTATGGCTTGACAGTATGTACTTGGTTCTTCATTTTTTAGAGCTGCATTGTATAGTTTTGGTTTGAATATACCACTTTTTTCCCTTGTGATCATATGATGTCCAGCTCTTATAGGAATTTGTTGATGATCATTGTTGTTCACCTCAGTCTCTTGTGACTCATTAGATGAATGTGAATCATCTAATGTGTGACTTGAGCTTTGCTGCATTTGATTGTCTGACTGTTGCATTTGAGATGATGTGTTAGATGATTCAGTTTTTCCATGACCTGGTTCTGAAGTGATCATCGTGTGTTGTGGACTTCAATTGCCTTGACCTTTCTCTTCAGAAATATGAGCTGCCTTGTCAGTTACCACAGGTATAGGTACTAAAGAGTACTTAGCATTGTAAACCTTCTGTGAAGTTTTAATTCCTAAGTTGCTGAAAGGAAACACTTGTTCATTAAAGACAACATGTCTAGATATAAATATTCTACCATTACTAGATAAGCACCTGTAACCTTTTTGATTTGCTGCATAACCTAGGAATGTACATGGTGATGATATGTAGCTTAGTTTATGAGAATTATATGGTCTGAGATAAGGAAAGCATAGAAAACCAAATACTCTTAAACTATGGTAATCAGGCTTGATACTATAAAGGATTTCTAATGGGCATTTTAGTTTTAGGACTTCTGTAGGTAATCTACTGTAGAAAAACTGCAGTAGCAGATGCATCAGGCCAGAACTTGAGTGGTAATGATGCATTTGCCAGCAATGTTAAGCCAGTTTCCACTATATGTCTATGCCTTCTTTCAATCATACCATTTTGTTCTGAAGTATAAGGACAAGTTGTCCTGTGTATGATACCTTTCGCTTGAAATTTTTTTCTCAAGGGTGATAATTCTGCTCCATTATCTGTCTGCGGTATTTTTAGTTGACAGTTTGTCTGCTTTTCTGCCTGCACTATGAATTATTGAACTGCATAGCATGTTTCAAATTTTGTTTTCAGAAAATGTATCCACACATATCTTGAATATGCATCAACAAAGGAAATATAATAATTGTACCCATAGTCAGTTGATATGGGTGCTGGACCCCATAAGTCAGTTGCAACAAGTTCTAGTGGTTTGTTGTAACTGACTTTGGAGTCCACAAATGGTAATTTATGGCTTTTACCCATTTGACAATAAGTATAAATGTATGGAGTTGAAATATTGTTAAAGGGAATATTATTTTCATTCAACACTTGTTTAACAATATTTACATGAGAATGTCCAACCTTACAATGCTAAATATCAAAGCTCTCACAGTCATTCACGGTTTTGATTTCAGATTTATTACACCATTTTCCTTTACATCCAGATGTTCTTGTATTAGCAACATTGAAAGTATACAATCCCTTAATTTCTCTACCCTGTAAGAGAATATCTTTTGTTAGAATATCTCAGACCAAACAGTAACTTGGAAAAAATTCAAAGAACACATTATTTTCTTTGGCAAATCGAGACACACGTAATAAATTTTTCTTGGTAGATGGTACTCTTAATAAATTATGCAAGTATAATTGTTTCTTTCCTGTTATATATGCACTTCCAGTATGTGAAATTTTCACAGACTCGTCATTGCCCCTAAGTAAAGATTGTGTACCTTTATATTCCTTGTTGTTAAGATTTAAGTTTGCCAACTTATTAGTGACATGATTTGTTGCTCTAGAGTCAGGATACCAACTGGTATCATTAATGTCTCCAACTTTTGCATTGTCATTGTTGTTGCAGTCACTTTGACATCTGATTTCTTGTTGAGCACTTATCACATTTGCACTGGGATTATAGATTCTAGCCCTGTTGTTATTCTATTGTGATGAAGTGTAGTTAATGTCAAATCTAAAATGGCATTTACTAGCAATATGGCCAATTCTCTCACAGATCTGACATCTGGACCTATTGATTCCACCGTTGTTGAACCATCTTCTACCTCTTCCTCTTGATCTAGAGGACTGACCACTTCTCTGATTGGTATACTGTTGATTTTTATTGTTAGATGTTTTTTCTTGACTCTTGATTTTGTTGTTTGTAATGAAATTCAGAGACATGTCTGATATAGTTGATTTCTTTTGTTCCAATCTACCCTCATGAGCAAGTAAGGTAGAGTGAACACATTGAATTGAGGGTAGAGTTTTCTTTGATGATATTACAGCTACTACTGATTCATATTCATCATCTAACCCTCCAAGAATTGATAGAATATGCTCTGTGTCACTCACCTTGTGCCTTATAGAAGATAAGTGATCACACAAGGTTTTAACCTTTAAAAGATAGTCTCTCATTGACTAATTTTCCTTTTTGACATTTTGCATTTGTCTCTTGTAGTATATAATCTTGGCTACTGACTGAGTACTAAAGATCTTTTCTGTTGTGGACCAGATCTCATGTGATGAATTGCACCCAATTAACCGTCGAAGTAGATTAGCACTTATAGATGATATTAGCCAAGAACTTACTAGGCTATTTTGTCTTTGATTATTATGAATTCTTGATTACTAATCAGCTTTCCATCTTTATCTGCAGTATACTTTGGTGGCATGATTATGTTACCTTGGATATATTGCTCCAGGCCATATGCTTTGATTGCGGTTTCAACTTGAAACTTCCAAAGCAAGAAATTGGTTTCATAAAGTTGAATAGACAACGACTGACATTGAGGCTTGACAATCTGTTCAGCAGTTCTTCAGTTGGATTGGATCTGGCATTAATGTGGGTGCTGGAGGAGGCAGAGATATCTTGATCTCCTTCAGTCATTGATTCAAAAATCAAAAAGAGTGATTAAATAGAATTGTCGTGAGTCAAAAAGTCTGGACAATCAGGAAATTCTTGATTGGTTATGAAAGAACTAATTGGAATTCCTAGGCGAGGCCCAGCAGAGGATTTGATCAGTAATCTTGACTCAGTTCGTAAAAGGAAAAACTGTGATGATGAGAAATATTGTATTTCTCAGATGATTCCAAGTAGACACTGTTTGATCTTGATATGATGATGACAGTATGATCTTGATCAAGACAGAAAGTTGATGATGAGAGTTGTCTTGATTCTCAGATGATTCAAAAGAAATACAATTCGATCTTGGTATGATGATATTATATCTGATTTTGATTGAAATAGAAAAAATAACGATGATGGGAACCAGATTGATTCTCAGATGATTCAAAATATGCAGCCTGATCTTGATATGATGACTTTAGATCTGATCTTGATCAATAGCATGGCATTTTGCTGTTAGGCATGGTTTGGCTCTGATACCATATAAAGATTTGAAGGTGAAAAATGTAAACTGCTTTATTGCATTTTTTTTTCGTATACAAAGTGATGTATCTTATACAGTCTTGCACTCTCTATTTATACACATCTGGTGAAATGCTTATTGGGCCCATAGCAGCACATTCCTGAAGTATAACAAATAGTCCATAGAGCAAATAGTATAAGCAGTTATCTCATCTGTATTGATTCATTTTAGGGTATGAGGACAATACTTGTTGCATTGATGGAACCTAACATCTTACACTTATTAAAGAAGTTATATATTGGCTGATAGATATCCTGCTCCACTATATCACAACAACATGTGAAAAAACCACATTACAACCATCAGGCCCCCCACATGCTTTGTGATTCATGAAAAAGAAAGCTTGCTTGATTTCAACATTAGTTACAACATTGCACAAAAATTTATGATCCTAGGAACTAATTTTTGGCAAATCAATATTGTCCGGTGGCTCAAGATAAGGACAAAATTAGAGTAATCACCTAGCAAATCCTTAAAATATAAAGAAACACCTCTTCAAGTTTGGACTGGTTAGTGTGCATCTTACCTTGCCGGTCAAGAACAGCATTGATACTCTCTCTTGTTTACTTTGATGTAAGGAAAAAATGAAAAAGGGCATTGTTTCTATCCCCCTCGATGCCCCATCTCTGTCTAAATTTTTGTTTGAGCATGCTGCTCTCTAGTTGCAAGGCTTCACTATATTAGGTAAATAGTGTGGACTCAAGTTCTAAAATAGTTAAGTCATATATATGATTAAGCTTTGAGATTTTCATAGCTTCTAGCTTGTTTTGTAATGATGTTGTCAATGTATTACCCTTGCCAAATTTTCTCCGGGACTGAGTCTTGAGAGCCTCTTTAGTTGCTTTTAATTTTCCCTGCAAAATAAACATAGGATGACCATAATATTTGTTGGATCGTGCTCTTTTCACTATATCATAGAAATCACAACCATTTATCCAAGCATTAAAAAGTTTAAAGCTAGATTTCCCTTGGCATCGTCTCCAAGGCATATTATTTGTAGGGAATGGACAGATAAGGAAGGCGTGTGAAGTAAGTTGAAGATATTAGGCTAAAATTACAGAGAAGTTAGGTTGTAGAAAGCCTAGTTTATTTTGGAAAAGGTTCATGATCCATTCCTCTTGCAACTATTCTTAGAGTAAGGTGCACCGGCAGCCTTAATTTCAATCAAAGAGGAGGAAATCAACTGCATTATTAAGAGGTTTAATTTCAGACAAAGACAATAGATTACCACCATATCTATCAGAGACTCTCGAAATGCAGTCGAGATCTCCAATGGCAATCTAGGAGGGGGACTCTTATCTTAAGGAGGAAAGGAGATCAAGGAGTGTTTGTCTGGAAGCAAGAGAGTTATTTGCATAAAAGATAGAAATCTAGAAGGATATCAAAGTTGGAGGGTGTTGAATATGGAAGTGGATTAGCTGCCTTATGGCTAAGATTAGAGATGGGGAGTAAATTTGAGGGTTATGGATCACTATAATTCTGCTATAAGGAGCTTGATCCATAATATGGGTAGCAACCATTGGGGATTTATATACTTGGTTGCTCTTATGGTATAAGGAGAGTTGAGTTTTATTACCAAAATTGCAAGAAGTTTGAGTTTGTGATAGTTAGTGAGCATTTAGCGTTGACCAAGTTTGACATCACTATTTGCACCCCTTATATTCCATGTACCTAGATTATGTATCATTGAGTAACTCTTAGATGGTGATTTGTTTTTTTTGATACTCTTGGTTGTAGAAGTTCTGGTTTCCTTTATTTCAGGGATTATGGAAGATGAGGGGGTGTTGGCACATTCATTTAAATCATTGGCTAATGACTTGCCTCTTATGAGAATTTTCTTTTTATCACTGTTCGATAATGAAGAGTTTAATAAAGAGTTGATGGTTTGAATGGATGGTGGATATTTCTAGGTAGTAGGAGGTTGAATATGATCATAAGTTGATTTGATAGCTGATTCCAAAAAGGATGGGGGGAATTCTGATTCATGGTTTGGAAAAGATTAACAGTCGTGAAAGTAGATCATGAGTTACCTTCTTGCATGCATGCATGAGAGGAGAGATCATTACTATTATGGTTGAGGGCATCCACTTGCACATTATCATTCTATGCATTAATAGCTGTACCAGGGTAAATAAATGAGATAACAGATTGATTTGGTTCTTATGAGTAGTGATTCTTATGAGTAGGTAGATTTCACTGTGAATGGCAGTATTAAATTGCACCATTTTAACACATTCTTGTTGTATATGAAGGTTTGAGGTAATTTCAGGATCATTGGAATTAGAAATACCTATCTCTATGTACACTTCTTTATGATGTAACATGGTATCCACATCAGTGTGTACAACGGTAGTAGCTTTAGCAATGTGCATACCTACATTATGCACATAAATATCTGCATTTGCTTCAGACTCTGTTTCCTCATTCTCTACATTCGCCACATCCTCACTTTCGTCCAGATTATCCAAAACCTTGTACTTGTTGCATGTGAGATAAAATGAGAAGCGACTGCGTACAAGGTTATAACCCTAAACAGCTGTTGTAGATTCAGTTATTTACTTCTGCATCCGGCCCATTGTCGTTTATCTTTTATTTTCTCTTTCTTGGGCCATATTTCTTTGACTCAGCCCACTTTGATTTGTACTCTATTATATAAACAGAGGTGTGTATCTCATATAGAGAGTTGAGTAGTGAATTGAGATCCGAAAATAATGCAATAAAAATTTTCAATTTAGAACATCTTTGTTAATTAGATTTTTCAACTTGGTATGGGAGCCATCTCAGCTTAACAGCATTTCAACTTGGAATTCTATCTGAATAGTCATTAGATATGATATCATCATCTGGTTATCAGATACCTCATCAGAGATCAATCTCACGATTTGAGGTTCTTGAAGAATTTGCTTCTTTAAGTCAGTGCCATACCAGAAGATATCAAATCTTGGTTGCAACTAGACTTATGAACAGAAAGTTTCAAGAAAATTCAATCAAATAGCATCAGAAAATAATCATCAAAGCTAAGGAAATCATCAAGAAATCATAAAAAGAAACTGTTACCTCGCCAAGAATTCATCAGCTATCCATCATTTGAATTATGGCTGTAACTGGTCTATTCTTCACTTATCTGATTCTTCCTTGACTCTGTAAGTCTTCTTTGTTCAGTTCTTGATTATCTTCTTTTCAAGCTAACATGGCAGGAGACAATGATAGCTCTGCCACCTCTAATATATCATCAAATTCTCTTCAATCTGCCACTGAAAACTTAATAAAGACTGTGATAGGCCCTCAGAGCCAATTGATTACAACACACCTTGAAGAAGATAATTATCTTCTATGGAAAGTTCAAGTGGACACTGCAGTCAGAGGCTATGGTCTCGAAGGATATCTTCTTGGTACCATCTCAATACCACCAATGTTCATAACTGATCAAGAAAATAAAACCATCAGTAATGAAGAGTTTATAAACCATCAAAGACAGGATAGTCTAATTTGCTCATGGTTGTTATCATCAATATGTGTCAAGTTACTGCCACAAGTTATTGAAAGTAAAACTGCCAATGGAATCTAGACTACAGTAGAGAGAATCTTTATAACGACCCAGACTCGACCTTCGAAAATCGACACCCGTACTTCACTTGTACTTGAATGCCGCAGATTCAAACGTTGAATCTGGTTTGCCGAAGCTTATAACACATTAAGTACAACAACACAGTGGAAGAAAATGAATAATATCATTGATATACAACATTCAATACAACGATGATAAAATGAATATCAATATACATCAAAGATACAAGAAGTAGCAGCGGAAAGAAACAACAGTAAAAGATAAAGCAAACTAGGCAACTGCAGCGGCAAGATAATGTCTTCAATGCCAAACTCCAAAGTTCTTCAATCTAATAAGCGAGAAACACCATCAAGTTAACTTAATAAAATGCGATCCCGAAATGCTATCGCCAAAATCCAAAGGCTGAAAGCTATCGACTCTACTCCTACTATTCAACTATCTAAAAAACCCAACTCTAGACTGCCCGTGCAGAAAATTGTGGGCGCCCAGAGTTTAGGAAGGGAACAATAAACTCCAGGTCAGTCATGGGACTGGTATAAGCAAACAAAAACAATTTATCTTTAAAACAAACAACAAAAGAAGTAAAAGAAATCCGTAATGCTTTTGGAAAATGAAACTACCATATGGCCTCCCACCGCACACAAAATGCAACGCAGAATTGGTGGAGATTTCTCCTTATGATAGTCAAACATGCTTGATACGCAAATTCCTTTTGATATTATTATTAGTGCATAGTGCAGAAAACCTTTCGAAAGTATAATATTAATCTTAGCCATCATACAACCATTATTGTATGCCTACTATAGCTGCCATGTTCAATAGCAGGTTACCTCCACATTACATGGCAGGTTATACAACTAAAACTGTACAGGGCTCGTATTGTGTTGTTTGGATTTCCAATAAATGGTCAAGCAAAGAAACTTCCCACACAAAATGGAACGCCTCTGGAGGGACGTCCTCGAGAACCTAACCGGATCTCTACTACACAAGGCCAGGTTACCCCTCCCCGAAAGTAATTACTCACATGAGTATGCCATCCCCCAGTTGTTACCAACCTTTATCCGAAGCATCGACACCAACAACCACACAGTAAAGTATCTGGGCTCCATACCATGATACCACTTTCTAAATCAACATAAGCAAATATCTGGGCTCCGTACCATGATAGTACTTTTTATCCAGAAGGAAATGGTCATACCCTCAGGGGTAACCCCAAATAACCTTGCTGCAATGATTCCTGTTTCGGCCATTACCGGGTTGTGAGGCTCGACGAAGTCACGTCCACAAAGCTATTTTTTTTCACAAAGTCATGCTTTGATCAACAAATGATCAGCAACACTTCGTAAGCCATATTATCAAATTGGGAATGTATCACTAGTAACCATCAACTACATAACATCTGAGCTTGTACGTCTCAAGAAGGGTGTTAAGATAAGAGAATAAATTCTCTGCCATCAAACAGAAATGTATTTGATAGAAACCAGCTTTACCTCTCAAGGTGTAATGTCAGACACACATCCATACAAGTCTGTTTCAGGTTCAAACAGAACCGAAGGCACTTCCAAAGAAGCCCTTGCAAATCTAGGTATTCACAATCCCGATCGGACTCCCCATCACATATGGAGATCTCTATACCGACGCGACTCAGTGCAGAGACATTCGACAGGTTATCCTATCGTTCTCGAAAATACCCGGTTTTCACCACCGGTCTTCGATTGCTATCCATATCATCGTATCATTATTCAGAATGGGTTATATGATCCAAGGTCCTCTCCTGGCTAAACCGAATAATCAGCGCAATATTTAAAAACATACGGATATTGGGATTTCAGTTAAGTCACAACTTATTACCCAAAACTTTTCTTTCAAGGTCAAACAAATTACCATTTTAATCTTTTAAACACCAAGATTCACTTCACAAAGTTCACTAATCTTTCACAAAGATTCATTTTCAATATTTAAACCAAAGATCTATCTTTGAGATCTTCTTATGTTTGAAAACAATGTTCACCAAATATTTCACAAAGATTCTTTCATAGCTTTTGAAACAATTCCATTTCAAATCCTTTATATAAAAGATATACCTTTAAGATCCTTCTTAATTTTCAAAACAAGGTTCAACAATTTTTCACAAAGATTAATTCATAGCTTTCAAAACTATTTCAATTCCATTTCACATTTGAAATCTTTCAACATAAATTGGAAATCGTTTCTTTATATGAAAGCTTTTATTATTTGAAAACAAATAGTTTTTGTTTTGGAAAAATCCGATTACATTTGCACAAGTTAAAGCCCTTCAAGTTAATACTTGGGTTAAATTCAAATTTCCAAAATAATAATTTTAAAATGGTTTAAAACTCATATATTTACAACTCGTATAATCTTTTAAACCATAATTTCTAAACATGGAATTCAATTTCCAAATCTTGAATTTAAATTTAAATCAAACTATTTAAATTTCAAAACTTTATCAAGTTATTCAAAATAACTTCTCTCTACAAAACAACTTTTCAAAATCTTTTTATATTTCACCCAAATCCATTTCCAAAACCATTTGGATTCAAAACAATTCAACCTTTAAAACCATTTCAAAAATCTGTGACTTAACCAATTTCCTCGTGCAATCCATATTTGTATGTGTATAGTGTAGTCCAGGGGTTTTACCCAATAGTATAACAACATCAATCATCATAAATTCATGCACAATAATATTTGATAAGCAGTATAATCCTATAACGCTTATCATCATTCACAGATTCATAGATAGATATGTAAAAGCATCACAGATAAATAATATACACACATAGCTCAATCAAAAGAATCCACATCGCAGAATCATTATAGATCAACTCAAGGCATTCGTACAATTCATACGTCCATAAGCAAAATCAATTAATTATCTGATTAATTTAAATCAGATTAATTACTTTTGAATAAACACTATTCCAGGTTAATTAATCATTAATTAATTAATTACAAATCATTTTAATTATTTATCCTTTAATCATTTATTAATCAACCTTTAATTAATTAATCTTTAAATCATTAAACAATTAACCCTTAATTATTTAATTATTCTTTAATTAATTATCCTTAATTAATTACATTAATTAATTAACCCTTAATTAATTATCATTCCTAAATCAATAAGTGATTATCCTTAATCACTTATATTTTAAAAACTACGACTTAATTACATTGAGTAATTATTACTTGATTAATTAATCATAAATCAGTAATTTACATTAATTAATCCTTAATTAATTACCATTTAATTAATTATCCTTAATAATAAGTGATTATCTTAATCACTTACCTTAATTAATCATAAATTAATTAAAATAAGTAATTATCCTTTAATTACTTGATTAATCAATTTAAATCATTAATTAATTACCTTTAATCAAGTAATTGTCCTTAATCAATTCCATTAAATAATTATCTTTAAGTAATTAATTACCCCTAATTTGTTTTATTTATAAATAACCTTTTTTATCAATTAAATTAATCCGTTATTAATTAAAGACAAATCATTTATATAAATTAATTATTTTAAATTATTATGTAACCCTTTATTAATAACCCTTGTAATTAATTATCATTAACCAATCAGCTTAATCCTTTAAGTTAATTAACTTCCAAAAACATCTCTTTTTAATTAAATCCTTAACCACCTTATTAAGTTTATTTAATATAAACTTTAAAAATAAAGGTTACATGTATATATCAAAACACCTTAAGCTCAAAGTAATTTTATTTTAAAACAATTAATTAATTCCAAGCTTAAATAAAAATTTATTATTTTGAAAAGAAGTAGTTTTAAGAAAATTGTTGAGTAAAACTTGATTTATTTTTAAAGTTTAAACACTGTTTTTATAGAAAAATCAATAGACCCGAGCTATTTCTCGTTCTACCCGAGCCTTGCTTCGAATCTTCACCCTACCTCTTTTGCTTCGAGTCATCACCCTAGTTATTTCGAGTTTGAACCCGAGCATCTTCTTCTTCTTCAAGCTCAAGACCTAGAAAAAAACAAACGTGCACGTGCACATGGACAACACATCGGAGCTACTCTGATCAGGTCGTCGACCGCCACAAAGTAGATAACATCCTCTTCAATCGTTCCAGCCACCCAGATCGACATAACGAAGTCGAAATTTAATTTGAGCAAGTCGACATCTTCTTGAACCAAACTCGATCGAAAACAACAGTCTCGACGTCGGCGATCAGACCCCTTGAAGCACTGCCATTCGGACCAAAGCGATGTCAGACCATCCCCTTCCCATTCCCCTGGGTTTGATCGACCCAAACACCATGACGAAGTCGCAATCTCCCCAAGAACTCCAACAGCGAAAAGTGACTGTCAAACCCTAGATCGACATCAATCCATCACCATGATCATCTAAAAACACTTCCACTATTTTTCCTCACATCTACATCCTCCCAACTGTCTTCATCGAGAGGCACGACCCACAATTCATCGACGATCGACGTAATTTGACAATAATGAGTTATCTGCTCATCTTGAATTATCTCAATGTTCCCAAGCTTAAAATTTATAAATTTATTATTTAAATTCATCACTTCCTTTTACAAATCAGAATTTGAAATCCAAACTTGAATTCATAAACATTGATTTTTTTCTGTCTTAATACATTGACTGTATTTTCAATTTTCCAAATAAATTACTTAATAATTGTGACGACGCGCCTTTCAAACCATAGAAATACGTATCATCAATAAGAAAAAAAGAGATAGAAATAGAAAAGATAGAAAGAAAGAATAGCTACATCAGAATCTCACGGCGGAAACGGAACAAAATATAATACACCACATAACTATTACATCGTTTTACATATATCAGAGTTACACAACATCACACAGCAAGACAGTCATATATATCTGCCATTTACATACATCCCAAAATACAGCATACATCAACTAACATAGCGGAACTAGATAGATATATACGTCTGGACTTCTGCTCCAAGCTCCTCCAGAACTCAACAATCCAAAACCTATCACTTGGCTACTCATAAAAATTTGAGTACCCAAGAGTTAATGAAAAACAAAAACAAACTCCAGGTCAAGCATGGGTCTGGTGTGAGTAAACGGGTTAAAGTTGCTTAACTTTTAAAATCATTTGAAAATAATGGTATCACGTAAGACTTCCTACACTAGACACGGGTAAGTTTTTACCTTACGCTAACCAAAACATTTTATAGGAAATCCAGTGATATTGTGATAGCGTCTAGGACTTTCTAGTAAATGGAACGTAGCCGAAATTGTTGCATTCATTAAATTCCAGCTACTAGCCACAAAAGTGGGTAATACAAATCAAAACCGTCGGGTCTCGTAGGTAAAATGGGTTTCCATCAATGGCAGGGCTACTAGGGTACCGCCCGTCACAGTACGGGGCCTAGATCACCTTACGGAGGATCATTCCAGACCCCCTACAACACAAGGCCGGAACAATTCCTTACTGAACAGTTTCAAACAAGATAACCCCACAGTTGTGGCCAAATAACTGCCCAAACAGCCGAAATAAAGGGACATCTAGACAGGGGTATATCTCGTTCTGCTTGGGTGCTACCCAGCTAACCTTGCTGCATCTCCCATGTTTTAGCCATTCTCAGTTGGTGAGGCTTGAGGCTATGATTACCTTTATAGGATATATCTCTTAGAATGCTCATCGTCCACTTGACGATGTTCTGAAAGCATTCAATCCATACAAGTTCGTTCCAGGTTCGAACGAAACTGAAGGCATTATCTCGTTACACTCATTTTGGAATCACCTCAGAGTTAACGACGATAACCCTTGCATTTTGAAACTCCATCTCGATCTTCACTTGAGACGACACGACCTAACGTTTAATTTGGATCTATGTGGTTTTCAGATAATCAAAATTGACACCCGATCTCGGTTTCATCGAAATCCAAATGCCATTTTAAAGGTCAAGCTATTTAATAGTTTAAACAATTTAATTCAATACTTTGAATTCACATAACATTTATCATAGATAAATCATACACAGTCATCACAGATACATCAAGGCATATCACAGAGTATCGCAGAATATCACAATATCATATATTCTACTTATTCAATCATCCATAAGCAAACATCTTTAACCCTGCTTGATAAATCATTAATTAATTAGTTATGTTATTTCATACCATTTAATTAATTAATTACTTCTTAATCAATTTATTAAACCTTAATTACTTAATTCATTACTCTTTGATTATTAATTAACTAATCATTAATTACTAATTAATTAATCATCAATTCTTAATTTATTACTTAATTAGTTAAATACTATTTATTTATTAATTAGCTTTAATTATCTAATTTACAATTCTCAATTACAAATTAATTAAACACTTAATTATTAATTAGCCAATCTTTAATTACAAATTGATAAATCCCTAACTACTTAGTTAATTATAATTATTAATTAATTAATCATTCTTAATTACCCTTTCAAAAAATTAATTAATAATAATTCATCTTATTTAACATTTTAAAATCTTCCTTAATAACTTGAAACCAAATTATTACTAGCTCAAAAACTTTAATGTTAATTAAGTTTAACACTTATCTTAGGTTAACTACTTAATTAAAGTATTAATTAAGATTTAAAATGTTTCTTAAGTATTAACTTAAATCATTAAAAATAATAATAAATTCGTAACATACATTTGTCAAATACTAACTAAATCATTAATACATAAAATTTGTTTAAGATAATTAACTTCAAATTTAATTAAGCTAAGCACTAGAATGTCAACCCGAGAAAAATCCCAGTTTACTCGAGTTAAACACGAGTTCTCCCACCATTTTCCTAAGCCGTTCTTCCTTCCGCTCATACGTTTCTTCCTCTTCTTCTTTTTGAGTTAAGTTATAAACTGCTATAACACGCAAGCACACTCATGCACCCAGGTTCCATCTCGAAGCCACCCCTCATTTTTCTCGAGCATCAACTCGAGTTGCTCACAAAAAAATTTCTTGACACCACGACACTTCGTCGACGCTCCGGTGAACTTCGTTACCTTCGGCAAGTCACGAACAAACGTTAAAATCGAAAACAAAGATCAAATCGACTTTAGAAATTATAGATCGAAGTTTGGCCTTTCATTCGAAATTCTAGAACTTGACTCCACCCAGCAATTCGCTTCGCCCCTTCCATTCCGTCCACCTGAGACGAAACAACTCCGTCCTTACCTCACCAAGACTGCATACTACTATTTCCCTGAAGCTCGTACAACTCGATGCATCAGAGGTGATGAAATCACCTCATTTCCAAACCACGTCCAAAACTTGAGCATAAACCCCAAATTCTCCTTGTTCCCTCAATTCTTGCAATAGAAAAATTATTCAACAATTTTTCCTGATATCATTAATCAACAAGCTAGCTTCGAACAAAAATTCAACAACCAAAATTTATTCGATCACTAGAAATTGGTAAAAAGGTATTTTCTGATTAACTAATAACTGCTCGTTGAATACTTAATTAAAAATTCTCATTTTTGTTTTAAAAATCTTTTTTTTGTATGTAGATTCAGGATATATAATTGAATTAGCAATTTACAATACTCGAATTCAACATAAAATTATTTTTTGCTCTGTAAATCAAATTTCCCGGTTGATATATTTCACCAACATGTCCAAAACAAATTTTTATAGCTTGATCTATGTTTAAAAAACTTATTTTGTTTTAAACTGTAAGCCTATAAATGATTGGATGAAGATATTTTGTATTTTGATTAACTATTCAATTCTGAAACTAAAAACAGAGATAACTGGTAAAATAAATTTACACAGAACACTCATATATAAACGAGAGCTATGTAAACAAAATACATATGCAAGCATATTATTATCAATGAATCATACACACAGATTTAATTAAACTTAAGCCTTTAAAAATTTCGCTTACTCATCTGAAAACAAGTTTGAACTGAGAGCAATACTGTTTTGAAAAACTGCAGTTTTGATATTCTTGTTTTGTTCAGCAAATTGGATTTGAGTTTATAAAATGACGTTGCTTCTTATTTTCTTTTTCTGGTTTTGCTATCTTATTGAACGAACTAGAATAGACGTATATATAAAGAAAACATTTTTGTACAGGGGAGGTATTTTTTGGTGTATTATTTCTTTGGTCAGATATTTTTCTTTTCTTTCTTTGACTAGCAAGATTTTGTTTTCTGAAATTGAAATTATTTCTAAATATTTGAAATGACTCTATTTGTGCTTGAGAAGATATCATTTAATTCAATTGTTTCCTTCTAAGTTTACATACTTATCCCCTTTGATTTTTGTATGTAGATATTTTGTTTTATTATCTTCTTGTTTTGCATAATTCACATACATATCAACGTGCATTTCAAAAGTATATATATCTCTAGAATTACCTGATATGTTTTACTTTATGTTTCATGTAACCATACAATTTAACCTATATATTTATTTCTATTCCTAACATAAATTCTTGTTTCTATTTATTTTTTTATTTAAAGCTTAAACTACCAAATACTTAATTTATATTCATATATTTTTATAATTATATTTTATACTTATATTTAATATTGATAGGATTTGATTTTATTTTAAACATTTTTAAAAGACTTTATTTTGCATTTTCAAATCATAGCTTTCTTTCAAAATACATATAAATATATATCTAGTAATTGTCCAAAGTCTTATTTGTTTTAAAATGACAAGATTGTATTTTATTTAAATTAGATTAAATACTTACTAAAATAATATTGCCAAAATCCCGGGTCGTCACATTCCTCCCCTCTTAAAAATATTTCGTCCCCGAAATTTAAAGCAAAAGATAATTCAAAAGCATTTATATCAACAATCCAAACATACATATCATCCATACGTTAGCAAACAATCAAACAGTCTTTCCTAACAAACATCACTATTTATCTGGACACAAATCGGGATAGGCTTTCTAAAGCTATCCAGAGTTTCCCAGGTACAATCTCTGGGATCCTCGCTCCACTGAACTTTGACGAGCTTCGCTACCTTGCTCCAGAGTTGCCTCTCGTCGTGATCAACAATCTGAACTGGATTCCTGACCACAGTCAAGTTTGGTTGGACCTCCAAATCTTCCTAGACTACTGGTTCTACAACCAATGATGGGTCATGGAAAAATTTCCTTAGATGGGATACATGAAATACATTATGAATTCCAGATATCCGTTCTGGCAATTCAATTCTGTAAGCTACAACACCCGGAATGGTCTTATATATCTCGGGGCAAGTTTTCCCATCTTTCCGAATCTAATAGCTCATTGATCGGGAAAAAGTTTGACAAAGACTAAATCCCCGATCTCAAATTCCGAATGTGTTCGCCTTTTATCTGCATATTTCTTCTGACGGTCCTGAGCAGCTTTCATTCTCTTCTTGATAAGCTTAACTTTCGCAGAAGCTTCACGAATTAGATCAGGTCCAAACACAAGACGATCTCCCGACTCTATCCAACAGGATGGGGATCTACACGGTCTTCCATATAAAGCTTCATAAGGAGTCAACTTAATACTCGCTTGGTAACTGTTATTATAAGAGAATTCTACTAGATGAAGATGGTCTTCCCACGATCCACCAAAATCCAAAACACAAACTCGCAGCATATCTTCTAGAATACGATTAAGTCTCTCTGTCTGCCCATCTGTCTGAGGATGATAGGCTATACTCAATCTCAAACCCGTTCCAATAGCTGATTGCAGAGCTTCCCAGAATTTGCTGGTGAAGATAGGATCTCGATCACTTACTATACTAACTGGAACACCCTGCAATCTGACTATCTCTCTCAAGAAAATTTCTACTAGAGAAGCTGCAGTACGAGTTGCCTTAACCGGTATAAAATGGGTGCTCTTAGTTAAACGATCCACAATCAACCATATTCCTTCATTTCCTTTCTTGGTTCTAGGCAAACCGTCAATGAAATCCATCGAAATCATTTTCCACTTCTATTCTGGAACTTCCAAAGGCTGCAATAAACCTGCCGACTTCTGCTGATCTCCTTTAACTTGCTGGCAGATAGCATAACTATTGACGAAAGCCGCTACATCTTCCTTCATGCCCTTCTACCAAAAGACTCTCTTCATATCCTTATACATCTTTGAGATTCTTGGGTGGATATTTAATCTGGATTGATGACTCTCTGACAATGCGTCTTGCCTTAGATCCCTATCATTCGGAACACAAATCCTCCCGTTAATCCTCGATGTTCCTTGGCCATCAATCTCAAAACTTGAACATTGACCCTTCTTAACTCTTTTGATGATTCTTCTCGACATTTTATCAGATTCTTGCTTGCTCGAAATCCTTTCAATAAGAGATGGAACCACTTCCAAAAGAGACAGAACTGCATTCCTGCTAAGAGCATCTGCTATAACATTCGCCTTTCCCGGGGTATACAGGATATCCAAATCATATGATGCCAGAAACTCGACCCATCGTTGCCGCCTCAGATTAAGATCCTTTTGAGAGAAAAGATATTTCAATGGTTTGTAATCCGTGAATAACTCGAACTTCTCTCCCAAAAGATAGTGCCTCCAGATCTTTAAAGCAAAAACAATGGCTAACAACTCAAGATCGCGCGTAGCGTAGTTTCTTTCATGTGACTTCAATTGTCGACTCGCATACGCAATTACTCTTCCATTCTGCATCAGAACTGCTCCCAGTCCAACTATACAAGCATCTGTATAAACCTCATATTTGCTTTTTCCATCTGGAATAGCTAGCACATGTGCACTGGTTAGCCTCTTCTTCAACTCTTGGAAAGCATCTTCACAGTGGGGTACCCATTTGAATTTAGCTCCCTTCCTTGTCAGCTTGGTCAGATGTGAAGAAATCTTGGGATAATCTTTGATAAACTTTCTATAGTAGCTAGCTAATCCCAGAAAACTATGAACTTCAATCGGTGTCTGCGGCTGCTTCCACTCCAGAATAGTCTCAACCTTCGCTGGATCTACAGATATACCTTCTCCAGAAACAATGTGCCCCAAAAATTTGACTTTCGATTTCCAAAAATGTCACTTAGAGAACTTCGCCTTTTAAACATGCCTTCTCAGTGTCTCCAACACAATTCTCAAATGCCGCTTGTGCTCTTCTTCAGACTTAGAGTAGACCAGAATATCATCAATGAACACCAGAACAAACTTATTCAATACATCTCGAAAGACTTGGTTCATCAGGTCAACGAAGTAAGCAGGAGCGTTGGTTAACCCGAAAGGCATAACCAACCACTCATAGAAACAATTTGGTCCCCTAAATGTAGTAAAGGGAATACTATCCTCAGCTACCCTTAACTGATGGAAACCTGAAGCTAAATCCAGTTGAGAAAAGACAGAAGCTCCATGCAGCTGGTTAAATAGATCATCAACGAGGACGAGGATATTTATTTCGAATGGTCACTTTGTTCAATTCTCTATAATCTACACAGAACCTTAGCGATCCATCCGACTTAGTGACAAATGCCGCAACAGGCCCAACAAGAAAAACTGGCCCTGATCAATCCCTTCTCCAAAAGATCCTAAGTTTGCTTAACTAACTCCTCCATTTCTCTAGGAGCCATCCTCCTACTAGGCTGAATCACTGGTACTTCTCCTGGAATCAAATCAATGCGAAACCTATCTCTCGATGCGGAGGTAAACATTTGACTTCCTCGAATACATCAGGGAAATCTTGAACCACATCAATATCTTCAACCTTCTCTTGAGAAGTCTCAATTCCATGTAAAAGACTACTCAAGTGAATTCCAGAATTGTCATACATCACTCAAGCAATTCTACCCAGATCGGTTTCCAACGAAACTATTCTCTCATCACAATTTAGGACAGCTTTATACTTATCAAGCCAATCCATCCCCAATATAAGGTCATATCCCTTAAAATTCAACACATAAGGGTCACAAGAAAAACTATGGGACAGATAGGAAATGCTCAAGTCCTTACAGATCAAATCTAATTTCGTTACCCCTCCTATATGATTAGATACAAAGATAGGACAGTCTATAGTACTAGGGGTAAGAAAGAACTTCTCTACAGATTCCAGAGAAATAAAACTCAAAGAAGCACCCGAATCAAATAAAACTTTAATATACTTGCCATTTTAAAGTAATGTACCTTCCAATACTCCCTTGCCTTTGGATGAAGTAAATGGTGCACCTTCTAAAGAAAATACTCTATTCCGCTGAGCTTTATAAAGTAGCGGGAAATCCTTGATCATATGACTTGGTTGGTGGCTATTGAAGCATAAAGATTTCTGAACCAAAGCCGAACCCGGTCCACTATAATGCGACTGCTGCTGCTGCTGCTGCTGGAATCCTTTCCTGGGACACTTATTCGCCAAGTGACCTTCTTGTTGACATATATAGCATTTGCGACATCCGTTATTACTTCCAGTCTTCTTCTTGTTCTGCTTCCTCCAATTGGGATTGAACTTCCTCTTATTTGGATTAGCAAAATTCCCTACCGATGCTGCCACTGGTGCCACTGATTTCTTGTTCATCAAACCCTCATATCTCAGAGCCATATCAATTAAATCAACAAAAGATCCTTTCAAATGCGCCATCGTCTTTTCACGAAATTCTGGCCTTAATCCTTGCACAAACATTTCGTTCTTTTTGAGGGGAGTATCTATAAGCCCTGGTCCATAGCAAGAAAGTTAATTGAATTTGGTCTCATACTCCTCTATAGTCATGCTTCCCTGCTTCAAATTCATAAAATCCTGGTACATACGAGTTTTCCCTGCTGTTGGCATGAACTTCTGCTCAAATAACTCTTTAAATCTTTCCCATGAAATATCGTCCTCAGAGATATTTTCTATTGCTGCATCCCACCAGGCTGCTGCACCTTCCTGCAGTTGCTATGAAGCCATTTCCCTTTTCCGTTCATCAGACAACTTCATACTCTTAAAGATCTGCTCGCAAGAGCGTAGCCAAGCTTGAACCTCAATTATCGATTCTGACCATTTAAATGGTTTACCTCCAAGGTTAGTGAAGTCTTTGCATAAAGCAGCAAAACTAACCCGAGGCGGTATTGGATCTACAGCCTCACTAGCAGTTTGACTTCGTCCATTATCAGTCGAGGTACCGCCCCTACCTCTGCCTCTCCTTCCAGAACTCATGTCGGTGACCTGGATAGGTAACTCAAAAAATTTGGATAGGTATATAGTTATATAAAAATACAAATACACGCTCTCAAGATAGATATTACTCCAGAGCCTATGTATTATCTCAACTTATGCTCTAATACCAACTGTTACGACATGCCTTTCTAACCACAGAAAGACGTATCATCAATAAGAAAAGAAAGAGATAGAAATAGAAAAGATAAAAAGAAAGAATAGCAACATCAGAATCTCACAGCGGAAACGGAACAAAATATAGTACATCACATAACTATTACATCGTTTTACATATATCAGAGTTACACAACATCGTACATCAAGACATTCATATATATATCTTCCATTTACATACATCCCAAAATACAACATACATCAACTAACATAGTGGAACTAGATAGATATATACGTCTGGACTCCTGCTCCAAGCTCCTCCAGAACTCAACAATCCAAAACCTATCACTTGGCTACTCATAAAAATTCGAGTACCCAAGAGTTTATGAAAAAAAGAAATAAACTCCGGATCAGACATGGGTTTGGTGTGAGTAAACGGGTTAAAGTTGCTTAAGATTTAAAATCATTTGAAAATAAAGGTATCACGTAAGACTTCCTACACATAAACACTGGTAAGTTTTTACCTTACGCTAACCAAAACATTTTATAGGAAATCCAGTGATATTATAATAGTGTCTAGGGTTTTCAAGTAAATAGAACATAGCCGAAATTGTTACATTCATTAAATTCCAGCTACTAGCTACAAAAGTGGGTAATACAAATCAAAACCGTAGGGTCTCATAGGGAAAATGGGTTTCCAACAATGGCAGGGCTACTAGGGTACCACCCGTCACAGTACGGGGCCTAGATCACCGTACCGAGGATCACTCCCGACCCCCTACAGCACAAGGCTGGAACCATTCCTTACTGAATAGTTTCGAAAAAGATAACCCCGCAGTTGTGGCAAACAACTGCCCACACAGCCGAAATAAAGGGACATCTAGACAGAGGTATATCCCGTCCTGCTTGGGTGTTATCCAACTAACCTTGCTGCATCTCCCCTATTTTAGCCATTCCCGGTTGATGAGGCTTGAGGCTACGATTACCTTTATAAGATATATCTCTTAGAATGCTCATCGTCCACCTGACGATGTTCTGAAAGCATTCAATCCATACAAGTTCGTTCCAGGTTCGAATGAAACCGAAGGTATTATCTCGTTACACTCATTTTGGAATCACCCTCAGAGTTAACGACGATAGCCCTTGCACTTTAAAACTCCATCTCGATCTTCACTTGAGATGCCACGACCTAACATTTAATTTGGATCGATTTGGTTTTCGAATAATCAAAACTGACACCCGATCCCGGTCTCATCGAAATCCAAACGCCATTTTAAAGGTCAAGTTGTTTAATAGTTTAGACAATTTAATTCAATACTTTGAATTCGCATAACATTTATCATAGATAAATCATACACAGTCATCACAGATACATCAAGGCATATCACAGAGTATCGCAGAATATCACAAAATCATATATTCTACTTATTCAATCATCCATAAGCAAACATCTTTAACCCTGCTTGATAAATCATTAATTAATTAATTATGTTATTTCATACCATTTAATTAATTAATTACTTCTTAATCAATTTATTAAACCTTAATTACTTAATTCATTACTCTTTGATTATTAATTAATTAATCATTAATTACTAATTAATTAATCAATAATTCTTAATTAATTACTTAATTAGTTAACTACTATTTATTTATTAATTAGGTTGAATTATCTAATTTACAATTCTCAATTACAAATTAATTAAACACTTAATTATTAATTAGCCAATCTTTAATTACAAATTGATAAATCCCTAATTACTTAGCTAATTATAATTATTAATTAATCAATCATTCTTAATTACCCTTTCGAACAATTAATTAATAATAATTCATTTTATTTAACATTTTAAAATCTTCTGTAATAACTTTGAAATCAAATTATTACTAGCTCGAAAACTTTAATGTTAATTAAGTTTAACACTTATCTTAGGTTAACTACTTAATTAAAGTATTAATTAAGATTTAAAACGTTTCTTAAGTATTAACTTAAATCATTAAAACTTATAATAAATTCATAACTTGAATTTGTCAAATACTAACTAAATCATTCAACATAAAATTTGTTAAATATAATTAACTTCGAATTTAATTATGCTAAGCAGTAGAATGTCAACCCTTGGAAAAATCCCAATTTACTCGAGTTAAACACGAGTTCTCCCACCATTTCCCTGAGTCATTCTTTCTTCCTCTAGTACGTTTCTTCCTCTTCTTCTGTTTTTTAGTTAAGTTATAAACTGTTGTAACACGCAAGCACGCTCACGCACCTAGGTTCCATCCTGAAGCCACCCCTCATTTTTCTCGAGCATCAACTCGAGTTGCTCACAAGAAAAACTTCCTGACACCTATTCGCTGTCGTGCACGTGCATGGCACTTCACCGGCACTCCGGTGAACTCCATTACCTCTGGCAAGTCACGAACAAACATTAAAAACGTAAAAAAGATCAATTCGACTCCAAAAATTCTAGATCAAAGTTTGGCCTTTCGTTCGAAATTCTGGAACTTGACTCCACCCAGCAATTCGCTTCTCCCCATCCATTCCGTCCACCTGAGACGAAACAACTCCAGCCTTACCTCACCGAGACTCCATACTACTATTTTCCTGAAGCTCATGCAACTCGACGCATCAGAGGTGACTAAATCACCTTGTTTCCAGACCACGTCCAGAACTCAAGCATAAACCCTAAATTCGCCTCGTTCCCTCAATCCTTGCAATAGAAAAATTATTCAACAATTTTCCTGATATCAATGGTCAACAAGCTAGCTTCGAACAAATATTCAACAACCAAAATTTGTTCGATCAATAGAAATTGGTAAAAGGTATTTTCTGATCAACTAAGAACTGCTCCTTGAATACTTGACTAAAAATTCCCATTTTTGTTTTAAAAATCTTATTTTTGTATGTAGATTCACGCTATATAATTGAATTAGCAATTTACAATACTCGAATTCAACATAAAATTATTTGTTCCTCTGTAAATCAAATTTCCCAGTTGATATATTTCACCAACATGTCTAAAACAAATTTTTATAGTTTGATCTATGTTTAAACAACTTATTTTGTTTTAACCTGTAAGCCTATAAATGATTGGGTGAAGATATTTTGTATTTTGATTAACTATTCAATTCTGAAACTAAAAACAGAGAAGATATGTAAAATAAATTTACACAGAACACTCATATATAAATGCAAAGCTATATAAACAAAATACATATGCAAGCATATTATTATCAATGAATCATACACACAGATTTAATTAAACTTAAGCCTTAAAAGATTTTGTTTACTCACCTGAAAACAAGTTTGAACAGAGAACAGTAATGTTTTGAAAAAAACGCAGTTTTGATCTTCCTGTTTTGTTCAGCAGATTGGATTTGAGTTTATAAAATGATTATGCTTCTTATTTTCTTTTTCTGGTTTTGCTATGTTATTGAATGAACTGGAATAGATGTATATATAAAGAACACAGTTTTTTACAGGAGAGGTAATTTCTGGTGTATTCTTTCTTTGGTCAGATTTTTTTTCTTTTCTTTCTTTGACTAACAGGATTTTGTTTTTTGAAATTGAAATGATTTCTAAATATTTGAAATGACTTTATTTGTGCTTGAGAAGATAGTATTTAATGCAATTGTTTCCTTCTAAGTTTACATACATATCCCCTTTGATTTTTGTATGTAGATTTTTTATTTATTATCTTCTTGTTTTGCATAATTCACATACATATCTACATGTATTTCAAAAGTATATATATATCTCTAGAATTATCTGATATGTTTTACTTTATGTTTCATGTAACCATACAATTTAACCTATATATTTATTTCTATTCCCAACATAAATTCTTGTTTTTATTTTTTTATTTAAAGCTTAAACTACCAAATACTTAATTTATATTCATATATTTTTATAATTATATTTTATACTTATATTTAATATTGATAGGATTTGATTTTATTTTAAACATTTTTAAAAGACGTTATTTTGAATATTCAATCATATCTTTCTTTCAAAATACATATAAATATATATCTGGGAATTGTCCAAAGTCTTATTTGTTTTTAAAATGATAGGCTTGTACTTTATTTAAATTAGATTAAATACTTACTAAAATAATATTGCCAAAATCTCGGGTCGTCACAATAATTTCCCTTGTTTTATTTTTAAAATTTTTATTATATCAAAACAAACAATTTTCTGTTAAACATCATAGGTTAAAAGAGATCAAAGGAAGAGGATTATAATTTTAAACTAAATTTTCAAAACCTGTAAACTAAAACAGAAGTGTTACTCTTCTGTTTCCCAAACATGCATACAAAAACCTCATACATATATTCACATAGGTATCATTCATATCAAATTTCAAAGGGAATCACATGCATCTGTAGATATAAACAGATTCAACTCAAGATAGGTCAGTTTACTCACCTTGATTGGAAGAACAGAGAATACATGGGACTGGAACTGGAAATTAGTTTTGTACTTAAAACTGAAAACTTTGAATTTTGATCATGATAGTTGCTTGTTCCTATGATTTACTTTGCTGAATTGATCTGTAATTGAATTTTTTGAGTTGCTTTGCTCTAGATCGGGTCAAGTTGAAGATTATTTTGATTTTCCAGGTTTTGAATTTAGCTTTGCTGATTGCTTCGAAATGCTTCTTTGATTTTTTATTTCCAGGTTGCTTTGAATTTTTTTTGAAATGCTTCAGATATCAGGTTCCAGATTTGATTTTTGTTTTTCTGAACTTCATTTCCAGATTTGAAAAGAATTACTTTAATCTTGATCTAAATTTTCTTGATCTACTACTTGCATTAGTGCTTCCAGGTTTGAAATGCTTCTGAAAACATGCTTAGATTTTTCTATTCTCAGGTTTGTTTTGAAAAGAAAGTATTTTGAATAGAAGGATGAAAAATGAGCATCCTGTTTTACTCTTTTGATTTTTATAAAAATAATAAGGTTGCCACTTATATCATCATGTTACAATTGTTAATCTATATTATTACTTATCAAACATTTGTCAAATGTGTTTAAATTATGTTTAAACCCTTTTGTTAAACTTATTTATAAATTGTTTTAAATCCCATTTCATTATAAATTACTTAATTTATGTACAAACTATATGCTTTAGCCCTTGTTTACTTAAGTATCTATGTTTATATAAAAAACAAACTTCATTTTGTATTTATACAATTTTAAAACAAATGATTTGAAATCAAATTATTCATTACTAACAAATAATAGATATATATCCGCATTTATATTAGTTCCTTGGAAACATAATGTTAACAAATCCAATTTTATTTGTAAAATATTTTAATCTTGAATTCCAAATTATAATCTATTTATAAAATATTCACTTTGAATTCCAAATCAAAATTCTATATAAAAAATCAATTTATTGAAATTTTCAATTCAATTCCTTTATTTAAAATCTTTTGATGTGTTTTCATTCAAATTTTCAAATTAATCCATAATTAAATTTATAATTAAAATATTATTCAAAATATTTACTTTAGAATTTCCAATTATAAATTTTATTTTTAAAATCATATTTATATTACTAAAAAACAATAAAATATCTATTTAATTTGGAAACTACCAAATAAATTCACAATTTAATTTCAAAAATTAAATAAACTACCAATTTAAATTTGATTCAAAAACGAGAATGTTACATATTCCCCCCTTAAGAAAATTTCATCCCCGAAATTTTCCAGGGAGACAACAAAGATGGATACACAAAGATAGAGAAACCACTCATCAATCAAACCTAATATCTATTCTGCATTTGGCTCACCAAACTAGAATATCATCAATAATTGTGAGAACAACTCATTCGATATTACATATGGTACTCGAGTCATCCAGTCTACGAAATATGCAAGCCATTGGTTAGTTCGAAGGATAACTAACCGTCGTAGAATATATCGAGACCCAAAAAATAGATAATGGATACAATTAAGGTTGGAATATTCTAAATTTTACACCATCTTGTCCCTCTTCAGACTTTGATTCTCATAAGAAATTACAATAGAATTTCAAATTTGGTTTTAATCGAAATCGTTTTATTGATACAAATCTTCATATTTTATTCATTAATTCATTTTAAATAGAATTTCAAATTCATTAAAGTTTAAAATGAAAAGCTGATAGGAATTTGATGAAGAGAATACGAAATAGGAGTTTTCTACAATGATTCGTAAGGCCACCACCACTTCAAAGCTTCTCCCTCGAGCTGCCACGAAGCCATCAAAGATTTGAAACTGGATCAAAGGAGATTGACAAAGAAAGATATTTCCGTTGTCACAGGGTATTGACCATTTGTACTGGTACTCCCCTATCCCATATCTCATCCCCTTCTTTCACTCATACTTACTATCAGTGGATAGTAAGAAAATTTACCGAGGCATTCGAACGGATATCTTAGGGGTATACACATTCTAGAGTATACTTCACCCTATTTCTAATGAGTTACCTAATGTGTTATATTCCTGAGCTAAAGTTTCAACCTTCAGTTCTGATACCAAAAGTTTCAACCTTCAGTTCTGATACCAATTATAACGATCCGGACTCGACCATCGAAAATCGGCACCCGTACCTCACTTGTACTCGAATGCCGTAGATTCAAACATCAAATCTGGTTCGTCGGAGCTTATAACACATTAAGTACAACAACACAGCGGAAGAAAGTGCATAATATCATTGATATATAACATTCAATGCAACGAAGATACAATGAATATCAATATACATCAGAGATACAAGAAATAGCAGCGGAAAGAAACAACAGTAGAAAATAAAGCAAACTAGGCAACTGCAGCGGAAAGATAATGTCTTCAATGCCAAACTCCAAAGATCTCCAATCCAATAAGCGAGAACCACCATCAAGTTGACTTAAGAAAATGCGATCTCGAAATGCTATCGCCAAAATCCAAAGGCTGAAAGCTATCGACTTTAATCCTGCTATTCAACTATATGAAAAACCCAACTCTAAACTGCCCGTGTGGAAAATCGTGTGCACCCAGAGTTTAGGAAGGTAACAATAAACTCCGGGTCATTCATGGGACTGGTATGAGCAAACAAAAACAGTTTATCTTTAAAACAAACAATATAAAGTAAAAGAAATCCGTAATGCTTTTTGGAAAATGAAACTACCATAAGGCTTTTCACCGCACACACAATGCAACGCATAATTGGAGGAGATTAGTCCTTATGATAGTCAAATATACTTAATACACAAATTCCTTTTGATATTATTATTAGTGCATAGTGCAGAAAACCTTTCGAAAGTATAATATTAATCTTAGCCAGCATACAACCATTATTGTATGCCTACTATAGCTGCCATGTTCAATAGCAAGTTACCGCCACATTCCATGACAGGTTATACAACTGAAACCGTACAGGGCTCGTATTATTTTGTTTGGATTTCCAACAAATGGTCAGACAAAGGAATTTCCCACACAAAATGGAACGCCTCTAGAGGGACGTCCCCGAGAACCTAACCGGATCTCTGCTGCACAAGGCCAAGTTACCTCTGCCCGGAAGTAACTACTGACACGAGTATGCCATCCCCCGGTCGTTACCAACCTTTATCTGAGGCCTCGACACCAACAACCACACAATAAAGTATCTAGGCTCCATACCATGATATCAATTTCCAAATCAACATAAGTAAATATCTGGGCTCCATACCATGATATTACGTTTTATCCAGAAGGAAATGGTCATACCCTCAGAGGACGCTACCCTCAAATAACCTTGCTGCAACGATTCCTATTTCGACGATTACCGGGTTGTGAGGCTCGATGAAGTCACGTCCACAAAGCTACTCTTTTTTTACAAAGTCATGCTTTGATCAAGAAATGATCAGTAGCACTTCATATGCCACATTACCAAATTGGGAATGTATCACTAAACCATCAACTACATAACCTCTGAGCTCGTACGTCTCAGAGAAGGGTATTAAGCTAAGAGAATAAATTCTCCGCCACCAAACAGAAATGTATTTGATGGAAACCAGCTTTACCTCTCAAGGTGTAATGTCACACACACATCCATACAAGTGTATTTCAGGTTCGAACAGAATCGAAGGCACTTCCAAAGAAGCCCTTGCAAATCTGGGTATTTACAATCCCGATTGGACTCCCCATCACATATGGAGATCTCAATACCGTCGTGACTCAGTGCAGAGACATTTGGCAGGTTATCCTATCGTTCTTGAAAATACTCGATCTTCACCACCGGTCTTCAATTGCTATCGATATCATCATATCATTATTCGGAATGGGTTATATGACACAAGGTACTCTCTCGGCTAAACCGAATAATGAGCGCAATATTAAAAAAATACAGATATTGGAATTTCAGTTAAGTCACAACTTATTACCCAAAACTTTTCTTTCAAATGGTTAAACAAATTACCATTTTAATCTTTTAAACAAAAAGATTCACTTCACGTCTTTCACAAAGATTCATTTCCAATATTTGAACCAAAGGTCTATCTTTGAGATCTTCTTATGTTTGAGAAAAACGTTCACCAAATATTTCACAAAGATTCCTTCATAGCTTTTGAAACAATTCCATTTCAAATCCTTTATATAAAAGATATACCTTTAAGATCATTTTCAATTTCAAAACAAAGTTCAAATTTTTTTCACAAAGATTAATTCATAGCTTTCAAAACTATTTCAATTCTGTTTCCCACTTGAAATCTTTCAACACAAATTGAAAATCCTTTCTTTATATGAAAGTTTTTATTATTTGAAAACAAATAGTTTTCGTTTTGGAAAAATCTGATTACATTTGCATAAGTTAAAGCCCTTCAAGTATAATACTTGGTTTAAATTCAAATTCCCAAAAAAATACTTTTAAAATGGTTTAAAACTCATATATTTACAACTCGTATAATCATTTAAACCATAATTTCTAAACATGGAATTCAATTTCCAAATTTTGAATTTAAATTTAAATCAAACTATGTAAATTTCAAAACTTTATCAAGTTATTCAAAATAACTATTATCTTCCGAACAACTTTTCAAAAGCTTTTTACATTTCACCCAAATCCATTTCCAAAACAATTTGGATTCAAAATAATTCAATCTTTAAAACCATTTTAAAAACCTGTGACTTAACCAATTTCCACGTGCAATCCATATTTGTGCGTGTATAGTGTAGTAGGGTTTTACCCAATAGTAAAACAACATCAATCATCACAGATTCAAGCATAATAATATTTGATAAGCATTATAATCCTATAACACTTATCATCATTCAAGGATTTATAGATAGATATGTAGAAGCATCACAGATAAATATGTAAATACATTACAGATAAATAATATACACACATAGCCCAATCAAAACAATCCACATCATAGAATCACTATAGATCAACTCAAGACATTCATACAATTCATACATCCATAAGCAAAATCATTTAATTATCTGATTAATTTAAATCAGATTAATTACTTATGAATAAACACTAAGCCTGGTTAATTAATCATTAACTAATTAATTACAAATCATTTTAATTATTTATCCTTTAATCATTTATTAATCAACCTTTAATTAATTAATATTTAAATCATTAAATAATTAACCCTTAATTATTTAATTATTATTTAATTAATTATCCTTAATTAATTACATTAATTAATTAACCCTTAATTAATTATCATTCCTAAATCAATAAGTGATTATCCTTAATCACTTATATTTTAAAAACTACTACTTAATTACATTGATTAAATATTACTTGATTAATTAATCATAAATCAGTAATTTACATTAATTAATTAATCCTTAATTAAATACCATTTAATTAATTATCCTTAATAATAAGTGATTATCCTAATCACTTACCTTAATTATTCACCAATTAATTACATTAAGTAATTATCCTTTAATTACTTGATTAATTAATTTAAATCATTAATTAATTACCTTTAATTAAGTAATTGTCTTTAATTATTTCCTTTAAATAATTATCCTTAAATAATTAGTTACCCTTAATTACTTTTATTTATAAATAACCCTTTTTATCAATTAAATTAATCCTTTATTTATTGAAGACAAATCATTCATCTAAATTAATTATTTTAAATTATTATGTAACCCTTTATTAATAACCCTTGTAATTAATTATCATTAACCAATTAGCTTAATCCCTTAATTTAATTAACTTCCAAAAACATCTCTTTTTAATTAAATCCTTAATCACCTTATTAAGTTTATTTAATATAAACTTTAAAAATAAAGGTTACATGTATATATCAAGACACCTTAAGTTCAAAGTAATTTTACTTTAAAACCATTAATTAATTCCAAGCTTAAATAAAAAATTGTTACTTTGAAAAGAATTAGTTTTAAGAAAATTGTTAAGTAAAACTTGATTTATTTTAAAAGCTTAAAAACTATTTTTATAGAAAAATCAACAAACCCAAGCTATTTCCCGTTCGAGTCTTCACCCTATCTCTTTTGCTTCGAGTCATCACGCTAGTTACTTTGAGTTTGAACCCGAGCATCTTCTTCTTCTTCAAGCTCAACACCGAGAAAAAACAAACGTGCACGTGCACATGTACAACTCATCGGAGCCACTCCGATTAGGTCGACGGCCGCCACCACGTAGATAACCTCCTCTTCAATTGTTCCAGCCACCCAGATCGGCATAATGAAGTCAAGATTCAATTTGAGCAAGTCGACATCTTCCTTAACCAAACTCGATCGAAAACAACAGCCTCGACGCCGGCGATCAGACCCCTTGAAGCACTACCATTCTGACCAAAGCGATGTCAGACCATCCCCTTCCCATTCTACTGGGTGCGATCGACCCAAACACCATGACGAAGTCGTAATCTCCCCGAGAACTCCAACAGCCAAAAGTGACTGTCGAACCCTAGATCAACGTCAATCCATCACTACGATCATCTAAAAACGCTTCCACTATTTTTCCTCACATCTACATCCTCCCGGCTGTCTTCACCGAAAGGCACGACCCACAATTCTTCGACGATCGACGTAATTTGACAATAATGTGATTTCTATTCATCTCGAATTATCTCAATGTTCCCACGCTTAAAATTTATAAATTTATTACCTAAATTCATCATTTCCTATTACAAATCAGAATTTGAAATCCAAACTTGAATTCATAAACATTGATTTTTTTTTCTTTCTTAGTACGTTGACTGTATTTTCAATTTTCCAGATAAATTACTTAATAATTTTCCTTGTTTCTATTTTTAAAATTTGTGTTATATCAATACAAACAATTTTCTTTTAAACGTCATAGGTTAAAAGAGATCAAAGGAAGAGGATTAGAATTTTATACTAAATTTTCAAAACCTGTAAACTAAAACAGAAGTGTTGCTCTTCTGTTTTCCAAACGTGCATACAAAAACCTCATACATATATTCACACAAGCATCATTCATATCTAATTTCAAAGGGAATCACATGCATCAGTAGATATAAACAGATTTAACTCAAGATAGGTCAGTTTACTCACCTTGATTGGAAGAACGGAGAATACAGGGGACTGGAACTGGAAATTAGTTTTGTACATGAAACTGAAAACTTTGAATTTTGATCTTGATAGTGGCTTGTTCCTATGATTTACTTTGCTGAATTGATATGTACTTGAATTTGTTTGAGTTGCTTTGCTATGGATCGGGTCAGGTTGAAGATTATTTTGATTTTCCAAGTTTTGAATTTAGCTTTGCTGTTTGCTTTGAAATGCTTCTCTGATTTTTTATGTCCAAGTTGGTTTGAATTTTTTTAAATGCTTTGGATATCAAGTTCCACATTTGATTTTTGTTTTTCTGAACTTCATTTCCAGATTTGAAATGAATTACTTTAATCTTGATCTAAATTTGCCTGATCTACTACTTGAATTAGTGCTTCCTGGTTTGAAATGTTTCTGAAAACATGCTTAGATTTTTCTCTTCTCGGGTTTGTTTTGAAAAGAAAGTATTTTGAATAGAAGGATGAAAAATGAGTAGCCTGTTTTACTCTTTTGATATTTATTTTTATAAAAAAGTAAGGTTGCCACTTGTATCATCATGTTACACTGGTTAATTCTATATTATTACTTATCAAACATTCGTCAAATGTGTTTAAATTGTGTTTAAACCCTTTTGTTAAACTTATTTATAAATTGTTTTAAATCCTACTTCATTATAAATTACTTAATTTATGTACAAACTATATGCTTTAGCCCTTGTGTACTTAAGTGTTTATGTTTATATAAACAAACAAACTTCATTTTGTATTTATACAATTTTAAAAAAAATGATTTGAAATCAAATTATTCATTACTAACAAATAATAGATATATATATACCCACATATATATATATATGTATATATATATATATATATATATATTAGTTCCTTAGAAACATAAAGTTAAAAAAATCCAATTTTATTTCTAAAATATTTTAATCTTGAATTTCAAATTCTAATTCCAAATTATAATCTATTTATAAAATATTCACTTTGAATTCCAAATGAAAATTCTATATAAAAAATCAATTTACTGAAGTTTTAAAATCAATTCCTTTGTTTACAATCTTTTGATATATATTCTTTCAAATTTTCAACTTAATCCACAATTAAATTGTAATTAAAATGTTATTCAAAATATTTATTTCAGAATTTCCAATTAGAAATTTTATTTTTAAAATAATATTTATATCCATTTACACTAATAAACAACAAAATATCTATTTATACCAAATAAATTCACAATTTAATTTCAAAAATTAAATAAACTACCAATTTAAATTTGATTTAAAAACGGGGATGTTACAATCTTTAATTCTCAATCTGCAGCAAATGTCATGCATTACAAGCGATAATTACATAGCATAAGGAAAGATAATCTGACAATGGGTGAGTATCTAATAAAGATCAAAACATTATGTGATCATCTTGAGGCTGCAGGTCACAGAATTCCAAATACTGAAAAGTTTTAATCATTTTAAGTGGGTTAAGGGAAGAATATGAGGCTGTAGTGAATGTGATATCATCTCAAAGGATCACTTCCTCAATAGAAGATGTACATGCAATTCTCCTTGCTTATGAAGGAATAATTGAATACAAGAAACCTGGAGAAGTTGACATGTCAATCAATTGTGCTTCAAGTTACAAGGGTAAAAACCAATACAGCAGTAAAGCAGAACAATCTCAACAAAGAAATAGTCAGTCCAACAGAGGAAGAGGCAGAGAAAATGGAATAACAATAATAAGCCAAGATGTCAAATTTGTGAAAAGGTGGGTCATACTGCGCCCAAGTGTTACTTTAGACTAAACTTAAACTATGTACCAAGGCAGAGCACAAATAATCAAAGAAATGTCAACATGAGTGCAAACATTGCACAAACTCATCAAGACTTGAATGGTCAGTCAAAGAACTGTAGAAATCAAATTACAAAGACGGAACTCATTCAGGCATGATACCTAGATTCTGGAGCAACTAATCACCTAACCAGTAATTTTGACAATCTTAATCTGGGAATAAAGAGTACAAAGGTAGATAGTCAATTAGCCTGGGCAATGGTGAGTCTATTAGAATTACTCATACTGGCAAAGCCTATATCAAAGGTGCTAGACAACTATTTTTAAGTAATTTATTAAGGTTACCAAAGATAAAAAAGAATCTTATTAGTGTGTCTCAATTTGCTAGAGACAACAATGTTTGTTTTTAATTTTTTCCAAAATACTGTCTAGTTAAAGACATTCTAACTAAATGAACTCTTTTACAAGGTGATGCAGACCATGGACTTTACAAATTCAATGTGGTTAATTCTACCAATATTGTAAAAGATCAAAACAATTGTAATGTGTCTGAAGCTATTCAAATAGAAAAGAGTGGAAGTATTTTTTATTTGTGACATTATAAGTTGGGCCATCCAAATGTAAATGTTGTTAAACAAATTCTCAGTGAGAATAAAATTTCCTTTCAAAAGATCAACGAACCATATGTATGTACTTACCGTCAGATGGGTAAAAGTCATAAGTTAGCTTTCAATAACTCTACTACTTTATACTCTAATCCTCTAGAATTAATTGCTGCAGATATTTATGGTCCTGCCCTAGTTTGTTCTGACTATGGGTACAGGTATTACATATCTTTTATCGATGCCTATTTTAGACATACTTGGATATATTTCTTAAAAGCTAAATCTAAAACTTATAACACAATGTTACACTTTATAACTCAAGTTGAAAACAGACTGGTTTTCATGTCAAAATTATACAAACTGATGGGGTACTAAATTCAAACCTCTTACTGGTTTCTTTAACAATAAGGGAATAGTTCATAGAGTTACATGCCCCTATACTTCTGAGCAAATTGGTCTGATTGAAAGAAAACATAGACATATGTAGGATCGATTTCACCCTAGAGGGGGGTGAATAGGGTGATGGTATAAATTTTAAAAATTAATTGCGGAAGCTTATAAAATTATTTCAACACAGATCACAGAATAAAAGCAAAACAGATAATAGCAGAATAATAAATGCAGAAATAGAAACGACACAGAATTTACCCAGCTTCGGCAAAACCCTGCCTACGTGATGCCCCCAAGGTTTCTACTAGAAATTAGATGGTCACACGCTTACACAGTTAAACTCGCGACACTCGCTACTGACTAACCTAACTCTACGCTCAAAACCCTGCCACAACTCAGCCACTGAGTTGCGAATTCTCAAGCTACGCCACGTAGCTTGTCCCCTAGTCACACGACTAGAAAAACACAACGGTTAAAAGAGAATTTTAAAATTAAAAAACAAATATATAACAAATATCCCTTAATTCAAAAATATAAAACAAAAGCCTTTATTAATATAATCCAACCCGGCCCCTTTTCTTTGTTTTATGTGTCCTGATCCTCTTCTATTAGCTCGGCCCTCTTTAATTTTTGTGAAAAGAAAATATGGCGGCTTCAATTCGATTTTTCTCAGATCTGGAATATTAGGGCTTTTCGAAGTGCCGTTACTACTTCGATCGAATCCGTGATTGTACAAGAGTTGCCTTGCTCGATCGGTTTCTCGTTGCTCTCTCTGGCTACTTTGATGAGTTTGATTCTTCCTTCTGGTAAGAATTTATGCTTTGTTACCTTTCGATTTTCGTATTCGAACTCGGATGATCTGAAATTGCCGATGATGTTTTGCTTATATAGGGTTTGTAACCCTAAATTTGCGTCGTATATTCTCTATTTGAATTTGTCAACTGATATTGCTTTGATCGTTGATTTTCGTATGGATGTTTATGATTTCACTGACTTATTCATATGCGTATATTTTTTGTTACTTCAATCCCACGGCATTGATTTCAACTCCTTGGTCATCACGTTGTTGATCTTGACTTGGTTTGCCAAGGCTCTGACTTTGAATCGTTAATTTAACTTCTTTTACCTGATGACTTCGGCCTTGACACTGAGTGTTTACTTCGGCCATTTTGAATTTTTTAAACTGCTCTTCTGGATATTGTTCGAACTGTACACATGCTCAATTCTATTCAAAGTGTTGGTTACCTTGTTGTATATCATTGCATTTTTATACAAACTTGATTTATGACTTCGTAATCACTGCACTGTTGAAATTTGCTTTTAACACATCATTCGATCTACTATCATTTCAGTTGTATAAGATGCTATCTTCATTTGATTGTTGTAGTTTTTGTATTGTTGAGTTGCCATATCTTTTGCCCGAGCTCTTTACACACTGATGCATTCTAATCCTTGCTGTCAGCTTCTTGCATACTGTACTCAATTGTTGAACTGGTTTTGATGCCAGTCTATACTTTACATATGTGCACTGTGTGGTCTTGAGCATTGCTTGTTGCACTTCTGTACTTGGTCGAGTTCATTTCCATTCTGTAGACCTGAACTTTGATATTATGCATCCTGGTCTAACTTCTTTGGTTGCTCTCTTTAGCTGTTCTTGTTTTTGTTGCTTAGTGCATTAGTTTGCACTGTCATGTTTGCATTTGAGCTCTTTGAGTTGCAGTGCTTCATCACTTGAACTACTCTCTGACTTTTGTCTGAGTTCATATATATACTCCATTTGTCATGTATTAGTGAAGCAGTGTTGCAGTTTGGCTTTGTCTGACTTGTAGTGTTCATTTGAGTTTGGCATTGTTTATGTTGACTTGACCATGGTTCCTGTGCACGCATTTGTACCTGCTGATTTGCATTGATATTCATTTGGGTTGGGCATCTTGTACCTGCTGATGTTTGTTGCAGTCTTGAGTCACTTTGTTGTCACTGGTTCATTGTGGTAGTAGCTGTCTTCACTGCATAGTTTATTGGTACATAAAAAGATGTTGCATATATGTGAGTAATTCTGTTCTTTCACATTCCTTCGTGCCTGACCTGATGCTGCACTTGGTCTTTGTTGTAACTGGACCTATTGCCTTCAGTTGTTGTCGAATTTGCATGTATATATTGGGTTGTTTCATGTTATATCTGGTACTTGTTTGCACCATCATTTTGCTGTTTGCATTAAAGTTGTATTTGCTGTCTTCGGTCGCTGCTGTGCATGGCTTGATGTTGTACACTGTCATGTTTAGTTACTGTTGTGTCTTTGTGTCATTCTGAACTAGTCTGCAATGTAGTTTTGTTGTTGGTTCACCACTGAGCTTCAGCTTGCTTTTGTTGCATTTTGTTGCGGCCTTGACTTTTGTTGATGCATTGAGTTGAGTAGTGACTTGACCTTTGCATTTTGTTTATTTTTCTAATTTTCACCTGAGTTGAATCCGGCTTGGATTTGACCTTGTGCTGAATGACATTGTTTTATTGCACTTGAGTTGAATCTCGTTTTTAGGTTTGACCTGTGCTCACTTGTCCCTGTAAATCGATCAAGTGTATATTTCGGTGTGCACGGCCTTGTAGCATATACAGTGATACACTGTGTATGTCACAAGCTGTCCGTGTGTGATGAATTCAAATTTAAATGATGACGAACAACCCAAATAACTGAGGCAAATAATATTTTCAAAAATTATATTTTATTTTATATTGCAAAAATATTTCTTTTTCAATTTTGCTGCGTTAGTGAATATTTTTGCAGATTGCTCAGATGCTGGATTCAAACTGGAAAGAAGTTGAAGATAAAAATACGAGTGTGAGTGATATGTAGTGAGGTAGAAAAAAATTGTGGTGTAACCAGAAATTGTTTTGTAATTTAAAATGTATAGTTATAGTGAGAGCTTGAAATTGTACTATCAAAATTGTAATAAATATTTTTTTGAATAAAATATTCGTTTGAATTCAAATTCCGTGTTATTTATTTTATTCAACAAATATTTATTTAATCTGTGAAAAATAAAATAGTATATTAACAAATACATTTAACTGAATGTATATATGTTTATTATCATCAAACAAAAATCATATAAGCGCATATTCAATAATCTCCCCCTTTTGATGATAACAAACATATATTTAAGATTTTGAATATATTAAATGTATTTGATCATTGATATACTCTAATTGCTCCCCCTATTTAAATGCTTCCTCTCTACACAAAGCTCCCCCTACAAATATGCATACAATTAAATAATATGCAAATGAGCCTAGATGCAAATGGAAAATTATTTGACCTTTGCTTGATTTTATTTGACAAAATCTTAACTTTTCTCTCCCCCTTTTGTTATCAGCAAAAGAATAAAAGTGTTAGAGAAAATAGAGATAAGGTGGTCGATATTAACTCAATTGAATATAAATATTAAATTTCAATAAAAAATCAAACAAAAATCATAAATATTTTATTAGGCGCATATTCCACATTTAGAATGATGGGAATGATGTCGTCATATAAAACCATACAGTTATGTCTATTTGTGGTATATTTATATCAGGAATTTGAATATCTACTAACCATGCATAATCGTTAGGACTTTTAAATGAGATTAGTAGTACTCCAATTTTATTTTAAAAAGAAAGAATTCAAGTATCTTCTAACCATGCATAACCGTGAGGACTTTTAAATGGGATTAGAATCAACTTGTTTATTTTAAAAATCAACTTTTGATATGCGTTCCATACATGCATAACCGTGAGGACTTTTAAATGAGCATGGAAGCACACAACAAATTCCAAGTAATTCACCCATGCATAACCGTGAGGACTTTTAAATGAGAGTGAATACTTTGGTATTTATTATTATTATTATTATTTTCTTTTTTCTTTTTTTTTAAAAAATGTGAAAATGAAAAAACGAACGATTCCGGTTTAAAGTACCACATATTGACAAACTATATAGAATTTTGATGAGTGATGGTCGCTAGAAATATGATAGATATAGAGATGGTCATGGAATTTTTTACCAACAAAAAGTTTTATAACTCTTGTTTAAATTTCTAAAGAAATTTACTAATTATACCGTCTCGAGTCATAATATATGATCAATATTAACACTCATCACTTTTTCAATCACCATTTTTCTTTTCGATAAACATTAGGGAGTCAGTTTTGTCAAAATAGTCATTTAAAATCAAATTCAAAAATAATTATGAAATTAATTTTTCAAAAAATGACTAATCTGAAAATATGGTCAAAAAATGATTTTCTCCAGGGGGTTTTAAAAGAAAATTTTCTGCTATTTAAAATTATTTAAAATGAAGAATATGCAGATATTTTCTTTGAAAAATGATGCAGTTACTAAATGCCTCACCATAAATCACGTTCAACTAGTAATTTTTCTATCAACTAGATTACCAGTGTAATCTGCATCTGAATTTTTCTTTCACTCCAAAATATCACTAACTATATTTGATAGACCAGATCATGAAGTGTGCATGAAAACTCAAACAGCATTCTAAATGGCATTTTCTTGAATTTTGGATTGAAGCCGTGTAAATAATCAGAAAATCGTGAATATAGAGTTAGCCGTATTATAACCAATTGTATTATCCAACAAAACACTATTTTTAATCCAAACTGATATATATGAAGTAATTCAAAGAATCTAGAGATTTTTTATAGTGTTTTTGGCATAAGAATATAATTGGCCAACTATTTTGAATAAGTCAAAATTATCATCTTTTCATCATCTCATTATTGGCTGATTTACAAAATACGGTGCAGATTATCACATTTAATATATCGTTCAAAAAAATATACCTTTACCTGTTTTTACCTTTACGATATTATTCGTCGTTGTCTATTGTGATTCTGTCACCTTTGAACTAAGCTAAGGAACTTTGCTTTGTCGCTCGGTGTGTCCTTGGAACAGCCAAAAATTCAGAGAACACTGTTGTTGTTCCTTAGCCTGCCATCACACCTACACGTTGAAAGATTTATGTGACCTATTTGTTTTTATAGGTCCATGGTTGTTAGTGGCAGAATATTTAGAAAAATAATTTTGTGAAGACCCAAAACTATTTATAATTGTTCCCTTCGACACCCAAATTTGTTTAGCTTTGAGAGATTTTATATTTGTGCCTTTTGGAACCCAAATCGGTATAGTTTTCACATGTTTGGGTCTATACCAACAATTATTGTGATCGTGCCCAAATTTTCTACAAATTGTGCACATAGAATTAACTTGATTTATATTGCTTTCAAAAATTTTGGAATTATTATATCCAAGTCCTTGTCTAACCGTATTAACAGTTTTCTTTCCTAATAGCATATTCAACGATTTTTCACTTTTTGAAAATTTATCTAAAGTCATTGACAATTGTTGGACTTGTGTTTTGAGAGATTCATTTTCGTTTAACAACTGTGTGCACTTTTTAATAGAATTCTCTATCCTAGTATTTTCATTCTCTTTTAAAATCAAATTTCATTTTCAAGTGATTTTATATTGATTTCTGATTTTTTAATTTCTTCTTCGAATGTTGGACACTTATCACACTTAGGGATCCTACTTTGATAGGTTTTAACTAGTTGGTCAAGTTGTTTATTTAAATCTATCAAATGTCTTTTTGTGATTCAAGTTTAGCGTATTTTTCCCTAAGTCGTTCAAAATAGCCGTTTACTTCATGAAAATATATAAGCAACTCAGAATGGGTAAGTTTTGATACCTCACTTGGCTCGTCATCGTCGCTGTCAGTTGTATCACCTCGAAGACACAATTCTGCCTTTTCGCTTTCACTGCCAGTGCTTTGATCATCCTCGTCTATTTCATCCCAAGTGGCTGCAAAACTTTTCTTTTTCTGTTTCTTTCCTTGGCTGATTTTAATTTGTGGACAATCGGGCTTGATATGACCGGGTTTGTTGCAATTATAACAAATAGTCTTTTGTACTTCTGAGTAGTCCAGTGCTTTACCTATTCTGCTTTTCAATTCCTGATTTCGAGCTGGATTTCCATATTTGCGATTCCACTTTTCGAATTTCTTTATTAGTAGTGCCAGCTCTGCTTCTCCTTTATCATCATCGTTATCATCATCACTTTCGGTTGTTCCTTTGAGTGCTATTGATTTCTTTCGAGTATCTCCTCCTTCACGTTCTTCCTTGAATTTCATTTCTAGCTCGTAAGTGGTGAGATTTCCGATGAGTTCTTCGACTTTCACTTGTTTCAAATCTTTTGATTCTTGAATGGCAGTCACTTTTGCTTCAAATTTTCGTGGAAGGACTCTAAGGATTTTTCGGACTATCTCCAACTTTGTGTATGATTTTCCAACAGCTTTTGATTTGTAAACGATATTGGAAAGTCATCCATGCATCTCTTTGACATTTTCTTCCTTCGCCATTGTGAAGTTCTCGTATTCGCTGCTTAGCATGGCAAGGCGAGATTCTTTGACTTGAGATGTTCCTTCGTGAGTCACTTCTAGTGTGTGCCATATTTCCTGTGCAGCTAGACAATGTGAGACACGATTAAATTCAAATTGATCCAATGAACAAATTATAGAATTCATAGCTTTAGCATTAGTATTTTGTAATTTATTTTCTAGTTCTGTCCATTGTTCCTTTGGTTTATCTACTTCCTGATTATCTACAGTTATAGTCGGTGTTCTATAACCTGTCTCAATAATATTCCAAGCGTCAATGGTTTTCAAAAAGATTTCCATCCTATTTTTCCAATAAGCATATTCACCATTTGGTGGTCTAACTATGGATTGACCCTCGGCAGTATTAAAAGAAGCCATTTTAAAAATTCAAATGTTTTAAAACAAAAAATTGGTTTTGTAAAAATCAAATTTTTAAAACAAAAAACGGCTTTTGTTCCTAGCTTTGATACCACTTGTAGGATCGATTTCACCCTAGAGGGGGGGTGAATAGGGTGATGGTATAAATTTTGAAAATTAATTGCAGAAGCTTATAAAATTATTTCAACACAGATCACAGAATAAAAGCAGCACACATAATAGCAGAATAATAAATGCAGAAATAGAAACGACATAGAATTTACCCAGCTTCGGCAAAACCCTGCCTACGTGCTGCCCCCAAGGTTTCTACTAGAAATTAGATAGTCACACGCTTACACACGTAAACTCGCGACACTCGCTACTGACTAACCTAACTCTACGCTTAAAACCCTGCCACAACTCAGCCACTGAGTTGCGAATTCTCAAGCTACGCCACGTAGCTTGTCCCCTAGTCACGCGACTAGAAAAACACAACGGTTAAAAGAGAATTTTAAAATTAAAAAAATATATATAACAAATAGCCCTTAATTTAAAAATATGAAACAAAAGCCTTTATTAATATAATCCAAGCCGGCCCCTTTTCTTTGTTTTATGTGTCCCGATCCTCTTCTATTAGCTCGGCCCTCTTTAATTTTTGTGAGAAGAAAATATGGCGGCTTCAATTCGATTTTTCTCAGATCTGGAATATTAGGGCTTTTCGAAGTGCCATTACTACTTCGATCGAATCCGTGATTGTACGAGAGTTGCCTTGCTCGATCGGTTTCTCGTTGCTCTCTCTGGCTACTTCGATGAGTTCGATTCTTCCTTCTGGTAAGAATTTATGCTTTGTTACCTTCCGATTTTCGTATTCGAACTCGGATGATCTGAAATTGCCGATGATGTTTTGCTTATATAGGGTTTGTAACCCTAGATTTGCGTCGTATATTCTCTATTTGAATTTGTCAACTGATATTGCTTTGATCGTTGATTTTCGTATGGATGTTTATGATTTCACTGACTTATTCGTATGCGTATATTTTTTGTTGCTTCAATCCCACGACATTGATTTCAACTCCTTGGTCATCACGTTGTTGATCTTGACTTGGTTTGATTCCTTTATTGCCAAGGCTCTGACTTTGAATCGTGAATTCAACTTCTTTTACCTGATGACTTCGGCCTTGACACTGAGGTTTACTTCGGCCATTTTGAATTTTTTAAACTGCTCTTCTGGATATTGTTCGAACTGTACACATGCTCGATTCTATTCAAAGTGCTGGTTACCTTACTGCATATCACTGCATTTTTATACAAACTTGATTTATGACTTGGTAATCACTGCACTGTTGAAATTTGCTTTTAACACATCATTTGATCTACTTGCATTTCAGTTGTACAAGATGCTGTCTTCATTTGATTGTTGTAGTTTTTGTATTGTTGAGTTGCCATATCTTTTGCCCGAGCTCTTTGCACACTGATGCATTCTAATCCTTGCTGTCAGCTTCTTGCCTACTGTACTCAATTGTTGAACTGGTTTTGATGCCAGTCTATACTTTACATATGTGCACTGTGTGGTCTTGAGCATTGCTTGTTGCACTTGTGTACTTGGTCGAGTTCATTTCCATTCTGTAGACCTGAACTTTGATATTATGCAACCTGGTATAACTTCTTTGGCTGCTCTCTTTAGCTGTTCTTGTTTTTGTTGCTTAGTGCATTAGTTTGCACTGTAATGTTTGCATTTGAGCTCTTTGAGTTGCAGTGCTTCATCACTTGAACTACTCTCTGACTTTTGTCTGAGTTCATATATATATACTCCATTTGTCATGTATTAGTGAAGCAGTGTTGCAGAGTGGCTTTGTCTGACTTGTAGTGTTCATTTGAGTTTGGCATTGTTTATGTTGACTTGACCATGGTTCCTGTGCACGCATTTGTACCTGCTGATTTGCATTGATATTCATTTGGGTTGGGCATCTTGTACCTGCTGATGTTTGTTGCAGTCTTGAGTCACTTTGTTGTCACTGGTTCATTGTGGTAGTAGCTGTCTTCACTGCATAGTATATTGGTACATAAAAAGATGTTGCATATATGTTAGTAATTCTGTTCTTTCACATTCCTTCGTGCCCGACCTGATGCTGCACTTGGTCTTTGTTGTAACTGGACCTATTGCCTTCAGTTGCTTGTCGAATTTGCATGTATATATTGGGTTGTTTCATGTTATATCTGGTACTTGTTTGCACTGTCATTTTGCTGTTTGCATTAAAGTTGTATTTGCTGTCTTCGGTCACTGCTGTGCATGGCTTGATGTTGTACACTGTCATGTTTTGTTACTATTGTGTCTTTGTGTCATTCTGAACTAGTCTGCAATGTAGTTTTGTTGTTGGTTCACCACTGAGCTTCGGCTTGCTTTTGTTGCATTTTGTTGCGGCCTTGACTTTTGTTGATGCATTGAGTTGAGTAGTGACTTGACCTTTGCATTTTGTTTATTTTTCTAATTTTCACCTGAGTTGAATCCGGCTTGGATTTGACCTTGTGCTGCATGACATTGTTTTATTGCACTTGAGTTAAATCCCGTATTTGGGTTTGACCTGTGCTCACTTGTCCCTGTAAATCGATCAAGTGTATATTTCGGTGTGCACGGCCTTGTGGCATATACAGTGATACACTATGTATGTCACAAGCTGTTCGTGTATGATGAATTCAAATTTAAATGATGACGAACAATCCAAATAACCGAGGCAAATAATATTTTCAAAAATCATATTTTATTTTATATTGAAAAAATATTTCTTTTTCAATTTTACTGCGTTATTGAATATTTTTGCAGATTGCTCAGATGCTACATTCAAACTGGAAATAAGTTGAAGATAAAAATACGAGTGTGAGTGATATGTAGTGAGGTAGAAAAAAATTGTGATGTAATCAGAAATTGTTTTGTAATTTAAAATGTATAGTTATAGTGAGAGCTTGAAATTATACTATCAAAATTGTAATAAATATTTGTTTGAATAAAATATTCGTTTGAATTCAAATTCCGTGTTATTTGTTTTATTCAGCAAATATTTATTTAATCTGTGAAAAATAAAATAGTATATTAACAAATACATTTAACTGAACGTATATATGTTTATTATCATCAAACAAAAATCATATAAGCGCATATTCAACAACATATTGTGGAGTCAGGACTTACACTTTTAGCTCAGGCATCTCTACCTCTAAAACTTTGGCCTGACTCTTTTAATACAACTGTGTATTTAATTAACACACTCTCCACTAGAGTTCTGAATAATGTAAGTCCTGTGGAAAAACTACTTTGTGTTAAACCAGATTATCATATCTTGAAAACCTTTGGGTGTTTACGTTTTCCACATCTAAGACAATATAACACAAAAAAATTAGACTTCAGGTCAAAACCTTGCACTTTCTTAGGTTATTCAACCAATCAGAAAGGGTATAAATATCTAGATAACAGTGGAATTTTTTTTGTTAGCAGACATGTTGTGTTTGATGAATCATTTTGTTTCCTTTTAGCAGCTCGGACATGATAACAACCAAAAAGGTATATAATCCAAGAGTATCCATGCCTAATTTACCTGTTTACCCCAAAGCCTAGCACCAGAAGGAGACTGAGAGGACTGTAGGAATTGTTGATTCATAACCTGATATGCCTGATGAGCCAAGCTATGAACCAGCAGATGAATCCAGCTATCACAATCAATCTCCAACCTGCACAAAATGATCAAACCCATCAAGTTAGCAATGAATCTACAGATATCCAACACAGTCATCATAGAAGCAATGATGAAACTACTAGCACAGAGGTTTCGCAAATAAGATCAGGTCACCCAATGATCACCAGATTAAAGAGTGGTATATTCAAACCAAAACTCTACACTGCAGCCAAAGAGACTGAAGAACCAAATACTTTTGAACAAGCTATAAAAAGCAATAACTGGAAGGCTGCTATGGATGAAGAGTACAATGCCCTTATTAAAAATAAAACTTGGGAACTTGTCGGCCGTCCTAAATAGAAACATTCTTGGATGCAAGTGGAAACATTCTTGGATGCAAGTGGACTTATAAGCTGAAGAAAAATCTTGATGGTACAGTTGACAGATATATAGCTAGACTTGTAGCAAAAAGATACACACAACAATATGGGTTTGATTTCACCAAGACATTCTCTCCTGTAATTAAGCTACAACTAATAGAGTGATTCTCACTATTGCCTTACATAAACAGTGGAACATCAGATAGCTTGATGTTTACAATGCATTTTTAAATATTGCAGGAAGAAATCTATATGGAACAACCTCAAGGGTACAAAAAAAATACAAACTATGTCTGCAAATTAAATAAGGCAATATATGGGATTAAACAAGGTCCTAAAGTTTGGTTTGAAAGATTAAAGGCTACACTAATCAATTGGGCTATTAGGCAACAAAATCTGATAATTCTTTATTTATTAAAATAAATCAAGAGTCCATTATATATATCTTAATATATGTCGATGACTTACTTATTACAGGCAATGATGGAGCATCAATCAATGATCTTATCCAGTATCCAAACAATCAATTTTCTGTCAAAGATCTTGGAAATTTAAGCTATTTCTAGGCATAGAAGTTATCAGAAACTCAAGCTCAGAAATTATTTTAAGTCAGAGAAAGTACATTAATGAAATACTACATAGAACAAAAATGGAGGAAGCCAATGCTCAACCAACACCCATGATATGTAACCATCAACTTTCTAAAAATAAGGGGAATCAATACTCAATATTAAACAATATAGGAGTGTTGTGGGAGCACTACAATATGCTACCATAACCAGACCTGGTATTGCTTATAGTGTTAACAAAGTGTCTCAATTTATACAAAAACCTCTTAATGAGCATTGGAAAGCTGTAAAAAGGATATAAGATATCTGAAAGGAACCGCTACTTATGGCCTATCACCAAAGACATGCAGAAACCTCAATATAACTTGATTCTTAGATGCTGATTGGGCAACGGATCGTGATGATAGAAAGTAATTTTTTGGTTACTGCCTTTATATTGGGAATAATCCAGTTTCATGGTGTTCAAAGAAGCAATCAACTATGTCCAGATCAAGTACAGAAGCTGAACATAGAAGTGTGGCCAGTGAAACCGTCGAGATAATATGGATGCAATCTTTGCTCAAGGAGATAAAAATCAAAATTGGGCTAAAACCAATCTTGTGGTGCGAAAATAAAAGTATATATGTCTACCAACCCAATTTTGCACTCCAGAAAAAAACACATAGAGATTGATATATATTTTGTTCGAGAACAAATAATTAAAGGTAAGTTGGAAGTCAATCATATACCTGGGACTTACCAAAGGGCAGATATTCTTACCAAAGCACTATCGACCAGAAACTTTGTGAGATTCAAAGAGGATATGAAAGCAAAGCAAGTCTCCAGTCACAGCAACGAAACAATTTAGACTTCCTCTAAGACTGTCTCAAGGATCAATGCAGCAACTTATTCCAAAAACAAGGAAAATGAACAATTAGAGGATTTAAAGCTAGAGCAGAGATCAAAAGACAGTCTTTCAATTTCGGATCAACCTTTAAGGATTGTTGAAGAGCCATCTTAAAGGTCAAAAGCAATCGAAGTAAAAAGAAGAGACTTCCAAACTTGAGTTGGTGTTAAAGAACAGATCTTCGATTGTCAACTAAGCTCACAATCATCTATGTTGCAGTTTTTTAGTTGATTTTGGAAATAATAGCATGAGTTGGAGAAAATCGCCTGATATTGTCTGCTCTCAGCAAACCCTAGTATCCGTTTTGAGTGGGGAGATAAAATGAGAAGCGGCTGCGTATAAGGATATAACCCTAATCAGCTGTTGTAGATGCGGTTATTTACTTCTACATCCGACCCATTATCATTTATCTTTTATTTTCTATTTCTTGGGCCATATTGCTTTGATTCAGCCCACTTTGATTTGTACTCTGTTATATAAACAGAGCTTTGTATCTCATATAGAGAGTTAAGTATGAAAAACTGATGTAGTGAATTAAGAGAAAATAATGCAATAAAATTTCTTCAATTCAAAACATCTTTGTTAATCAGATTTTTCAACTATGTGTCAACTTGATTTTTTTGCATATTACTTACAACATCAGAATGAAGAAGGCTATCAATATTTTCATTTGATTACTTGTCTCCTCTAATTTCTTCATCCTTAGCTTCCTTATCATCTTCATCTTGTTTCTCCACATTTAAACATCCTTCATCATTAACATTTCTATCTTCCTTCAATCACTTCTCTTTCTTTTTGACTTTTTACAACTTGCTATTTTTGAAATTTTCTCCATACTGGCTTCCTACTCTGAATTATATCCTTCTGCCCAATCTGCTTTTTAAGCAAGCTATCATTCACCTCCACTTTTGTTTGCTTCCCTTGGCTTGTTAGAATTTTGAATGCAATGCCTAATACCTTACATTTAGAGTAGATGTCAAGTTTCCAAAGATATGGAACTCTCGCATCAGCTGGATCAGCTTACGCGATTACTTCAATGTTTTACGTTCCCCCATCAATTAATTAAACGCTAAAGCTATTTACCAATTCATTTCCAGGGTTCATCTATACCATACATTTAGCATATTCAAGCTTTCGGGTCACTCTGTCGACTAGTCCATACATAGCAGTTTCCCGAGCCTACTTGAGCTAATTTATGCCCAAATGTGACTAAGCAAGAATAGGAATATTTTATAGTTATATTCAAATAGGTACTGAATTGGCGGAACCACACACATTACTAATGGTAGGATCCCAGGGCTCATAGTAAACAGTATATTTCTCATTAAAATAGGCTCACTAAGAAGGATCCTAATTTTTTCCTCCTCGCAAGAAAACAAGAAAAGGAAGACAAAGCCATCTGACTTAACTATTATTGATCCTTTGAATTTCCATATTTTTTAAGGGTTTGGCCTATAGCTGTGTACGATAAGAGCTTATCAAGAAAGAACCCGACTAGATACTCACTTCATACTTATGTGCTTGCTTCAACTACATTTGCAAGAAGAACCAGATTTCACCAGAGAATTCAAACTTCAAATAAACGGGGATGCACTTCCCCACGTTATGTGGCTTATTCTTAAATAAGGAAGTCCATTTCTATTGATTAATGACATTGGTTGTCGGGACCGAGGATGGAAAATAAGGTTGAGAGAGAGGTGAAGATGAAGAAACGACTAAGATGGACGGTGGAGGAGGAGGAGGGTTAGAGATAAGATGAGGAGGTGACAATAAATTTAACTTGGTTTCAATATATCACAATAAATTTAAAATTAGTTTCAAAATATCATAAATAATGACCAAGTTTTTGTTTTGACTTGTATCCAAAATATATATTTAACTTAGCAAATACATTTTAAGTTCAAACTAGATCTATTTTTTTATTTAGCAAAGCTAGTAGGGTTGACTGGGTCCTTACTGGATATATAAATGAATAATAAACAGATGTTTGGTACATGCAACTAAACAACTAAAGGAAAACGAAAATAAGAGCTTGGTAAAAGTACCAGACTACTAAATCCTATAGACCAAGAAAACTAGTCCCCCTTAAAAGAGGAGGAACCACTCCCAACATCCATAGAATCGGGACTGCTGACAAGCAAAAACCCTGAAAATAGAGATCCCAAAGAAGGGACAAAATCCACAGAATCAAAGCAGTATAATAATTTCCTATCCGAAGAGCTATCCAAAAGAGTAGAGAGATTCAAATCATCAAAATAACCAAGATCAATAAGAGAAAGTCCACCACCCTCCACATGATTAAACTAGATATATTATTTAAATTAAATAAAAATATATAGTAGTAATTGCTGAAAATAATAATAATAATATTATTTATCTTTAATACAAATATATATACATATATTAATATAAAATTACATTTAAAATTTATAGAATAATTGTATATATAATATATTTATATCATATGTCTCGGCTGACATAAATTTTTTAAATGTAAATAATACTATATGAATAAAAATATAACTATATACATGCATATATAAACAAGTTTAAGTATAATATGTAAAAAAATAAAACTAAAATATTTTTATTTTTTAATATTGGATGAATTAAAGTCGAGAGTAGAAAAATTATTTTTGTTTGCCGAAAACATTTTAAACAATTAATATATGTGTGTGTCATTTTAACTTGCAAATAATTTAACTAATGTATAGTTTAATTATTATATTATATCTAAGAGGCAAAACCATTTTTTTAATAATTTAAAAATTAAATAACCATAGCCAAAACACAATAAAACATTTTTTTATAAGCAAACTCATAATGTAATATATAAGATATACAAAGATATAGAAGATTGAAATGAAATTGGACATATAAAATAGAAGGCGTCGAAATATATGAAGTGGTTGAATGTATGTATGTATAATAGAGAACCAAGCTTCCCATATACACTCTATGGTGCAAGGCTACCCTATCCGCACTACTAGCTTTTAGCTTTCGCAAATTCTCTTTGGACGTCCACTACACTGTGTAAATTTACGTGGGGGATATTTGCTCAGGGTAGGGATCTAATCCACCTCTTTTAACTAAAGGAAAAGCCATATACCCATTGAGCAACTACCATAGATATATAAATATAGACACACACACAGATATATATATATATATATATATACACACACACACACATATATATTATGCGTGTGACATACATAGATTAATGAATAAAATAAAAAGGTTACCCTAAAATGATGTTAAGAATTCGTAAGATCGACACGTTCTCCTAGATTCACCTTAAATTGATCTCTTAGTGATGCAATGGTCGGGATTACCACTATTTATATTTGTTTAATGTAATATGGTCAAACAAATTAGCCATGGTGAGTAGGAGAGAGACTCACGGTCATGTGTGGGTGAAGCAAGAAAGCGAGAGTCAAAATATGAAGAAGTATGTTCATTGACATAGAGAAAAAAGAGGACAAAAATTCTCCTCCTTTTACTCTTTCTTCGTTTATCGATTCCAGATCCATATCCAAGATTTCAAAACCAAAAAATCATGTTCTCGGATGTTATGGCCGAACATGATATGGACTTCATGGACCAGCAAACAACTCCAAACCTATTAAGGAATTAATATCATTTAAGTCGTATTTAATTGTGCATCGATATCGTATACAAGCACATACATATGTAATTTTTATATACGCGAGCAACTAATTACTAATGGCAGCTGTGAAATACTATTAACATCAAATACATTAAATAAATAATTAACTAATATTTGTTAAATATATTTGACTTAATTAATTAATAACAATTACAAATGAGTCAAATCATGTGGTATTTCGGATTAATCACTGAATTGGTTGTACGACTTGTAGATATAAATTTAATCACTGGGTAATATTGTACCATTCGTGTAATGACCCGGAATTTTGGTCATTTGATTTTGAAATATTTTAATTCATTATAAATATTGAAATATTGGGTTTTAGAGTTAATAACAGGAATTCAAATATAGGGATTACTTTAAAATATTTGAATTGTGATTTTATTTTTAATTAGTGTTTCAGATAACTGAATTTTTAATTGAATCATAATTTAATTAATTTAAATGGTTTTATTTAAATTTTTTTATTAAATAAGTAATAGTGGTGAGTTCATTTTGTAAATTCATTTCAGTGATAAACAGTTCGAATAAATAATCAGAAATTTATTGTTAATATTTTGACTCAAATTTTATTGACATATTTTTAATTTAATGATTGATTTTACCATAATTTTTTAATTAGAAAATATTCAAGCTATCATTTGATGATTTATAGGAAAAAGACTACATTTTTGGGATTTTTCAGAATTCAATAACCAATGTGTATATTATTATTGTTTTGGGGTTGCGTCAGTATTCTAAGCGCGACCGTACTTTTGTTTTGTCAATTCGAAGTGCATATGCGAACGGACAGTGGTGCCGCGAAATGCTGAATACTTCTATTTAAAACTTAAATTCTAACATAGATAATTTGCACATGTCGCACACAAATCCTTGTCCATTTTGTCAACCTCTTCTCAATTTTTTCAAACCAGAGAAGCAAGAAAATGAAAATTTTTTAATTAGACCTAAACTTGTAAATTCAAAACAAATCCAAACAAATTAAAAAAATATATATATAATTCATATCATTAAGTTACAATTGAATAGATCTTCGATCATCCATAGTTTGCTGGACTTGGCAGCAAGTTTTGAGGTGCGACAATGTTTACAGTGAAGCTTTGTTTGATGTATGAACTAAGGCTTGGAAATTCTTGGAATCGAGAGGAGTTCGGCTATTTCGACGTCGTATTCGAGTTTAGGTGGGTAAGTAGCATCTATGGCTGGGTTTTTAGGGATTGCAGTGGAGCTTGGGTCACGTTAGTGCAAGTCCTAGGGGAGAATCGCCATGGTAGCGTTTTCTGATGGGGGGCGAGCATCTTGAGATGGTGATGGAGAGGTGTAGTTCGAGGAGGGAGAGCTGCTGGTGGTGTTGGCCAGCGATGAAGGTGACTAGAGAGGGAGGAGCACCGTGCGTGCACGTTCTGTGATGGATCGCGTGCATAGGGAGAGAATTGTGATGGAGAAAGAAGGCTACTGTGTAAAAGTTAAAAATAGAATTAATTTATAAATTGTTAATTTAAAAATCATTTATTTTAAAAATTTCATAACCCTCTCATACAAGCACCAATCGAGGCATGAATTTTTGCATTGCGCTCGTAACGACAAAGGCTTCGAGTTGAAACTGATTTGGTCGGATTTGGAGACTATTAAAGTTTGGGCTAAAATCAGACATCATTTGATTTTAGTTCCAAACTGGAATGCCTCGGTGACAACAGAAATTTTAGTGAATTAATCTCACGTTTTTGGTTAACTATTATGATATATAGTTGATAATTTTTTTGATCGGATGTTTTAATGATTTACTATTTTATTAGTTGGTTTTGATATATTTTTCCCCATGGAGCGGATGAGAACCATTTACATTCACGTGTACGAGTGGATGACCCATTGTAAACGATCCAGCCTCGAAGCGGTTGATATATATTAATTGATTATATACTATATGCAATGCAGGGAGCTGGTTGATTGAATATCTAGTTTTGTTTCAGAAACACACATCAAATGTATATCCTTTTCCTTGATAAGATTCTTTATCTCAATCTGTTTAGAGGGTAAGTTAGCCCGTCTTATATTCCAAAAAGCAATATTATTCATTTGATAGGGAGGGGTGGAAGCAAAGGTGAAGGATTTTTCCTTGTAAGTCTAGAGTGAGAGTTATTTTTTGATGAAGATAAAGGAAGAACTTGCTGAGCCTTAAAATCTTTACCCTTATTCAAGTCATCAAAATTATGAGTAGAATCAATACCCTTATTAAATTCCAAACATTCACCTGATTTAGGAGCGGGAAGGAGTATAATATGATCAGGTGGAGACAAATGCAGATAAGGCAATGAAGTATTGGATGGAAATATAGAAGGGGGCTGAGAACTAAATTGAGAATTGCAAGATGAAGAAACAGAGGTAGATTTGTTAGAGATAACAGATGATACATCCTTGGTACTAGAAACAAATAAAGAATTGGAAACATTGTCAAAAGCAAGAGATGTAGAGGATGGTATTGAATCAGTACAACAACCAAGTATACTTTCCCGAGCTACAAGGTTGTTGTTTGAATCCAGAGTAGACTTAGATAAAATTGAAAAAGAATTGGAAGTGACTGCAGAGCAAGATGAAGAACAATTTACATTACATTCAACTGAACCTTTTCCTTTTATCTTTTCAATGCTCATTAAAGGTTCAACATTTACTTGAAACTTTTCTTTAACCACTGCCTCTTTCCTCTTCCATACTGCTTTGTTTCTCTTATGAACATTCTTCTAGCTATGATCAAATAAGTTGTGATTAGTAATTTCATGATCACATAGATTCTTATCAACATTCTCCTCCAAATTAACTCCTTTACTAACTTCAATCTCTTTAGCTTTTTTTACAATCTCACAACTAATAGCATCATGACCAAAGATTTTACAGTGTGTAAAGATTTTTGGCTTCCAGTCATATGACAATTTAACATCAGGACAATTAATTCCCAACCGAGGGATGGGAATAGATTCTGGTAATTTCGAAATCAGGCGATATCTCCACTAATGCCTTTGCATACTTAAACCTTTGCAGTTTCTCAGTACTACTATCAAAGCAGATTAATCTACCAACATGACAAGCTAACAATTAATCCCTACCAACGTCCAGAGTAAAATAGGAATCATATGAAAATGAATCCACACAGGTACATTTTTGATTTGAGCTTGAGAGATACCAATTGAAGGATCCCATTTGGTAATTATGAACATTCTACCCCTAATAAAAATAGGGTCCGAGTTAAGAGCATGATCCTTATCTTCTTGATTGGAAAAATTGGAATAGAAATTGAACCCATCTGATTTGAAATCAACTTCACCTTTAATCCTCCAATGCCTTTCCAAAAAATTAACAACAGTTAAGAAAGAAAGCGTACCATCCAAAAAGCAACCAACTAAATGATTATTCCAGTACTTCAAACCCTCTTCCTTTACAAGATCCGAAAAATCATGTGTAAAATTATCCCTAGAGACGTCAAAATGAATAGGCTTGTAAGATCCAGCATTACGTGGTAGAGATTTGAATAGAGAAGACCAATTTGAATTGCAAGAAGCTGAGTCATTCTTGGTGCAAGAATCCAAAGAACCATTATGAAAGGAGGTAGAAGAAGGATGGATAGATGAGGGTTGAACAGAAGATGAAGAAGAAGATTGACATGATGAAGAAGAGGAAGAAAAAAGAGGAGGAAACGAGGCAGAATCAAAAGAAAACGAGCACGAAGAAGGAGAAGAAGAAGATGATGCCATGAAAATTCAAAGCGGGCTGAAAATCATCGTGGAGGGAAAAAGAGTTCCTTCACCACCTTTGTTTATTTTATTTACATATATATATATGTGTGTGTGTGTGTGTGTGTGTTTGTGTGTGTGTGTGTGTGCGTGCGCGTTGATATATATGAGTTATGATGCATGGGGACAAGTTGGAGGTATCCAACGGGATTCCTCGCTATTGTTGAATTTTTCAATAATATTCCTTTTATATGAATTATTGAATAATAAACCTGATAGTGGACACCATGGTTATGACATGGTTATATGTTTGAAAACTAAAACCTAGTAGTGATAGAAAATCAATACCGATATTGGTTAAGTGTTAGGTGGCTATTGGCCTAAAATTAGTATTTTGAAATAATATAAATCGCCAATTGATTTGGAGTTGGGTTTTGAGATAGGAAATGATTTTAAATCCGAAAATCAGTTTTGGAAATATTTTGTTTTTAAATTATTTAACACCTATTTTACCCCAACGTTTTTCTGTCTTTTCTAGATTATTTATTAATATTTAATATTATCTAAAAAATTATTTATTTATATTTAATATCGTTTTTAAGTTATTTATTTATATTTAATGTAGTCTAAAAATTATTAATCAATATTTTTTATATTTTTGAAAAGTCAATTATTTGAAATTAATATGGCTTGAAATTTATAATAAGGATTATTAATAATGTTTTGAAAATAAATTATTATTATTTATAATAATTGTAAAGATTGATTTTTATTGTTTATTTCATAATGTATTGAAATCATTAATTATTAATTTTAAGATGTTTTAAAGTTAATAATTTTTATTTATTTATAATGTTTATTGTTAATAATTATTATATAAGGGTGTTTTGAAGTAAAAGATTTTTAATTATTTATAAATGTTTTCGAGACCTATAAATAGAGTTTTATAAATGGACTTAGATTTTATAAAGGGTGTTTATAAAATGGTTTGAAGATTTAAGGGAAGATTATTTAAAAGGTGGAAGAGTTTTATAAGTGGTTAGCTATTTATAAATGAGTTCAATAAATGGGTTTAAAGATTCATAAAATAAATTTTATAAGTGGTTTTATGGATTTATGAAGGATTTGCAAATGATTTTATAAATGTACAAAAGAATTTATAATTGATTGAATTTTATAAAGGGATTATAAATGATTTAAAAGATTTGTAAAATGGTTTTAGAGAACTATAAGGAGTTTATAAGTGATTATAGAATGAAACAAAAAGAAAATCCTTTTCATTTTGTAATATACTTATACTATTGAGATAAGTATATGAATGCATTTTCTAAGTTGCAAGGTGTAATATGTGTGAATATACTTATACCGTTGAGATAAGTAAATAGATATTTTCCAAGTATTGAAAATGTAGGGATTTATGGATACAGCTTTTAAAAGTTTTTTTATACAAGTAATTTACAAAGGTGATTTTAATCCCAAATCTTTCCCTATGGATTAAATCCTTTAGTTGGATGTTTATTTATTTGATAGTTAAATGATCAACTACAATGGCTTAAATATGCGATCATTCTTAATTTTGGTGGTATGGAAGTATTCCCTACTTAACATCGAAGGATTTTAACTTTGGAAATATTTAGGAGAATCACAGAAATTATATGGTACAGTTACCAACGGATGTGCTATATTGCACATATAAACTCGTTTTTTCTTCTAAGACAAATGATAAGGATATTCGTCCACTTAAACGTTTAGGGGGCGATCCCCGCTCTTGTGTAATGTTTGATTATTTCCTAAAGAACCAGTATTGAGCATTCTGAAAAATCTACGATTGGATTTTGGAGACGAGGAAAGCAGAAGAGCATACTTGTAAGAGATGACTCGAAAATCGTAACCACTTCGACACTATAAACGGTTCTATGGAGGAGTTTCGAGATATATTGAGATGTTGGACTTCATGTGTGGTGCCGAGACCCTTTAGGATATGGAAGTCTATGTGACGTTCTGTGATCTACTTTAATGGCATTGCATGAGTTGGAACGTCGGACATAGCCTCATCAGCGGTAATGAATAAAACTAGAGATATGAGGCATGGCCAATAGGGTTGGCAAATCCATAGAGTGTAGTCAGCTCCACCTACACATTACTTGCAGTTGTTATGCATGCATGGGGCGATGCACCCGGTCTTAGTGAGACCAGCTAGTTTTTCCTGTAGTACATCACTAGGGATGTATGCTGCTTCAGAAGGATATCTCTGATCCTTGTGTAGGAGGACTGTTCTCGAAGCACTGAAGACACCTTCATGGAATCCTACACAATTATCAAACATGCCTTATCGGTTTTTGATTATATACACAGTATTGTTGTGATGCACATTCACGAGCATCACAGCTAGTTGATTATTATTATTTTCACCCTTAGACGTTATTATAATATCAATGGATTTTTATAGAAAAGGTTTTGGCTATCGTACGGTAAAATACTGTCCGAGTTTATATGCGGTGTGGTCTTACGAGATACTTCTAATTTCAAGGTTTTTATAGCTTTAAAATCCAGTTAGGTGTGCTTTTCTCACGTCGGTTTTGTAGACTGACTTGGGTGTTATTTTATTATAATGCTCGGGTCAGACCGAGCATATTACATATTAGTTTGGATGCTTTGCAGCTTCAGGAGACGAGCTGGAGGCCAGGGACATACTCAGGTATATGGTTATTTTCCGTTGTGTTCATTATTGTATTTATCAGCAATTGTAACGACATTTCGTTTTAACTGTCTAGGCTGAACAAGGTTTGTGCGCTCTAGTTGATGTTATATATATTACAGTTTTGCTTTTGTGTACAGATTTGTTGTATATTATATGTTACTCTTTAGAATGTGATTCTGTTCCATCATCTCTTTTTTCTCCAACAATCTATCTTTTTGGCACTTGGAATCTCGATACATGAATACCATGGATGTATTAGTGTCGACTTCTGAAGGTCAAGAAGGCGGGTCATTGCAACGTGGTATCAGAGCTTAAGTTGAGCAAACACCTAGGCTTTGGTGGAGTTAACTCATTTGAGATAGGGTAAGCGAGACCCAAGGATGAGTTTGAGTGTGTTATATATATGAGTGCGTATTTATTAGTGATATAAATTTTTTTTAGTGTGTTGATTTATCGGTTGAGTGGTTATGAATTCTGGTCGATATAGAAGGAACAACTGTATTGATAGGGTTTCTAAACTCTTAAGTAAGGTAAATCGACATAGTATTGTTTTGAAATTGGGTAAATGTAATAATTTTTCCTAGATTATATTTTATATATAAAAGATTAATTTTTAGGAATTATTATAGTATATATGGTGTGCTTGGTTGTTAGAGAATGATAATGTTTGATTATTTTCATTTGTTGTTTGTAATCGAATAAAGGTGTTATTTTCATTAAAAAACAAGGATAAAACAATTAAGGAACGATTTTATATAACCAATGTGAGATTATATAAATATACGATTTATAAATGTGATTTATAAACGGAAAGGAAATGAAACTTCATAAGTATATTGTAAATATGACTTGTAAATTAAAGGGATTTAAAAGCTAAGGATTTGAAAATTTAAAACTCGGTGATTTTGAATTTTTTTACATGATTTTGAAGAAATAATAATGGTATTATATTGAAATGCTTTAACTAGAAATATTTTTAAATGGATTTTAAAGAGACAGAAAGAGCAGTAGATCATTTCGGTCGCTGAAGAATAATTTCATTGATGGCTGCAGCATCAATGACGTTCATTTTTGTCTCTAAGTGATGGATTGCTAACTTTGGAGTTATGCTTAGGTAAACTCGTTTTGATTTTGAAATTCAAAGGTATGATTTGAAATACAAAGAAATTATAAATAGTATTGTTTTAAAATAAATTGAAATAAGAATAGGATAATTAAACTCTGAAAATTTTCATTGAGTGTTTTATGAAAATATGGAAAAAGAGTTTTATAACTTATAAATTTTGAGAAACAGTAAGTTAAAACAAAAATTAAAAATTTGTTGAATATGAATGATTAAGAAAATCAAATTTGAAAAGAAATTTAACCTAAGCTAAGTTAAGTGACATAATTTGCGAAATGAAATTGAATATGGTTTGAAATAAACTAATTAAATAAAATAGTGAACTGAATATGGTTTTAGAATGTCGTTTGATAGAATTGAATATGAATTTAAATTGTAAAGTGATAATAAACATTAATAGTATTATTAAAGAAAATGCTTATAATAAACTTTATAAATGGTTTGATGGAATGGTTCTTAAGTGACATTATTGTTGAAAGAAGTATACTAAGTAATAAATGAGTGTGAATAAAGAAAATGAATAATGATTATGAATAATTGAATGTAAATAAAATGAACGAGAATAAATTGAATGAGAATGAAATGAACGTGAATAAAAAGAATTTGGTATAGCGAAGAAATCAATTGAAATAAATGCGTAAGTTGTACATCGATCATTCTATTCGCATAATTGATTTAATCCAGATTTGGGTGCATGACTTCAAGGTTATTTACACCAGTCCGAACAAGGATTTTTCACTTGATTATCGACGGCGAACACTCGATATGGATTTTTGAGTTGATTCTAAAATTTTCTATCATAATTAACAGCTATGTAAAGAGAATGGCGGTTTCTAATCAAGAAACCAGATCAAAGTCCGTACTAGAGTTGTTGAGTGAATGATGCTAGTTCGAAAGTGAATTTGTGTGATTGATAGAGTGATCAGATTGTATAGATGGATATGTACATTGTACAGAGTTTTATAAATTATGTCTTCTGACATTTGGAAATGTAATTTATATGGCTATGAATCATACGTTTTTATATTACATGTAAGTAAGATGTAGGTCCGTGGGAGCAAAGGCTAGTTGATGCTTTTGGTTTCATGAGTTGAGGTCATTTGCCCCACTAATACGTATGTGTTCATATTTTTGTTTGGATTGATGATTTTATGCCCCAGATATAGGAGGCCACTTGGATTTTGTTTTCTTTTGATTGGTTTGGGCACGTAGTGGCAATTTCAAGTTTTTTCGATATAGCCGCGCAAAGGAAACACTGGTGAAATTTTTCGTAAATTTATGACGTTAGAAACTATTTGAGAAATTTGAAGAAAATTTTGAATAAATTAATTTTGATTTTTATGTTATAACTTGGAATGATATTAGTTAAATCTATGAATGAATTTTTAAGACTTATAAATTCTATAATCTATTTCATCTAATTGAACTAATTGATTTTGAAAGATTAATGGGTTTGGAATTTTTTCTTACCTTGCTAATTTCGAGGACGAAATTCTTTTAAGAGAGAAGAAAGTAACGACCCAAAAATTCGGTTATTTGATCTTGATATATTTTAATTCATTTTAAGTATCAAGTATTGGTTTTTATAGTTAATAACTGGAATTCAAATATAGGGATTACTTTAAATTATTTGAATTGCGAATTTATTTTTGATTAGTGTTTCAAATAACTGAATTTTTAACTGAATCTTAATTTAATTGGTCTTATTTAACTTCTTTTATTAAATAAATAATAATGGCGAATTCATTTTGTAAATTTATTTCAGTGATAAACAGTTCGAACAAATTATCAAAAATTTATTCTTAATATTTTGAGTCAAATTTTGTTGATGTATTTATTGATTTAATTCGTTTGCTTTTATCATAATTTTTAAAGTGGAAAATATTTAAATTATCGTTTGACGTTTTATAGATAAATGACTACATTTTTGTGAATTTACAGAACTCAATAATCAGTGAATATTATTATTGTTTTGGGGTCTTGGCGTTGTTCTAAGCGCGATCATATTTTTGTTTTGTTGATTCGAAGTACGTACACGAGCAGAACGGTGCACCGATATGCTGAAAACTTCATTTAAAAACTAAATTCTAACGCAGACAATTCGTACATGCCGCAGACAAATCCTTGTCCATTTGTCTACCATCTTGTCATTTTTATCAAACCGGCGAAGCATGTAAACGAAAAAAATTTAAATTAGACCCAAACTTTGGAAATTTAAAACAAATCCTAATAAATATATAAAGTTAATATCTTTAAGTTGCAATTGAATATATCTTCAATCGATCATTTTGGTGGACTCGGCAGCAAGTTTGGAGGTGCGACAATGTATACAGTAAAGATTTTGTTTGATGTATGAACTAGGGCTTGGTAATCCTTGGAATCGAGGAGTAGTTTGGCCATTTTGACGTCGTATTCAAGTTTGGGTAGGTAAATAGCATCTTTAACTGGGTTTTTGTCATGACCTGAAATCCAGTGTTCAAAAATTGACATCAAATACCTTACTTGTATTCGACTGCCGGAGATTCAAACGTTGAACTCTAGTTCGGTGGAGCTTATAACAGCATTAGATGATACAACACAGCGAAAAACAAAATGAACTTCATTGATCGTAACACAGATACAACATTTACACAATATTCATTATAACAGTTGAAAAATATCATCATAGTGCTATACATGATACAACAACAAAATATAACGCCACAGCGGAGAAACAACAGAGTCTTCGAAATGTTTCCAACATATTTTGACTTTGATAAGGTCTTCCAAAACTCCAACCACTTTTAGATCCAAAAGGCTTTAAAAGATTTCCAAACCAAAAGCTTCCAAAATCCGACAGCTTCCAAAAGACTTCTAAATCCAAGCTAGCTCCAAAACAAGGATAACCTGCCTCTAGGCTGCCCGTGTGGAAAACTATGGGCACTCAGAGTTAAGGAAGGGAACAATAAACTCCGTGTCAGTCATGGGACTGGTATGAGTAAACAAAAACAGTTGGCCGTATAAAAACAATTTATAAAAAAAATCCATTCATGCTTTTGCAAAATGAAACTACCATAAGACCTCCCCGCACACACACAATGCAATCGCATTATTGGAGGAGAATTCTCCTTATAATAGTCAAACATGCTTGATAAGAGATTTTTTTTTTGATATTATTATTAGTGCATAGTGTAGAAAATATGTCAAAAGTATAATATTAATCATAGCCAGTATACCACATTACGGTATACCTACTATAGCTATAAATTAAATGGCAGGTCACCACCGTAGGTAAATGGTAGGTAATACAACTAAAACCGTATAGGGCTCGTATTGTTTTGTTTGGATTTCCAACAAATGGTCAGGCTAAGGAACTTCCTACATCGAATGGGTACGCCTGTGGAGGAACGCTCCGAAAACCTAACTGGACTCTGCCAACACAAGGCCGGGCTACCTCTGTAACTAGGTAACTTACTTTCACGAGTATGCCATCCCCCGGTCGTAACTGACCTTTATCGAAGGCCTTCAGTACCAACAACCACAAAGCAAATTATCTGCGCTCCATACCAGATTAACACTTATTACCCAGAAGGAAATGTGCATACCCTAAAGGGCGCATCCTTCATAACCTTACTGCATTTATTCCTGTTTCGACCATTTTCGGGGTGTGAGGTTCCATGAAGTCTCATCCCACAAAGCTATGCTCTTCACAAAAGCCATGCTTTGATCAACAAATGATCAGCACTTAGTATGGCACACTACCAAATTAGGAGTATATCACTAATAACTATCAACTACATAACCTCTGAGCTCGTACGTCTCAGAGAAGGGTGTTAAGCTAAGAGAATAAATTCTCCGCTGCCAAACAGAAATGTATTTGATGGAAATTAGCTTTATATCTCAAAGTGTAATGTCAGACATACAACCATACAAGTCCATCCTGGGTCTGAACGGTACCGAAGGCACTTCGTCCAATAAAGGAAGAAGTCTTGCAATCTGGGAATCCACAATCCCGATCGGACTCTCCATCACAATATGGAGACCTCTATATCGGAGAAACTCAGTGCAGAGACAATCAACATGTAATCCTTTCATTCTCGAAGATACCCGGTCTTCACCACCGTCTTCAAATGCACTCCAATTCATCGTTTCACTATTCGGAATGGTTCTATGACAAAAAGTCATCTTCCGGCTAATCCGAATAACGAGTGTTTATTTTAAAAATACGTGGATACACAAGTCACAAAGATTCACCATTAAGATTCGATGTGGGTTTCAGATAACCATTTGGAATCCGACTCCCTGTCGCATCAAAATTAAAATGCCGTTTAAAGGCCAATAGTTTTTCACATTCACACAGAAACATATCACATATATCACAGTTCAATTTATAGCAATTCACATCACAAAGTGTCACAATCACATAACAGGAGTACCAATCAGTTCAAGGTACTCAATAATAATTCAACATCTATAAGCAAGATTAATTAATCGTGTGATTATAATCAATTAATCACATAATTATTTTCATTAATTATCTTTAATTAATGATTAATTATCATTAATTTTAAATTAACTATTCCTCAATTATTAATTAATTAATCTTAATTACTAATTAATTAACCTTAATTATTATTTAATTAAACTTAACTAATTATAATTTAATTGATGTTTAATTATTATTTGATTCATCTTTAATCATTAATTAGTAATTAATTAATTATTCTTTAATTACTATCATTAAGTAATTATTCTTTAAGTAATTATCTTTTAATTACTCTCATTAAATAAATAAATCTTTAATTACTTAAACTTTAATTAATTGAGTAAAAGATAAATCATTTATTTTAATTAATCACTTAATTATTATTAAAATATTTAATTAACAAAGCATGTAGTTAGTTAACATTAACCTTAATTTTAACTTAAAGGATTTAAGGTTAATTAATAATTAAAACGACATTTCATTTTAATTAACTTTTTAATTATATTATTTATTTCAAGTAAATGAAGAACTTATTTATAAATAATGTCACAAAATTAATTAATTAGACTTAATTACTTTAAAATAATTTACTTTTAAACTTTAAACTAATCCCATATTTAAAATGAAACAATTATTCAAAAGAATGAATTAAACATGTTTAAATTTGAATTTATTTTAAAATTTTGAAAACTGTTTTATAACAAACTCGAGACCTAACCCAGTGTCCCCCGAGCTAAAACATTGTCTACTTCGAGTCTTCCCCGAGCCAACCCCAAATTTTCTTTTTAAAACTTAGATTTTTGTTTAAGTTTTTAAGACCCGAAACATATTTGAGAACCCCCGATCCAAGACTCGAGCCAGCACCCAAACTTCCCGAAGAACACTTCGAGTCACCAGCCTTTCTTCCTTAATCCTACATACTGACACAACCTAGAACTCGTGCATATTGCACACCGCTCCGATCACCTCTGGTCGATGCTACGACCATTGTCAAGTCAATGACAACCACCACAAATCACCAGATCACCTAAAACCCCTGATCGACGATGAATTCTCGATCGAGTTATACGATTCAAACTGGAATGAAACAAGTTCATCGAAAATTGCATCACTCTATCGCCTCAGGCCATTGAAGGCTACGAAATTCTGGTCAGAGCTTCGCCTACTTCCCTCATTTCGATTGCCACCGATGCGATCAACTTCGGTGCTCTGACGAGGCCGCGACAATCACATTTCCAGCTACAACCAAACATGGATTAAAACCCTACATCACCACTGCCTCGATGCCATGATGAATTATAAATTCATCTAATATTTTTCTGATGATCCCCGGCCACCATGCAAGCTTCAGCCTCGATCAAGAGACCCAACATGTCGCCGATCCTCAGAATTCGCCAATAAACACAATATTGTTCAATTTCGAATTTCTCGATAAATACTTCTTTAAAAATCTTGATTTTACTTTCAAAAATCATTATTTTTGAAAACCTTTCAGATGGTGTACATGAAACCAGAAATTATGATGCTTGAAATTTAACATATTTTGAATTTGCCTGTATTTGCCAATTTCCAAAAAAACTTTAATTGATTTTTGCTCAAATTTATTTTTTAAACTTGAAACATGTTTAAACAAACAAATTTTGTTTAGACCCTAAAGTCTAATAAGGATCAGAGGAAGAGCAATCGAACTTTGAAAAGGTTTTTGGGACTTGGAAACAAATAGAGGCAAATGTGCCTAATATCTGACATGCACAGTCATCTCTGCATATATATATATATATATATATATATATATATATATATATATATATATATATATATATATATATATATATATATATAGACACACACACACACACACACACACATACACACACACATATATATTTGCATGCATGTAAATACTTTACAACTATATTTCAAGCATGATTACCAACAACGCATGATATTCTAGATTTTTAAATGGTTTAATCACCTTGTTTGAATCAGAGGAAACCTGGATTAATTTAAAAAAAAAACTAGATTCTTGAATCTGGAAATTGCTTTACAACCTGTTGATGTTTGAGTTGCCTTGATTTGATCTACTTTATTGTTGATATTTGAGATGATCTTTACTTGCTTCAGGTCTTTGTTGAATTTGTGAAGAAATTGAAATTGTTTTTGATGTTTTTTCTGATTTGAATTGTACAGGCTTTTATTTTTGAATTTTTTTTCTTTTCCGTAGAAATTCTTCTCTGGTTTCTGAGTTTGTACAGGCTTAGTTTGAAAATGAAGAAAAAAGGAATGAGGAGGAGGAGATGTAATAGTTTATATAAATCTTATTTTCTATTTTTATTAATTTTCTCAAAAATAAAACAATAAGAATGACACTTGTCTTTGCATGAATTAAATTATTAACACTTGTTAATTTTTTTGTTAACTTGATCACACTTGTTAATACTATGTGTTATTAATTGAACACTTGTATTTTGCATGATAAAATATTTATATATTATTTTTAAATTGTATTTTCTATTTTATAAATGCATTTTCCTTTTTTTATATATATACAATTTAAAAGAAAATGTTTTAAAACTAATTATACATTAAATAAATCACATATATTTTATTTTAAATCCAAATTATTTTATTAAGATATTTATTTAAATTTTAAATTCAAATTCAAATTACAATCTATTAATATAAATATAATTAAATACTTATTTTATTTACTTTGAATAAATTCAAATTAATCTCAGATTAAATTCCAGAATTTATATTAATTACTAATTTCAAATTTGATAAAAAGGGGATGTTACAGATTCCCCCCTTAAGAAAATTTCATCCTCGAAATTAGAAAGAAAGAGAGACAAATAAAGAATATACGAATACATAAAAAGATAGAGAAATGGCTTACCAGGTTAAGCCGAAATATCCACTCTGTAATTGGGATAGGACTTCTGCATGTTATCCTCTGTTTCCCAAGTACAGTCATTTGGATCACCACTCTATTGAACTTTTACTAGTTTCATCATTTTATTTCTCAACTGCTTTTCACCTCCATCAACTATCTTTAACGGTTCTCTTTTTACTGCCAGATTTGGTGTGATCTCCAAATCCTGTTGAGCGGCCTCCTCAATGATATAGTCTGGATCGTGTACATATTTCTAAAGGTAAGAAACATAAAACACATTGTGTATGCCAGATAAACAATTGGGTAGCTGCACTCGATAAGCCAAAGGACTGATCCTCTCCTATATAGGAAAAAGACATATATCGCGGTGCCAGCTTACCAGTCTTTCCAAATCTCAACACACACCGCATTGGAGAAACCTTAAGAAAAATGGAATCTCCAACCTACAATTCTAGATCTCTTCTCCTGAGATCATCGTAACTTTTCTGACAACTTTGAGCAGTTTTCAACTTTTTTCGAATAAAATTAACTTTTTCAGTAGTTTCCTTTATCATATCTGGTCCAAGAACTAGTCTATCACCTGACTCAATCCAACATGTAGGTGATCGACACAGACGCCCATATAATGCTTCGAAAGGAGCCATTTCGATACTGGCATGATAGCTATTATTATATGAAAATCCACCATATGAAAATGGTCCTCCCATGAACCGCCAAAGTCAAGAATACAAGTACGCAAAAGGTCTTCTAAGATTCAATTTATCATTTTAGTCTGCCCATCAGACTGCGGGTGGTAAGCAGTACTGAAGTTCAGTTTGGTTCCTAATGCGGCTTGAAATGCCACCCAAAATCTGCTAATGAAGATCTGGTCATGAGCACTCACTATACTGCTTGGTATACCATGGAGATGAACAATTTCTTTCACATACAACTTTGCCAGACTTGTTGTCGTTCGAGTAAATTTTACTAGGATAAAGTGGACAGTCTTGGTTAGATGATCCACAATAACCCAAATTGCCTCATTACCTTTCTAAGTTATGGGAAAATGTCTATCAAATCCATAGACACTTGACCCCACTTCCATTTAGGTATTTCCAGCGGCTAAAATAAATCCGCCATCTTCTCCTAATCACTTTTGATTTGTTGACAAGTAGCACAATGACTAACATAAGTAGATATATCCCCTTTCTTTGTTTTCCATCAGAAAGTTCTTTTGATATATCTATATGTCTTATTAACTCCTGGATGGATATTAAGTTTGGACTTGTGACACTCGTCCAAAACTTTTCGTTTCAGGTCTGGGATGTCTGGGACACACATCCTGCCTTTCAATCTTATAACTCCACAACTATCGATTCCAAAACTGGAATCTTCACCTTGACATATTCTTTTATAGATTTCTTGAAGAAACTCGTCTTCTTTCTGCTCTCTTGCAATCTTCGTAAGAAAAGTAGGAGTGACAACAAGATATGCAGAACAACATGTCTTCTCCTCAAGGCGTCGGCTAACACGTTGGATTTTCCAAACATATACAGAATATCCAGTTCATAAGGCGTTAGAAATTCCAACCAACGTTGTTGCCTCAGATTCAAATCCTTCTAAGTAAAGAGATACTTTAGAGATTTATGATCGGTGAACAATTCAAAATTTTCACCTAAAACAAGAAGGGTTTATTAAGTATAAATATTAAGTTAACTCTTAAATTTTTAGGAAAGTTGAAAGAGATTCTTACCTAAAAGATAATGATGCCAGATTTTTAAAGCAAAGATAACCGCGAGAAGTTCGAGATCGTGGGTCGGGTAGTTTTTCTCATGGGGTCGCAATTGTCTACTCGCGTAGGCAATCACTCTACCTTGCTGCATTAGAATAGCACCCACACAATCACCACATGCGTCTGTATAAACGGATAAACCTTAGTTCCCGTTAATAATAGCGAGAACGGGAGCGGTAGTCAATCTCCTCTTCAACTCCCGGAATGCTTCTTCACATTTCGGAGTCCAATCAAACTTAGCATTCTTCATGGTTAGCTTAGTCAATGGACTGGCTATGTTAGAAAAATCCTTGGCAAATTTTCTGTAATACCCGGCTAACCCCAGAAAACTTTTGACTTCTTTCGGAGTTATGGGTTGCTTCCAGTCTAGGATAGCAGAAACCTTTCCCAGGTCTACAGAAATTCCCTCTTCAGTAATAATATGACCGAGAAATCTAACTTCCCTGACCCAAAAATGACACTTGGAAAATTTGGCAAATAGAATGTTTCTCCTATTTATTTCCAAAATTTTGTCAAGTGCTCAGCATGTTCTTCTTCTGTTTTGGAGTAGATCAAAATATCATCAATGAGTACAAGAACAAATTTGTTCAACACTTCTCGGAATACACTGGCCAATAAGTCTATTAAGTATGCAGGAGCATTGGTTAGTCCGAAAGGCATGATTAACCATTTGTAGAATGGGTCTGGACTCTTGCAAGTAGTTAAGTGAATACAGTCTTCGGCAATTCTCAATTGATGGAATCCTTGGGCTTGATCCATCTTTGAAAAGAATCGAGTGCCATGCGGTTAATCGAACAAGTCATCGATTCTGGGCAAAGGAAATTTGTTTTTGAGAGTTAATTTATTAAGATCGTGGTAGTCTACGCACAATCTCAAGGATCCGTCAGACTTGGCTACGAACACTACAGTTGAACCCCAATTGGAAACACTGGGACGTATTAATCCTTTCTCTAGCAAATCTCGGGCTTGTTTGATAAATTCAATTCTTTCACTGGATGCCATCCTGCAGCTTGCATAAACAACATGTTGAGCATTGGGAACCAAGTCAATTCTGAATTCAATATCCCTATGCGGAGGCAAAGATTTAAACTCTTCGAATACGTCGGGAAATTTCTAGACAATAAGTATAGATTCTAGACTAGGTTCGGGATATCCCAACGTATACATCAACTTATCCCTTTTCGGACTTGGGTATTCACTAGAAATCACGATGAAATTATCAAGTTTTTTCTGACTGAAATCATTTGATTGTTACAATCTAGTTTAGCTTCGTATCTCGTTAACTAGTTCATTTCGAGTAAGATTTCAAATCCATTAAAATCGAGAACAAAGAGTGAAATTGATGATGAGAATACGATATAGGAACTTCTCTACATCGTAGACAAAGATTCGCAGGGCCACCAAGAGGATTTTTCACACAAATGGGCTCATCAACAAATTCGGGCTCAAGTTTTAATTCGTTTACAGTCTGTTGGGAGATAAAGCTATGTGTGGCTCTCGTATGGAATAAAAATCTAACAAATATATCATAAATGAGAAGATTACCTTCTAAAACTCCTTTTCCTTTATCTGCTTTAGAGGTTGAAGGTTTGTCTTCGATCGCATACACCTTCTTTACTTGAGCTTGCTTCATTGTCTCGCATTCTTTAACTTCGTGTCTCGGCTTATGACAACAATAGCGTTGCTTGGGTCTTGTCTTTATAGATTGATCCTTCTTTCCTTATTTCTTTGGCTTCTTGCAACTATTTGAATGGTGGCCTTTCTCTAGACAATTAAAACAAGTAATATCCCTCGCCTGGTTCTCCTGATTATTCTTTTTCTCTTTGCCTTGCCATGGTTTCTTCCCTCCGAACTTCCTTTTCTTCCCATTTAGATTGCTTGCACTTACTTTCTCCTCCGAAACTTCCTGCTTATCTAGGGTAGCATATCTATAACCCATATCTATCAAATCAGAAAAATATTCCTTCACGTAAACAATCATCCTCTCATGGAATTTCCTGTTTATTCCTCGAATAAATCTTTCATTCTTCATCACAAGTGTATTCACCAGCTCTGAACCAAACTGAGATGGCTCGTTGAACTTGTTCAAGTACACTTCAAACGATAAACTTCCATGCTTCAAATCTATAAGCTCTTGGTACATTCTGGAGATACCAGTAGATGGCATATAACGTTTCTCAAACACTTCTTTGAATCGACTCCAAGTGAACTCATCCTCCGGCTCATCTACTGTAATTATCTCCCACCATGCTAGAGCTTCCTCTTGGAGTTGCCAAGAAGCTATTAATATCATCTGGTCATCCTCCAATTTCAGTCCTCTGAAAATCCTGTTACATGATCGAATCCAGGCTTGTGCTTCGATAATAGACTCCTTGCCTGTGAATGGCTTTCCACCAAGTCTGGAAAACTTCGATATAGATAAGCCAGATTCGGCTGAGGTTGAGTGGGAATAGCTGCTTCCGTTGTTGTAGGGACTTGACCAGTTGTAGTGGTATTTCCCCGTTCGCTACCTCATCCTCTTCTAATGCTCATTCTCACTATTTGTAAATAGTTAGAAAACTTGATTTAGGCCATACATACGAGTTATCTTAGGGATATACTCATTCTAGGGTATTTCTAACCCTATCTCTAATGAGTCACCTAATGTGTTATACTCCATAACTAAAGTTCTTAGTCAACCTTTAGCTCTGATACCACTTGTCACAACTTGAAATTATGCATTCAAAAATTGACAGCAAATACCTCACTTGTATTTGACTGCAGGAGATTCAAACATTGAACTCCGGTTCGTTGGAGCTTATAACAACATTAGACGATACAACACAGTGGAAAACAAAATGAACTTCATTGATCACAACATAGATAAAACATTTATACAATATTCATTACAACACTTGAACACCATCATTAGAGTTCTATACATGATACAACAACAAAATATAACGCCACAGCGTAGAAACAACAAAGTCTTCAAAAAGTTTCCAAAATACTTTGACTTCGATAAGGTCTTCCAAAACTCCAAACACTTTTAGATCCAAAAGGCTTCAAAAGATTTCCAAACCAAAAGCTTCCAAAATCCTACAGCTTCCAAAAGACTTCTAAATCCAAGCTAGGTCCAAAACACGGATAACCTACTTCTAGGCTGCCTGTGTGGAAAACTATGGGCATCCAGAGTTTAGGAAGGGAACAATAAATTCCGGGTCAGTCATGGGACTGGTATGAGTAAACAAAAATAGTTTTTTATACAAAAACAATTTATAAAAGAAATCCGTTCATGCTTTAGGAAAATGAAACTACCATAAGGCCTCCCTGCATACACACAATGCAATCGCACAATTGGAGGAGATTTCTCCTTATGATAGTCAAACATGCTTGATACAAGAAAACTTTTTTTGATATTATTATTAGTGCATAGTGTAGAAAACATTTCGAAAGTATAATATTAATCTTAGCCAGCATACCACATCATGGTGTACCTACTATAGCTACCAATTAAACGGCAAGTCACCACCGTAAGTAAATGGCAGGCAATACAACTAAAACCGCATAGGGCTCTTATTGTTTTGTTTGGATTTCCAAAAAATAGTCAGGCTAAGGAACTTCCTACAATGAATAGGAACGCCTCTAGAGGGACGCCCCGAGAACCTAACCGGATCACTATCAATACAAGGCCGGGTTACCTCTGTAACTAGGTAACTAACTGCCACGAGTATGTCATACCCTGGTCGTAACCGACCTTTATCGAGGGCCCTCAATACCAAAAACCACAAAGCAAATTATCTGGGCTCTATACCAGATTACCACTTATTATCCAGAAAGAAATGTACATACCCTAAAGGGCGTGACCTTCATAACCTTGCTGCATCTATTCCTGTTTCGGCCATTTCGGGGTGTGAGGTTCAATGAAGTCTCATCCCACAAAGCTACGCTTTTCACAAAAGCCATGCTTTGATCAACAAATGATCAGTACTCAGCATGCCACACTACCAAATTTGGAGTATATCCCTAATAAAAATCAACTACATAACCTCTGAGCTCGTACATCTCCGAGAAGGGGGTTAAGCTAAGAGAATAAATTCTCCGCCACCAAACAGAAATGTATTTGATAGAAATCAGCTTTATATCTCAAAGTGTAATGTCAAACGTACAACCATACAAGCCATCCTGGGTCTGAATAGAACCGAAGGCACTTCGTCCAATAAAGGAAGAAGTCCTTGCAATCCGGGAATCCACAACCCCGATCGGACTCCCCATCACAATATGGAGATCTCTATACCGGAGCAACTCAGTTTAGAGACAATCAAAGGTAATCCTTTTATTCTCCAAGGTAACCGGACTTCACCACCGTCTCTAAATGCACTCCAATTCGTCGTATCATTATTCGAAATGGGTTTTATGGCATAAATTCCTCTCTCGGCTAATCCGAATAATGAGCGTTTATTTTAAAAACACGTGGATACACAAGTTGCAAAGATCAACCATTAAGGTTCGATGTGGGTTTCGGATAACCATTTGGAATCTGACTCCCTGTCGCATCGAAATTCAAATGCCGTTTAAAGGCCAACAGCTTTTCACATTCACACAGAAACATATCACAGATATTGCAGTTCAATTTACAGCAATTCACATCACAAAGTGTCACAATCACATAACAGGGGTATCAATTAGTTCAAGGTATTCAATAATAATTCAGCATCTACAAGCAAGATTAATTAATCGTGTGATTATAATCAATTAATCACATAATTATTTTCATTAATTATCCTTAATTTTAAATTAATAAATCGTTAATTGTTAATTAATTAATCTTAATTACTAGTTAATTAACCATAATTATTATTTAGTTAATCTTAAATAATAATTATTTAATCGATCTTTAATTATTATTTGATTTATCTTTAATCATTAATTAATAATTAATTATTCTTTAATTACTGTCATTAAGTAATTATTCTTTAAGTAATTATCTTTTGATTACTCTCATTAAATAAACAAATCTTTAATTACTTAAAATTTAATTAATTGAGTAAAAGATAAATCATTTATTTTAATTAATCACTTAATTATTATTAAAATATTTAATTATAAAACCTTGCAGTTAATTAACATTAACCATAATTTTAACTTAAAGGATTTAAGGTTAATTAATAATTTAAAACAACATTTCATTTTAGTTAACTTTTTAATTATATATTATTTATTTCAAATAAATTAAGAACTTATTTATAAAAAAAGTCATAAAATTAATTAATTAAACTTAATTACTTTAAACTAATTTACTTTTAAACTTTAAACTAATCCTATATTTAAAACAAAACAATTATTCAAAAGAATGAATTAAACATGTTTAAATTTGAATTTATTTTAAAATTTTGAAAACTATTTTAAAACAAACCCAAGACCTATCCGAGTGTTCCCTGAGCTAAAACATTGTGTACTTCGAGTCTTCCCCGAGCCAACCCTAAATTTTCTTCTTAAAACTTAGATTTTTGTTTAAGTTTTTAAGATCCAGAACATACTTGAAAACCCCCGATCCAAGACTCGAGCCAGCACCCAAACTTCCCGAAGACCACTTCGAGTCACCAGCCTTTCTTCCTCAATCCTACATACTGACACAACCCAAAACTCGTGCACGTTGCACACCGCTCTGATCACCTCTAGTCGATGCTACGACAATTTTCAAGTCAACGACAACCACCATGAATCACCAGGCCACCCAGAACCCCTGATCGACGACGAATTCTCGATCGAGCTATACGACCCAAACTGGAATGAAACTGGTTCATCAAAAATTGCATCACTCTATCGTCTCAGGCCACTGAAGGCCATGAAATTCTGGTCAGAGCTTCGCCCACTTCCCTCATTTCGATTGCCACCGATGCAATCGACTCCATTGCTCTGATGCGGGCGCAGCAATCACATTTCCGAGTTCGACCAAAACATGAGTTAAAACCCTACATCACCGCAGTCTCGACACCATGATGAATTATACATTCATCTAATACTTTTATGATGATCCCCGACCACCATGGAAGCTTCAACCTCGATCAAGAGACCCATCATGTCGTCCATCACCATAATTCGCCAATAAACACAATATCATTTAACTTCGAATTTCTCGATCAATACTTCATTAAAAATATTGATTTTACTTTCAAAAATCATTATTTTCAAAAACATTTCAGATGGTATACACGAAACCAGAAATTATGATGTTTGAATTTAAAATATTTTGAATTTGCCTGTTTTTCCAATTTCTAAAAAAATATATTAGATTTTCGCTCAAATTTATTTTTAAAACTTGAAACATGTTTAAACAAACAAATTTAGTTTAGATCCTATAGTGTAATAAGGATCAGAGGAAGAATAAACCAATTTTGAACAGGTTTTTGAGACTTGGAAACAAACAGAGGCAAATGTGCCTGATATCAGACATGCACAATCATCTCTGCATATATATACATATATATTTGCATGCATGTAAATACATTACAACTATATTTCAAGCATGACTACCAACAACACATGATATTCTAGATTTTTAAAGGGTTTACTCACCTTGTTTGAATTGGAGGAAATCTGGAATTGATTTTTTTAAAAAAAAATGGGTTCTTGAATTTGGAAATTTCTTTACAACTTGCTGATGTTTGAGTTGCTTTAATTTGATCTACTTTATCATTGATATTTGAGATGATCTTTACTTGCTTCGGGTCTTTTTTGAATTTGTGAAGAAATTGAAAGTGCTTTTGATGTTTTTTCTTATTTGAATTGTACGGGCTTTTATTTTTGAAAACTTTTTTCTTTTTCCTGGAAATTATTCTCTAGTTTCTGATTTTTGTACGGCTTAGTTTGAAAATGAAGATAAAAGGAATGAGAAGGGGGAGATGTAATAGTTTATATAAATCTTATTTTCTATTTCTATTAATTTTCTCAAAAATAAAATAACAAGAATGACACTTGTCTTTGCATGAATTAAATTATTAATACTTGTTAATTTTTTTGTTAACTTGATCACACTTGTGAATACTATGTGATTATAAATGCACTTGCATTTTTCATGAGCAAAATATTTATATATTATTTTTAAATTGTATTTTCTATTTTATAAATACATTTCCTTTATTTATATATATACAATTTAAAAGAAAATGTTTTAAAACTAATTATACATTACATAAATCACATATATTTTATTTTAAATCCAAATTATTTTACTGAGATATTTATTTAAATTTTAAATTAAAATTCAAATGACAATCTATTCATATATATATAAATATAAACACTTATTCTATTTATTTTAAATAAATTCAAATTAATTTCAAATTAAATTCCAGAATTTATATTAATTACTAATTTTAAATTTGATAAAAATTGGGATGTTACAGATTCCCCCTTGAGAAAATTTCATCCTCGAAATTTGAAAGAGAGAGAGAGAGACAAACAAAGAATATATGAATATTTAAAAAGATAGAGAAATGGCTTACCAGATTAAGTTGAAATATCCACTCTACAATTGGGATTGGACTTCTACATGTTATCCTCTGTTTTCCAAGTACAGTCATTTGGATCACCACTCCATTGCACTTTTACTAGTTTCATCACTTTATTTCTTAAATGCTTTTTATCTCGAACAACTATCTTTAACTGTTCTATTTTTACTGCCAGATTTGGTGTGATCTCCAAATCCTGCTGAGCAGCCTCTTCAATGATATAGTCTGGATCATGAACATATTTTTGAAGGTGAGAAACACGAAACACATTGTGTATGCCAGATTACCAATTTTGTAGTCGCACTCATAAGCCAAATGACCAATCCTCTCCAGCATAGGAGAAGGACCTACATATCGCGGTGCCAGCTTGCCAGTCTTTCCAAATCTCAACACTCCCCGCATTGGAGAAACCATTAGGAAAACGGAATCTCCAACCTGGAATTCCAAATCTCTTCTCCTGAGATCATCATAACTTTCCTGATGACTTTGAGCAGCTTTCAACTTTTTTCGAATAAAATTAACTTTTTCAGTAGCTTCCTTTATTGCATCTGGTCCAAGAACGAGTCTATCACCTGGCTCAATCCAACATGTAGGTGATCGACATAGACTCCCATATAATGCTTCGAAAGGAGCCATTTCCATACTGGCCTGATAGCTGTTATTATATGAAAATTCCACTATATGCAAATGGTCATCTCATGAACCGCCAAAGTCAAGAATACAAGCATGCTAAAGGTCTTCTAAGATTCGACTTATCCTTTCAATCTGCCCATTAGACTGCGGGTGGTAAGCAGTACTGAAGTTCAGTTTGGTTCCTAATACGGCTTGAAATGCCTCGCAAAATCTGCTAGAGAAGATCGGGCCATGATCACTCACTATACTGCTTGGCATACCATGGAGATGAACAATATCTTTCACATACAACTTTTCCAAACTTGCTGCTATTCGAGTAGATTTTACAGAGATAAAGTGGGCAGTCATGGTTGGATGATCCACAATAACCCAAATTGCCTCACTACCTTTCTAAGTTCTTGGAAAATTGTCTATGAAATCCGTAGACACTTGATCCTACTTCCATTTAGGTACTTCCAACGGCTGAAGTAAACCCGCCATCTTCTTCTGATCGCTTTTGATTTGTTGATAAGTAGCACAACGAGTGACATAAATAGATATATCCCTTTTCATTATTTTCCACCAGAAAGTTTTTTTTGATATCTCTATACATCTTATTAGCACCTGGATGGATACTAAGTTTGGAATTGTGACACTCATCCAAAACTTCTCGTTTCAGGTTTGGGATGTTTGGGACACACGTCTTGTCTTTTAATCTTATAACTCCACAACTTACCAAGAAGATAATGACGCTAGATTTTTAAAGCAAAGATAACTGCTAGAAGTTCGAGATCGTGGGTCGGGTAGTTTTCTCATAGGCTCGCAATTGTCCACTCGTGTAGGAAATCACTCTACCTTGCTGCATTAGAACAACACCCACACCATTACCACATGCGCCCGTATAAACAGATAAACCTTGGTTCCCATTAATAATAGCGAGAATGGGAGCGGTAGTCAATTTTCTCTTCAACTCCTGAAACGCTTCTTCGCATTTCAAAGTCCAATCAAACTTAGCATTCTTCATGGTTAGCTTAGTCAATGGACTGGCTATCCTAGAAAAATCCTAGACAAATTTTCTGTAATACCCGGCTAACCCCAGAAAACTTCTGACTTCTTTCGAAGTTGTGGGTTGCTTCCAGTCTAGGATAGCGGAAACCTCATCCGGGTCCATAGAAATTCCCTCTTTAGTAATAATATGACCAGGAAATCTAACTTCCCTGACTCAAAAATGTCACTTGGAAAATTTGGCAAATAGAATGTTCCTTATCAATATTTCCAGGACTATTCTCAAGTGCTCAGCATGTTCTTCTTCCGTTTTGGAGTATATCAAAATATCATCAATGAATACAAGAACAAATTTGTTCAACACTTCTTGAAATACATGGGTCATTAAGTCTACGAAGTATGTGGGAGCATTGTTAGTCCAAAAGGCATGACTAACCATTCGTAGAATGTATCTGGACCCCTGGAAGCAGTTAAGTGAATACAATCTTCAGCAATTCTCAATTGATGGAATCCTTAGGCTAGATCCATCTTTGAAAAGAATCGAGCGCCATTTAGTTGACCGAAAAAGTCACCGATTCTGGGCAAAGGAAATTTGTTTTTAAGAGTTAGTTTATTGAGATCGTGGTAGTCTACGCACAATCTCAATGATCCGTCAGATTTGGCTACGAACACCATAGCTGAACCCCAACTGGAACACTTGGATGTATTAATCCTTTCTCTAGCAAATCTCATGTTTTCTTGACTAATTCTATTTTCCCCTAGGTTCCATCCAACGACTTGCATAACCAACAGGATGAGCGTTGGAAACCAAGTCAATTCTGAATTCAATTTCCTTGTGTGGAGGCAAAGATTTAACCTCTTTGAATACGTCGGGAAATTCCCGAACAATAGGTATAGATTCCAGACTACATTCGGGATATCCTAAAGTATACATCAACTTATCCCTTTTCGGACTTCAGTCTTCATAAGAAATCACAACGAAATTCCCAAATTTTGTTTTGGCTGAAATCATTCGATTGTTACAATCTAGTTTAGCTTTGTATTTCGTTAACCAGTTCATTTCGAGTAAGATTTCAAATTCATTAAAATCGAGAATAACGAGACAAATGGGAAATTGATTATGAGAATACAAGATAGGAACTTCTATACATCGTAGACAAAGATTCGCAGGGCCACTAACTGGATCCTTCAAACAAATGGACTTGTCGACAAATTTAGGTTCAAGTTTTAATTCGTTTACAGTCTGTTGGGAGATAAAGCTATGTGTGGCTCCCGTATCGAATAAAACTCTAACAACTCTATCATAAATGAGAAGCTTACCTTCTAAAACTCATTTTCCTTTATCCGCTTTAGAGGTTGAAGGTTTATCTTCGATCGCATAAACCTTCGCTACTTGAGCTTGCTTCATTGTCGGGCAATCTTTAACTTCTTTTCCTAGCTTATGACAATAGTAGCATTGCCTGGGTCTTGTCTTTATAGATTGATCCTTCTTTCCTTGTTGCTTTGGCTTCTTCCAACTATTCGAATAGTGGCCTTTCTCCAGACAATTAAAACAAGTAATATCCCTCGCCTGGTTCTCCTGATTATTAGTTTTCTCCTTGATTTGCCATGGTTTTTTTTCCTCCGAACTTCCTTTTCTTCCAGTTTGGATTGCTTGCACTTCCTTTCTCATCTGCATCTTCCTGCTTATCTAGGGTAGCATATCTACAACCCATATCTATCAAATCAGAAAAAGATTCCTTCATGTGAGCGGTCATCCTCTCATGGAATTTCTTGTTCATTCCCCAAATAAATCTTTCATTCTTCTTCATGGTGTACTCACCAGCTCCGGACCAAACCGAAATAGATCATTGAACTTGTTCAAGTACTCTTCAAACGATAAACTTCCCTGCTTCAAGTCTGTAAACTCCTGGTACTGCTGAAGATATTAGCAGACCGCATATAACATTTCTCAAACACTTCTTTGAATCGACCCCAAGTGAACTCATCCTCCAGCTCATCCACTGTATAGTCTCCCACCAGGCTAGAGCTTCCTCCTGGAGTTTCCAAGAAGCTATTAATCTCATCTGGTCACCCCCCAACTTCAGTCCTCTGAAAATCCTCTCACACGATTGAATCCAGGCTTATGCTTCGATAATAGACTCCTTTCCTACGAACGGCTTTCCACCAAGTCTGGAAAAACTTTGATATAGATCAGCCAGATTTGGCTTAGGTTGAGTGGGAATAGCTGCTTCCATTGTTGCAGGGACTTGACCAGTTATAGTGGTATTTCCCTGTCCCCTACCTCGTCCTTTTCTAGTGCTCATTCTCACTATCTGCAAATAGTAAGAAAACTTGATTTAGGCCATACGGACGAGATATCTTAGGGATATACCCATTCTAGGGTATTTCTTACCCTATCTCTAATGAGTCACCTAATGTGCTATACTCTATAGCTAAAGTTCTTACTCAACCTTTAGCTCTGATACCACTTGTCACGACCTGAAATCCAGTATTCAAAAATCGACATCAAATACCTGACTTGTATTCGAATGCCGGAGATTCAAACCGTTGCACTCTAGTTCGGTGGAGCTAATAACAACATCAGATGATACAACACAGCGGAAACAAAATGAACTTCATTGATCACAATACAGATACAACACTTATAAAATATTCATTACAACAGTTGACCACTATCATCAGAGTGCTATACATAATATAACAACCAAATAACGCCATGGAAGAGGAGAAATAACAGAGTCTTCAAAAAGTTTCCAACATACTTTGACTTCAATAAGGTTTTCCCAAACTCCAAACACTTTTAGATCCAAAAGGCTTAAAAAGATTTCCAAACCAAAAGCTTCCAAAATCCGACAGCTTCCAAAAGACTTCTAAATCCAAGCTAGCTCTAAAACACGGATAACGTGCTTCTTGGCTGCTCGTGTGGAAAATTATGGGCACCTAGAGTTTAGGAAGGAAACAATAAACTCCGGGTCAGTCATGGGACTGGTATGAGTGAAAAAAAACAGTTGTTTATACAGAAACAATTTATAAAAGAAATTCGTTCATGATTTTGGAAAATGAAACTACCATAAGGCCACCTCGCACACACAATGCAATCGCACAATTGGAGGAGATTTGTCCTTATGATAGTCAAACATGCTTGATACGAGAAAACTTTTTTTTTGATTTTATTATTAGTGCATACTGTAGAAAACATTTTTAAAGTATAATATTAATCTTAGCCAGCATACCACATTATGGTATACCTACTATAGCTACCAATTAAACGGCAGGTCACCACCGTAAGTAAATGGCAGGTAATACAACTAAAACTGTACAGGGCTCGTATTGTTTTGTTTGGATTTCCAACAAATGGTCAGACTAAGGAACTTCCTACACTGAATGGGTACGCCTCTGGAGGGACGTCCCGAGAACCTAACCGGATCTCTGCCACCACAAGGTCGGGTTACCTCTGTAACTAGGTACTAACTGTCACGAGTATGCCATCCTCCGGTCGTAACCGAACCTTTATCGAGGGCCCTTAATACCAACAACCACAAAGCAAATTATCTGGGTTCCGTACCAGATTACCACTTATTATCCAGAAGGAAATGTGCATACCCTAAAGGGTGCGACCCTCATAACCTTGCTGCATCTATTCCGGTTTCGACCATTTCCGAGGTGTGAGGTTCGAAGAAGTCTCGTCCCACAAAGCTACGCTTTTCACAAAAGCATGCTTTGATCAACAAACGATCAGCACTCAGCATGCCACATTACCAAATTGGGAGTATATCACTAATAACTATCAACTACATAACCCCTGAGCTCGTACGTCTCAAAGAAGGGTGTTAAGTTAAGAGAATAAATTCTCCGCCACTAAACAGAAATGTATTTGATAGAAATTAGCTTTATATCTCAAAGTGTAATGTCAGACATACAACCGTACAAGTCTATCCTGGGTCTGCATAGAATCGAAGGCACTTCGTCCAATAAAGGAAGAAGTCCTTGCAATCCGGGAATCCACAATCCCGATCGAACTCCCCATGCAATATGAAGATCTCTATACCGGAGCAACTCAGTGCAGAGACAATCGACAGGTAATCCTTTAGTTCTCGAAGATACCCGGTCTTCACTACCGTCTTCAAATGCACTCTAATTCGTCATATCATTATTCGAAATGGGTTTTATGACACAAAGTCCTCTCCCGACTAATCCGAATAACGAGAGTTTATTTTAAAAACATGTGGATACAAATGTCACACAAGATTCATCATTGAGATTCGATGTGGGTTTTGGATAACCATTTGAAATCTGACTCCTTGTCGCATCGTAATTCAAATGCCATTTAAAGGCCAACGGTTTTTCACATTCACACAGAAACATACCATAGATATCGCAGTTCAATTTACAGCAATTTACATCAATTCACATCACAAAATGTCACAATCACATAATAGGGGTATCAATCAATCCAAGGTATTCAATAATAATTCAACATCTGTATGCAAGATTAATTAATCGTGTGATTATAATCAATTAATCACATAATTATTTTCATTAATTATCTTTAGTTAATGATTAATTATCCTTAATTTTAAATTAATTAATCCTTAACTGTTAATTAATTAATCTTAATTACTAATTAATTAACCTTAATTATTACTTAATTAACCTTAATTAATTTTATTTAATTGATTTTTAATTAATATTTGATTTATCTTTAATTATTAATTGATAATTAATTAATCTTTAATTACTGTCATTAAATAATTATTCCTTAAGTTATTATCTTTTAATTACTCTCATTAAATAAATAAATCTTTAATTACTTAAACTTTAATTAACTGGGTAAAAGATAAATCATTTGTTTTAGTTGATCATTTAATTATTATAAAAATATTTGATTATCAAACCTTATAGTTAATTAACATTAACCATAATTTCTTAAAGGATTTAAGGTTAATTAACAATTTAAAACAACATTTCATTTTAACCAACTTTTAATTATATTATTTATTTCAAATAAATTAAGAATTTATTTATAAATAATGTCACAAAATTAATTAATTAAACTTAATTCCTTTAAAATAATTTACTTTTAAACTTTAAACTAATCCCATATTTAAAAAAAACAATTATTCAAAAGAATGAATTAAACATGTTTAAATTTGAATTTATTTTAAAATTTTGAAAATTGTTTTATAACAAACCCGAGGTCTACCCGAGTGTCCCCCGAGCCAAAACACTGTCTACTTTAAGTCTTCCCCTAGCCAACCCCAAATTTTCCTTTAAAACTTAGATTCTTGTCTAAGTTTTTAAGACCCGTAACATACTTGAAAACCTCCGATCCAAGACTCCAACCAGCACCCAAACTTCCCAAAGACCACTTCGAGTCACCAGCCTTTCTTCCTCAATCCTACATACTGATACAACCCATAACTCGTGCAGGTTGCACACCGCTTCGATCACCTCTGGTCGATGCTACGACCATTTTCAAGTCAACGACAACCACGATGAATCACCAAATCACCCAGAACCCCTGATCGACAACGAATTCTCGATCGAGCTATACGACCCAAACTGGAACGAAACTGGTTCATCGAAAATTGCATCACTCTTTCGCGTTAAGGCACCAGAGGCCACGAAATTCAGGTCAAAGCTTCGCCTACTTCCCTCATTTCGACTGCCACTGACACGATCGACTCCGGTGCTCTGACGAAGTCGTGACAATCAGATTTCCGGCTTCGACCTAAACATGGATTAGAACCCTACACCACCGCTGTCTCGACGCCATGATGAATTATAAATTCATCTAATATTTTTCTGATGATCCCCGACCACCATGCAAGCTTTAACTCGATCACGAGACCCATCATGTCACCGATCACCAGAATTCGCCAATAAACAAAATATCATTTAACTTCATATTCTCGATCAGTACTTCATTAAAAATCTTGATTTTACTTTCAAAAATCATTATTTTCGAAAACATTTCAGATGGTATACTTGATACCGGAAATTATGATGTCTGAAATTTAACATATTTTTAATTTGCCTGTATTTTCCAATTTCCAAAAAAACTTTAATTTATTTTTGCTTAAATTTATTTTTAAAACTTGAAACATGTTTAAACAAACAAATTTTGTTTAGATCCTAAAGTCTAATAAGGATCAGGGGAAGAGTAATTGAATTCTGAATAGGTTTTTGAGATCTGGAAACAAATAGAGGTAAATGTCCTGATATTAGACATGCACGGTCATCTCTGCATATACATACATACATACATACTTGCATGCATGTAAATACTTTACAACTATATTTCAAGCATGATTACCAGCAGCACATGATATTCCAGATTTTTAAAGGGTTTACTCACCTTGTTTGAATCAGAGGAAACCTGGAATTGATTTTAAAAAAAAACTGGATTTTTGAATCTGGAATTGCTTTACAACTTGCTGATGTTTGAGTTGCTTTGATTTGATCTAATTTATTGTTGATATTTGAGATGGTCTTTATTTGCTTTAGGTCTTTGTTGAATTTGTGAAGAAATTGAAATTGTTTTTGATGTTTTTTCTGATTTGAATTGTAAAGGCTTTTATTTTTGAAAACTTTTTTCTTTTTCCTAGAAATTCTTCTCTGGTTTCTGAGTTTGTAGAGGCTTAGTTTGAAAATGAAGATAAAAGGAATGAGAAGGAGGAGATGTAATAGTTTATATAAATCTTATTTTCTATTTTTATTAATTTTCTCAAAAATAAAACTATAAGAATGACACTTGTCTTTGCATGAATTAAATTATTAACACTTGTTAATTTTTTTGTTAACTTGATCATACTTGTTAATACAATGTGTTATTAATTGAACACTTGTATTTTGGATGAGAAAAATATTTATACATTATTTTTAAAGTGTATTTTCTATTTTATAAATACATTTTCCTTTATTTATATATGTATAATTTAAAAGAAAATGTTTTAAAACTAATTATGTATTAAATAAATCACATATATTTTATTTTAAATCCAAATTCAGATCCAAATTCAAATTACAATCTGTTCATATATATATATATATATATATAATTAAACACTTATTCTACTTATTTTGAATAAATTCAAATTAATTTCAAATTAAATTCCAGAAATTATATTAATTACTAATTTTAAATTAGATAAAAATTGGGATGTTACCGTTTCTAGGGCTTGTAGTAGATCTTTATGGGTCATGATAATGTACGGCCTTGGGGAGAATCGCCATAGTCACGTTTTCTGATGGAGGGTCGAGTGTAGTGAGATGGTGATGGCGAGGTGTAGTTCGAGGAGGGGGTGCCATTGGTGGTGTCGGCTAGCGATGAAAGTGACTGGAGAGGCAGGAGCGCCATGCGTGCACGTTCAGTTATGGGTTGGGTGCACTGGGAGAGAATTATGATGGAGTAAGTGGGTATTGTATAATTAAAGTTAAAAATATAATTAGTTTATAAATTGTTAATTTAAAATCATTTAATTTAAAAATTGCATAACTCTCTTATATAAGGTCCAATCGAGGCATGGATTTTAGCATTGTGCTCATAACGACGAAAGCTTCATGATGGAACTAGTTTGGTTGGATTTAGAGGCTATTGGAATTTAGGCTAAAATCGGATATCGTTTGATTTTAGTTCCAAACCGCTTCGGCGATGGCAGAAATTTTGGTGAGTTAATCTTACCTTTTAGTTAACTAGTATAATATAGTTGATAAGAACTTTTGATTGGATGTTTTGATGATTTACTATTTTATTTGTTGGTTCGGATATGGTTCTACCTCTGGAGCGGATGAGACCCTATTACGTTCCCGTGTAAGAACAGATGACCCTTTGTATACGACCCGCCTCAAAGCGTTTGATTTATATCAATTAATTATATACTGCATGCAATGCGGGGGGATAGGTCGGAGGGATCCAATAGGATTCCTCACCTCTATTGATTTTTTTTACATATATATGTATTGAAATATGTAAGGTGTGATGAAGAGGGACAAGTTGGAGGGATACAGCGGGATTCCTCGCTATTGTTGAATCGTTTCAATAATATTCCTTTTATATGAATTATCGAATAATGAACCTGATTGTGGACATTATGGTTATGATATGGTTATATGTTTGAAATCTAACACCAAGTAGTGATAGAAAATCAACACCGATATTGGTTAAGCGTTTGGTGGCTATTGGCCTTAAATTAGTATTTTGAGATACTATAAATTGCCAATTAAGTTGGAGTTGGTTTTTGAGACAGGAAATGATTTTAAATCCGAAATTAGGTTTCATAAATATTTTGTTTTTAAAGTATTTGTGTGAACCACTTTTTTCGACGGTTTAAATCGACAATAAACCACACATGTCAAACTCAAACCATTCGAAACAGTAGATTATAAATAGGGTTTAATTAGAAAATAAAAGGAAAAAATGGAAACAAAATGCAGAACCTCATAATGGAATAACAAAATATAATAATCAAATAAACTGTTTATGAAGCTATTTTACAAATAACATTTGATTACACTTTTACAATAAAATCAGAGTTATACATGCAGCAAGTATAATAGGATAATGCAGCGGAACAACATGATGCACTGGAATAAATATAATAAATAGTAGACCAATATCCGTCTTCGTCCTTTAAAAATAAAACGGTCCTCAATACACTAAAAAGATCAGACTGACCCGAGCATAATGAAAAGACAAAACATTCAGGTCAGAACTAAAATATTCTCAGTAAGTCAAATCAATATCACATGGAAAAGGAGTGTAATGGCATCAAAGATGTTAGGGATTTTCATCTCCTATCCGGTGTATAACGTGAGAACAATAACTCAAGAGATGTTATGGGATTTTTTTCCATCTCTTAAGGATCCATCAAACTATCTATATGTAGTAGTATACGCTATATATGTAGTGTCTATCAGTAAAGTATTATATTGAAAATAATGCCCCAATATTGAAAATAAGGCGTTAGCCATATCCCCCTTAACACATTTTATATAAGCATCGTAGTCTATACAGTACTATAAATTCCAATGTAAATTGGTGGACTATCAGGGAGCACTCCATTAGTACGACACAAACAAAAATCGTAGTGGGATCGATAAGGCATATGATAAGGCATGCGAGGCAAAGCCTAGGGTAGGATTCTATCGTTTTGCACGCCCGGACTGGTGGTAACGCGTAGCAGCTATTACCGCCCACCTCGAAACACATTTCCATAACCAAATCGAGGGTGGCCACCAATCAATCATGAAGTAACAGATATGGTATCGAAGAAGCATGTCCGACAGGAGAAGCGGCCTCACTTGGCCTGGAATAGCTCTGTAACGATACGAATTTTTCGTGCTCGAAAATCGACATCCATACTTTAAATCGTACTCGAATGCCGTAGATTCGACCGTTCAAATCCGAGTCGCCGGAGCTTATAACAACATTAAGTAAACAACACAGCGGAAAAGAAGAATAATATATTGATATACGACACAGATACAATATATGATACAATAGAGTGATACAATGAATATCAATATACATCAGAGATATGATACAAGAAATAGCAGCGCAAAAGGAAAATAGATAACATCTAGCAGCGGAACAATATAACTCTAAGATAATCTTCAAGGAAGAACTCCAAAAATAACTGCAACTCCATTTCCAAGAACCAATCTAGCAATAGCTCGAACTTCAAATAACGATGCACCAAGATAAGCAAGTGCGGTGTGATCCAAAGACTGAACGAACTCCAGATAATCTACTAAACCAGACTATCTGAAAAACCCAACTCTAGACTGCTCGTGTAGAAAATAATGAGCACCCGGAGTTTAGGAAAGAAACAATAAACTCCGGATCAGTCATGGGACTGGTGTGAGCAAAAAAAAAAAGTTTATCTTTCAAAATAAACAACAAAGGATTTCAAAGTCAATTCGAAATGCTTTTGGAAAATGAAACTACCATAAGACCTCCCGCCACACACACAATGCAAACGCAGACTTGGAGGAGATTTCTTCTTGTGATAGTCAAAGATGCTTACTACGTAAAATCAAATCATTTGATTATTATTATTAGCGCATAGTGTAGAAAACATTTCGAAAGTAGAATATAAATCTTAGCCAGCATAGTTACCATTATATTATGCCTGCTATAGCTAGCATATTAGATGGCAGGTTCTACAACTAAAACCGTACATGGCTCGTATTGTTTCTTTGGATTTCCAACAAATGGTCAGGCCAAGGAACTTCCCATTGCCACATGAGAACGCCTCTGGAAGGACGTCCCCGAGAACCTAACTGGATCTATGCCAACACAAGGCTTGGTTACCCCTAACTGGGTAACTACTGACACGAGTATGCCATCCCCCGGTCGTAACCAACCTTTATCCGGGGCCCCAACAACAATCACAAAGTAATATATATATATATATACATATATATATATATATATATATATATATATATATTTGTGATATCCACATAAGTTAAGTATCTGGGCTCCATACCATGATACCACTTCTAAACAGAAGGAGATGTACATACCCTAAGGGGCGCTACCCCCAATAACCTTGCTGCATCTTTCCTGTTTCGACCATTCCGGGGTGTGAGGTTCGACGAAGTCTCGTCCACAAAGATACGCTTTTCACAAAGCCATGCTTCGATCAACAAATGATCAGCATCACTCAGCATGCCACATTACGAAATTGGGAATATATTGCTGATAAACTTCAACTACATAACCTCTGAGCTCGTACGTCTCAGAGAAGGGTGTTATGCTAAGAGAATAATTTCTCCGCCACCAACAGAAATGTATGTGAAAGAAATCTGCTTTATATCTCAAAATGTAAGGTCAGATACACAATCCATACAAGTCTGTTCTGGGTTCGAACAAAACCCAAGGCACTTCCAAAGAAGTCCTTGCAATTCGGATAATCTCTAATCACGTCCGAAATTCCCATCACATATGGAGTCTCTGTACCGGGGACCGGTCGATGCAAAGACATTCAACGAGTTGTCCTTTCGTTTTCGAAAATATCCGGTCTTCATCACCGGTCTTCAAATGCTATCCATATCGGCGTATCATTATTCGGAATGGGATATATGACACAAGGTCCTCTCCTGGCTAAAGCGAATAAATGAGCGCAATATTTAAAAATATATGGATATGGGATTTCAATTAAGTCACAACTTATTACCCAAAACTTTTCTTTCAAATGGTTTAAACAAATTACCATTTCTAATCTTTAAACAAAAATATTAATTTCACGAAATTCATCCAATTTCCCAAAGATTCATTCCCGGATTTCAAAACAATTCCATTTCAATTGGATTAATTCATTAAATCTTTAAATCAAAGATTTGTCTCACAGCTTTCAAATCGTTTCCAAATATTCGTTCCAAATATTCATCTATAACTTGGAAAATTATTTCAGTTTTAAACTTGAAATCCCTTTAATACAATTTGAAATTCATTTCTTCTATGAAAGCTTTTTATCATTTAGAAACAACAATCTTATCTCGGAAAAAACCGATTTCATTTATACAAGTTACAATCTTTGGGTTAATTCAAATTCCCATAAGAAAAATGCTTTAAAAATGGTTTGACTCATATATAACTAGTATAATATCGTTAATCCCTAGTTTCAAATCATAGAATTCAATTTATAAAACTTGAATTCAAATTTAAATCAAATTTATTTAAATTACCAAACTTAATCAAGTTATTCAAAATAAATTTTATCTTTGAAATTCCATTTCAAAAGCTTTTCACATTTAACCCGATTCCATTTCAAACTATTTGAATTCAAAAATTCAAATCCAAAACAATTTCCAAAAATCTATGACTTAATCGATTTCCTCGTGAAATCCATATTTGTGTGTGTATGGTGTGGTCCAGGGGTTTAACACAATAGTGCAACATCATCATCACATATTAAGACACAGAAATATAGTTGATAAGCGATATAAACTATAACGCTTATCTTTCATATACAGATTCACGGATAATATACAGATGTATCATCAATAAGTGAACAAATTATACATAGCACAATCCATAGAGCAAAATATCACAGATCAGATAGGACAATCAATTCAAGGCATTTCATACGATACAATCATTCATAAGTAAGGTCAAGCATTCAATAATTATTTATAAACTGGATTAATTAATTTTTTAATCCTAATTAATTCAATTAATTTCCATCTTAATCTATTACTTATGAATTAATTATCCAATCTTGATTATTTAATTAATTACAAATCATTTGATATTAATTAATTTATCAAATATTTTAGTTAATCAAAATATCTAAAATTAATTACAATAAGTGATTAATCCTTAATTACTTTCATTAAGTAATTACATTAACAATTTATAATTGATTTTCTAAATTAATTAATCCATTTAATTATTAATATTTATCACTTTAATCAATACTTGATAATCTTTAGTTAATTATCTTAATTAACCGATAATATTTCTTTAATTACTTTCTTAAGAAAAATTTCTTAGATTAAATCTTTATTAATCATTTCTAATTAATTAATCTAAATTACTTGTTTCTAAATTAAATAAATCATTCTTTAATTACCTTATTAATTAAATCATTTTAATTACCTTAATTATCTCTAAGATAATTAATTTCCTTATTAATGACTTCATCAATATTTTAAGTGTAAAACATTTCACTTTTGAATTTAGACTCAAATTTCATTTTGAATTTATGATTCAAAATGCTTACATATCTAAATATTAACCAAATTTAAATATCCACTTATAATAAATATAAAGAACATTTGTTATTTACATATGAACTTATGTAAGCCTTAAAACCAATTTACTTAATTTTATTTAAAAATTAAGCCTTTAAAATGCACCACTATTTAACTTACAGATTCAAATGATCAAAAATCAAGTTAAGTTATTGGTTTGAAAACAAATTTACCTTTAAAAAGCTATTTGATTTATACTTATTTTAAAACACATATGATTTGAAAACTGGTTAAAATTCCAAATTTTAAACTTGAAGCCATATTTAAGTCTTGTTTTCAGATTTTAATTTAAATTTTAAAAACAAGTTTAAAATCTGAAAATCCACCTTATATTGTGTTTTCTTTAAATAACTTAAAAGGGTGTTAAGTCTAATCACAGGAATATGGACACAAGGAAATCACTTTGTTTATTCTGAGTGAAACTCGAGTTTCCTCCTATTCTCTTCCACTCGTATACTATTCCTTCTTCTACTCTTATTCTTTCTCCTTTTCTTACGTTAAAATGTAGTTATACAACATACTTACGCACGCACAGAAAACAATCGAAACAGTGCTCCATTTATTCGTACCCACTGACACTCACGCGCCACCGTGCACGTGCACAGTGGTGCCGAGCCACTCAGATCATCATCGACGGTCTTCCCATATCAACCATCACTCCCAAACTCCAACTCGATCATCAAATCTCCCTCCAAACTTCGAAATTGAATTCGAGCCTTCCAACCAACCTGGAACACCAACAGGAAACGCACGCCAAACCTGGAAAATGCCTCGTCTTCGAGACCTCGACCACCGGAGGACCTGAAACTCCGGTCGACGCTTCGTCTACACCTCCCCTACCACCTCCCAAGGATGCATAGCACTCGATCAAACAATGATGACGAACGAGACAACGTTTGCGACCACACGAAAACTAGGTTTAGGAATTCAAACGTTCGCCGCTGCCACCAGAATCAACTATTCACCACCTCCCTAATTTTCCTAGAATCTTCGTTCGTCCCTCTATCACCACCAAAGGTCGCGACTCCTTCAGACCCGTGGGTCACTAGCGATCACCAGAAATAAGAGATTTGAAGAACCTCGAGTTGCTCTTACTTCCTAAATCTAAAAATTGTGATTTTTACTTTAAAAATCAAGTTAAAGCATATGAATTCAGTTTATATACCTGAAATAGTAAATTAAGAATTTTTAAAATTTGACAAATTTGAAGTTGGCTCAGGTTTTTTTGATTTCCACAAAGATAAATAAGTTGATTAAGCTTAAATAAATTTTTACTCTTTAACACATACTATAGCAAACAAAATTCGTTTTGATCTTGAGTTCAATCAGTAAGTAGATTGAGAAGAAAAGGCTTATTTGCAAATCTGGGTTTTAACAAGAAACAGGAACACAGGGGAAAAAAGTTAAAAGCATGCATACATTCACACTCATATATACTCAGAGAAACATACACATATATATAACCATTCACAAACATACTTAACTTCAGAGATGAGCATGTAATCATATTAATATACTTAATATTTAAATTAGTGAGGTTACTCACAGTGTTTGGAAAATGGACAGAGTTCTTTTATGTTGAGATAAGCAGTGAGTTTGCAAGCTGAAGCCCTCTCTCTTGAATCTCTGGTTTTCAATGAGGTTGTATGTTTTGTTTTTGTTTTAGTTTGAAGTATTGGATCTCTAAGGCTTCAGGTTTGTTTGAGATGTTAATTACTTTAGATTTCTTTTTTTTTCTCGGCTTGTAGGAACGAAGTGATGACGTTTGATTTGATATATAGGAGAGAAGTTTACCGGTGATATATAAAAGAAAGTTTACAGGTGAAATATTATTATCTTTTGTACAGGGCTACTATTTGCTTGTACACTATAAGATCAGAGATCTTTTCTTTAGAGGCTGATGCATCTTTCTTTTGTGTGCTTTTGTACTTCTTTGTTTTTGTTTATGCCATACTTTATTTTCCATACTGTCTCTGCTGAAATGATTTCCAGCAAGGACATATGTTTCTTGATTGGTTTACATGCTCATTAGCTTACTTAATTCTTTTTATCTTTTCCAATTTAAGATACTTACTCTTTGTAAAGGCCTGGTTAGCTTTTTATAAGTGCTATTTGGTTTTGTTTTGCATTGTTGCCTCGGCTGATATGATCTTGCTTTGTACATTTTTATTTACGTATTGTACACTTGAATATATATCTTATATTTACTTTGTTTCATTCCCTGCTTATATTTGTATTTGTTTGTATTTCTTCTTTTGTTTTGTTGACTTAACAGAAGTTGATGGCTGGTATTTACTACTTAGTTGGATGTAGTTCTATATTTAATTTGTTGATAGAATTTGTCAAATATGTTTTACTTTATATTTTGGATGTTTTATTTTATTTTTAACTTAAATATTTATTTCAAAAATTTTGTTATACAACTTTAAAAATCCATTTCATAAGATTGAATCAAATATCTCTATATTAATATTGTTTAAAAATAACTCAATATTAAATTAAAAATAATTTATAAAAGAAACCATTTCTTTCTTAATAAATAACATAACTTATTTGAATTTGGAAAAACACGAATCAATTTATCATTTAATTTCACAATTTTAAATCAAAAATAATTTAAATTATCAACTTAAAATAAATTAAAATTCAGGATCTTTACAGACTTCCCCCTTAAAAGAATTTCGTCCTCGAAATTCGTAGGCACGAAAACAACAAAGTTAGATAAATTCGATCTTCTATAATTCCTCAAACACAAGATATGGATTCCAAACTCAAACGGAATACCCCAAAATATACGTAACTAGTCCCTCTTCAGACTTTGGTATTTACAAGAAATTACAACAGAATTTCAAAATTTGGTTTTAAACGAAATCGTTTTATTGATATAATTCAAATTTAGCTTCATATTCGGTTAATCGATTTAACTCAATTTAAAATTTCCAATTTAATTAAGTTTTCAATTCCAAACTTCAAATTCGTATTCATTAACGTTTAAATCAAAAACTAATAAGAAACCGATGAGATACGAAGTAAGGATTTTCCTACAACGATTCGTAGAGCATCACCGCATCGAAACTTCTTCTGGAGCTGTCTCGAAGCAATCAAAAGAATTGGAATCGAATCAAAAAAGATTGAGAAGAGAAAAATTGTTTCCGTTGTCGTTACAGAGTTGACCATTTATAGTCATATTCCCCCGTTCCCTATCTCGTTCTCTTCTTGCACACATACTCACTATCAGTGGATAGTAAGAGAATTTACCGAGGCATTCGAACAGATATCCTAGGGATTATACTCATTCTAGGGTATAATTCACCCTATCTCTAATGAGCTACTTAGTGTGTTATACTCCTGAGCTAAAGTTTAACCTTTGCTCTGATACCAAATGTAATGATACGAATTTTCGTGCTCGAAAATCGACATCCATACTTTACATCGTACTCGAATGTCGTAGATTCGACCGTTCAAATCCGAGTCGTCGGAGCTTATAACAACATTAAGTAAACAACACAGCGGAAAAGAAGAATAATACATTGATATACGACACAGATACAATATCTGATACAATAGAGTAATACGATGAATATCAATATACATCAGAGATATGATACAAGAAATAACAGCGCAAAAGGAAAATAGATAACATCTAGCAGCGGAACAATATAACTCTAAGATAGTCTTCAAGGAAGAACTCCAAAAATAACTGCAACTCCATTTCCAAGAACCAATCTAGCAATAGCTCGAACTTCCAATAACGATGCACCAAGATAAGCAAGTGCGGTGTGATCCAAAGACTGAACGAACTCCAGATAATCTACTAAACCTGACTATCTGAAAAACCCAACTCTAGACTGCTCGTGTAGAAAATAATGAGCACCCAGAGTTTAGGAAAGAAACAATAAACTCCGGATCAGTCATGGGACTGGTGTGAGAAAAAAAAACAGTTTATCTTTTAAAATAAACAACAAAGGATTTCAAAGTCAATTCGCAATGCTTTTGGAAAATGAAACTACGATAAGACCTCCCGCCACACACACAATGCAAACGCAGACTTGGAGGAGATTGCTTCTTATGATAGTCAAAGATGCTTACTATGTAAAATCAAATCATTTGATTATTATTATTAGTGCATAGTGTAGAAAACATTTCGAAAGTAGAATATAAATCTTAGCCAGCATAGGTACCATTATATTATGCCTGCTATAGCTACCATATTAGATGGAAGGTTCTACAACTAAAACCGTACATGGCTTGTATTGTTTCTTTGGATTTCCAACAAATGGTCAGGCCAAGGAACTTCCCATTGCCACATGAGAACGCCTCTGGAAGGACGTCCCCGAGAACCTAACCGGATCTCTACCAACAGAAGGCTTGGTTACCCCTAACTGGGTAACTACTGACACGAGTATGCCATCCCCCGGTCATAACCAACCTTTATCCAGGGCCCCAACAACAATCACAAAGTAAGATATATATGTATTTGTGATATCCACATAAGTTAAGTATCTGGGCTCCATACCATGATACCACTTCTATCCAGAAGGAGATGCACATACCCTAAGGGGTGCTACCCCCAATAACCTTGCTGCATCTTTCCTGTTTCGACCATTTCTGGATGTGAGGTTCGACGAAGTCTCGTCCACAAAGCTACGCTTTTCACAAAGCCATGCTTCGATCAACAAATGATCAGCATCACTCAGCATGCCACATTACCAAATTGGGAATATATTGCTGATAACCTTCAACTACATAACCTCTGAGCTCGTACGTCTCAGAGAAGGGTGTTATGCTAAGAGAATAAATTCTCCGCCACCAACATAAATGTATTTGAAAGAAATCTGCTTTATATGTCCAAATGTAAGGTCAGACACACAATCCATACAAGCCTGTTCTAGGTTCGAACAAAACCCAAGGTACTTCCAAAGATGTCCTTGCAATTTGGATAATCTCTAATCACGTCCGGAATTCCCATCACATATGGATTCTCTGTACCGGGGACCAGTCGATGCAAAGACATTCGACGAGTTGTCCTTTCATTTTCGAGAATATTCGGTCTTCATCACCGGTCTTCAAATGCTAACCATATCGGCGTATCATTATTCGTAATGGGATATATGACACAAGGTACTCTCCCGGCTAAAGCGAATAAATGAGCGCAATATTTAAAAATATATGGATATGGGATTTCAATTAAGTCACAACTTATTACCCAAAATTTTTATTTCAAATGGTTTAAACAAATTACCATTTCTAATCTTTAAACAAAAAGATTAATTTCACGAAATTCATCCAATTTCCCAAAGATTCATTCCCGGATTTCAAAACAATTCTATTTCAATTGGATTAATTCATTAAATCTTTAAATCAAAGATTTATCATAGCTTTCAAATCATTTCCAAATATTCGTTTCCAAATATTCATCTATAACTCGGAAACTATTTCAGTTTTAAACTTGAAATCCCTTTAATACAATTTGAAATTCATTTTTTCTACGAAAGCTTTTTATCATTTAGAAACAATAATCTTATTTCGGAAAAACCGGATTTCATTTATACAAGTTACAATCTTTAGGTTAATTCAAATTTCCAAAAGAACAATGCTTTAAAAATGGTTTGACTCATATATAACTAGTATAATATTGTTAATCCGTAGTTTTAAATCATAGAATTCAATTTCAAAACTTGAATTCAAATTTAAATCAAATTTATTTAAATTTCCAAACTTAATCAAGTTATTCAAAATAAATTTTATCTTTGAAATTCCATTTCAAAAGCTTTTCACATTTAACCCGATTCCATTTCAAACTATTTGAATTCAAAAATTCAAATCCAAAACTATTTCCAAAAATCTGTGACTTAATCGATTTCCTCGTGAAATCCATATTTGTGTGTGTGTAGTGGGGTCCAGGGGTTTAACACAATAGTACAACATCATCATCACATATTAAAACACAGAAATATAATTGATAAGCGATATACACTATAACGCTTATCTTTCATATACAGATTCACGGATAATATACAGATGTATCATCAATAAGTGAATAAATTATACATAGCACAATCCATAGAGCAAAATATCACAGATCAGATAGGACAATCAATTCAAGGCATTTCATACGATACAATCATTCACAAGTAAGGTCAAGCATTCAATAATTATTTATAAACTGGATTAATTAATTGTTTAATCCTAATTAATTCAATTCATTTCCAATTTAATCAATTACTTATGAATTAATTATCCAATCTTGATTATTTAGTTAATTACAAATCATTTGATATTAATTTATTTATCAAATATTTTAGTTAATCAAAATATCTAAAATTAATTACAATAAGTGATTAATCCTTAATTACTTTCATTAAGTAATTACATTTCACAATTTATAATTTATTTTCTAAATTAGTTAATCCATTTAATTATTAATATTTATCACTTTAATCAATATTTGATAATCTTTAGTTAATTATCTTAATTAACTAATAATATTTCTTTAATTAATTTCTTAAGAAAAATTTCTTAGATTAAATCTTTATTAATCATTTCTAATTAATTAATCTAAATTACTTGTTTCTAAATTAAATAAATCATTCTTTAATTACCTAATTAATTAAATCATTTTAATTACCTTAATTATCTCTAAGATAATTAATTTCCTTATTAATGACTTCATCAATATTTTAAGTGTAAAACATTTCACTTTTGAATTTAGACTCAAATTTCATTTTGAATTTATGATTCAAAATGCTTACATATCTAAATATTAACCAAATTTAAATATCCACTTATAATAAATATAAAGAACATTTGTTATTTACATATGAACTTATGTAAGCCTTAAAACCAATTTACTTAATTTTATTTAAAAATTAAGCCTTTAAAATGCACCACTATTTAACTTACAGATTCAAATGATCAAAAATCAAGTTAAGTTATTGGTTTGAAAACAAATTTACCTTTAAAAAGCTATTTGATTTATACTTATTTTAAAACACATATGATTTGAAAACTGGTTAAAATTCCAAATTTTAAACTTGAAGCCATATTTAAGTCTTGTTTTCAGATTTTAATTTAAATTTTAAAATCGGGTTTAGTATTTGAAAATCCACCTTATATTGTGTTTTCTTTAAATAACTTAAAAGGGTGTTAAGGCTAATCACAGGAATCTGGACACAAAGAAATCACTCTGTTTATTCTGAGTGAAACTCGAGTTTCCTCCTATTCTCTTCCACTCGTATACTATTCCTTCTTCTACTCTTATTCTTTCTCCTTTTCTTACGCTAAAATGTAGTTATACAACATACTTACGCACGCACAGAAAACAATCGAAACAGTGCTCCATTTATTCGTACCCATTGACACACACACGCCACCATGCACGTGCACAGTGGCGGCGAGCCACTCAGATCATCATCGACGGTCTTCCCATATCAACCATCACTCCCAAACTCCAACTAGATCATCAAATCTCCCTCCAAACCTCGAAATTGAATTCGAGCCTTCCAACTAACCTGGAACACCAACAAGAAACGCACGCCAAACCTGGAAAAGTGCCACGTCTTCGAGACCTCGACCATCGGAGGACCTGAAACTCAGGTCGACGCTTCGTCTACACCTCCCCTACCACCTCCCAAGGATGCGCAGCGCTCGATCAAACAATGATGACGAACGAGACAACGTTTGCGACCACATGAAAACTAGGTTTAGGAATTCAAAACATTCGCCGCTGCCACCAGAATCAACTATTCACCACCTCCCTAATTTTCCTAGAATCTCCGTTCGTCCCTCTATCACCACCAAAGGTCGCGACTCCTTCAGACCCGTGGGTCACCAGCGATCACCAGAAATAAGAGATTTGAACCACCTCGAGTTTCTCTTACTTCCTAAATCTAAAAATTGTGATTTTTACTTTAAAAATCAAGTTAAAGCATATGAATTCAGTTTATATACCTGAAATAGTAAATTAAGAATTTTTAAAATTTGACAAATTTGAAGTTGGCTCAGGTTTTTTTGATTTCTAGAAAGATAAATAAGTTGATTAAGCTTAAATAAATTTTTACTCTTTAACATATACTATAGCAAACAAAATTCATTTTGATCTTGAGTTCAATCAGTAAGTAGATTTAGAAGAAAAGACTTATTTGCGAATCTGGGTTTTAACAAGAAACAGGAACAGAGGGGAAAAAAGTTACAAGCATGCATACATTCACACTCATATATACTTAGAGAAACATACACATATATATAACCATTCACAAACATACTTAACTTCAGAGATGAGCATGTAACCATATTAATATACTTAATATTTAAATTAGTGAGGTTACTCACAATGTTTGGAAAATGGACAGAGTTCTTTTATGTTGAGATAAGCAGTGAGTTTGCAAGCTGAAGCCCTCTCTCTTGAATCTCTGGTTTTCAATAAGGTTGTATGTTTTGTTTTTGTTTTAGTTTGAAGTATTAGATCTCTAAGGATTCAGGTTTGTTTGAGATGTTAATTACTTTAGATTTCTTTTTTTTCTCGGCTTGTAGGAACGAAGTGATGATGTTTGATTTGATATATAGGAGAGAAGTTTACTGGTGATATATAAAAGAAAGTGTACAGGTGAAATATTATTATCTTTTGCACAGGGCTACTATTTGCTTGTACACTATAAGATCAGAGATCTTTTCTTTGGAGGCTGATGCATCTTTCTTTTGTGTGCTTTTGTACTTCTTTGTTTTTGTTTATGCCATACTTTATTTGCCATACTGTCTCAGCTGAAATGATTTCCAGCAAGTACATATGTTTCTTGATTGGTTTACATGCTCATTAGCTTACTTAATTTTTTTATCTTTTCCAATTTAAGATACTTACTCTTTGTAAAGGCCTGGTCAGCTTTTTATAAGTGCTATTTGGTTTTGTTTTGCATTGTTGCCTCGGCTGATATGATCTTGCTTTGTACATTTTTCTTTACGTATTGTACACTTGAATATATATCTTATATTTACTTTGTTTCATTCCCTGCTTATATTTGTATTTGTTTGTATTTCTTCTTTTGTTTTGTTGACTTAACAGAAGTTGATGGCTGGTATTTACTACTTAGTTGGATGTAGTTCTATGTTTAATTTGTTGATAGAATTTGTCAAATATGTTTTACTTTATATTTTGCATGTTTTCTTTTATTTTTAACTTAAATATTTATTTCAAAAATTTTGTTATACAACTTTAAAAATCCATTTCATAAGATTGAATTCAAATATCTCTATATTAATATTGTTTAAAAATAACTCAATATTAAATTTAAAATAATTTATAAAAGAAACCCTTTCTTTCTTAATAAATAACATAATTTATTTGAATTTGGAAAAACACGAATCAATTTATCATTTAATTTCTCAATTTTAAATCAAAAATAATTTAAATTATCAATTTAAAATAAATTAAAATTCAGGATCGTTACAAGCTCTTTTTTTAGTCATATCAAGCTGATCCGAAGGTCAGGGCTGCGTTCTTACCTCATGCCAGTAGCGTTCGCCAAACTATCCTACTTCATTATGGATCCTCCACCACGTGCACAATTGTTAAGTGGTTTTGAAATTGGCAGAGGGTATGACAATATCAGACCTCGGTCTCTTTAACAACCAAATGCTTATTTCACACCATGGGCATTTTATAAAACATTTTTAATAATAAATCCATAAAACTGTTTATACCTTCATATCATGGTATCCATATACTTATTCCAAAAGTATAAATATATTCATAAATACCGAGGAAGATTTCTTTCAATCAATTTCAAAAATAATTTATAAATCTCTCTTAAACCATTCATAAACTATTTATATGCTTTAGAACCAGTTATAAAGCTATTTATAAATTCCAAAACAATTTACAACCCTGTCCTTTTTCATAAATATCTATGGAAATTCCTTTAAAACGGTTCCAAATCCCTTTATACAAGTTCTTTTATAAAACCCTTTATACAATCCTTATAAACTCCTTTATAAAACCATTAAAAAAATCCTTTATAAAAATCTTTTACAAAATCCTTTATAAAACTTTTATAAATTTCTCACAAAACCTTTTACAAAATTCTAAAATCTTTTACAAAATCTTTTAGTTTATATTTATTATCTTAAATTAAATTTTTAAATAAATCTTTTAAAACTATATTGAATATTTTATTAAATTAAAATTCTAAAGTGTTTTATTTTATGACATTATTTACTAAATAAAATTATTAGTTAAAATCTTAAAATTTATATTTTTAAAATTTTTATTAAATAAAATATAAATTTTAAATGAAATCTTTAAATCAAATTTTAAAATCAAAATTATTAAATCAAAACATACTTTACAATTTTAGAAAATAATTTAAAATCAACCAACGGTGTCCGTATTTAATTTTCTATCCTATGGCCAAGTGATCAGTTAAATTTAATTTTAATTTTGATTTCATGGAGGATATATATCATTTCAATCCAAATCAAGTGTCATAGGTATATATCATTTCAATCTATTTCTTAATTTATTTAATTTCAGATTTAATTGTTGCCCGTAACTTCTAGGGTGAATAACAGGAATAAATTAGCATAAAACATCTAGGGTGAATAACAGGAATAGATCAACATAAATAAACATCCAAACATCTAACATATCAATCAACATCCAAAATAGTCACATATCATAACTGATTACTAGTTATAAATTCTCGGGTGTTTAACTAGGAAATTAAATTCCAATTTCAATTTAAATGTCAATTTCAATTTCAATTTAACTATCAAATTAAATTACACTATCGATGCAATTCAATATAAATGTTAATTTTTAAACCATCAAACGACAATCAATAAATTTCAATCACTTCATGATTTCAATTTAAAGAAAATCAAAATATTTTAGTATTTCGGGAGTGGTATGAACTCACATTTGATTTATAGTCGAATTAAAATCCAAAAGAAATCCCAAATTCTAATAATCTCCATAACCAAATAAACCACTTTCTTGTTAATTTCGATACGATCCCGGCAGAAGAAACCACGCCCGAAACTGAGTTCGTATGCAAAAGTTATTTGAGTTAGATCATTTAGAATCTAAATTTAAATTGAGGGCAATACTCTCTCTAACATCAGAACGCATGTGAAACCCTCGTCCACCACCTTTGACCACCAACCGCTGCCATGTCCTTCCTCTTTGACCAGATCGGACCACCCCACGACCACCACACCTCGAGCTGCACCACCAGGCCAAACGCCACCTGCACAGGTCACGCTCAGGGCACTGCTGATATCTCCATTAACAAAGCCGATCGTGGTGAATTGGCTGATGAACTCGACAACCCAACCGCATGGATCTACCTCTCTTGACGCCTTCCATGTTGCAATGCTTCCCGATCGTCGATTGGTTGACGATCCACCGTTAATCGTGAAATCCTAGTTTCGACGGCCGTGACTGCTTCACTGATTTCCTTACAAAATGAAACTCAATTACAAAATGAATTACAAATGTAGGTTAGTTCGTTTAGGGTTTCGCGATGATATATAATTCGATAGGTTTATAGGAGTTTGGATTTTCGATTTGATTTGGAATTGTGGATTTAGAGTTTGATGTCTGACATTGGGAAGCAGGGAAGGAGCAAATAGGAATAAGAAGTACGTATATAAATTGAAATAGACTGCTAGGGTTTCAGAAAAAATCTATATAGACAGAAATGGAATAGAGATGGATGGAACAAATCAAATGGGCCAAAGGGGTAACCAAGTCCCGAAAAGTCCATTTCGTTCCCTAGACGAAAGTAAGTCATCTCATATATCAAAATATATAACGACCCAGAATTTTATTTAATTAAAATTTGAATATTTAATTTATTTTAAATATTAATAAGTGAATTTATAAGTTGAATAAATTTTTATTTCGAATAATTGGATTTAATTGGATAATTAAATCGATAATTTAATATGTTAAATTATGGAAATAATTGAAAATTGGGTTAAATATGATTAAAAATGATTTGTAAAATTTTATTTTATCATATTGAAGTTAGAATGATATTTTAGAACTTTTAAAATCGAATTAAAAGTTAATTTGTGAAAATTGAATATTTTAATATTTAAATCGACTAGTGAAAATAGTCAATTTTTGAACAGTCTCAGAATTGAACGAAACCAGTTCCATTGGATCCGTAATAGTTAGTTATTACCGGATTTCAATTTTCGTGTCAATCGGAGTTATCGTTTGATCGTGGCAGCTCGAAACGCATCGAATTATTTTTAATATTAATTTGGCGAGTTAAAATAGCCATTTTTCAAACTATCTCGGATTTCGACGTAACCAGTTTCATCGGATCCGTAATGTGATATTATTGTATATTTTAAAATTTCATGTCAATTGGATTTACCGTTTGTCCGGTACAAATTAAAACGCCTAGAAAATCGTTTAAATCGGTTTAATTTAAATTGAACGTTTGTAGCCATAACTCGCACAGATGTCCGAATTAGCTTTCGAAACCTGTTCCATTGTGTCCGGAACGCGGGGTAAACCATAGAAACGCTGGTTACGGTGCATGAATCGGAGTTCAGAATTTCCGGAATGAATAGTGTTTCGTTCGTTTCCTATAAATAGACCCTTACCCCTTCATAAATTAAAAAAAAAAAACCCTAATATTAACCCTAGCCGCCAGCAACCCTTTGAATGGCTAAGAATGCTTCTTCTTCTTCCTCTCTTTTCTCCAAATCCACTAACAATTAGCCAAAGTTTTCAACTAGAAACTCGTAGAGCACGTCGCGAACTACATATTCAACGGTCATGATCGTTTCTAGTGCTTCGGATTGGTGACAAATCTCGCTCAAAGGCCTGCAGTTAGGCCTCGTAATGCGCGCAATATAGATGACCGAGCTCTACATGTTTATGGCCGAGTATGGCTCTTGGCAAGGCGAGTCGCATGGAGGTGGTTTGATGAAGTATAGATGAGCGATGGAGTTGCAATATGAAACCCTAGGAGAAGCTAATGGGTTCGGCTCTTACCTGTAGCCGTGCGCACGCACACGCAAGAAGAAGAAAGGGGTAGGGGATGCACGGTGGTGATGCAATGGAGATGGATCCTATGGCTTAGATTTGGCTAAGGTTTAAATATAAAAATTTATGTTGTAAATTAAGTTATTATAAAATCGTGTAAACTATAAAATGCATAACTTTTTCATACGAGGTCGAAAACGCGCGAAACCAGTTGCGTTGCAATCGTATGGACGAGCACTACGCGATGGAGTTGGATTGGAGTCGTTTGGAGTTAGTGAAAATTTCGTGTAAAATTAAACGTCCGTTTAATTTTATTCGAAATAAATCGCTAAAACGAAATTGAAATCAAGGTGAGAACTTCTCACTCAATCGAATCAGTTTCGATTTTAATTTTAAATAGTTAGATTTAAAATATTTGAATGCATGTTTGAATGATGATTGTTATCTATTGATTGTTAAAATAGACATTATGCGCCGTTAGTAAGCGGATGTTATTTATTAAAAACATATACCGCGAATATTTCATAAACAGTGAAATTGGTATTATATATATAATAGCAATATATATATATTGGCATATGTATATATTGGAGTTATTGATTTCCCGCATTTGTTTAGCGGATGAGACCCTATTGCGCCGTTATTAAGCGGATAATATTTTAAATCCCATATACCGCGATAATTTCGTACTGGAGCGAAATTGGTATTGTGCTAATGTTTGTGGATGCAGGAAAACAGGTTGGAGGGATCCCGCTGGATTCCTCAACAGTATTTATTTGAATTCAGATATTTTGATATTTGATGGATTATCATATCGATATATGATATCGTTGTAGTCGTGATTGACTATTTGGTATGTAGCATCATTGGACCAAATTTTGAAACTTTAAAATGATTTTTAAAGTGATTTGTGAAAAGTATACGTTTTATAAAATAATTTTGGAATTGATCCATTTTAAATAAATAAACGTTATAATTTTTAAAGTTATAAAAATTATGATTTTTGAGAAATATAGTTAAAAACTGATTTTTGAGAATATGATGCTAATGATTTTATAAAATAGTTTAATCGGGATTTTAGAATTTATTGTGAAAAGTTTAAATATAGGATTTATAAAATTTAATTATTTTATGAATCCAAATGGTGAAATAATAAAGGAGATTAAAGATGTTTTAAAGAATAATATAAATTGATTTATATAAGAGATTTATAAATTGATAATTTGTAAATTAAAAATATTTGAGTTATAAAACGAGCTTTTATTAGTGTTAGAATGGATTGTGAATGAATTTCATAAATGAATGAAATTTATAGAATTATAATTGGTGAAGTTATAAATGGAATTTTATAAGCAGCAGGTTTATAAAATTTATAAAGTTATTAAAGGAATAGATTTGGGTGAATAAATAAATCTTATAAGTTATAAGATTTATAATTGGAAAGTTTAAAAGGACGATTTTGTAAAATAATCGTTTCATAAGCATTTGACTTATAATATGAACTTTTGGTTTATAATTGAGTTATAAACTGGAATAGGTTAATAAAGGAATTTATAAAAGGAAGTTGTTATAAAATAAATAGAAATGGAATTTATAAACGTTGTTTTATAAATCCGCAAACCACTTATTTTGATAAGTAAATTGTTGAAACCTATTAATGGGGTTATATTCACATTTTTGACTGTGAATAATCCTTTGAAATAAAATGAATAAAAGGATGAAATTTGTTAACGTAGTATATTCACGTTTTTGAATAATGCATAATATGTTAAAGAAATTGTTTTGAATTTGATGTTTTAAATTGAATTAAAACGATCTAACGATGTTTTAAGATATTTTAAGATTCGAAACCATAGATTTCAACATTCATTGTTGAAATAGACGTTTTCGAGAAATAAAAGGAAATGATGGACTATAACACTGTTGTTATAGTAAATGATTTCCGAAAGGAAATGTTTTGTATAGTATTGGGATTTATATATCTATTTTAATTTCGAATCCCTATACTAGTGATTTTGGGTTGTCGTAACGATGTTTTACGCAACATTCGTTTTGGCCCAAATAAATATGTTTAAGAGAATGATTTCCTTAAAGAATGAAATATATACTTAATTTCGATTTAAGTATATTGAATATTTCCAAGTGTTGAAAATAAATAAAATTTGTGAATTACTTATGAATAAATAAGTATGGAAATGTTTTTCCAATGTGAAATGAAACGTTTAGAAAATTTATCTTTTTGAAGATAAATTGAAATGAATAATTGAAATCGTATATGCATGGATATTTTGGAATATAAATTCACTATGGAATTTATAAAAGAAAGTGGAATTTGTTTAGAAATAAATGTTGATTTATTTTTAAAGAATTGGAAATTATATATATCTTGTAAAGACATTTTGGAAAATAAATAATTTGGTAAATTATTTGGAATCTGGTGATGTGTGCATATCCATTGATAGTTCAATAACCGACTATCAATATTTCCCTTTGAATGGGTACTTGATGTGATTTGTTTGAATTTGAATGCCACACTTATTTTTGAATAAGCGCTCACTATTCGGGTTAACCGGGAAAGGACCATGGGGTCGTATAACCCATTCCGAATATGTGATACGTCATTATGAATTGCATTTGATGACCGGTGTTGAAGACCGGGTATTTGCAAAAGCGATAGGATGACCTATCGATTGTCTCTGCACTGGGTAGCTCCTGGTATAGAGATTTCCTAAGTGATGGGAAATTCGATCGGGATTGTGAATACCCAGATTGCAAGGGCTTCGTGAGAAGTGCCTTCGGTTCTGTTCGAGCCCGGAACAGACTTGTATGGATTGTATGTCTGACATTACAAATTGAGATATAAAGCAGATTTCTTTCAAATATATTTCTGTTGGTGGCGGAGAATTTATTCTTTTAGCTTAACACCCTTCTCCGAGACGTATGAGCTCAGAGGTTATGTAGTTGAAGGTTATCAGCGATATATTCTCAATTTGGTAATGTGACATGCTGAGTGTTGCTGTGAAATGATCATTGTGTTGATTATTTGTGATAGGATCGTTTATTTGATCGTCTATCCTGGTGATCATTTCTATGATCATTTGTTGACCCAAAGCATGGCTTTTGTATAAAGTATGTTTTTGTGGACGAGACTGCGTCGAGCCTCACACCCCGGAATGGTCAAAACAGGAAAGATGCAGCAAGGTTATGAGGGGTAGCGCCCTTTAGGATGTGTGCATTTCCTTCTGGAAAAGGGTGGTATCATGGTATGGAGCCCAGATACTTACTCATGTTGAAAACACTTTATGATTGTGTGAATTGATTGCGAGCGCTTGGGTGAAAGGTCCCAAAGGACTGGGGGATGGCATATTCGGTCAGTTGTTACTCAGTTAGGGGTAACCCGGCCTTGTGTTGGTAGAGATCCGGTTTGGTTCTCGGGGATGTCCATCCAGAGGCATTCTCATGTGGCAATGGGAAGTTCGTTGGCCTGATCATTCGTTGGAAATCCAAAGAAACAATACGAGACGTGTACGGTTTTAGTTGTAGAACCTGCCATTTAATATGGTAGCTATAGTAAGCATACTATAATGGTACCTATGCTGGCTAAGATTTATATTCTACTTTCGAAATTGTTTCCTACACTATGCACTAATAATAATATGAAATGTTCTTTTTTTAAATGCGTATCAAGCATCTTTGACTATCATAAGGAGAAATCTCCTCCAAGTCTGCGTTTGCATTGTGTGTGTGGCGGGAGGTCTTATGGTAGTCTCATTTTTAAAAGCATTGCGAATTGACTTTAAAAATATTCCTCTATTTTGATTTTAAAGATAAATAAACTGTTTTGAGTTCCCACACCAGTCACATGACTGACTTGGAGTTTATTGTTTTCCTTCCTAAACTCTGGGTGCCCACCAATTTTCACACGGGCAGTCAAGAGTTAGGTTTATCAGGATATTCTGGATATTCTGGAGTTGCTGGAGGCAAGCTGGATGGCATGACGTATTACTAGTATATAGTATTTCTTTTCCGCTATTTGATGTTTTTTGTTGTTGTTGTACACTCTGATGTAATGATGATATGATGTGATGTAATGTAATAACTGATATAGTTCTTTGTTTAAAAATTATTCATTTATTATTATATGTTGTTCCGCTGCGATTGTGAGATTCTGATATTGTTCTGTTATTTCTTCTGTTCTGTTCTATCTTTTTCTATCTTCTTCTGCTTTTTCTTTTTCTTAAACCATAACATTTCGGGTTTCCGGCCTTCGATTTCTCGGCAGTCGATAAAGTGAGTATCGATGTTGAATTTTCGGAAGTCGAAAATTTCCGGGATGTTACATCTGGTATCAGAGCATATGGTTAAGCGACAACCATGGTTCTGTTGGGTATTACTCATTAGAGATAGAGTCAGTAGTGCTCTAGAATGAGTTTGAGTGTAATAATAGCTATGAGAGCGTATTTGTTAGTAAAGATATAAAATTGTTTTATATTGTGATGATTGGTTTATTGAGTGGCATATGAACTTTCGTCAGCGCGGTCTGCAAAACTATGCCGAAGGGGTTTCTAAACACTTGAATAGAACAATTCGACACAATATTGTTTTAAAATTGGGTAAATGAAATAATTTTACTTGATTATATTTTTATATATAAAGGAATAATTTTTCAGAATTATTAAAGTGTATATAAGTTGATTGTTTAGTTGTTTGAATAATCTAAATAAAAGAATAATTGTATAAGCAAATGAATTATAAGAACTGAATTATAATTAAAGTGATTTACAATTGTGAATAAACTTATATATATATAAGAAGTGAAACTATATGGATATATTTATGAATGTGAGTTGTAAATAAAAATGAAATTCAAAGTTAAATGGAAATTTACTTTAGAATTGGAATTTGAATTGATTCATAAGTTGGAATTTGAGTTAAGTAAAACAAAGTAATGTTTGTAAAATGAAATATAACTTAAGAGATATTGAATGAAGTTGATATTGGTATCGAAGTAAATTAATGAAGTGGAGTCATTAAGAATATGAACTTGAGTTATGAAATGAAATTCAACTTTTGTAATTGAATTGAATGAATGGATTGAATGATAATCAATTGAATGTAAATTAAGTTGATATGGAATAATGAATATAAGTGTTAATTCGTTAAAATCAAATGTTATTGGAAGTAGAAAGATTGAATGCAAAATCAATTTAATTAAACCAAGATGAATATGAGCAAAGGAATTTGGTTTTAATTAATATACATTGATTGTTATATGGTTGTTAGTTGATTGTATATAATTCATTAAGTGTTAATGAAATTGAAAGTTGAAGTAGTTGAAATTCAATTGGAAGTTAAGTGAATCTTAAATAGAATTGAATTTGATTTGGAAGTTAACCAACTTGAATATGAATTAGTGAACATAAACTAATTGAAAATGAATGTTAGTAAACATTCACTGTTAATGAATCAAAAGTGATTAAATTGAAAACCCATTTCATTGAATATTAATGAGAATATGAATCAATATTTATTGGTTATGAATTTGTTGAATGATAGTTGGTTGATGGTTGAATATATTGCTTTTGTTTCAATTGCTATGTTAACATATATAGTTATTATGTTGCTATATGTTGTATACCGATACTATTGTATATATGCATGATTCTCATGTTGTTGTTGAGTGTTTAGTAGGTGCGGATCGCGTTTGCTTCGCATTTGGAGCTCGCTTTCGCGCTATATTAGCCATATATGCTTGCTAATAAAATATAAGGTACATATCTCGGATTACATACCATACTTTTATAATTTTTTCCCTTGGGGATGCCTCATTACTTGATGAGATGTATATTTGTGATATATATACTGTCATTTTTTTTCGGATCGAGCCGCGCAAAGGAGACTATGGCGAATTTTTTCGAAAATTTAAGGCGTTAGAAAAATTTGAGAAAATTGGAAAGTTTTGAAAACTTTAACTTTGATTTGGAGTTGAAAGTTAAACAATAGTAGTTGTTTTTGAAAAGATAATTAAGTATGATTTGAAACTTAGTAAAGTTATTGTAAGAAGTTTAACTATGAATTTTGGAAAGTTAATAAATTCTGTAACTTTTTTTACTTGTTAATTTCGAGGACGAAATTCTTTTAAGGGGGGAAGATTGTAACGACCCAGAATTTTATTTAATTAAAATTTGAATATTTAATTTATTTTAAACATTAATAAGTGAATTTATAAGTTGAATAAATTTTTATTTCGAATAATTGGATTTAATTGGATAATTAAATCGATAATTTAATATGTTAAATTATGGAAATAATTGAAAATTGGGTTAAATATGATTAAAAATGATTTGTAAAATTTTATTTTATCATATTGAAGTTAGAATGATATTTGAGAACTTTTAAAATCGAATTAAAAGTTAATTTGTGAAAATTGAATATTTTAATATTTAAATCGACTAGTGAAAATAGTCAATTTTTGAACAGTCTAAGAATTGAACGAAACCAGTTCCATTGGATCCGTAATAGTTAGTTTTTACCGGATTTCAATTTTCATGTCAATCGGAGTTATCGTTTGATCGTGGCAGCTCGAAACGCATCGAATTATTTTTAATATTAATTTGGCGAGTTAAAATAGCCATTTTTCAAACTGTCTCGGATTTCGACGTAACCAGTTTCATCGGATCCGTAATGTGATATTATTGTATGTTTTAAAATTTCATGTCAATTGGATTTACCGTTTGTCCGGTACAAATTAAAACGCCTAGAAAATCGTTTAAATCGGTTTAATTTAAATTGAACGTTTGTAGCCATAACTCGCACAGATGTCCTTATTAGCTTCCGAAACCTGTTCCATTGTGTCCGGAACGCGGGGTAAACCCTAGTAACGCTGGTTACGGTGCGTGAATCGGAGTTCGGAATTTCCGGAATGAATAGTGTTTCGTTCGTTTCCTATAAATAGACCCTTACCCCTTCATAAATTAAAAAAAAAAACCCTAATATTAACCCTAGCCGCCAGCAACCCTTTGAATGGCTGAGAAAGCTTCTTCTTCTTCCTCTCTTTTCTCCAAATCCACTAACAATTAGCCAAAGTTTTCAACTAGAAACTCGTAGAGCACGTCGCGAACTACATATTCAACGGTCATGATCGTTTCTAGTGCTTCGGATTGGCGACAAATCTCGCTCAAAGGCCTGCAGTTCGGCCTCGTAATGCGCAATATAGATGACCGAGCTCTACATGTTTATGGCCGAGTATGGCTCTTGGCAAGGCGAGTCGCATGGAGGTGGTTTGATGAAGTATAGATGAGCGATGGAGTTGCAATATGAAACCCTAGGAGAAGCTAATGGGTTCGGCTCTTACCTGTAGCCGTGCGCACGCAAGAAGAAGAAAGGGGTAGGGGATGCACGGTGGTGATGCAATGGAGATGGATCCTATGGCTTAGATTTGGCTAAGGTTTAAATATAAAAATTTATGTTGTAAATTAAGTTATTATAAAATCGTGTAAACTATAAAATGCATAACTTTTTCATACAAGGTCGAAAACGCGCGAAACCAGTTGCGTTGGAATCGTATGGACGAGCACTACGCGTTGGAGTTGGATTGGAGTCGTTTGGAGTTAGTGAAAATTTCGTGTAAAATTAAACGTCCGTTTAATTTTATTCGAAATAAATCGCTAAAACGAAATTGAAATCAAGGTGAGAACTTCTCACTCAATCGAATCAGTTTCGATTTTAATTTTAAATAGTTAGATTTAAAATATTTGAATGCATGTTTGAATGATGATTGTTATCTATTGATTGTTAAAATAGACATTATGCGCCGTTAGTAAGCGGATGTTATTTATTAAAAACATATACCGCGAATATTTCATAAACAGTGAAATTGGTATTATATATATAATAGCAATATATATATATATATATTGGCATATGTATATATTGGAGTTATTGATTTCCCGCATTTGTTTAGCGGATGAGACCCTATTGTGCCGTTATTAAGCGGATAATATTTTAAATCCCATATACCGCGATAATTTCGTACTGGAGCGAAATTGGTATTGTGCTAATGTTTGTGGATGCAGGAAAACAGGTTGGAGGGATCCCGCTGGATTCCTCAACAGTATTTATTTGAATTCAGATATTTTGATATTTAATGGATTATCATATCGATATATGATATCGTTGTAGTCGTGATTGACTATTTGGTATGTAGCATCATTGGACCAAATTTTGAAACTTTAAAATGATTTTTAAAGTGATTTTTGAAAAGTATACGTTTTATAAAATAATTTTGGAATTGATCCATTTTAAATAAATAAACGTTATAATTTTTAAAGTTATAAAAATTATGATTTTTGAGAAATATAGTTAAAAACTGATTTTTGAGAATATGATGCTAATGATTTTATAAAATAGTTTAATCGGGATTTTAGAATTTATTGTGAAAAGTTTAAATATAGGATTTATAAAATTTAATTATTTTATGAATCCAAATGGTGAAATAATAAAGGAGATTAAAGATGTTTTAAAGAATAATATAAATTGATTTATATAAGAGATTTATAAATTGATAATTTTTAAATTAAAAATATTTGAGTTATAAAACGAGCTTTTATAAGTGTTAGAATGGATTGTGAATGAATTTCATAAATGAATGAAATTTATAGAATTATAATTGGTGAAGTTATAAATGGAATTTTATAAGCAGTAGGTTTATAAAATTTATAAAGTTATTAAAGGAATAGATTTGGGTGAATAAATAAATCTTATAAGTTATAAGATTTATAATTGGAAAGTTTAAAAGGACGATTTTGTAAAATAATCGTTTCATAAGCATTTGACTTATAATATGAACTTTTGGTTTATAATTGAGTTATAAACTGGAATAGGTTAATAAAGGAATTTATAAAAGGAAGTTGTTATAAAATAAATAGAAATGGAATTTATAAACGTTGTTTTATAAATCCGCAAACCACTTATTTTGATAAGTAAATTGTTGAAACCTATTAATGGGGTTATATTCACATTTTTGACTGTGAATAATCCTTTGAAATAAAATGAATAAAATGATGAAATTTGTTAACGTAGTATATTCACGTTTTTGAATAGTGCATAATATGTTAAAGAAATTGTTTTGAATTTGATGTTTTAAATTGAATTAAAACGATCTAACGATGTTTTAAGATATGTTAAGATTCGAAACCATAGATTTCAACATTCATTGTTGAAATAGACGTTTTCGAGAAATAAAAGGAAATGATGGACTATAACACTGTTGTTATAGTAAATGATTTCCGAAAGGAAATGTTTTGTATAGTATTGGGATTTATATATCTATTTTAATTTCGAATCCCTATACTAGTGATTTTGGGTTGTCGTAACGATGTTTTACGCAACATTCGTTTTGGCCCAAATAAATATGTTTAAGAGAATGATTTCCTTAAAGAATGAAATATATACTTAATTTCGATTTAAGTATATTGAATATTTTCCAAGTGTTGAAAATAAATAAAATTTGTGAATTACTTATGAATAAATAAGTATGGAAATGTTTTTCCAATGTGAAATGAAACGTTTAGAGAATTTATCTTTTTGAAGATAAATTGAAATGAATAATTGAAATCGTATATGCATGGATATTTTGGAATATAAATTCACTATGGAATTTATAAAAGAAAGTGGAATTTGTTTAGAAATAAATGTTGATTTATTTTTAAAGAATTGGAAATTATATATATCTTGTAAAATATTTTGGAAAATAAATAATTTGGTAAATTATTTGGAATCTGGTGATGTGTGCATATCCATTGATAGTTCAATAACCGACTATCAATATTTCCCTTTGAATGGGTACTTGATGTGATTTGTTTGAATTTGAATGCCACACTTATTTTTGAATAAGCGCTCACTATTCGGGTTAACCGGGAAAGGACCATGGGGTCGTATAACCCATTCCGAATATGTGATACGTCGTTATGAATTGCATTTGATGACCGGTGTTGAAGACCGGGTATTTGCGAAAGCGATAGGATGACCTATCGATTATCTCTGCACTGGGTAGCTCCTGGTATAGAGATTTCCTAAGTGATGGGAAATTCGATCGGGATTGTAAATACCCGGATTGCAAGGGCTTCGTGAGAAGTGCCTTCGGTTCTGTTCGAGCCCGGAACAGACTTGTATGGATTGTATGTCTGACATTACAAATTGAGATATAAAGCAGATTTCTTTCAAATATATTTCTGTTGGTGGCGGAGAATTTATTCTTTTAGCTTAACACCCTTCTCCGAGACGTATGAGCTCAGAGGTTATGTAGTTGAAGGTTATCAGCGATATATTCCCAATTTGGTAATGTGACATGCTGAGTGTTGCTGTGAAATGATCATTGTGTTGATTATTTGTGATAGGATCGTTTATTTGATCGTCTATCCTGGTGATCATTTCTATGATCATTTGTTGACCCAAAGCATGGCTTTTGTATAAAGTATGTTTTTGTGGACGAGACTGCGTCGAGCCTCACACCCCCGAATGGTCAAAACAGGAAAGATGCAGCAAGGTTATGAGGGGTAGCGCCCTTTAGGATGTGTGCATTTCCTTCTGGAAAAGGGTGGTATCATGGTATGGAGCCCAGATACTTACTCATGTTGAAAACACTTTATGATTGTGTGAATTGATTGCGAGCGCTCGGGTGAAAGGTCCCAAAGGACTGGGGATGGCATATTCGGTCAGTTGTTACTCAGTTAGGGGTAACCCGGCCTTGTGTTGGTAGAGATCCGGTTTGGTTCTCGGGGATGTCCATCCAGAGGCATTCTCATGTGGCAATGGGAAGTTTGTTGGCCTGATCATTCGTTGGAAATCCAAAGAAACAATACGAGACTTGTACGGTTTTAGTTGTAGAACCTGCCATTTAATATGGTAGCTATAGTAAGCATACTATAATGGTACCTATGCTGGCTAAGATTTATATTCTACTTTCGAAATTGTTTCCTACACTATGCACTAATAATAATATGAAATGTTCTTTTTTTAAATGCGTATCAAGCATCTTTGACTATCATAAGGAGAAATCTCCTCCAAGTCTGCGTTTGCATTGTGTGTGTGGCGGGAGGTCTTATGGTAGTCTCATTTTTAAAAGCATTGCGAATTGACTTTAAAAATATTCCTCTATTTTGATTTTAAAGATAAATAAACTGTTTTGAGTTCCCACACCAGTCACATGACTGACTTGGAGTTTATTGTTTTCCTTCCTAAACTCTAGGTGCCCACCAATTTTCACACGGGCAGTCAAGAGTTAGGTTTATCAGGATATTCTGGATATTCTGGAGTTGCTGGAGGCAAGCTGGATGGCATGACGTATTACTAGTATATAGTATTTCTTTTCCGCTGTTTGATGTTGTTTGTTGTTGTTGTACACTCTGATGTAATGATGATATGATGTGATGTAATGTAATAACTAATATAGTTCTTTGTTTAAAGATTATTCATTTATTATTATATGTTGTTCCGCTGCGATTGTGAGATTCTGATATTGTTCTGTTATTTCTTCTGTTCTGTTCTATCTTTTTCTATCTTCTTCTACATTTTCTTTTTCTTAAACCATAACATTTCGGGTTTTCGGCCTTCGATTTCTCGGCAGTCGATAAAGTGAGTATCGATGTTGAATTTTCGAAAGTCGAAAATTTCCGGGACGTTACAAAAATATAGGTTTTTGGTATTTTTAAACTCAATGGAGCTAGTTTCAAACTCTAATTCCATTGTATATATAAGTTAGCTTTCAAAATCAAATGTATTTATTTAAATTCTTTTAACTGATTTCTAATCGTTTCGAGCTCGCACGATCAAACGATAAGTCCGATCGCTACGAAACTTGAAATCTTATAATAATTAACTATTATGGATCCAATTAAACCGGTTTGGTTGAAATCTGAGACAGTGCTCAAAAAGACAAATTTTCATGTTAATTAAATAAATTATTATTTTAAAACCAATTTAATCACTTTTAAATTCTAAATTAAAAGTTAACAATTTTCATCATTCTTGATTACACAGAAATTTATTAATCTTTTAAAATTAGATTTTCCATGTAAAAATCCAATATTTAAGGATTACATTCATTCAATTACAACTGTAATTAATCCATTCATTATAATTTAAATTCCAAACAAGATCCTTTTATTCTGATTTAAATTCTTATATTAAATCACTATTACCTTATGAATAAATTTAACATAAGTTTCATCCTACTATTCTCAAATTCAATAATTACCACCTTAACTCAAATTAACTACAATATTTAATTACATTAGCTCCAACAGTTGATTTCACATCTATATTAAAACCAATTTCACTCAAATAACATATGATTTCACTATTTGATTAGTTATTTTATTCCTTATTAACTTACAATTATAACCAAATTACCTTTACAATTATTTCAATTAACTTAAATTACATTAAAATAGTTCTCAATAAAATTCAAATCACATTATTAAATCATATTCTGATGGGTTTTTTCCATTTATAAATCATAAATTTTAATTCCATCCAATAATTAATTCCCAAATCTTATTAAATTTAATATTTTCAACTATTAAAAATGCAGGTCGTTGTAGGATTTAACTCCAATTTTACTCCAACCTTTTCCTGCTTTTTTGGGTTATTTATTTATATTTAATATTGTTTTTTAATTATTTATTTATATTTAATATCGTTTTTAAGTTATTTATTATATTTAATGTTGTTTAAAATTTATTTATCAATATTTTATATTTCTGAAATAAATATGGCTTGAAATTTATAATAAGGATTATTAATAACGTTGTGAAAATAAATTATTATTATTTATAATGATGGTAAAGATTGATTTTTATTGTTTATTTCATAATGTTTTGAATCATTAATTATTAATTTTAAGATGTTTTAAAGTTAGTAAATTTTTTATTTTTTTATAATGTTTATTGTCAATAATTATTACATAAGGGTGTTTGAAGTAAATGATTTTCAATTATTTATAAATGTTTTCGAGACCCATAAATAGAGTTTTATAAATGGACTTGGATTTTATAAAGGGAGTTCATAAAATGGTTTGAAGATTTAAAGGAAGATTATTTACAAGACGGAAGAGTTTTATAGGAGGTCAGATATTCATAAACGAGTTCAAGAAACGGGTATATAGATTTATAAACGAAATTTTATTGATGGTTTTATGGATATATAAAGATTTATAAATGATTTTAGAAATGTAAAACAGAAGTTATAAGTGATAAAATTTTATAAAGAGATTATAACTTATTCTCAGAGATTTATAAAATGGTTTATAAAAGGTTTTACAGAATTACAAGGAGTTTATAAATGATTTTAGAATCAAATAAAAAGAAAACCCTTCTAAATTTTGTGAATATACTTATACCATTGAGATAAATATGTGAATGCATTTTCTAAATTGTGTGGTCTAATGTGTGTGAATATACTTATATCATTGAGATAAGTATATAGATATTTTCAAAGTATTGAAAATATAGTAATTTGTGGATATACCTCTGTAGAAGTATTTTTATTAAAGTGATTTACAAAGTGATTTAATTAATGAAAGACTTACTAAAGGAGGCTAGTGGTTGCTTATGTGCTTAACCAATGTTGGTTTTCCCTTATGGAATAAAGCCCTGATTTGGATGTTAGTTTATTTGATAGTTAAATGACTAAATATCAAATCTTGGCCTAAGTATGTAATCCTTCTTAATTTGGAGGTATGGGACATCGAAGGATTTTAACTCTAGAAATATCTAGGAGAAACACAAGAATTATATGGTACAGTTACCGTCGGTGGTGCTATACTATACGTATAAACTCGTTTTGTTCTTCTAGGACAAATGATGAGGAGATCCGTCCACTTAAACGGTTTGGGGGTGACCCCTGCTATTGTGTATTGTTTGATTATTTCCTAAAGAACCGGTATTTAGCATTTTGGAAAATCAATGATTGGTATTGGCTGAATCTATTGCTTATGCAACTTTATAGATAAAATTTAATTTTACAATTTAAGCAATACCTTTTTGTAATCATTGTTTACACTGATTCTCTTCGTCAGCATATACCATATTAGGACATATTGAATTTTATTTTGGTCAAAATCTCAATGTCGTCCACATTCAGCTCGTTTAGTCCATAAATGGAATCTTTGGTTCAATAATAATATTTATTATTAATCGTCCTTCTTTGGCCAAAGACTTCATCTTTGTATTGACTACAATTGATCATGATACTAACCTCATATAATCGAGAGACAAATTATTTATTTAATATTATTTCACTTCTAATGCTTTAACTTAAACCCAATTATAGTCGTTCGATGGATGCCATACAGCTATTTAATTATAATCAAAATAAAGAATCCACATTAAAGTTTAATAGTATTCTCTAGTTGAGAGGGAACTATATAATATCGTCACTACGAGATTTATTGTTTGACCTTAGTTATTATTAGTCAATTAGAAACTCTCGAGTGAGTTGTTCCATTTTTATCTAATAACTACTAATATATAACCTCTTAATGCCCCCCGATAGCCATAATTAATACATTAACCATTATTTGGAGCATACTCTAGCCTTAATGGATGTATCAACATCCTTTCTTGAAACATCTTGACCGAAAATATTTAAAATAGTATATTATTTTATATTGCGATAATGTTTCCATGATTATAACTCCTTAGAATTATTAACACATAACATGCTTTAATGATTTTTTGTTTTAATATATATTACATTTATTTATTAAATTATTATATCACTATATAACAAAGTATATAATAGAAATTAAGTACCTTTATTATGAATATGATTGTTTATAGAGTTAGATGTAAAAAATTACATAATTACCCTTGAGGCTTACTTCTAACTCTTTCACGAATAAAAATAATCAAAAGAAAAGAAAAAGGTTAAAAAAACTGAAATGCCATATATATGTTGGAAAATTCGGTTGTGTGTTGTTAGTATGCATATTATTTTCTTTTTGCAACATTAATTCTAAATCTACTTGGCCTAATAGATGAAATGACTCAAAAAGCTTTGTTCTTCAATTTAGTCCTATTAATCTGATCTAAGGAAAAGTTGAGTTTTACTCATGTTTCGACAATTTTTTTTATTGGTAAATTTTTGTAACTATGTAGTTATCATACGATTCTAAGGTTATGGACTTCATGAAAATAGTAATATTACCTTACTTGTTTCCATACTTTTTTGAGGGAACTGTTGTGTAGTGTGCAACTACAAAACCAAAATGTAGTAAATGAAAAAGTAAAGGAGTTCAACCAACATTCGTCGTCGATGGCCAAAATTATCAGTGTAGTGGCTCAGCACGTTGTAGGAATACATCATATAATACATATACAGGCCATCACAAAGTACAAAGTAACATCGATATTGAAACCAAAACAAGAAGAGAAGCATCATCAACAAATCAGACATTAACTAAGTCCACAACAATCACGATGGCACTATCACAGCTGTCTACCTTTCACCATCGCAACTTATTTTCATACTTGACACTAAAATAAATAACTATATACACATTCTTATCTTATGAGTTATTTATTCTATAAAACATTATTTATTTTTCCATTCAGAGTATTCAATTCTAGAGTTGTGAAATATTATATTACAAAATTATAAGGGTAAAAGTACTATAATTCCCCGTAATTTTACGAGGTTAGATAATTAAATTAAAAAGGAGAAAATCATAATTTTACATAATGGGAAAAGTAGTAAATTTGTACAAAAAATGGAATTATGCCTTAGGATCTATTCCATTGCATTTGTAATGTCATTCAAAATCAGCAAACATATATGACTTTCTGAATTTGGTTAAAGAGTCAAGAAATTTGAAGAAGTTAAACCAAGTGGCATTTTCATAACATATTAATACGAGATTTTAGGCTAAACTTGTGTTATTTTAGCATATAAATAGAAGTGTAGATCGTATTTCCTAATCCTATTTTAATCTAAACACCTCACCACTAATCTTCATCAAATGCTAAGCATATTCAAAATAAAAATCTTTTTTTATAATCGTTTCATTTCTTCTTTTCTTCCCTCTTCTCCACCAAACTTTGAAAATTCATATTTCTCTATTTTTTAACGGATCTTAATGAAACAAGTAGCAAATTGAAGAATGCAAAGAGTATTATGGTCTTATATTATTCTAGAGGCATAATTTGTAAGATTGAAGGTGCAGCCGACCCGAATAGCGAAAAATAATGATGAAATCTTATATGCATTTTCATCCTTCTCCGTCAAACTTCAAAATGGCTTATCTCTCTCATTTCTGAATGATTTTGATGATCTACCTATCAAAATGAACATGAAAATGAGTAATAAGATTTGGAAAAGGAAAACAGGTGAATTTATGTAGGATAGCAGTGTTAGTGTTGATTTCTTCTTCATTCGAGAGTTTCGGTGAGTGGGATTCATCCTATTTGTGTATATATTGATAAGACATAGTAATTCACCAATTATGGTGTTAATCAAATTAAAATGATGAAATTGAAAAAAGAATTTTTCAGTAAAATAATGAACGAATTAATTGATTGTTCACAACCGGCTTTTATTAAAGGAAGAAATATCACTGATGGAGTGGCAGCTGTTCATGAATATATTAATTACTGTTGTAAGAATAATATAACCTGTGCAATTTTAATACTTGATTTTGCTAAAGCTTTTGATTCGGTTGATTTTGATTTTACTGTTGATATTTTTCATGCTAGAGGTTTTGGTCGTAGATGGATCAGTTGGATTATGACTTTGTTTAGAACTAGAAACTCTAGTATTATGGTCAACGGTACATTAGGTAACAGAATTCAATCTAAGAGAGGTTTAAGGCAAGGAGATCCTTTATCCCCTTTATTATTTAACTTAGCTGCTGATGTTTTTGCTAAAATTATTAAAAGAGCAGTGGATAATGGATCTCTAGGATGTGTTGGCATGACATATCACGTAATGGTATATTGATTCTTCAATTTGCCGATGATACCTTACTTTTTTCTTCCCGTCTTCCTAGACACATTATAACCCTCAAGTTTATTCTTTATAGTTTGAAATTTTATCAGGTTTGAAAATAAATTTTGACAAAATTTCCGTGTTAGTTTTAAATGATTTTGAAAAAGTTGAAAACTTAGTTGCTAATACTCTAAATTGCAAAACTATGAGCTTTCCTTTTGACTACCTTGGTTTTGTGATTAGACCCACCAAACTCAAACAAGATGATTGGTTTATTATCATTGATAAAATCAAATATAAGATTTCCAACCGGAATGGGAGATTTTTATCTAGAGCAGGTAGACTACTTTTAATTAGTTCGGTTTTATCAACCCTTTCAATTTATTGGATGTCCATGCATCTATTTCCAGACTGGGTTATTGATAAAATTGATAAAATTAGAAGTGATTTCCTTTGAAGTGGGGAAAATCCTAATAATAATATAAAATGTCTATTAAATTGGGAAACCGTCAGTAAAGCCAAAAAGGAAGGTGGCTTAGGAGTTATTAATTTGCATAATATGAATTTGTCCCTGCTAGGTAAATGGTTATGGAAGTTTAAGAATATAAATGATAATGCTATTTGGAAACAGATCATTTCTAAATATTACTATAATGGAAATAGCAATTTATATAAAATCGCTTCTCCAGCCACTCAAAATATTTCTTATTTTAGGAAAAATATTTTAAAATTTCTTGAGATTTTTTACTTGAGAATAAATACAATAGTTCATTCTGGTAACTGTACTTCTTTTTGGCATGACCATCGGATTTCGGTCTTACCACATAAATTGGAATTTAAAGAGCTTTATGAAATATGTAATTTTAAGTTTGCTTTAATTAATGAAGTTTATTCTCCTGAAAATGATCCTCCTTGGAATTTTAGTTTTAACAGAGTTTTAGTAGGTTCAACTCTGAGGCAACTTTATTTGCTTTATGTAAGATTAATTCTTTATAATATTGATAATGATAATGTTACCCGGTGACTTGACCAAGTAACAAAAGGTTTGGTGTAGAAGGCTCGTTCGGCATTGAGGGCCGTTCGACGCAGCAAGGTCGTTCGGCATTACATATCGTTCGGCATGAACCTCATTCAGCAGAGTAGCCTCGACCAGCATCTAGCATTTTGTATCTAGGCCCCATTTGGCATTCCAGCCTCGTTCGACATTCCAACACCATTCGGCATCCAGTCCTTGCTCGGCATTCCAGCCTCATTCAGCATATAGGCCTCGCTTGGAGTTCCACCGTTCAGCATCCAGGCCTCGCTCTGCATTCCAGCACCATTTGACAACCAGGCCTCGCTTGGCATTCCTGCACCGTTTGGCATACAGGCCTCGTTCGGCATTCCAGCCTCGCTCGGCCTGAGTATGTGTTCGACATCTCCCCTCGGCCGGCATCGGGTCTCGTTCGGCCTACAGACTTCACTCAACACACTGCCTCGTTCGGCATAGAGGTACTGTTCGGCTTGAATATATGGCTCGGCATTTTCCGTTCGGCATTTGTGGCTCGGCACCCGGAAGTTACTACCATGGGACGAGGTATCTTGCTCCTAGGCCCATTAGGAAAGTCCAACCCATCTTAATCTATAAATAGAGGGGCAGATGCACAGTGAAAGTGACCTTTTTCGAGAACACTGGGGGACTCTACCGCATTCAAGACTCATTCTCTTTACTTAACAATTGTATTCAAGCAGTTGGTGTACAGATTGTATCTATAATCAATCGTGGAGTAAAGCAATAAAGATTAACTTCACAGTGGACGTAGGCAATTACGCCGAACCACTATAAATCCGGTGTTCTTGTCTTTGTATTTAATTTAACATACTGTTCTCAGTTTTAGTTTACTTTCTTCATTAATCTCTCTACACAATCTTTCTTACAGGTGTTAGTGACTAATTCTGGTGTTAACGTTTTCGTGCTTCCGTTGAGAATCAAATTCTCAAGCCGCTAGGACCTATGTTGTAGCTACTGGATTGAATAAATCCCTAGAAGGAGATCCGACTTATCGATTGGATGCCATTGAATCTACTTATAGTTTAAATCAAGAACTCTACTATAGGAAAACCACGTACCCGATCAGCCTCTCATAATGCGGACATCAATGAGACTGCTAGCGTATAACAGATAGGACCTAGCAACCACTAAGAAAACCTAGGTACAGGGACTGCTACCCAAAATCAAACGGAAGTCATCACCAGGACCGAGTTCAACGACTTGACGAGGGAACTCATGGAAAGTAGAAGACAACTTGCTGAGCAGATTCAAGCTAAATCTAACCTCATGACTCAGCTTGCACAGCAATAGCATCAGAATGTTGGTGGTAGCCCTGCTCCTTATTCTTCATCAGATAGCTCGACTTCATCTAATGAACCTCCCAGACTTAGACGCCAAAAAACTGAAACTGCATAGTAGGTGCTACTAATCGATCAGCCAGGGATCATTCACATCTTGGAGACCATACCCAGGCCGAAACAGGAAACTTAGGAGATGGAGCGCGTGTGGAGACCGAACGCCCGGCTCACCAAGATCCTAATGAAGCTGGCCTTTAAGATACACGTTTGGTAGATCGCCAATAGAGGGGGCAACAACCTGAGCGTTCCTATAAAACATAACCCAACCTTCCGTCCTTCATACAAACTCTGGACCTTATCAGCTACGGTCAGGCAGTTAATGAGGGAAAATCAAGGCCTAACCAATGAAGATTGGGGGATATCCAGGAGTCACACTCCATTTACCGATACCATTTTCCAGGCTGAGTATCCCAGAAAGTTTAGCATGCAAAATTTCCTGGCCTACGAGGGAAAGACTGATCCCAGGCAGCATGTGATGAGGTATGAATGGATGATGGACTCGGTTTGAGCGAATGACGCGACCAAGTGTAGATGCTTTCTAATTATTTTATCTAGAATCGCCACCATGTGGTTCACTTGACTTCCCTATGGTCTATATCCAGCTTTGACGAATTGGCGACGAAATTTGTAGAACAGTTCAGAACACACGCCACTCGTCCCAAAGATGTGATGTCCCTATCAAGTGTGATTCAGGTTCCGGGGAGTCGTTAAAAGAATACTTGTAGAGATTTCATGTTGTAGCTACTGAAGTTAGCAACCCCAACGACCATGCAATTCTAATGGCAGTAAGTGGATCCGGACTTAGAGTTTGGAGATTGATTGGCGGGAAAGCCTTCAACAATGTTGGAGCATTTCTACTCAAAGGCTCAACAATTCATAAGAAGAGAAAAAGCCAGATGGACGAGGCGAGATAAGACACCAGACGTCGGACATGGGTCGGCTCCACGCCATCCAGAGGAACCTGCCCAAACCGTGGTTAAACACGATGGTCGGAGGACCTCACCCTGCTGACAGGAATTGGCAAGAGATGGAGCGATATGCTAACTCCTTAAGGCATGCGAATTATGAGTGTTGTTCGAATATGGAGGATGAGACCCTCGTAAAGCAACAACGCATTATAATAGACGATATAGTGTTTAGGAGCCAAGTTGTAGACAAGGTGGAGGCTCCTACCATCGGCCGATGGTCATATCTGCGACGATCGGGCCAGCATACATCAAAAGAATTTTAATTGATTATGGAAGCACCATTAACATCATCTTCAAAAAGACATATGACCAAATGAAGATGGAGACGAAAGATTTAAAGCCATCTAAAGCCCATATCCATGGCTTTAATGATGGGATATGTTGAGTTGCCAGTTGAACTAGGAGAAGGTGAGCATAGGAAGGTTTCTACTGTTCATAGTGTTGGATGTTGATTCCCTATATAATGTGTTTCTGGGTCGTCCGGCCCTGGCGGAGTTTAGGGCAGCTTTGGCCCCATGGTGTTTGACGTTAAAATTTCTGACAGACAAAGGAGTTGGTATGGTGCATAGCGATCACGCGATCGGTCATGCATGTTATGTGGCTGAGTGAGAGAGGCTCAATGGAGAGTGAAAGGAAAGGTTGCAGACAACTCCGTCCGCATCTAAAATACTGACAATTGACAAGTAGTGCCCGAGCCCTGGCTCGGGCGACATTCTCGGATCCATGGAGACATAGATTCGAGGGATGATGATGGGGAACCCAAGGAAGCGAATGCAGCACCGGCTGAGCTGATGATTGATATTCCAATCAGTCGGGATGACCCGTCACGAGTTCTTAAGATTGGATCACAACTCGACCCCTTAGTGGCCGAGGAACTCACTGATTTCCTTCGAGCGAATCTGGATGTTTTCGCTTGGACACATTCTGATATGTGCGGGATTTCTCCCGCCATTGCGAGTCATATGTTGAACATAGACCCGAAGTACGTTCCTATAAAACAAAAAAGGAGAGGTATGGACCCGGAGAGGTCCGCTGCTCTCAGAGAGGAGGTGGACAAACTCAAAGCCAATGGGTTTGTCCGCGCGCCCTCTACCCTGAATGGGTTCCTAACCATGTGCTAGTGAGGAAAGCAAATGGGAAGTGGATAACTTGTGTTGATTATTATGATTTAAACAAAGCATGCCCGAAGGATAGTTTTCCTTTACATAGAATCATTAGCTAGTCGACTCAATGACCTGAGACGAGTTACTATCATTTATGGATGCGCACTCGGGATACAATCAAATCCCGATCCACATTCTAGATCAAGAACACACTAGTTTTGTCACAGACATTGGGTTATATTACTATATAGTGATGCCTTTCGGATTGAAAAATACAGGAGCAACTTATCAGCGTCTGGTGAATCGAATGTTTAAAGACCAGATTGGTAGGACGATGGAAGTCTATGTGGATGACATGCTCGTGAAGTCACGGTAGCCAAAAAAACCACATTCGAGACTTGGCAGAGATGTTTGATATACTCAGACAGTATGGGATGAAGATCAATCCTTTGAAATATTCCTGTGGTGTTGCGTCGGGGAAGTTTTTGGGTTTTATTGTGAATGCACGGGGAGTAGAAGCTAACCCGGAGAAGATTCAAGCTATTCGAGACATACAAGTGCCCAGAACTATAAAGCAGGTATAAAGCTTGAATGGAAAGGTGGCCGCGCTGAGTCAATTCATTTCCAGAGCCACATATAAGTGTATCCCCTTCTTCGATGTAATAAAGAAAGGAAAGATAAATTTCGAGTGGACATTCAATTGTGACGAAGTATTCTGAGCCCTGGTGAGGCATTTAGAAAGTCCTTCGGTGCTATCGAAATTGATTGACCATGAAATGTAGTATGTGTACCTGGTTGTATCCCAACATGCTATCAGTACGGCTTTGGTTCGCGAGGAGGAATGAGTTCAAAAGCAAGTATACTATGTCAATAAATGTTTGATGGGGCTGAAAGAAATTATCCTAAGATCGAGAAACTAGCCCATTGCTTGGTGATTGCATCACGCAAGCTTCGTCCATATTTTAGGCACACTCAATCAGTGTTTACACTGATCAACCCTCGCGGCAGGTACTCTAGCGACCAGAGACCTCTGGAAGGATGTTAAAATGGAATATCGAGTTGAGTCAGTTTGATATTACCTACCTGCCACGAAGGACCATATAAGAGAAAGTGCTTGCGGACTTCATTGCTGAATTCACCGTGTCAGACGAATCAGACGGTAACAATGTCATACCTTCCGTTCGATGGAAGATGTATACCAATGGGGCAACTAATGACTGTTGTTCGAGGGCTGGCATAGTTCTTGTGACTCCTGAAAATCGATCGGTTTGTTATGCTTTGAAGTTCGAATTCCGAGTGACAAATAACGAAGCCGAGTATGAAGCATTGATTGCTGGCTTGAGACTTATCAGACAACTGGGGGTAAGATCGGTTGAAATCTTTTGTGACTCACAACTGGTGATGTACCAAGTGTGGGGGGACTATCAAGCAAAGGGACAGAGACTTGCCCCATACTTGGCATGGGTTCAAGAGCTGCTAGGAAATCTGGAATATTATGATATTTCGCATATCACGCGTGAACAAAACAAAGAAGCCGATTCATTGACAAAATATGTGAGCACCGGTGATGCACAGCAAATGGGATTGGTTCCCGTTGAAACCTTACGTGCTCCAAGTATAGATATGATCGAGGTAGATTTGTGTTAAAAACAGAAATCGAGAAGGAATCATGGATGACACATTCAAGCAATACTTGCTACATGGGGTCTTGCCTGAAAGAAGGAGTGAAAGGTGACAAGTCATTCGTAAGGCTTCGCGATATGTAATATAGGACGAAATAAGGTATCGGAGGGGATTCTCGACCCCCTTACTCTGGTGCATTGCCCACGATGAGATAAAACGAGTCCTGAAGGAAGTCCATAAGGAGAATGCGGTGACCATACTAGAGGGCAGACATTAGCAAAGAAAATCCTCCGCTATGGATACTTTTGGCCAACTGTAAATCGGGATGCTACAGACTATGTAAGAAGATGTGAAAAATGCCAGAAATATGCAAAAATGCCGAAAACTCCGCCTACAGAACTCACGCAAATGGTAAGTCCCTAGCTGTTTGCAATGTGGGGAATCGACATAGTCAGTTCATTACCCATATCCAAAGGTGGTGCAAAATACGCGATAGTTGCGGTTGATTACTTTACTAAGTGGGCAGAAGCGGTGCATTTAGCCACGATCAGCACCAAAAAGGTCATTAGTTTCGTTGTACGAAATATTATATGCCGTTTTGGCCTTCCACGGACTATCATTACAGACAACCAAATTCAGTTCGAAAGCAAAGAGTTCAAAGAGTTTTGCAAAAGATATGGCATTGAGAAAAAGTTTGCAGCAATCGCACATCCAAAAGCTAATGGATGAGTGGAAGCCGTGAACAAAATAATCAAGTCCATATTAAAAAATCGTTTGGAAAAGGCTAGAGGCAAGTGGGTGGATGAACTTCCAACAACGCTCTGGGCTTAAAGAACCACCCATAAGTCTACGACTGGCCACACTCCATTCGCATTGGCATACGGCATGAAAGCTGTTATACCCGTACAACTTGAAATTCCATCACATCGAGTAACTTACTACAACCCTGAGTAGAATCGGGATCTTTTGCTGGAATCACTTGACTTTATTGATGAAAAACGTGAAGAAGCCGATTTAAGAGCGGTTGCATACAAACACCGAGTCGCTCGATATTATAATTAAAAAGTCCGATCGAGAATCTTTGATGTGGGTGACCTCATTTTGAAACAAGCTTTTCCGCTCCCATCGCATATGAATCCCTCATGGGAAGGTCCGTACGTTATCGAACAGAATCTTGGAGAGGGAACTTTCAAGCTAGCGACCGGTGATGGTGCGACTCTCCCCCGAGCATGGAATAGCGAACATTTGCGGCGTTATTATACTTAGTCCATTTCTTTCATATTTTAGCTGCACTTATTTCCAGCATATTTTTCTTTCTAGTCTTCGGCATGTAATAATGCAATTTAGCTTATTTTCAATAATAAAGGCTTGAAGCCATCTTTTCCTTGATTATTGATGTTTCTATGTATGATAATTCTGTAGCGAACCACTAGAGTTACGTTATTCTGTCTGGCATACGAATGCGCATGAACACTTCGAAATCTCCAAGTCCCCTGAGTGCGGACTGGAGTACTCTGAGTCCCCTGAGTGCGGACTGGAGTACTCTGAGTCCCCTGAGTGTGGACTAGGGTATAAATGACTCAAAATCTCCAAGTCCCCTAAGTGCGGACCGGAGTACTCTGAGTCCCCTGAGTGCGGACCAGAGTATAGACGACTCGAATCTCCAAGTCCGCTGAGTGTAGATTGGAGAACTCTGAGTCCCCTAAGTGTGGACCAGAGTATAAACGATTCAAAATCTCCAAGTCCCTTGAGTGCGGACTGGAGTACTTTGAGTCCCCTGAGTGCGGACCAGATTATAAATGACTGGGAATCTCCAAGTCCCCTGAGTGCGGACTGGAGTACTCTGAGTCCCCTGAGTGCGGACCAGAGTATAAACAAGTCGAAATCTCCAAGTCACTTGAGTGCAGACCAGAGTACAAACGACTCGAAATCTCCAAGTCCTATAAGTGCGGACTGAAGTACGCTGAGTCCCATAAGTACGGACCAGAGTACAAATGACTCGAAATCTCTAAGTCCCATGAGTGCGGACTGGAGTACTCTGAGTCCCCTGAGTGCGGACCAGAGTTTAAATGACTTGAAATCTCCAAGTCCCCTGAGTGCGGACTGGAGTACTCTGAGTCCCCTGAGTGCGGACCAGAGTATAAACGACTCAAAATCTCCAAGCCCCAGAGTGCAGACTGAAGTAATCTGAGTCCCCTAAGTGCAGACCAGAGTATAAACGACTTAAAATTTCCCAGTCCCCTGAGTGAGGACTGGAGTACTCTAATTCCTCTGAGTGCAGCCAGAGTATAAACAACTCGAAATCTCCAAGTCCCTTGAGTGCGGACTGGAGTCCTCTGAGTTCCCCGAGTGCGGACCAGAGTGTAAACAACTTAAAATCTCCAAGTCCCCTGAGTATGGACTAGAGTACTCTGCCCCAGAGTGCGGATTGGAGTACAAACAGTTTAAAATTCTCAAAGTCTCCGGAATGCGGACTAGGACACAAATGACTTGAAGTCATCATGTCCCTGGCATACGGACTGGAAATTATTCTAAGTACCCGAAACATGGAATAAATGATGTACAATTCCAAAGAGTTTTCGACTTATATGAAGATGAATTGAGAAGTTTATGTAACTCACAATAGCTGGGTTTCGACAACAATCATACAGAAAGCTGAACGATAAAAGTCTTTTGAAAGACAAAAGAACTAAGCTTTATTTATCCAAAAATAAATTTTTACTAAAACTCCTCCAAAACTCAGAGTCAGAAGTCTATTAACATGGACTACTAAAATAAATAAAAATAATTACATAATCTAAACTAACTCTTGTTGAATGAGAGTAACAATTACTTCTTTGATTTCTTTCCCTCCTTCGTCATCTCAGACGACTCCTCTCCCACATGTTCCCCTTGGAAATTTTCTTTGCTGGGTAGATAATAACTGAGGATGTACGAGGGACTTCCTATGGCTTGGACCCACCAGGGAGGATGTGTGACGACCCAGAAATTTTAACGATTTAAAATGGAATAATAAATTGATTTTTAACATTTGAAAGGTTAATTTCAGCTTGAATTCCAAAATATTAATATTTATTAGATAATTAATGTATTGAATTATATAATAGAAATTGGGTAAATTGTTGAATTTGAGATTTTAAGCCTATTAAAAATAATTTGAAGGCTTATAAAATTTACAATGATGATACTGAAGATAATTGAATGATTAAAATTTTATTTAAAGGTAATTTGTACAAGTTTAATGATATATCGTTTAATTCGAATTTAAAAATAGCCTTCCGTGGCACGGTCTCGGAATTCGACGAAACCAGTTCCATTGAATCCGTAATAGTTAGTTATTATCGGATTTTAATTTTTGTCGCAATCGGAGTTGTCATGTGACCCCGGCAGCTCGAAACGCTTATATTTATTTTAATCGATTTAAATTTAAAATTGATCATTTACTTCCGTAACTCGCGCATACAATCAAATTAGCCTCCAAAACATGTTTCATCGTGTTCGGAATATGGGTAAAACCTTATTAAGTCTGTCGGCGAGTCTGATTCGAGGTTTGGAATTTCGTGTTATGCTTAACGAGACGATTCGTAAGCCTTATAATATAATAAAAATTTAAAAATCAACACGTCAGAGATATTTATTAAACTAGCGTAATCAAGAAGCTTCCCCTACCTCTAATTTATCCCCGTCTCTCTCAAACCATCAAAACAGAATCAAACTCAGAGAAAAAAAAAAAGAAAAAAAATGGGAATTGGATTCCGAATTCACGGCTAACCGAAGGGATTCAAATCGAAAGTTTCTTTCCTCATTTCTTTTACATCGCGTTTCCCCTTTTCTTGCTCTTTCCAGTTCGAGCGAACATATGCAAGGGGGAAGATGCGAAATTTTCTCAATTTCGTTCAAGCGAAACCGGCTTCAACTATTGCTCGCGTGGAAGTTCAAATGGCCACGTCCTAAGGAGAGTGTTGTGCTAGCGATGCGAGTGGCCGGCGACGCGTGAAGTGTTGTTGCGCTTTGAGATGGAGGATGGGTTCGATTGGCGAGATGTCATGGTGGAAGAAGGGTTCGTCAGCGGTTTCAGTCTCGCGTGCATGGATTGGAGGACGAGGCGACTTTTGTGACTGTCGAGAAGGGAGGCCGAGAGTTGCCGTACTCAGCTAGGGTTTCTTGGAGAATCACGATCTGGATTGAGTTGATGTTCGACTGTGAGTAAATTTTCCCTTCGTTTACTTATTTAATCTCTGATTGTTTTAAACTTAGGGTAAAGTAAAATACTAAAAAAAAATAGAATTGTTTAATTCGTTTATGAACCCTATAAATTAACTACTTTCCAAGCTTAACAGAGACAGTTTAAATTATTGATAAATTAGGAATGTTAAATGCATAAAAGATGCTTGAAACTTAATTATTTTACAATAAGTTAAATGGTATTGTGATTTGTATTTAACAAAGAACATGTTTATCTTGAGTAAATTCAAGGTTTACTCACTTCAAATGGGAATCAGTTTTTTTTAGGAATTTAAAAATGAGGTTAATAATTAAATGGCTAGGGAATAATGAATTAAAAATCTCTTGGGAAGTAATAAATAATTAATCATTGGACGTAAATTAATTAAAGGAAGTGGATTGCCAATTATGAGGCAAGTGTGAGTAAATCTCACTCTATTAGATTCTATTTGAATTTGAATGGTGAAATTAAAATATTTGATTGAAGGATTTAATTTATTGATATGCACTGTGGATTAATGATTGGGTGATTTTGTATTGGATGGTTTTCGAGTTAATGGTTGTTTAACTCGAAGCATTGGGAATTTTAAGTCGTTAAAAAAAAAAAAAAACAATACATAAGAAAATATTTCCGTTTAAAAGTTACTAACGACTTAATGATTTGTGATACATTAAATTAGAAGGATAATTGAAATGGATAATTAATTAAATTAATTAATAAATGATTTGGGTTATTTACTTCAACAATTTAAGGTTTGAATAAATAAAATTTGGTTGTAAGTTAATTAACTAAGTATAAATAATTCAGAATAATTATTTGATGATGTGATAAATAATTACTTAATGTAATTAATATAAATGGTTATTCTGTGAAATCTATCAAGAGATTAATTAAGATAACTAATTAAGGAGTAACTAATTATTAATGAAGTAAATAAAAGAACAGTTAATTACATATTGAGATGAATCGAGAATGATAAATATCTAGGTTGATTTAAAGTAAAATATAAATGGAAATCATCAACTTTTATGATTAATGAAGTAATTAAAGATTTGATTAATTGAAACTAATTAATTCATAATAAGTGATTTATGAGTAGTCAAATAATCTAAGTAATTAAGGAATCACGTAATTGATTATAGTTAATTAATTTGTGAAGAAATTAAGGATTACTCATTGATTTGGTAAGAGTAATTAATATCGTGAAATTAATTAAAGAGAATTACTTGAATGGAATTGGAAGATAATTAATCCAGGGTTGTTACTTAAGATGAATGGTTATAGAGGGGTTGATTAATTAATTGATGTTGGACTAATTAATAATCTAAGTGAACGTGGTTAGAAAATTCAATTAAAATCAATTGAATTAATTTATATGTGATTGAGTATTGATTATGGATGATTGAATGGTATAGGGTACTTTGAATGAGTTGATATCTCTGATAATGAAATGCTGTGTGTATTTCATTTGGATAATTTAAATTAGGATGGCATGAGATCTGGGGAGATCGGGATCGGGTAATTGGGAAAACACCCGAAATCCCTCCGGATTAAAAATAAATTGATGTGTGAATCAATAGACTGGAATGAAACGGTTTAAATGAATTGGATTATTTTATCTAAGTTTGGTACATAGAAATTTATATGTGAAATAAGTCTTGACAATAGCAAATTGTGAATTGGAAAAATGGAGATAAGTTACCCCGGGTTTTATATAAGTTGATTGCTTGGTATTTCATGTTAGTTGGATTTACTCACGCTGGTTTCCAGCCTGACCCGGGTGTTACTTTGGTGTAATGCTCGGGTCAGACCGAGTATTACAGATTTTCAGGTAGGTACGTTCTGGAGCTCAGGAGGCGAGCTGGATAGCAAGAGAGTATAGATATTTCCGCTGTATTTATATATTCTGAGACATGCTTGTTTGTATATGTTCAGTGACTATATATATATATATGTGAAACTCTGATGTAAATTAAAATGTAATCGATAGATATAGTATTCTTTTGTAAACTATTATTTATTATTATATTTTATCCGCTGCGAATGTGAGTTGTTGATGTTTCTTTTCTTTTCTTCTTCTTCTATCTCTTTCTTCTTCTCATAACTATCTGGAATTTTCGGTTAGGAAATTCCGGGTCGTTACATTTGGTATCAGAGCAGAAGGTTAAGCGAGAACCTTGGCTCTGGTGGGAATTACTCATTGAATAAAGTCCGTAGTACTCTAGAATGCGTTTGAGTGTGTGTGTGTGTGTGTGTGAGAGCGTACTTGTTATTTGCTTATAAAGATTTTTAATGATTTTATATAAAAATATATATTTTGAAATATATAGCAATATTTCCTTCTAAGGAATATCTAGATGTTTGGTTGTTAAATTATTGAAATTAAGTTAAGAAGTAAAATAAAATACGACCAAATTGAAACTTATAACCAAGTTGAAGAGTAAACTTATATAACAACGTGGAATTTGAAATATAGATTGTAAATGTAATTTATAAATTGAAATAAACTTCATAAATAAATGAGATTATAATTTGAAATAGAATTCCAGAGAATATTTGAAATAGAGTAAGATGAAATTTCAGAGTAATGTTTAAATATGAATTGGATGGATTGGGAATTTGGAATTTTGGGAAAATAATTAAAATTCCTTTGGGTTTGAAAGTGGTTTCCAAGGGTTTTGAAGAAAGAATAGTATTATTTCAAAAATATTTTTATGTTGAATTTGAAATTTGGCAGATTTGAAATCAAAAATATTTGGAAGTGTTTTAGAGAGATAAAGCATTGAACTCTTTTGGTCACTGGAAAATAAAGTCGGTGATGACTGCAGCATCATCGATGTTTATTTTCGAGTTTCTAGAAGAGAAATTGCTACCAAATTGTTTTAAATTGGGATTGTTTGTGAATTGAGTTTGGTTTTGAAATTCAAAAGGATAATAGAATCTGTCAAAGAATTTTAGATATAGATGAATTCTAAGGTGATAGTTAAGTTTTGGAAAATTGTTTAAACTTTGGAATCTGGATTCAAAATGTTTATGGAACAATAAAATATATGGGCTAAACAATATGTATAACTCCAAGTTAAAAGCAAAATGTGAATATAATTGATTTTAAATAGAAGTTGGAAAATGTAAATTATAATTAAAGTTGTACAAGTTTAATATTCAAATGGAAAATTTGTATTGGATTAGCTGGAAAATGATATGGAACTTGAAGAGAGTTCAATTTATATTAGTCCAGATTTATCTGAATAATTTGGAATTGTAACTAAAGTGGAACAGGACTAAAATCAATTAGAATTTGATTTAAATTTGGGAAGGGATCAAGATTGATTCAACTTGAATTGGGAATTAATCAAGTCCAATAGAATTTGGAGTTATTTGGATTGGAATTGGGTCAATTTAAATGGAGATTTAAATTGAATTGTGGGGGAAGTGAACAGTTGGCTCTTGACTATTTTCAATATAAATTGTTTCGATAAAAACTTATTTTTCTAAGCTATTAAATATATATAACATTTCTTTCTTGAAGCCAAATTATTATATACATGTTTTACAATTATTTTTGGAGCTATTTAACCATTTTTCAGCAGTTTTCTAAACTAATTACTATTTTTCAACAATGTTACAAATTAATTACTATTTAACAACTATTTTGCAATTATCGAAAATTTCTATAACTATTTAACTATTTCTCAACTATTTTATAATTAGTTAACTATTTTACAATTATTTTGCAAATTATTGATTATTTTTCAACTACTTATCTATTTTCAAAATTTTCAAGCTATTTTTCTAAACTGGTCAGAGTTCAAATTGTTATTAATTAAAATACCCAACTAAGATAAGGATTGAAGTAATAATCCAAATGGGGATTAATGTAAAGGTGAATAAGGAATATGAAATGGTTCTTTTGAACTGAAAGAATATTTTGAGAAATATGAAATGAATAAAGATGGAAATTGGATATTTCTATGGTTTTTTAGAGTGTTTGGAGTATGAAAGATGTTTTATACAAGAAGGTAAGGATCCAAAGTTTTAAAAATTTATATATATATATATATATATATATATATCTAAATATATATAAAGGATCTTATGAGGATTTTGAGAAAGGCTTTTGATTTTTGAAAAAAATAAATAAATCAATATTGAGTTTTGGAAAGCCTATTTGGAGAATTATCGATTTTGGGATAATCGATTTTGTGTAAAGGAACTTTGTATAATATCATGCTAGGTGTATGATTTGAAGATACTATATATGTATAGAATAAAATGTTTTGATGATGACTCTGGGGAAAAAGGCGCTCCCTTGAAATGGACTTCTCAGGAGTGCCATTGGGTGGCGCTGCCTTGAGCCCCAAGGGGGTTCTAAAGTTGATCCTGAGAGGAGTCCGGACAAAACTAGTTCCTGAGGATTATGAGTTGAGTTACCATAGCGTAAGTCGTGTGTGCCGCGGAGAGCCAACAGTTACATGGACTTTTGTTGTGACTGCAACGTAACCCAGGATGTAACTGCGACCTATGGTAACATTGCGAAAGTCGTGTGTGCCGCTGAGAGCCAACAGTCTGCGGTTGAGTTTATCTCGGTAGACTGCGACTTATGTAGGAGTGGAGAAGTTTCATTTCATCAGCGAAAATCAGAGGCCGTTGAGAGCCTGCAGTTACATGGACTTTTGCTGCGACGGCAACGTAACCCTGGATGTAACTGTGATCTGTTGTGTGGGATCCATGGCGTAATCGAGAGGCCGCGGAGAGCCTGCAGTTACATGGACTTTTGTTGAGACTGCAACGTAACCCTGGTATGTAACTGTGACCATGGATGGGTGTGATGATTTCCAGAGCATTCTCACCATAGATATTTCCTCTATTTTCAAAAATTGTTTTCTGTATTTCCAATAAAATTATTTTCTAAGTATTTTCACTAGATGTTGAAAACGAGTTTGCCAAGTACTTATAGATTTTCAGTCCTACGCCTGATCAACGTATGATTGAATTTCTGTGAGAACAAGGATGGACTGGTTGAAACATTGAGTTATAAGAAATATTTTTATAAAAAGCTATTTTAATTGTATTGTCTAAATTTGAAGGCATTCCTAAATTTTAAAGTAAAAAGGGGATCACAAACTGGAATAATAAAATAAAATTGAAACTCGAGAAATTTTAATGAAGTGATTCTTTGTAATTAAAAATCCAATGTTTGAATTAAAAATTTGAAAGTAAGCTAATTAACTAAATAATTATGTGATAGAGTATGTTAATAAAATTTAACCCTGTTAAATAAATGGATTTGTAAGTTAATAATGGAGTTAGGAGTTGAACTCGAATTTATAAATTGAATTCGACTCGGATTTGCTAATGAATTAAATAAGAGGAGATATTGTAAAATAAAAATGAAATAGAGTTGGATTGATAAGTGCGATGGTTAGAGTTGTAAATCATAACCCAAGTGAATAGAAATAAATTGAGAATAGCCTTGTATTAATAAAATAAATTCAATAATGAATTAAGTAATTGAATTAAAAAAATTTAAAATGGGTTAATTGAGTTAAATAATAAATGGATGAAGTTTGGTTGAATAAAAACTGAACCAAAGTTGTGATTGGAATTGGATTATTAGTCTGAACTTAAATTTGTTGGTATATTAATTTGAAGAATAAACGAGTTGTGTTTGTGCTTGGATATTATTCTGATAAATTGAGAAGGTGAATTTAAATTTAAAATTTAAAATGGATGGGCTAACTAAATCAAATGGAACTTGATTAGGTGAAAATCAAATAGAAGTACACTTAAGTTGATGTTGGAATAAATTAAAGTAATTAACTTAAGTTTAAAATGCATGGAAGCTTGGCTTCGAATAAGAATGAAAGCCCATTAATAAAAGCTTGGATTGAAGTAATTTGGGAATGACTAGTATACAAGAATGGAATGTGGCGAACTAAATGAATGGGTGTGAATAAGTTAGAATGGAATTGAATGAAATAAAATTAAGTTGGGATCAATTTTAGTTGGTTATAAAACCTAAGTAATTATTTATTCATATGGATATTATCTAATTGCGTAGAAATGATTGTCATTTAACGTAAACGAGATTTAATTAAATTCTATGAAGTAGTGGAAACAAATATAATTGATTTTTGAATCAATTGATATGACTATGAGTTTGTTTTGCTTAAAAATGAAATGAATGTAAACAATTGCGTTGTAAACCATTAGAAATTAAATAAATAGCATATGAATTGGATGGAAGCATTTAAATTAGCTTTAAAAACCATATAAATCGTTTCTAGTAAGTGTTTGGTGCTTATTGCTTTCGTAATACTTGTTGTTTATGTAATTCTTGGGTTAGCTATTGAAAGTAAGTGAAATGCTAATAGAATTTCTATATATGGCACTTACATATTTAAACTGAGTAGGTACAGGTACATGGAAGCCGTTTGGCTAGATTTGGGGTATGCTAATTGCAAAATAAATAAGCTGCTTGCTTAAAATGCTAAATAAGGTACGCCTACGCAATAAAAATAGGAAATATGAACTGTTTTTGCTTTTTCCGACCGTGTGGGTCGATGTATATATATTTATATCTCTTGTCAAATTGCAAAAGCTCCTCCGTACAAGGGAGACTCTGTCAAAATTTTCTGAAAATTTTGGGAGTTAGAAAGTTTTTGGAAAATTGGTTAACGACAAAACAATTTCAAATTAGAAATTAAAGTAAACCAGTAAATGAAACTAACATGAATCTGTTTTAATGAAAGATAAAATTCAATATTAGAAATCGAAATAAAATTGAATTCATGTGAAAACCTATATATGAGATTGTGTAAAATGATTTATAAGGTTACGATTGGATATTGTTGCTAAGTGAGATATGCAAGTATTAAAGAGAAAAGAAATTGGATTTGATTCCAAATGATAAATGTGAATTGCCCGAAAAAGGTATGTATTTAAATTTCTGTATGAAATTGGATTGGGTTTTGATGTAGCCACTTGGCTTTTGTTTTCTTTTTGGAATTTGGGAGCCCGTAGAGGCCTATTGTAGTAGTACCGAGCTAGCCGCGCAAAGGAGACGCTGGCAAAATTTTTCGGGAATTTAGAGAGTTAGAAAATTTTTGAGAAATTTTGATAATTCAAAAATTGGTGTTAAATTGAAATTTAATTGATTGAGCAGAAGAGTATTGATTGAATCTATAGAAGGTTTTGGGAAAGTTGAATAAGGTGTTAGTGGACCTTTAATAAAAGATAAGTGGTAGGATGTTGAATTGTGAATTTTGGAAAAGATAAACGGGTATGGGGCATTCTTCCTAATTAGTAATTTCGGGGACGAAATTCTTTTAAGGGAGGAGGAATGTGACGACCCAGAAATTTTAACGATTTAAAATGGAATAATAAATTGATTTTTAACATTTGAAAGGTTAATTTCAGCTTGAATTCCAAAATATTAATATTTATTAGATAATTAATGTATTGAATTATATAATAGAAATTGGGTAAATTGTTGAATTTGAGATTTTAAGCCTATTAAAAATAATTTGAAGGCTTATAAAATTTACAATGATGATACTGAAGATAATTGAATGATTAAAATTTTATTTAAAGGTAATTTGTACAAGTTTAATGATATATCGTTTAATTCGAATTTAAAAATAGCCTTCCGTGGCACTGTCTCGGAATTCGACGAAACCAGTTCCATTGAATCCGTAATAGTTAGTTATTATCGGATTTTAATTTTTGTGGCAATCAGAGTTGTCATGTGACCCCGGCAGCTCAAAACGCTTATATTTATTTTAATCGATTTAAATTTAAAATTGATCATTTACTTCCGTAACTCGCGCATACAATCAAATTAGCCTCCAAAACACGTTTCATCGTGTTCGGAATATGGGTAAAACCTTATTAAGTCTGTCGGCGAGTCTGATTCGAGGTTTGGAATTTCGTGTTATGCTTAACGAGACGATTCGTAAGCCTTATAATATAATAAAAATTTAAAAATCAACACGTCAGAGATATTTATTAAACTAGCGTAATCAAGAAGCTTCCCCTACCTCTAATTTATCCCCGTCTCTCTCAAACCATCAAAACAGAATCAAACTCAGAGGAAAAAAAAAAGAAAAAAAATGGGAATTGGATTCCGAATTCACGGCTAACCGAAGGGATTCAAATCGAAAGTTTCTTTCCTCATTTCTTTTACATCGCGTTTCCCCTTTTCTTGCTCTTTCCAGTTCGAGCGAACATATGCAAGGGGGAAGATGCGAAATTTTCTCAATTTCGTTCAAGCGAAACCGGCTTCAACTATTGCTCGCGTGGAAGTTCAAATGGCCACGTCCTAAGGAGAGTGTTGTGCTAGCGATGCGAGTGGCCGGCGACGCGTGAAGTGTTGTTGCGCTTTGAGATGGAGGATGGGTTCGATTGGCGAGATGTCATGGTGGAAGAAGGGTTCGTCAGCGGTTTCAATCTCGCGTGCATGGATTGGAGGACGAGGCGACTTTTGTGACTGTCGAGAAGGGAGGCCGAGAGTTGCCGTACTCAGCTAGGGTTTCTTGGAGAATCACGATCTGGATTGAGTTGATGTTCGACTGTGAGTAAATTTTCCCTTCTTTTACTTATTTAATCTCTGATTGTTTTAAACTTAGGGTAAAGTAAAATACTAAGAAAAAATGGAATTGTTTAATTCGTTTATGAACCCTATAAATTAACTACTTTCCAAGCTTAACAGAGACAGTTTGAATTATTGATAAATTAGGAATGTTAAATGCATAAAAGATGCTTGAAACTTAATTATTTTACAATAAGTTAAATGGTATTGTGATTTGTATTTAACAAAGAACATGTTTATCTTGAGTAAATTCAAGGTTTACTCACTTCAAATGGGAATCAGTTTTTTTTAGGAATTTAAAAATGAGGTTAATAATTAAATGGCTAGGGAATAATGAATTAAAAATCTCTTGGGAAGTAATAAATAATTAATCACTGGACGTAAATTAATTAAAGGAAGTGGATTGCCAATTATGAGGCAAGTGTGAGTAAATCTCACTCTATTAGATTCTATTTGAATTTGAATGGTGAAATTAAAATATTTGATTGAAGGATTTAATTTATTGATATGCACTGTGGATTAATGATTGGGTGATTTTGTATTGGATGGTTTTCGAGTTAATGGTTGTTTAACTCGAAGCATTGGGAATTTTAAGTCGTTAAAAAAAAAAAAAAAACAATACATAAGAAAATATTTCCGTTTAAAAGTTACTAACGACTTAATGATTTGTGATACATTAAATTAGAAGGATAATTGAAATGGATAATTAATTAAATTAATTAATAAATGATTTGGGTTATTTACTTCAACAATTTAAGGTTTGAATAAATAAAATTTGGTTGTAAGTTAATTAACTAAGTATAAATAATTCAGAATAATTATTTGATGATGTGATAAATAATTACTTAATGTAATTAATATAAATGGTTATTCTGTGAAATCTATCAAGAGATTAATTAAGATAACTAATTAAGGAGTAACTAATTATTAATGAAGTAAATAAAAGAACAGTTAATTACATATTGAGATGAATCGAGAATGATAAATATCTAGGTTGATTTAAAGTAAAATATAAATGGAAATCATCAACTTTTATGATTAATGAAGTAATTAAAGATTTGATTAATTGAAACTAATTAATTCATAATAAGTGATTTATGAGTAGTCAAATAATCTAAGTAATTAAGGAATCACGTAATTGATTATAGTTAATTAATTTGTGAAGAAATTAAGGATTACTCATTGATTTGGTAAGAGTAATTAATATCGTGAAATTAATTAAAGAGAATTACTTGAATGGAATTGGAAGATAATTAATCCAGGGTTGTTACTTAAGATGAATGGTTATAGAGGGGTTGATTAATTAATTGATGTTGGACTAATTAATAATCTAAGTGAACGTGGTTAGAAAATTCAATTAAAATCAATTGAATTAATTTATATGTGATTGAGTATTGCTTATGGATGATTGAATGGTATAGGGTACTTTGAATGAGTTGATATCTCTGATAATGAAATGCTGTGTGTATTTCATTTGGATAATTTAAATTAGGATGGCATGAGATCTGGGGAGATCGGGATCGGGTAATTGGGAAAACACCCGAAATCCCTCCGGATTAAAAATAAATTGATGTGTGAATCAATAGACTGGAATGAAACGGTTTAAATGAATTGGATTATTTTATCTAAGTTTGGTACATAGAAATTTATATGTGAAATAAGTCTTGACAATAGCAAATTGTGAATTGGAAAAATGGAGATAAGTTACCCCGGGTTTTATATAAGTTGATTGCTTGGTATTTCATGTTAGTTGGATTTACTCACGCTGGTTTCCAGCCTGACCCGGGTGTTACTTTGGTGTAATGCTCGGGTCAGACCGAGTATTACAGATTTTCAGGTAGGTACGTTCTGGAGCTCAGGAGGCGAGCTGGATAGCAAGAGCGTATAGATATTTCCGCTGTATTTATATATTCTGAGACATGCTTGTTTGTATATGTTCAGTGACTATATATATATATGTGAAACTCTGATGTAAATTAAAATGTAATCGATAGATATAGTATTCTTTTGTAAACTATTATTTATTATTATATTTTATCCGCTGCGAATGTGAGTTGTTGATGTTTCTTTTCTTTTCTTCTTCTTCTATCTCTTTCTTCTTCTCATAACTATCTGGAATTTTCGGTTAGGAAATTCCGGGTCGTTACAGGATGGCTTTCAAAGGCTTGTTCTACGGATCGTCTAGGTTTACTGCTCGGGACAAAACTTTGATTTCAGCCGTCTTTTTCTTTTCCTCTACGAGCTACTCCGTCATGCTCATTTTAGAAGCGTGCCCAGAGGCACTTGTGATCTCAACTTCATAACTACCTTCGACAGGGGATGATGTCTCAGACTTATCCTCATCAAGCGCCTCAATTACTTGAGCGTCTGGACCGAGAGGCTCTTCCGCATGAGTGGCCTCGCTTGTTTTCCCCTTCTCCTCCGTGGTGTCATCGCTCCTTGGAGTGGGTTCGGGATCAGAATGACCAGCGCAAAACCATAGGAAACAGACATTAGAATACAATAATATTTCACTGAAAACGACGGCTCTTTGAACTTTAAAAAGAAGAGCTATGTACCAACTTCTTGCTGGCTCCCAATCGTCCGAGGAGTCTCACCCTCCGAAATAGGAGATATAATGTGAATACCGAGACCCAGTTCCTTTGGGTCATAACAAGCTTGTTGCTCAAATGGATCGAGAACTGGCCAATCAGCCGATTGAGTAGGAGAAAAGACTGAAGGCTCCATTCCAGATAGACCGGCAACGATATCTTTCCCTTTCGATGAGGAGGAACTTCTACAGTAGAGAGCCTTCGCCGTAGACAGGTCTGAAGGCTCGTTCCCCTTGAGAAATTCTTTTATTAAAGCACCTTCATCGACATCCTCGGTGCCAAGTTCGAACTTCTTGATCTTTATTAAATTCTACCATGCCTCGGCTAGAGATTTGAGGTAGCCCTCGCCAAGGAAAGTTAAGTCCCGTTGCATGAGGACACGGGCGTTGAATTCTGCAATAAGTGGGTCGAACATGCACTTGACCTCTTCCCTGCCAGCCTCTGCAGCCGCCTCAAGGCGAGAGTCAATCTCTGCAGATGCTATTCTCTTGCTCTCTTCACGGGCTTCATCCTTTAGCGTCCCGACCTAAGAAAGCTTGTCGTTGAGCTTCGCCTTCTGAAGTCGTGTGGCAACGATCTCGTTGCAATATCGTTGCAACTCTTCTTGGGCGGTAGTCTTTTCCTCTCTTTCTTTGCAGAGTTGATCCTCCAGCTCTTTGACCCAGAGGGAAAATGCATCCCTTTCTTTCTGCACTGAATACTTCACTAAAGCCAGGGCCCCACAACGTTGGATTGCCTCGTCGATTTCTTTTTTATGAGTTGACTCTAGACGATTGACGACCTCTGTAGTATCTTTAGCATTCTGTTGGGAGGCTTCAAGTTGATATTGGTATGCAGAGAGGTCTTCATCCTGAGCTTTGATAATGTCTTTATCATGGATAGCCTCGAGCATCAGGCGATCAATTTCATGTTGACACTCAATGGTGACTTCTGAAACTTTTTCGGCTAAGTGCACGAATGCATCATGTTGGACATAGACGTCATTAGTACAAACAATAGCGCTTTGCTTGACGTGTCTTGGAATCTGGTGGATCGCTGGGAGAAATTTTAGGCTATCAAAGCATATCTTTGGAAACGAGGCTTTAAGTTTAGCAAGTTGTTCTCCTACCGATGGATCAGATACAGGAGCGAGAGAAGTCTGCTTGGAGACTACAGGTGTTCTGTGGGGATCCCGGGATTGCATGGTACTGGATGAACCGGAGTGTTGATCCCGATGGGCCTCAGGTTGGGACGCCTTATGTGCGGGTTTCTCTTTGCTGTGCTTTGGCTGAGGAGGAGGATCACGAGGATATGAAGACTAGATGTAGGTCTTTCTTCGGTAGGATGATTCTCGATGGTGGTAGTCTCGGTCATTGGAGTCATCTCGATCTCGGCATTTGCTGGAACCCGAATCCCTACCAAATTGGTGAAAAATCGATGAACCAAAAAGGCGGTCAAGTCCATGTGTATGCCCTATGTCACCTACACAGAATTTAAATAACGACAAGTTAGCAAAGAGTAGAGTGATGACAGAAATTTAAGTGCAAGGTGAAATGCATGTATTCGTGTGGGTCCTAGTGTTTCCCCCCGACGGACCAATTTCTTTACTAATAGGAGTTTTTTCTCCCTGGTTTTGGGCTTGAGCGCTTGTATCGCCTCTCGTGGGTGAATGAACCTTAAGGGCCTCTAGATCGTCGAAACCATAATTGAGCAGATCATCGGGCATAGTAAGGTTTAACAGGCCTTTTAGAGAACTTTCTAAATGCAGCGAGGAAGCTTCTTTCTCCACTGTAATAAGAGTGACTTTAGAAGTTCCACTCACTTTCTTCTTCCTCAACTTATTGGCCAATTTCTTCTTTCCCTTTGAAGGGGAAGGTGTCATTTCGATGTCATGAACCTCGATTACAGGGTCCAGAGTGGGACTAACATTTTCACCCGGAACTTCGGACATCTTGCCTTCTCTATTCTCCCCCTCCTCTGGTGTGTCAGGGGAATTACGTGACGAAGACCCAAACTGCTTTTTTCCCTTGCCCGAAGCAGGCCTGGTTATAGTAACGCCTGAAGGGAAGCTTATTCGGCGGCCTTCCACCAGCAACCCAACTTCATGAGTGATTCATTTGAAATGAGAGTTCTGATGTCCCAATCTTCGGCGGGAGTAGCTCGGATAGCTTCTACGGCTTAAGAATATCTGGAGCCCTCGGGACATGGGTTAATACCTAAAAAAATAGAGGAGGAATTAGAAAAGGAGCAGCTTCAGCCAAACATGAGTGTTGACCCAGAAAAAAGACTTACTTCCTTCCACTCATCTCCTCGTAGAGTCGGGAGGACAGCGCACATAGAACCACTCCTATTTATACCTGTTAAATTTCTCCATGCCCTAGTTAGGATTTGACACTTGTTGTGCGGCTCGAGGAACATGAAAGATGGACTATCTGACCGTCTCTTGATGCGATAGATATAACAGATATCGTCCGGAGTTGGAAGCCTGAAGAGGTCACTCACGAATAGAATGCAAGTGTCATATATGAATGTGTGGTTGTTCGGATGCATTTGCGATGGGGCGATCTCGATATGCTGCAATACGTATCTAAGAAAGGAGTTGAATGGCGAACACGCTGCCGACCCAAGACATGAATCTGTTGCAGGCTGTATATCCGACTGGGAGCAAGTGAGGACGATCCTGCTCCGATGGAACTAACACATCGTCGAAAGGGATTCCGTGGAATGAGCATATACGACGAAACATGCTTTCGTTAATCTTCGAGACTTGGGAATTAATCGGATCGTCTATAAAAATCGCTGCATCTAAGGCATCGGGAGCCAAGTCATCAGATGCTATCGCAGGGATCGGTATGTCTTGTGCAGGAGTAGTCGACGAGTTTGAAGTACCAACTACTTCTTGCTGAGAAAATGGTCGGGGTCTGTCCGAGATTGTGGCGGATCTAGATTTCCTAGACATCTCGAGTGAATGATTGAATCAGGCGAAACACCTGTTTTGAACTATACTTAAAGAACAATCGGCATTAGACTTAACAACATAAATATTCCCTCCGTGTGGTGTGTGAACTAGTGCAATCATTCAAATATAAGTGCCAAGAAATGAAAAGTCACTAAGTTGATGAAATAAGTTTAAGCTTTGAATTATCATCTTCGAAGACCGTCATCGTTGACCGTCTACCAGAGCATGTCATAAGATGGTTTATGTTTTGAACTCGACATCGTCGCTGTATGTGAAAGATTATTAACTGTTTTCAGCAAGTTAAGTTCAAGTTTACAGTTGTCTAAACAAAGGAGTTATCATTCCGGATTGTCCGATATGCTTAGTTGTTCATTGTCGTATATTCATGCATAAAAAGGTGTTAAGTCAACAGTGCATTGGGATCAAGTTGAAAAGGTTTTAACCGTCATGTGTACACCCCTCTCATACTATCCATCATTGCCATACGGCATGTGGCAAGACACGCCGAAGCGCAATCATGCCGAGCCGCATCGCTCGACATTTTAATCTCTACACCTTTCCTCTCCACCGTTCGACATAAGGGAGTCTAGCCGAACCACAATTATGTCAAGCCACATCACTCGGCATCCAGCCCAACTCCTACTTTTCTACTGCACTCCTTCCTACCCCGTTCGGCATAAGAGGATCATATCGAGCCGTGGTTATACCGAGCCACATCGCTCGGCACGCTGAACCTAGCTCCAACATTACTCCAATACTCCCTTTAACGCCATTCGGCATAAGTAGTCATGCCGAGCCGTGGTCATACCGAGCCACATCGCTTGGCACGCGAACCCTACCTCGACTTTTCTCCTTCACACCCTCTCCTCATTCGGCATGAGGGAGTCATGTCAAGCCACATCCATACAACTTCTCCCAACTCCTTCCTTCATACGAATTGAGTACACTAAAGGTGGCCAGTCGACCACCACTTCAACTTGCTTGCCATTTGTGACCAGACGTCTCAACCCTTACTGGTTTTTGCTGGGCCAACGTCTTCTTCCATTTCCTCTCCATTTAATCCCAAGGCTTCTCTAAACCTCGAATCCACCTTCCTAATCTACACGGCTATCGTTGTTTGTGGGTTAGAGGAAGGGCGTAGGTTCAAATCTTGTCTTAAATCCCTAATCAGGAAGAGTCAAGTGAATGAAGTGTTAATACCTAGTAGAAGGGGGCGAACTCCGATGGAGTGCTCGAATTGGAAGTAGAGATCTACTCGGGCTTGCTGTTGAAGGCAATCGATAAGTAACCAAGGAGACTCGGGAACTAAAGTAGTTGTTGAGGTGTTGACAAGAGTTTGGGAAGAGGCAAGTTCGTAAGTTCTATAGTCTGAAGGAAAAAGTAAAAGGGAGAAGAAGTATCGGTTTATATAGAGAGAAGAGAAGTCAAATGGACAGTGAACGTTAGAACCAGTGAAGAAACCTCCCTCGTTTGGCATCAATGTCGTTTGGTATTCGTATGTCGATCTGTGTTGGTACATCGTTCAGCATACAACGCATCGCTCGGCATTCAGGAAGACACTATCGAGAAGGCAAAGCCAAGGCTTTAAGAGAAACATGGAGTGCTAATGGTTCAAAGTGCATCATGTTCATCCACATGATACACTTTCGGGGGCAAGTGTTATCCGAACAAGAGGCTTGGTGTAGAAGGCTCGTTCGGCATTGAGGGTCGTTTGGCACAGCAAGGTCATTTGGCATTTCATATCATTCGGCACGAACCTCGTTCAGCAGAGAAGCCTCGACCGGCATCCAGCATTGTTCGGCACCTGGCACCATTTGGCATCTAGGCCCTGTTCAGCATTCCAGCCTCGTTCAGCATTCCAGCATCGTTCGGCATCCAGGCCTCACTCGGCATTCCATTCTCGTTCGGCATACAGGTCTCGCTCGACATTCCAACACCGTTCGACATCCAGGCCTCGCTCGACATTCCAGCACCATTCGGCATCCAAGCCTTTCTCGGCATTCCAGCACCGTTTGGCATCCAGGCCTCGCTCGGCATTCCAGCCTCGTCCGGCATGAAGCCTCGCCCGGCCTAAGTATATCGTTCGGCATCTCCCCTCGACCGGCATCGGGTCTCGTTCGGTCTACAAACTTCACTCAACACACTGCCTCATTTGGCATAGAGGTACCGTTCGGCTTGGATATATGGCTCGGCATTTGCCGTTAGGCATTTGTGGCTCGAAACACAGAAGTTAGTCATCACGGATCGAGGAATCTTTCTCCTAGGCCCGTTAGGGAAGTCCAACCCATCTTCGTATATAAATAGAGGGGCAAAGGCAAAGTGAAAGGGGCCTTTTTTCGAGACCACTGGGAAGACTCTGCCGCATTCAAGACTCATTCTCTTTATTTAACAATTGTATTCAAGTAGTTAGTGTACAGATTGTATCTGTAATCAATCGTTGAGTAAAGCAATAAAGATTAACTTCACAGTGGATGTAGGCAGTTACGTCGAACCACTATAAATCTGATGTTCTTGTCTTTGCATTTAATTCGACATTCGGTTCTCAGTTTTAATTTACTTTCTTCATTAATCTCTCTACACAATCTTTCTCAAGTGTGTTGTGGTGCTAACAGATAGTGATATTTTTTGTTGGGAATGGGTTAAGAGTAAGAAATATACTTCTAATTCCTTTTACAGATTTATTAATTTTCGAGTGCTTTAAACAACTTGTTTAAATTTATTTAGAAATCAAATGCTCCTCCTAAATCTAAAATTCACATGTGGTTAATTGTGCATGGAAAACTTAATACAATAATTCTTAAAAAGAAAAAAACATTCATAATGATAATAAATGATATTTTTGTAATCTGTATCTTGAAGATATTAAGCATATGTACTATGATTGCATGGATTCTTATTACATTCTAAATAATATTATTAGATTTTGTAATTTTAATATAATAACTAAAATTTTGGATTGTGACTTCTACTAGAATAATTTTAGATTTAGATTTAAAAAGAATATTAGATTTTTACTTGGCACTTTATTTATTATTATTAGTTGGTATATATGGTTTGAAAGAAATCAAAGAATTTTTAATAATAATAATAGTCATTTTAACAAATTGATTTCTACAATTTCTCTGTTTTAATTGGATTTCTAATCCCAATACAAGTTAGCTAAAAATAATCTATTTAAAGGGTATATTAATAAGGTTAGCTATAATATTAACTTATTTAAATACAACAATTATATTTTTAACGCCAACAGTATTAATATTAATATTTTTTCAAATTCATACGATGATCTAACTGTTAACCATAGCTTACTTATGATTAAAGATTCATAATTATCTTTTAGGTTTGGTTTTAATTTTTTTTCTTATCTTTGGTGTTATTAGTTTATAGATATCTTAATTCTATTGTTTTTGTCCTGTTTAGTCTTATTTAGGTTTTATTTCCTATCCCATATATACATATATATGTATATTAATTATATAAATATACATATGTATGTATAATTCTTATTTTTTTTCCTTAGTCACTCTTCAGATACAAGTATGGATGATAGGATGTCAGGCTCTTCTCCCAGGTTCCTATGTCTTCAGATTGCAGGATTATGGACTGTAGAGAGGCAATCAGATTAGTATTTTCCACTTAGGATTTCTTTCAGTTCCACCACTGATGCAGGATTCTTTCATCTCTATTGTGGCATATTATCTTCAGGAGGATCCATGCTACAACTTGGCATTTCTTCCTTTGTATAGAGTCGCCAGAGTAGATATCCTATTCAGCATCATATTAATTTACACTTCAGAGTCGATGCTTCTTCATTCCTTCCGATCCAGATGCACGGAGCTTTCTTCTTAGTTTGTGATGCATAGAGCTACTGGGATGCATGGAGCATCATTTTCTTTTGATTCTAGGTACTCCTAACACCTTAGTATCGGGTGGCGGCCATGCCGGAACTCGATATCAGGGTGTGATGGGTGGTGGCCTTGCCGGAACTCATCTTAGGAGGACCTGATTTATCTTTGTTACTTGTATTTAGTTTTGTTACCTGCCAGACATGTTGGCAGCTACTTATTATTGTGTTATATATATATATTCATGTGTGCTTTTCTTTATTTATAGAGGATCGCACATTTTTCTCAAAAAAATAAATATTTGGGTGTAGTATGCCATGGCTAGATAACTAAAAAATGATTTTTTTTGGTAAACTGACAAATTTTGATCTCTCCCTAAATAGAAAGAATAAAACACAAAAGTAATCCAAATTAGTCATAATATGTATCATAACTATGTTTTTCAATGACGTGAATCATTGTTGGTGTTCGTTTGATGGTATAAAGTAATATTATTTAATTAAATCTTTAAAAATTACAAAAAGATTCGTCAACATAAAATGCTTATAACTCTCGCATATGACCTCCATTTTACATGCGTATTGCATCAGGATCATGGTGAGATGAGGAACATTTTGGTATATTATTTGATGTGTTTTTAGGTAAATTATCTTAGTTGGTAGTTCTGCTATATGGTTTTATGTTACGGGTGGGGGCTTGATCCAGTAGCTCCGTAAATGGTGGGGAGATTGTAAGTTTTCGGCTTGATCTCAATAGTGTTGCTGACCATTAGGTGAATGTCCAGCTTGGACTTGACCTCAATAGTTATGAGTTGGTGCTTGATCTAGTAGCTTTATAAAAAGTGGGGCAATTATAAGTTTTGGGTTTGAACCCAATTGTTTCACTTACCGTTAGACAAATACCTAGCTTGAACTTGACCTTAATAGTTACATGCAATTTTCGAATAGCGTCGCATACATGCCACATGAGTTGGGATTTTGAGTTCAATGGTGTGGTATATGGTAGGTATTACGTGTACTTCGCTAAGGCTAGTGGAATCTAATAATGACGAGTTAGGACTTGAGTCTAATGGTGTCGCAGTTGGTGGTACACGAGTTGGGACTTTGAGCTCAATAGTGAAAATATGATTTTGCAATAGCAGGCCGGGACACATAGATCTTTGATACGAGTCACATATGATTTGGCGATAGTGGGCTAAGAAATGTAGATCTTAGGAAGCAAATTGCTTGTATTTTTAGCATGCGAGTTGAGGATTTAGGCTCAGTCCTATTCACTGATTAGATATGGTTTAGATTTTAATGAGACCTTAGCATATGATGTCCCTATATTATTATATTGAGTTTAGTTAACTTGTTGAGTGTAGGTGACATGGGTTAATGTATGGTTTTCGAGCATAAATGTTGTTTTACTAGCTTGTTAGTATTATTTACTTATTTGATGTGTTTCACTCACTAGACATATGTCTGACTCCCTATGTCATTTTCTTCTTTTTAGTTATATTCCGATAGGTTAATAGAGAGGACTGGCACTGACTTCGTAGTGTGATGGTACTATGGAGTCACACATATATTTTTCTATTAGCTATCTACTATTTTGTTCTTAGACATTGGATTGTTTTCTATTGTCAGCAAAGAGATGTTGTAATAGTAGTTTTATTTGATACTATATTGTTTGTCTGGGATTATATTATCAGTTACTATCATATTTTATTCCTTCCTCTGTGAGTTTCGGAATGTGTAGTACATTATGGACAGCTCTATGGTCTATTTTATATATTTTACCCTAAAACAATCTGCATTCAGTGGCATCCACAATGTCAGGCAATTTTAGACATGGGTCGAGCGTCATACATGGTGGGTTCCTACATATTTTATCAGATCTTAGGTTAGGCGATTTCGACTATATTAGGGCATATAAGAGAGTGTATTTGTAATTTTTATTTTATACACACACGCGCGCGCCACACCCTATATATTTTGACTTCTAGTGGTAGTTATGGGCTTTTCCCTTATTGAAATAAACAGTAAGAGTTAAATAAATGTGTATATTTAAATAATTTGGGGTGGTAGATAAATCCATCATATTTGTTTTAATTTACTCTACAGAATATTGCTAAAAGAGGGATTATATACCAAGTAGTAGTGGAGCAAACTATGGGACTAAGAATGAATAAGAATGAGAGTAGTGACCTTAAGTCCATAGGATATAATATGATGTTTATAAGGTGTAATTGAGGTACTTAACCACTTTTTTTATGTAGTTAGCTTGTGTAAGTTACAATCTACACTAATTGAAGTATTTATATTATTTGAAATGTTTTCCCTAAAATGTTAGAAATGATAATATTTGAGATTTTGAGAAAATTATAGAAGTTGAAGTTTGTTTAATATGTTGAAATAATAACCCTCTATTTTAAGTTTTAAACATGATAAAATTTAATAAGAATGATTTTTCATGAATACTTTTAAGTTAAATTGTCTAGTAAAAAACACATCCTTTCGAATTTCCTTTATTTTATTAACAATTTTGTCATACTAGGAAAAAAAATTAAATATTACAGTTGCTTTACAATTTTGTGAAAAACTTATAATTTATAAAGGTAAAGTTTAAATGAAGTGTTTTAGATGTTTAGGTTTCTAAGTCAAACTTGAACTATTTTGAAAAAAATCCAAGCCGAAGAAATTATATTATATTAAAACTTATGGAAATTTACAAATGTAATATATATATATATATATTTGAATTAAAATTAAAGTATTTTTTACATAATCTCTTGAAAATATGCCTTAATAAATGATATAAAATTTGGAACTTATTTCTAAATCTGATATGAATATAGTTAGCAGAAAAAAATATTTCAAAATAATATTTTTTTGTCTTAGTTAAAATGTAACAACCCTGAATTTCGATCCCGAAAATTCCAGATAGTTAGGAAAAGAAGAAAAGAGATAGAAAAGGAATAAAAAAGAAACACAGAGTCTCACATTCGCAGCGGATCAAAATATAATATCAAATAAAATAACAGTTATACAAAGGAAAACTGTATCAGTTAAGAAACATTAATACATCAGAGTTACAACATTTACACAAACATTGGACAGTTAAAATCAACTTATCCCAAAGATACGACAATATATCACAGCGGAAACACTTCATACGTTCCTGCCATCCAGCTCGCTTCCTAAGCTCCAGAATGTCCTTACCTGAAAAGCTGTAATACTCGGTCTGACCCGAGCATCACATTAAAGTAACACCCGGGTCAGGCTAGAAACCATCGTGAGTAAACCCATCTAACATGAAATACTAATGTATAAACTGATTTTAAAACCCAAAGTAACTCGTACTTCATGTTATTTCGCTTTTTGGCAAATCCGTGATACCAAAAGATCGATCGGAAACAAAAGACAGTTCGTCTCAAAGATTGGTTATACTTTGCTTCGTCATGGATATCGATGAATTTTGTCCGAGGCCGGATCAGGCTACAACTGGTAGTATATGACAAGCAAATCCATGGAAGCTAGCATTTCAAATTTCAGATGAATCGGAGTTCGTATGAATGAGTTATGCTCGATGCAAGTTGAAGGAGATAACTCCATCCGTCTGTATCCATCCTAGAGCTCTGTTTCGTATCCATCAGTAGGCCGCACTTCGTATCGATGGACTTCGTATCCATCGACCGAGTTTACTTCGTATTGATAGGCTCGTATCCATCACCACACCTCGGTTCGTACCCATCGGCTTCGTATCGATCGGAATGGCCAGGTCTTCGCATCCATGAACTTCGCATCAGTCGACCAATGATTAGTTCAAATCGATGAACGAGGCGTTCATTCGAATCCATCAGGAAGCTTCGGTTCGTGTCCATCAAAATCGTATCCATTGAAAGAAGACTTCACCATCGATACGAGCTAAGCCGCTTATCTCGATTCGAACTAGACGTTGAAAGTTGATACAAAATCCACGGAGTTGATTGATTCAAACTGGATAATAGTACTTGATACAAACAAGGCAAAATTTATGGATGCGAAGCGGTCAACTCGGCATAAGGGGTGGATCAATCCAAGGAGTGCGCGCCACGTCGTCTCGAAAACACGTTCGTCCATCGATTCGAATACATGGATTCGAAGTAATCGATTCGAAGAGAACAGCCAACCAAAACACTCTAATTTGTATCGATCATATCTCCCAAACCAATGGTCCAAATGCTATGAAATTTTCGGAGGAGCTTACGTACAAGGTAAAGAATGTTCCGGCCAAGTTTCAGCTCGATTGCATCAATTTATGATGGATATGAGATCGTTTCGTATCGATCGCAGATCGAGCCGAAACTTGGAGGGATCGGTCGCGTGGGCCCACTCACCTGCCAGAAAAAGTCTCTCAAAGTTTGAGCGCGATCTCAGCCTTCTACGCCTATAAATAGCCCCCTGGAGCCTTTAGAAAAGGGATCTTTTGGCCATTCAATGTTCAGACTCTGCCGGATTCAATTCTACATCTTTCTATCACTATTGTAATCAAGCATCAGAGCTATAACTTGCTGTAATCTGCTATAACAGATCGATATCATCAAAGGAATCAATAAAATCATAAGCTTCAGAGTGGACGTAGGCAAGATCGCCGAACCACTATAAATCCTATGTTTGTGATTGTTATTTCTGAATTGCTGTGCTTGATATTGCTTAGATCTGAGATTTGTGTTGAATATTGCTGATTTGTATTCGTATATGGGTGCTTTGGTGATACTGGGGTTTGTGACCATTTTTGGGGCAAACACTTTGGTGCTTTCATTGAGAGTTGAAGTCAAGAGAAGTTGAGTTTGAAGATTTAAGAATTCAGATCTAAGGAGCTATGACAAGACAAAGTAGTAGAAGACAAAGGCCAGAGAGAAGTGAACACGAAGGAAGTCAAGAGGCTTCCTCAGGAGCGAACTAGGCGTCGGTCTTCATCACTAGGGATGAGATGGAGGCAATGATGAAGAGACAGGAGGAGTTGATCCAGAGTTTGTTTCAACAGATTGGGCAACTTGGAGCGCAGAATCGAGGAGCTGATGGAATTCAGAATGAAGCAGGACCATCCGGCGCAGCACCTGGATTAGGGGTCCCAGAGAGAGGAGCATCTACACAACCTGGAGGTAGCAGAGGAATGAACGCTCAGTCAAGGGGGCAGATTCCAGAATTCCCTCGTGAACTTGGAGGGCAGGTCGAAAGCGATAAACGAGGATTGCATTTTGGAGACAATGATAGATTGGCGGAGATGGTCAGGCGAGCCATGAGAGGCGTATTAGTGAATAGAGATCTTGAAGACGTGAACATGAGCCCCTTTTGTCCTGCAAATAGGATGGCTAGGAACCCACCAGAGTTCAAGTTACCATCGGTGGAGATGTACGATGGGAGGACGGACCCCGCGGTCCATCTGACAAGGTATGTGAGGCACATGGAAGTGCTGGGGGCATCACAGGAAGTTATGGTCCGGTGCTTTCCATTATATCTGACGGATATCGCAGCGTTATGGTTTAGGCAGCTGGAGAGCGGCTCCATAGGAACGTGGGCAGATTTAACTGAGAAATTCATGAGGCGATTTAGGGTTCACATCGCAAGACCCAAGATGAGTTTGGCAATTTCAAAGCAGAAAGCTAGAGAGTCTTTGAGGAGTTTTCTGACGCGATTCAACACGGCAGCAGCATCTGTGGATCGACCAGATCCATCTATGGTTATGATGGCAGCTGTGTCCGGAATAGCTGATAGCACAGAGTTCAAAAATTCATTGACTAAAGACCCGCCTATGGATCTAGGAGAATTCTACCACGAGGCGGAAAATTTCTTGCAATTGAAAGATGCGAGTGCAAAAAGAGAAGAAGGAGAAGAACTTAATGTTTATGCGGTCAAAGATGGAAATCCGCCTGAGAATGGTACGGAAACTAGCAAGGGAAAACGAAAGCCAAAGAATAGCTATAACAGATCAATGCGGCCATGAAAGGAACCAAGATTCACCACATACTCAAAGTTGAGTGAGAGTTTGGAGCGAATCTATCAGGATACCAGAGAGCAGGTTCCGTATCGTAGGCCAATGTGAAGGGATCCAACTGCCGACGAGAGGAAATCAGATAAATATTGCTTATTCCATGAACTGAACGGTCATAGCATAAATGATTGTAGACATCTGAAGGATGCGGTGGAAGGGCATATCAGGAACGATAGGCTACTTCAGTATGCATGGAGGCGAACTCCAGCGGTGGAGCCAGAGCGGCCACCGTCTACATCAGCCAGAGGTGACCCTGAACCCGGACACCGTATGGTTATCAATTGATTGATTGAGTTAATGATGAACAAGTCGTAAACCTCTTGCTAACACGGTTAAATCATTTACACATGTAAGAGATTGCGAACGATCCATAGGCATGCTCTGAATGACTACTAACCGCACCATAGTAAGAGTTTACGCTTTGACATCTTCGTTTTGCTTTTTTCTTTGATTTTGATTTGGTTATTTGGACTTAATTTGTTTGGATATTTCTTTTGTGGAATTTGTATGATCATTGCTTTGATATTTGCAATTCTATGAAAAAATTTACTTGTACGCCTGTTGGACCGCGAACGGTCCATGAGCACCTTCTGTATGGCGATGAACCGCCAAAGTCTTTGATTTTGAAACTCCCCCGGACGTGAAACCTGGCATCGATAATGCCAAGTCTCCCCCGGGCACACCAATATGCCTTGAATGGCACCCGACCTCGAACGGTCACAATTCGCCTCGAACGGCACACGATCTCGAACGATCACAATATGCCTTGAACGGCACCCGACCTCGAACGGTCACAATTCGCCTCGAACGACACACGATCGCGAACGATCACAATTTACCTCGAATGGCATCCGACCGCGAACGGTCACGATCCATTTAGTATGATATCCGATCGCGAACGATCACATTCTGCCTCGCACGGCACCCGACCGCGAACGGTCACAACTCACCTTATATGACAATCGATCGCGAACGATCACACTCTACCTCAATCGGCACCCAACCTCGAATGGTCACAACTCACATCGAGCGCCACCCGACCTCGAACGGTCGTAATCCACCTTGAACGACACTCGATCGCGAACGATCAACATTCGCCGCGAACAGCATCCGACCGCGAACAGTCCTAATTCATCTTTTGCCATGAACGGCATCCTACCGAGAACTGTCCCATTGCATCATTTGCCACGAATAGCATCCGACTGCGAACGATCCCATCTCGCCATTTGTCGCGAACGACATCGACCGTGAACGGTCCCGATTCACCTAAAATGGCATATGATCCCGTACGATCGTCATTCAAGGTCATATGAAACTATCGAGTTCTTTACAGGTTGTTGACAGGACATGAACATACAACTTATTGCATTACAAAACACACCTTCCTATCGCAAGGCATGTTTTGGGAGGCAAATGTTATCCCGCTTTTTGGAAAAGCCGTGATACCAAAAGATCGATCGGAAACAAAAGACAATTCGTCTGAAAGATTGGTTATACTTTGCTTCACTATGGATATCGATGAATTTTGTCCGAGCCCGGATCAGGCTACAATTGGTAGTATATGACAAGTAAAGCCATGGAAGCTAGCATTTCAAATTTCAGGTTAATCGGAGTTCGTCTGAATGAGTTATGATTGATGCAAATTGAAGGAGATAACTCCATCCGTTCGTATCCATCCTAGAGCACTGTTTCGCATCCATCAGTAGGCCGCACTTCGCATTGATGGACTTCGTATCCATCGACCAAGTTTACTTCGTATCGATAGGCTCGTATCCATCACCACATCTCGGTTCGTACCCATCGTCTTCGAATCGATCGGAATGGCCAGGTCTTCGCATCCATGAACTTCGTATCGGATGACCAATGATTATTCGAATCGATTAACGAGGCGTTCATTCGAACCCATCAGGCAGCTTCGGTTCATATCCATCAAAATCGTATCCATTGAATGAAGACATCACCATCGACACGAGCTAAGCCGCTTACCTCGATTCGAACTAGACGTTGAAAGTTGATACGAAATGCACGGAGTTGATTGGTTCAAACTGGATAACAGTACTCGATACAAACGAGGCGAAATTTATGGATGTGAAGCGGTCAACTCGGCATAAGGGGTGGATCGATCCAAGGAGTGCGCGCCACGTCGTCTCGAAAACACGTGCGTCCATCGATTCGAATACGTGGATTCGAAGTAATCGATTCGAAGAGAACATCCAACCGAAACACTCCAATTTGTATCGATCATATCTCCCAAACCACTAGTCCAAATGCTATGAAATTTTCGGCGGAGCTTACGTACAAGGTAAAGAATGTTCCTGCCAAATTTCAGCTCGATTGGATCAATTTATGATGGATACGAAATTGTTTCGTATCGATCGCAGATCGAGCCGAAACTTGGTGGGATCGGTCGCGTGGGCCCACTCACGTGCTAGAAAAAGTCTCCCGAAGTTTGAGCGTGATCTCGGCCTTCTATGCCTATAAAAAGCCCCTTAGAGCCTTCAAAAAAGGGATCTTTTGGCCATTCAATGTCCAGACTCTGCCGGATTCAATTCTACATCTTTCTATCACCATTGTAATCAAGCATCAGAGCTATAACTTGCTGTAATCTGCTGTAACAGATCGATATCATCAAAAGAATCAATAAAATCATAAGCTTCAGGGTGGACGTAGACAAGATCGTCGAACCACTATAAATCCTGTGTTTGTGATTGTTATTTTTGAATTGCTGTGCTTGATATTGCTTCGATCTGAGATTTGTGTTGAATATTGCTGATTTGTATTCGTATACGGGTGCTTTCGCGAAACTGGGATTTGTGACCATTTTTGGTGCAAACACTTCACTATGAGTTCTCAATTTGTTATAGACAACACTTATTTCACACATCCATATCTATGTACGTATACATAGTGTAAAAGGGTCTAATTACTCAAATCATTCCATTCCAGCCTATTGATTTCACATATCAAATCTATAAGGAATTTATAGATGATTTCAAATTGAAGTCGTTTCGGGTATTTACTGATACCCGACTCCGGTCTCTTCGAATTCGATACCATCTTAATCCAAGTTATTCAAGTGAATACAATTCAATTCAAATACAGGAGGTCACTTTTGCACAGCAATTCATCATAGATAGATAACCACATTATCACTGTTCGACCCAAGCATATCATATCACAAAACATCATAATCTCAATATCAAAGATATTCAAACAAACTAAAGTATTCAATTCAAGTTATCATCTATAGGAAAGATAAATAATCAAACCATTCTTAATTAATTTAATTTAATCACCCATTAAAATTAAATTAATTATCTTTAATTAACTTTGGTTAATTATAAACCATTGCTTAAATTCATTATATTGATTAATTAACCTTAACTAATCACATTAATCTTGATTAATTAAATCACATCTAGTGATTAACTACCCTTTAACTTATATTAATTAATTACACTTAAATTAATCACGTTAATTAATCCTTTAATTAATCACACCAAGTAATTAATCCTTAATTACTTCCATTAAGTAATTTTCTTTAATTTTTTACCATCAACTAATTACTCTCTGCATTAATTACATTCAGTAATTAACCACCAATTAAAACATTAAGTAATTGTCCTTTAATTAGTTACACAAATTAATTTTTCTCTATCCACTTACATTAATTAACCTTTTATTTTCAATAATTTCATTTGTTAATGATCCTCTAATTATTTTCAAAACTTAACTATTCTTTTTAAATCAACTACATTTAACGAGTAATTATTTAGTTACCTTGATTTATCACATGCAGTAATTAACTATCCTTAATTACTTTAATTAACTTAGGATAATCCATCATCTTAATTGATTACTTAATCATTATTAAATATCATTTGAAAATCATGTAGAAATATACTAAAATAATTAACTTATTATATAATAATTTCAAATCAAACAACTTAAATTCAAAAACATTTGATTTAAACCTTATACTTGAAACTTGTTCAAATATTTGACTTGAAACCTTGTTGTCAAAACTTTACTTTGAAAACCCTTGTTTCTTGCTTTTTAAAACTGGAAAAACCATCTACTTAACTACGCTCAGTCTCTACGGTGCAGGTCCGAACAAAAACTTAAAGAGACCCGAGAATAACTGATCACCACTCCTCTTCCCTTCCTACTTCATGCTCCTTCACGAAAACTCGAGATCGACTCGAAGAAAATCTACAACGCACCCAAAGCTCAAACACACAACCACGACCACCTGATACATCGGCTATATGTGCACATGCATAGTTCATCGGCGTCGCTCCGACCCTCGAAACCATCCTCATAAAGTCGATAATGATCTCACCTACACTTTCGACCAACCAGATCGACAATATCCCTTAAGAATCAAAATCGAACGAGTTGACCCCAAAACTGGAAACAAACCCACTCGACAAAACTCCCTGCCGATGGTGAATTCGACCACCGAAGTTCATGCAACCATCCCCCAAGCTTTGCCACGGCATCACACTTCTTCTCCCCTAGGTGTGATCGACCCAAATCCTTCAATGTCGTCACATTTGCTTTGTGAACGACCACTACCCGAACCCAATTCAAAACCCCAGTTGCCTAAGCCCGATCACCCTAGTGATCTATAAACCCTACGAACAGTTTTCCCATATTGCCTATCAAAGAACAAACTCCAGCCTTAATCCCGACACCCCGACCATCGCGATCATCTGAATTTGCCGAGAATTCAAAATTACTTCATTCCAAACATACACCACTAACACAAATATAAAATTTATGAAATGATTATCAAAAATCATCATTTTCTAATACAAATCTGATTTAGAAATCCAAATTCAAATTTGTAGGCATTGATTTTTGTCTCATCTTTGATTTCCCACTGTATTTTCCATTTTCAAAGTATTTACCCAATAATTTCTCTTCAATTTTATTTTTAAAAATGAAGCCATTCACATATGAATATCTTTCATTCAGAGATCGAAGTCAAATTTTGTCTTGGTGGGATGTTATAGCTTTTTGATCAAGTTTTTAAATTCTGAAAAAAATTGAACAGAGGCTTCTCTCCATTGTTTCCAGTCATGCACGCCTCTTTACATATATTTACAGAGATATTCATATCCATGCAAGCACTTATCACTTCTATATTACAAACATCTAGTTATATCACAGATTCAATTTTTTAAATAGGTAAGTTTTACTCACCTTAGATTGTGTTTGAACAGAGGAATTGCTTTTGAACTGGAATTTATTTTGATGATCTGTATTTGAATTTGATTTGCACTACATTGGCTAAGAATTGAAATTTTAATTCGATCTTGTTGGGATGATCCTTGCTTCGAGTTCAAGTTGTTGGATTAGGATCTGAAGCTTGTTTATCTTGCTTCGAGATAAAGCTTGAAGCAGTTTGATCTTCTCTCTGGTTTGAAATGCCTAGGTGACTTAAGGTAATAAATTGTTTGGTATATTTTTCTTGTTTGCAAAATTTGATTATAGGCTTTGAGTTTTCTAGTTTGTATTTTTTTTTACAGATTTTGTTTATCTTTGCTTTTGAAAATTTGAGGATAGAAAAAGTAATGAAGAGAAAAGAAGGATGAACATATAGACTTAAATTATGATTTTCATTCAAATGTAAAAGAAAATAAAATTACAAGTTACACTTGTTAAATTTGTTAACATTTGGCACTATACTTATTAATCTACTCACATTTGTTATTTAGATGTTTTATAAGCTAACACTTGTCCTTATGGCTTTTTTTATTAAATGTTAATAAAAAGCTTTTGCATTTATTTTACTAATTTCTAAATACTTTTTCTAAATATATAAATAAAATTCATTAAAGAAAATAAAAACTAATTATATTCTAAATAAATCATATATATATATATATAATATTTTAAAATCCAAAATATATTTAAGATGTAGATCTTTTAAGTTTCAAATTTAAATTCAAATTCAAATTCAAATTTAAAAAAATCTAAAATCAACCCAAATATATATATATATATATATAAACAAACACAAATTCAATATGTAAATGATAATTATTTTTAATATATATTTATATTTATATATATATATAAACCACGCATTCTTATTATTATTTTGAAAATATCAATTTCGCCAATTTATCCAAAAATAATTATACTACGAGGATTATCAAACCAATACCTATTTATATATATATTCTTATTACCAGAATTGCTTATCTAACTTATAAATCAGTATTTTTACTAATTAAATCCAATTAATTTATCAATCACAGATATTCTAAAATTCGGGTTATAGATTCCTCCCCCCTTTGAATCTTTTCATCCTCAAAAAGGAATGAAGCCATAATTTATTTAACACTTAAATATCAGTTAAATTTTCTTTTTAAACTTTTTTAAAACACTTCAAAATCTATATAATATTGCCAAAATAGTTTTATAAAAATATCATTTTATAACTCGATGTTTCAACTAGTCGTCCTCGTTCTCACAAAAATTCGGTCATACGTTGATCAGGTGTAGGACTGAAAATCTATAAGTACTTAGTAAACCCGTTTTCAACACCCAGTGAAAATAATTGAGAAAGTAATTTATTGAAAATATAGAAATATTTTTGAAAATAGGGGAAACATCTTTGGGGAGAATGCTCTGGGAATCATCACCCTCATCCATGGTCGCGGTTAACCCAATGGTTACGTTGCCATCCCGGAAAAATCCATAGATAACTGTAGGCACTCCGCGGCGCTTGATTATGCCATGGAACCCGCTAAAAATCGCAGTTACATCCTAGGTTGCGTTGCCATCACAGCAAAAGTCCATGTAACTGTAGGCTTCGGCGCCCTCGAATTTAGCTCCCAAAAGAATGAAACTTCTCCACTCCCACATAGGTCACAGACTACATCAGTCAAGTCCCAATATAGCCATAGACTCTCATGGCCGCCCGACTTTCACTATGTCTTCATAGATCGCAGCGTACGGATGTTACGTTGCCATCCCGGCAAAATGAAACGTAGACCGTTGGCTCTCAGCAGCACACATGACTTTCACTATGGTCCGCAGTAGATCGCAGTGACATCGAGCTACACTATCATAATAGCATAACCCAATGTCTCTGTAGGCATCAGCGTCCTCGACTTTCGCTACCTAGTACACATAATCCTCAGGAACTAGTTTGTCCGGACTCATCACAGGATCAACTTTAGAACCCCCTTAGGAATCAAGGCAGTACCACCCTATGGCACTCCTGAGAAGTTCATTTCAAGGGAGCACCTTTTTCTCCAGAGCCAATTTCAAAACACTTTATACTATACTCTTATAGTATCTTTCAAATCGTACCCTTTATGATTTTCATCAAGTCCTTTACACAAAATTGATTCCCAAAGTCGATAATTCTCAAACTAGGCTTTCCAAATTTCCAAAATTGATTTTTCCCAAATATCAAAAGACTTTTGCAAATTCATAGGTTCCCAAAACCTTTTTCCCAAAATCATTCTCACAAGATCCTTTATATATATATATATATATATATATATATATATATATATATATATATATAACTTTGAAAATCTTTGGATCACTTCATACTTGTATAAATTTCCTTCTTATACTTCAAATACTTTCAAAAACCCTTTCTTCTAGCTATAGATTAAACAAGGGGAGATTTATCTTATATAACAATATATATAACTTTACTATGCACCAAATCAAATATTCAAATTTGATTACTCTTTTATAAAGTTATTAACCATATTTCCTTTCTACCATAGAAATATCCAATTTTCACTTTATTCCATCATATATTTCATAAAATATACTTTTCATTTCAAAACCCATTTTACAGTTCTTATCCACAAATTTCAATACTAATTTCATTCAAACCCGTGCGATGTACACATATCATCCATACGCCATATCAATATGATCGCTCGATCGATCATACAATTTCACATCCGAACTAGTATCATCCACCTGACTTCCTAGTGCGGAGTCAAGTCTGGTTTCTTGATCAGAAGCCTTCATTCTCCTTGCATAGCCTAACTATGATAGAGAATATCCAGAATCACTCAACAATCCATAGCCAGGTTCGCCGTCGAAAATCAAGTGAAAAATCCAAACTCGGATCGATATACTATCTCGAAATTCTGTGCTCGAATCTGGATCAAATTGTTATGCGAATAGAATAATATGCGTACATCCTATGTATCTGTCCTCATTGATTATTAGCCAAATCAATTTCCTTCTATTCACATTTATTTCATTTCTACTCACTTATTCACCGTTCCAATAATCCCCATTTGGATTATCACTTCAATTCTTATCTGAAATGGTTATTTAACCATTTAACAGTTTGAACTCTTTCTAGCTTAAATTTTGGAAATAACTTGAAGAACTAAAAATAGATAAGTTGTGATGACCCGGATTTTTCAACATGGAATCTGAAATATTTAAATGGTTTTAAATATAGGAATTGAATTATAAATTAGTTTTGAATATGAAAAATTTGGATTTATCCATTCAGAATGTAGATATAGCAGTTTGTTGAATAATATAAATTTTCAATTCAATAATTGAAGATTGAGTAAAATATTCAATCTTGAGTTTCGAGGTTGTTAAAAATATTTTAAAGGCTCGTAAAATTTATATTGATAGTACTGAAGGCAGTAAAGGTGTTAAAATTGAATTTGGAAGTGTTTTGTTAAGTTTTGAAAATAATCGTTTAGATTGATATTTAAAAATAGCCTTCCGAGGCATAGTCTCGGATTTCGACGAAACCAGTTCCATTGGATCCGTAATATTGTATTATTATCGGATTTCAATTTTCGTAGTGTCTGGAGTGATCGTTTGGTCGTACGATAAGCAAACACGCTGAAAATTTAAATCGAGATTTAATATAATAACCGGGTTCAAAAAGCTATCTTCCCCATACGATTAAATTAGGACTCGAAGCCTTTTTCATTGCGTTCGGAATAGGGGTAAAACATTATAAACGTCTGACGGCATGCCTCGATAGGGGGTCGAGGTTTTTAGTTGTAATTTCGAGATGTTTAAATTAATATATACATAAATAATATGTTATATTGACCAGTCAAAAAGAATTTCACGCCAGATCTTTTTCCTTCATTTCGAATGTAACTGTAGATGGCCAAATTGAACACGTTTCGCTCCTTTCAAAAATATCACGTACTCTTTGTCTTCCCTCAGAATCCAAAATCAAATCGAAGCTGCCTTCGTTTTTTATATCGTGCACCCCTTCCCTTTGTTTCGAATATACAAAATCGAAGAGCAGAGAAAATAAAATGGTGTCCTCTTTCAAAATTTTCGTTTGAATTTTTAAATCGCATTCCTCTTTCCCTTTTTATCCAATCATGGAATCGAGCAGCTCAGATTCATTCGATAAAAAATAAAGATGGAGGCTGTTCAATTCAAATTGAAGCCTTGTACGATGGCACTTGCTATGAGCAGCGACAAGCTGAACGATTTGGGGCTACGGTCTCTTATAGGTTCGTGATGAAGTCGTGAACGAAGAGGAGTCGCATGGTCACCGTGGAAGGGAGGAAGAGCTTCGTAGGAGGTCGCGTTGCTTTCAGGTTGGCAAGTTCGATCAAGGCACATGTTTCGTGAGGCGCGGTGGTTCTTGGAAGGTGAGAAGTACTCGTGGTCGTGCACGAGATCGAAAAAATTGCATTTTCCTCAAGGATGTTCGAGATAGTGTGGGAATGCCTGGGAGGTGGGGGTCGTAGTGGATGGGGCGATCGCGATGTCTGGTTTAGCTTCGAGTGACGAAGCTCGTTGTCGTCTCTCGCGTGCTCGGCCGTGTTTTCAAATCTTACCCAGGAGAGGAGATGAGGACATTTCGTGGAGGAAGGAGATAGCCTGGGTCTATGCTCTACATTGGGTATGAGTTCTCCCTCTTTTCTGTTGTTTGGAAAATATATATATATATAATTACATACAAATAAATTAGGTAATTACAGAAGTTTAATGGGTTGGCTGACAACATAGGATTTTTAAATTGGGGTTTTTGAAAAAGTCTTGATTGGAAAAAAATTATTTAGATTTTTATTTTGGAAACTTATATAAATGATTCATGTAAAGGGAGGTGTTTTCAAAAGAAAATTTTAATTGGTCAAAACACTTTTAAAATTTTAAAGTTAATCTTAATTCGAACAAATTAGTTAAAATTAAATTAATAAGTGATAACGGACTGTTCGAGTACTTCAAGTGTTAATAAAATGTAAAACGGTTTACCAGGTCTGTAACCGTGTAGAAAACAAGCTGTTTTGGATTGGATTGTAGGCAAAAAAAGGTCAAAGGTGAGTTAATCTCACTCTTATGGATTGCTATTCAAAATTTAGATGGTTAAATTTAAATAATTGGTTGAATGATTGAATTGATTTGATATGATATATTATACATAGTATTATATAGTGTGTATTGGAGTGATTGATTTTCCCGCATTATATAGCGGATGGGACCCTATGCGCCGCATAATAGCGGATGATATTATATTTAAAACCTATATACCGCGATATTCCACCTCGAAGTGGAATTGGTATTTTATTGTGATAACATCTATGGATGCAGGGAAACATGTTGGAGGGATCCAACTGGATTCCTCAAAATAATTAGATTTGTTAAAATATTCTGTGATATAATTATTTGCTATCCTGCGATGAATTATATTGATAATTGGAAATGTTGGATACTATGGTTGATTTAAAATATTTCGGCGAACTGAGTTATCAAAATCTGTAGAAATGGGATTTCTGAACAGAAAATAAAAGAGTGAATTTTGAATAAAATAATCATAGAAATTTGAATAAATTAAAAATTAATTGGAAAAGAATAAAAAGTGATTTTTTAATTCTGATAAATAAAATTCCAAGTGCGGGAAATGAGATTTTGAATAAATGGGAATAAGTGATTTTATTTTTAAATTCAAGTGATATTATTTCAAGAAATAAAGAATTTATTTTAAAATTCAAGGTTTAAATTTATTTAAAAGGATAAAGATGGAATTTGGGAAATCTGAAATTGGTATTTTCAGTTAAAAAAATTTTAAATCATAATTAAGAAATAAAATCTGAAGTTAATGGGTTTTGAATAAATTGAGTAAGTGAAGGAATTTATATCAAAATGGATTAATTTGGAAATCAATTGGAAAATTTATTTAAGTGTTTAAAATTGGAATTTTAAAAGGGAAATGAGACTATGGAATTTATAAATTGGGTTTATAAAAGTGAAGTAATATATCAGTGGATATTTGGAAGAATAAATTCACGGTGGGAATTTACTAAAGAAACGGGTAAATTTGTTTAAAAATAAATAGTGATTTATTTTTAAAAGATGTGAAAGAGAAGCGTATTTCCCTAGATAGCCAAGTACGTTTTCAAAGAATTTTTTTTAAATATAAGTTAAAAGTTTTAATGTTATTTTAAAGAGCATGTTTTAGAAAATTTATTATTTCTAAATATTTAAATTCTAAAGTAAGTATTTTTCAAATCTATTATCGTAGTAGTTATTCAAAGGTGACTTGGTATTTTGTTTTAAAGGAGAAAATCTAGTTTTATATTTTATAATGAATATATTTTTAATAAAGTATTGAAGTGGTTTTCAATTTAAATGTTAAGATATTTGTTATAATAAAGTGTTTTTAAATTATTTTAAAAATCTAAAGTTTTGTGCTTGGTGCTTTCAGTGGAAATAAATAGTTGGGAATTTATCCCATGAGAAGAGTAGGGTTTGAAAACTATTTTTAAAAATGGTTGAAAATGGAAATATATCTTGTGAAGATATTTTGAGGGTAATAAATAATTTGGAAGATTATTTATTGTTTGATGGTTGTTTGTGAATGTTAATTGATAGTTAAATAACCGACTATCAATATTGTACAATGCGCTGATCCTTTCAAAGAGACCGAGATTGGGATTAATTTCTCAAAACCACTTCGATCCGGTTTATACGTTTTCATGAAGAAAACGAGTTCGGAGCCGAAGATGGGGCAATGAAGTGCAAGGGCTAGTCGCTACTAATCCTGAGGCTGATTCCAAAATGAATGTAGTAGGATTAGTGCCTTCTGTTTCATTCGAACCCGGGACGGATGTGTATGGATGAATGCTTTCAGAACATCGTCAGGTGGACAGTGAGCATTCTAATTGATATGTTCTAAAAAGGTAACACTTAGCCTCGAGCCTCATCAACCAGGAATGACTAAAAATCAGGGGTTATGTAGCAAGGCTAAGTGGGTAGCACCCATTCGGGTGAGGTCATCCCTGTCTAGATGTCCCTTTTTATTTCGGTTGTGTGGCGGTTGCTGATCCCAACCGTGGGGTGATTTTACTCAGGATTATCTAGTAAGGGGTAGTTCATTATGTTGCAGTGATTTTAGGGTGGATCCTCGGTACGCTGATCTAGACCAGGTACTGTGATAGGTGGTACCGCAGTGCCTAGTCATTAGTTGGAAATCCATTCTCCCTACGCGCCTTTACGGTTTTGATTGTCCCCAACTATTGCTGAAACATGAGATGCAAGCATTTCAGCTATATTCTATTTTACTTTATATAGATACTCTTATAATATCAGATGGATTTGATAAAAAGTGTTTTGGCTATCGTAAGGTAAAAACCCGACATGTTTATTTATGGCGTAGTATTACGAGGTGCTTTTGTTTTCAAAGGATTCTAAAACTTTAATAATCAAATTGAGTGTGGTTTTTTCACACTGCTATTCCAGACTGACTCGGGTGTTATTTAACTATAATGCTCGGGTCAGACCGAGTATTATAGGATACAGTGTGGAGCTCAGGAGACGAAATGGACGGCGATACGTACTTCCGTACTTGTTTTAAATATTCCGCTGTGTTGATTAGCTGTGTATTTAGATTATGAGGACAGGTTATGATTATTGTCTAGTTGTGTGTTATGTATACTCTGATGATGTAATGTATAAACAGATTTTTTTTTTGTAAAGATCATTTATTATCTATTATAATTTATTCTGCTGTGATGGTTAGATTATGTTGTTGTTTTCTATTTTCTTCTTCTACCTCTTCTTCTTTAACACAAATGGTTCGTATTTCCGTTCATCTTGAGTTGATTGATGGAGAATAGTGTCGACTCAAGGGGTACAGAACTGCGGGCCATTACACTTGGTATCAGAGCTGAAAGGTAAAGCGAGAACCTTGGCTCTGTTGGGAATTACTCATTAGAGATAGAGTCAGTAGCACTCTAGAATGAGTTTGAGCGTATTAATGGATATGAGCGCGTATATGTTTGTGGATATTAAAATGGTTTTATATTGTGTTGATTGAGTTACTGAGTGGCATATGAACCTTCGTCGGCACAGTCTGGACAACTGTATCGAAGGGGTTTCTAACCACTTGAATAGAACAATTCGACACAATATTGTTTTCGAAAGCAAGTAAATGAAATAATTTTACCCAAAAATATATTTTGATATAAAAGAAATATTTTCTTAAATTGTTATATAACTTGGATTTTTGGATGATAATATTTAAAAAAAATAAGATTATAAAAATTGGAATGACTTATATAATCAAATGGAAGTTGTATGAGCATAAATTATATAAATGGATTATGGTTAAAATTGGATTCAAATTAAATTTGGAAATTTAAATCCCGGAGATTTTGGAAGTGTTTTTCGAAGTGCTTTGAAGATAAGTAATAGCATCATTATTTTGGAGGTATTTCTGAAAGGAAATTGTTTGAAATAAATTTTGGGAAGGGATATAACACTGAACTCACTTCAGTCATTGGAAAATAATTCTGATGATGACGGCCGCATCATCAATATTCATTTTCGAGTTTCTAAGTGACGGATTGCTGCCAAAATTGATTGGTTCAGAAGAACTAGTTTTGTTTTTCAAGTTTCAAAGGAAATTTGTTGGGGATAAAAACCATGATTGGTTTAAAAATTTGAGAAGTTTGATTTTGAGATAATGGTGATTTCAAAATGATTTGAAACCCAAAAGCCGGGTGTTTAAAATCCTGAATCCTTATTTGAATTGAAAATCCTGATGAGATAAGTTATAAACTTATAAATTGAGGTGACTTTTAAATAAGGAAGGAAAACGAGAGATGTGAGTGTTGTAATCAAAATTAAAGTGAAAAAAAGAAGAGAGTTAAAATAAATTTAACTTGGATTAGGATTAAACTTTGAAATTTAGTTGATGATTGGAAGAAATAAATTAGTAAATCTTGAATGTGATTGGAATGGGAAAATAAAAATTAAATTTGGATTGAGAAATAAAATTAATTAGAATTAAATTAACTTAAGCAAAGTTAATAATAATGAATTGGATTTGAATTAAGTTGAAATTGAATTGAAATGAAATAAATTGAGATGTAGATGATATTAAGTGAAAGTAAGTTCTTACTTAATTTAAATTCAAGTGGATTGAGTAGATTAAAGAAAATGGTATGATGCTAGATTTAACTAAAGTTAAGTTAAATAAAATCGAATTGAAATAAATTCAATTGAGTTATAAATAATATTGAATGGAATAAAATTCTTACTTAAATAAATAAGCGTAAACTAAGTGAGTATTGAATTGGGACAAATAAGCTTTGGAAGCTTATAAAAGAATTGAAAAGCATTGAAATTAAAATATAATCCCTAATTAAAAGTAAAGTGAAAATGTGATTGACTGTAAATGGATGGAGAAGTATGAATATTAATAAGGTATAGCTTATAAAAATGTAAAAAGGGAATAAATAAGCCGAAATAAAAGTGTTGGAATTTTGGAAAAATGGAAGAAAATCCAAACTGGAATTATGAAAAAAAATTGAACTCAGGAAAATTTAATGAAGAGATTTTTGTAATAAAATCGAACATTAATTTAGAAGTTGGAAGTAAGCTAATTAGCTAAATAAATTATTTGATAGAGTATGTTAATAAAATTTAACTCGGTTAAATAAAATAGATTGTACGTTAATAATGAAGTTTGGAAATAAACTCGAATTATAAATAGAATTCGACTTGGATTGAGAATGAATTAAAATAAGTGGTGATGTTGTAAAAATTAAATGGAATTGGATTATAATAGAAATGATTTGAGTTACAAATAAAATCCAATTCGAGTATAAATGAGTTAAGTATGTGCTTGGATATTATTTTGATAAATTAAGAAGGTGAATTAAAATAAAATGGATGGGCTAACTGAATTAAATGGAATTTGATTAGATGAGAATCAAATAGAAGTGAACTTAAGTTTGAAGTTGGAATTAATTAAAGTAAATTAACTTAAGTTTAAAATTTATAGAAGCTTGGCTTCGAGGAAGGGTGAAAGTCCATTAAATATAAGCTTGGGTTGAATTAATTTGAGAATGGTTAGTAGTAGACAAGCATGGAATGTGTCGAGCTAAATAAAACGGTTATGAATGAATCAAAATGGAATGGAATTAAATAGAATTGAGCCGGAATCAATTTAAATTGGTTGTAAAACTTAAGTAATTATTTATTCACATGGATATCATCAAATTACATAGAATGAATTGTCGTTTGGCGTAAACGAAGGTAATTAAAATTCTATGAGTTGATAGAGGTTAAATAAATTGATTTTAAGATCAATTGAAGTGAATATGAGTTTGTTTTGCTTAAAAATAAATTGGATGTAAGCATGTGAGTTGTTAACCATTTGGATTAAGTAAACCGATGTGTGATTGGTTGTAAGCAATTAAAATTAATGTTGGGACATTGAAATTGCGTATGAAAAGGGTATAGTGTGCATTGCTTTTAGTATTCATGAGTTGTAGTTGTTTAAAAGAGTGAAATGATAATGAATTTCATATATATGGCACTTACATATTTAAACTGAGTAAGTACAGGTACAAGGAAGCCGTATGGCTGGATTTGGTTGCGCTAATTGCTAAAATAATAAGCCGCTTGCTTAAAAATGCAAAATAGAGGTACGCCTACGCAATAAAAGTTAGGAAATATGAATTATTATTGTTTTTTGTTTTTCCGACCATGTAGGTCGATGTATATATATTTATATCTCTTGACAAATTGCAAATGCTCCTCCGTATAAAGGAGACTCTGCCAAAATTTTCTGAAAATTTTGGGAGTTAGAAAATTTTTGAAAACATTTTTGTTAGTGACAAAACGATTTCAAATTGGAGTTGAGATAAAAGGATTTTGGAAATTGAGTTGAGGACAAATTGTTTTGGTCGAAACTAATTGTTTAGTTGGAAATAAAATTGAGAAAAAGTGGATATAAGATTTTCACTAAGTGGGTTTTGTAAAGTTAATGGGTTTGGAGCATTCTTTGCCTTAGTAACATCGAGGACAAAATTCTTTTAAGGGGGAAGGAGTGTGACGACCCGGATTTTTCAGCATTGAATCTGAAATACTTAAATGGTTCTAAATATAGGAACTGAATTATAAATTGGTTTTGAATATGAAAAACTTGGATTTATCCATTCCGAATGTGGATACAATAATTTGTTGAGTAATATAATTTTTCAATTCAATAATTGAAGATTGAGTAAAATATTTAATCTTGAGTTTCGAGCTTGTTAAAAATATTTTAAAGGCTTGTAAAATTTATATTAATAGCACCGAAGGTAGCAAAAGTGTTAAAATTGAATTTCGAAGTATTTTGTTAAGTTTTGAAAATATATCGTTTAGATTGATATTTAAAAATAGCCTTCTGAGGCATAGTCTCCAATTTTGACAAAACCAGTTCCATTAGATCCGTACTATTGTGTTATTATCGGATTTCAATTTTCGTAGTGTTTGGAGTGATCGTTTGGCCATATGATAAGTAAATGCGTTGAAAATTTAAATCGAGATTTAATATAATAACTGGGTTCAAAAAGCTATCTTCTCCATACGATCCAATTAGGACTCGAAACCTTTTCCATTGCGTTCGTAATAGGGATATAACATTATAAACGCCTGACGGCATGCCTCGATAAGGGGTCGAGGTTTTTAGTTGTAATTTTGATACATTTAAATTAATATATACATAAATAATTGGTTATATTGACCAGTCAAAAAGAATTTCACGTCAGGTCCTTTTCCCTACATTTCGAATGTCACTGCAGATGGCCAAATTGAACACGTTTCCCTTCTTTCAAAAACATCACATACTCTTTGTCTTCCCTCAGAAGCTAAAATCAAATCGAAGCCGCCTTCTTTTTTTTAAATCGTGTGCCCCTTACCTTTGTTTCGAATATTCAAAATCGAAGAGCAGAGAAAATAAAACAGTTTACTCTTCCAAAATTTTCGTTCGAAATTTTAAATCGCGTTCCTCTTTCCCTTTTTATCCAATCATGGAATCGAGAAGCTCAGATTCATTCGACAAAAAAAGATGGAGGCTGTTCAATTCAAATTGAAGCCTTGTACGATGGCACTTGCTATGAGCAGCGCCGAGCCGACCGAGTTGGGGATACGGTCGCTTAGATGTTCGTGATGAAATCGTGAACGAAGAGGAGTCGCATGGTCACCATGGAAGGGGGAAGAGCTTCACAGGAGGTCACGTTGCTTTCAGGCAGCAAGTTCGATCGTGGCACATGTTTCGTGAGGCGCGGTAGTTCCTGGAAGGTGAGAATTTCTCCTGGTCGTGCACAAGATCGAAAAAAAATTGTTTGCCTCAAGGATATTCGAGATAGTGTGGGAATGCTAGAGAGGTGGGGGGTCGTAATGGATGGGGCGATGGCATGTTTGGTTCACCTTAGAGTGACGAAGCTCGGTGTCGTCTCTCGCGTGCTCGGTCGTGTTTTCAACTCATACCTAGGAGAGGAGATGAGTACATTTCATGGACGAAGGAGATAGCCTGGGTCTATGCTCTGCATTGGGTATGAGTTCTCCGTCTTTTCTGTTGTTTGGAAATATATATATATATATATATATATATATATATATATATATATATATAATTACATACAAATAAATTAGGTAATTACTGAAGTTTAATGGGTTGGCTAACAACATAGGATTTTTAAATTTGGGGTTTTTGAAAAAGTCTTGATTGGAAAAAAAATTTATTTAGATTTTGATTTTGGAAACTTATATAAATGACTCATGTAAAGGGAGATGTTTTCAAAAGAGAAATTTAATTGGTCAAAACACTTTTAAAATTTTAAAGTTAATTTTAATTCGAACAAATTAGTTAAAATTAAATTAATAAGTGATAACGGACTGTTCGAGTACTTCAAGTGTTAATAAAATGTAAAATGTTTTACAAGATCTGTAATCGTGAAGAAAACAAGCTGGTTTGGATTGGATTGCAAGCAAAAAAAAGGGTCAAAGGTGAGTTAATCTCACTCTTCTGGATTGCTATTTAAAATTTAAATGGTTGAATTTAAATAATTGATTGAATGATTGAATTGATTTGATGTCCTATATTATATATAGTAGTATGTAGTATGTATTGGAGTGATTGATTTTCCTGCATTATATAGCGGATGAGACCCTATGCGCCGCATAATAACGGATGATATTATATTTAAAACCCATATACCGCAATATTCCACCTCGAAGTGGAATTGGTATTTTATTGTGCTAAAATCTGTGGATGTAGGGAAACAGGTTGGAGGGATCCAACTGGATTCATCAAAATATTTAGATTTGTTAAAATATTATGTCGTATAATTATTTGCTATCCTGTGATGAATTATACTGATAATTGAAAATGTTGGATACTATGGTTGATTTAAAATATTTTAGTGAACTGAGTTATCAAAATATATAGAAATGGGATTTCTGAACACAAAATAAAAGAGTGAATTTTGAGTAAAATAATCATAGAAATTTGAATAAATTAAAAATGAATTGGAAATGAATAAAAAGTGATTTTTAAATTCTGATAAATAAAATTCCAAGTGCAGGAAATGAGATTTTGAATAAATGGGAATAAGTGATTTTATTTTTAAACTCAAATGATATCATTTAAAGAAATAAAGAATTTATTTTAAAATTCAAGGTTTAAATTTATTTAAAAGGATAAAGAAGGAACTTGGGAAATCTGAAATTGGTATTTTCAGTTAAAAAGATTTTAAATCATAATTAAGAAATAAAATCTGAAGTTAATGGGTTTTGAATAAATTTAGTAAGTAAAGGAATTTATATTAAAATGGAGCAATTTGGAAATCAATTTGAAAATTGATTTAAGTGTTTAAAATTGGAATTTTAAAAGGAAAATGAGACTATGGCATTTATAAATTAGGTTTATAAAAGTGAAGTAATATATCAGTGGATATTTGGAAGAATAAATTCACGGTGGGAATTTATTAAAGGAATGGGTAAATTTGTTTAAAAATAAATAGTGAATTATTTTTAAAAGATGCGAAAGAGAAGCGTAATTCCCTAGATAGCCAAGTACATTTTCAAAGCAAATTTTTTAAATATAAGTTAAAAGTTTTAATGTTGTTTTAAAAAGCATGTTTTAGAAAATTTATTATTTCTAAATGTTTAAATTCTAAAGTAAGTATTTTTCAAATCTATTATCGTGGTAATTATTTAAAGGTGACTTGGTATTTTGTTTTATAGGAGAAAATCCAGTTTTATATTTTATAAAGAATATATTTTTAATAAAGTATTGAAGTAGTTTTCAATTTAAATGTTAAGGTATATGTTATAATAAAGTTTTTTTATATTATTTTAAAAATCTAAAGCTTTATACTTGGTGCTTTCAGTGGAAATAAATAGTTAGGAATTTATCCCATGAGAAGAGTAGGGTTTGAAAACTGTTTTCAAAAAGGGTTGAAAATGGAAATATATCTCGCGAAGATATTTTGAGGATAATAAATAATTTGGGAGATTATTTATTGTTTGATGGTTGTTTGCGAATGTTAATAGATAGTTAAATAACCAACTATCAATATTGGAATGCGCTGATCGTTTCGAAGAGACCGGGATCGGGACTAATTTCTCGAAACCACTTCGTTCCGGTTTGTACGTTTTCATGGGGAAAACGAGTTCGGAGTCCAAGATGGATCAGTGAAGTGCAAGGGCTAGTCGCTACTAATCCTGAGGGTGATTCCAAAATGGATACAGTAGGAGTAGTGCCTTCGGTTCCGTTCGATCCCGGGACGGACTTGTATGGATGAATGCTTTCAGAACATCGTCAAGTGTACGGTGAGCATTCTAAATGATATGTTCCAAAAAGGTAACGCTTAGCCTCGAGCCTCATCTACCGGGAATGATTGAAAATCAGGGGTTATGCAGCAAGGTTAAGTGGGTATCACCCATTAGGGTGAGGTCATCCTTATCTAGATGTCCCTTTTTATTTTGGCTATGTGGCAGTTGCTGATCCCAACCGCAGGGTGATCTTACTCGGGATTATCCAGTAAGGGGTAGTTCCGGTCTTGTGTTGCAGGGGATTTAGGGTGGATTCTCTATACACTGATCTAGACCAGGTACTGTGATAGCAGGTACCCCAGTGCCTAGTCATTAGTTGAAAATCCATTCTCCCTACGAACCTTTACGGTTTTGATTGTACCAAACTATTGCTGAAACGTGAGGTGCAAGCATTTCAGCTAGATTCTGTTTTACTTTCTGTAGACACTATTATAATATCAGACGGATTTGATAAAAAGTGTTTTGGCTATCGTAAGGTAAACACCCGACATGTTTATTTGTGGCGTGGTCTTACGAGATGCTTTTGTTTTCAAAGGATTTTGAAACTTTAATAATCAAATTGAGTGTGGTTTTCGCATGTTGGTATTCCAGACTGACTTAGGTGTTATTTAACTATAATGTTCGGGTCAGACCGAGTATTATAGAATACAGGTAAGGATGCTGTGGAGCTCTAGAGACGAGCTAGATGGCGATACGTACTTCCGTACTTATTCCTGTGCAGTAAATTCGCTCGATAGATTCAAAGCGGTGAAGGTGCAAAAAGTCATAGCGGGGATACAGCGAGGATATAGCGGGATATAACGGATGGCTCTAAAATAGCATATAAAAATCGTACTTAATGTTTTTACAAATATATAAGCAATTAAATGAAAAATTATCATTCAGTTGAATTATAAATAATGCATAAATAATTTTAAATAAAAACATGTGCGAATATACTTTAAATAAACGAAAAGTTGTTATATATAACATAATTGAATTTAGTAGAATATTAGAGTATTTTCATTTTTGAAAATATATTAAAATTTAAATCAAATAAATTAGTTTCATAATTTTATAATGTATAAACGCAATTTTCCAATTCATTTTATTAAAAAGATATAACGGGAATAGCGGAAATAACGGGATATAGCGGAAATAGCGGGGATTAAAGCGGAAAGGCTATATTCTGGGGCTATATGGAAAAATCGTAGCGGTAGAAATCCTCTATGAGATATAGCGGGGTTGTAGCAGGGTAATAGTGGGGAATTAACTAACTACACAGACTTGTTTTAAATATTCCGTTGTGTTAATTAGTTGTGTATTCAGATTGTGAGGTAATGTTATGATTACTGTCCAGTTGTGTGTTATGTATGCTCTGATGATGTAATGTATAAACAGATTTGTTTTTTGTGTAAATATCATTTATTATCAATTATATTTTATTCCGCTGCGATGGTTAGATTCTGTTGTTTTTTTCTGTTTTCTTCTTCTACCTCTTCTTCTTTAACTTAAATGGTTCGTATTTCCGTTCATCTTGAGTTGATTGATGGAGAATAGTGTCGAATCAAGGGGTACGGAACTATGGGCCGTTACATAAGTAGTCGACAATAATTATTAGTTTGTAAATTAGCTGCAAAACAGTTAAGTAATTGTAAAATAGTTAGAAAATAGACAAATAGTTATAGAAATTTTAAATAATTGCAAAATAATGTAAAATAGTAATTAGTTATGAAGTAGTTGAAAAATAGTAATAAGTTTATATAACAGTTGTGAAATAGTTAGATAGTTACAAAAATAATTATAAAATAGTTTGGCTTTCAAAAGAAAGATTGTATATGGTAAATAGCTTTGGGAAAATAGATTTAAGAAAGTTTACATTAAAACAATTTATTTGAAAATAGTTCAGAGCCAAACTGTTCCACTTTCCAATCTTTATTCCAATCAATTTAAATTTCCACTTCCTCTTAACATTGATTCAATCTCAAATCAATTTAAACAACTTCAATTCCCACTCCAAATTTAACTTTATTCCACTTCGATTTCAATCTCGGTTCATTTCAACTCCAGTTTGAATTAATCCAAATTCAAGTTGAATTAACCTCGATTCTTTCCAAATTCAAATCAAATTTCATTTGAATTTGAAACTTTTCAACTTTTATCACAATTCCAGATAATTCAAATCAAATTCAATTTGAACTAATTCAATTCAAATCTCAGCTTTAAACCATCTCGAATTATATAAATTCGAGTTAAATTTTAAATTTTGATCTAATCCCTTAAATCAAATTAACTTTTATTTTTAAATCAACAATCCAAATCTTTAAATAATTTAACTCTGAGTCCAAATTTCAAAATTCCATTTTAAATTATCTTTTCTTAATTTATTTCAAAGTTCACATAAGAGTTCAAAACAAATTTTAATTTACAAATTCAAATCCTTAACATTCAAATCTTAAGTTCAAAGTGATCCCATATCCTTAATTTCAAATTAAAGTTTAATTTCCCTTTTATTTCAATAATGGATATATTACCACAACCCATTTCTTCATTGATTTAAACAAATCCAATTCTTAATTTAAAGATTATTAATAACAATAGGATAATATTATCCAAATTATTTTAAAACATCCATCCATTTCCAATTTCTAGATCTCAAATTCATTTTGAGATCACACAAGCTCCTAATTCAAATCAACCATTTAACTTCCTAAGTTAAATCTCAATTTTCATCTTGAAATTTCCAAATCAGGTTGTTCATTTAAACTTATTTAAATTCTTCTAATTTAAATTCGATTTAATCCCATTAATCCCACTCAAAATTTGAATTTTCCATTTCAAATTTTAAGCTTCTATCATTATTCTTTCTTACTTATAAGCTCAAAGACTTATATCACTTTGGGCTTTTACATCACACTTCAAGGAAAATCAAAACTCAACACTTTAGAGTTTATTTTAAATCATCTTTGATACTATGTGTATCCATACATATGCATATTTATTTTTCCTTTGCACACCTAGTTATACCTTAAAATTTAAACCACCTTTGGTTTTAATTCAAAACAAATTTTCTTTAAAATTTTCAAACATCTCTTATTTAAAATAAGATCACATTCAAAAATGTTCTGAATAATATTATCTATCATTTCCTTTAACATTTGAAAACAATTTTCAAATTTTTCTAGGCTTAGAATTCAAAACTTCACAATTTAAAACCCGCTACAAATTACAAGTCATACTCATCCAAATTGTTACTTTGTTAACACATTCCATATTCTGGTTTAAAACCAATTCTAATACATCCTATTTGTATAGTTTATTCTATCCAATTCCTATTTGGATATGTATATATATTCCTTAAATTCTTATTAAATTTCAAGGACCAACAACCAATTTCCCATATATATAATAATTGGAAAATTATTTACTCTATATATAAACTTTATAAAAATCATTTACTCTATATATAAACTTTATAAAAATCATTTAAAATCATTATATAAGAAAATAACAAGTACGCTCTCACACACACACACACACACTCTCTCTCTTTTAACTCATTCCAGGGTACCAATGACCCTATCCTTAATGAGTACTCCCACCAGAGCCAAGGATCTCGCTTAACCTTGCAATGATATCAAATGTAACAACCCAAAATTTCGATCTCGAAAATTCTAAATAGTTAGGAAAAGAAGAAAAGAGATAGAAGTCGAAACAGAAAAGAAACACGGAATCTCACATTTGCAGCGGATCAAAATATAACATCAAATAAAATAACAGTTATAGAAAGGAAAACTGTATCAGTTAATATACATTAATACATCAAGATCACAACATTTACACAAACTTTGGACAGTTAAAATCAACTTGTCCCAGAGATACGACAATATATCACAACGGAAACACTCCATATGTTCCTACCATCCAGCTCTCTTCCTTGTCTCCAGAACGGCCTTACCTCAAAAGCTGTAATACTCGGTCTGACCCAAGCATTACATCAAAGTAACACCCGGGTCAAGATAGAAACCAGCATGAGTAAACCCATCTAACATGAAATACTAATGTATAAACTTATTTTAAAACCCAAGGTAACTCGTACTTCACTACGAGTTCTCAATTTGTTATAGACAACACTTATTTCACATATCTATATCTATGTACCTCTACATAGTTTAAATGGGTCTAATTACTCAAATCATTCCATTCCAGCCAATTGATTTCACATATCAAATCTATAAGGAATTTATAGAAGATTTCAAATCGAAGTGGTTTCGGGTATTTACTGATACCCGACTCCGGTCTCTTCGAATTAGATACCATCTTAATCCAAGTTATTCAAGTTAATACAATTCAATTCAAATACAGAAGGTGACTTTTGCACAGCAATTCATCATAGATAGATAATCACATTATCACAGTTCAACCCAAGCATATCATATTACAAAACATCATAATCTCAATATCAAAGATATTCAAACAAACTAAAGTATTCAGTTCAAATTATCATCTATAGGCAAGATAAATAATCAAACAATTATTAATTAATTTAATTTAATCACCTATTAAAATTAAATTATTTATCTTTAATCCTGCTTAATTAACTTTGGTTAATTATAAACCATTGCTTAAATTAATTACATTGATTAATTAACCTTAATTAATCACATTAATCTGGATTAATTAAATCACATCCAGTGATTAAATACCTTTAATCACTTACATTAATTAATTACACTTAAATTAATCACATTAATTAATCCTTTAATTAATTACACCAATTAATTAATCCTTAATTACTTCCATTAAGTAACTTTCTTTAATTACTTACCATTAACTAATTACTCTCTACATTAATTACATTCAGTAATTAACCCCCAATTAATTACATTAAGTAACTATCCTTTAATTAATTACACAAATTAATTTTTCTCTATCCACTTACATTAATTAACCTTTTATTTTCAATAATTTCATTAGTTAATGATCCTCTAATTATTTTCAGAACTTAACTATTCTTTTTAAATTAACAACATTTAACAAGTAATCATATTAATTACCTTGATTTATCACATGTAGTAATTAACTATCCTTAATTAATTTAATTAACTTTGGATAATCCATCATCTTAAATGATTACTTAATCATTATTAAATATCGTTTGAAAATCACGTAGAAATATAATAAAATAATTAACTTATTATATAATAATTTCAACCAAACAACTTAAATTCAAAAACATTTGATTTAAAATCTTATACTAGAAACTTGTTCAAATATTTGACTTGAAACCTTGATGTCAAAACTTTACCTTGAAAACCCTAATTTCTTGCTTTTTAAAACTGGAAAAACCATCTACTTAACTATGCTCAATCTCTTCGATGCAGGCTCGAACAAAAGCTTAAAGAAAACCGAGAACACCTGATCACACCTCCTCTTCCCTTCCTACTTCATGCTCCCGCACGAAAACTCAAGGTCGACTCGAAGAAAATCTACAACACACTCGAAGCTCAAACACACAACCACGACCACCTGATACATCGGCTACATGTGCACAAGCATGGTACATCGGTATCGCTCCGATCCTCAAAACCATCCTTAGCAAGCCGACAATGATCTCGCCTACACTTTCTACCAACCAAATCGACTATATCTCCAAAGAATCAAAATCGAACGAGTTGACCCCAAAACTGGAAACAAACCCATTCGACAAAACTCCCTGCTGACGGTGAACTCGACCACCGGAGTTCATGCAACCATGCCCCAAGCTTTGCCACGACGCCACACTTCTTCTCCCTCGGGTTTGATCGACCCAAATCCTTTGATGACATCGCATTTTCTTTGTGAACGACCACTACCCGAACCCGGTTCAAAACCCTAGTTTTCCTAAGCCCGATCAACCCATTGATTTATAAACCCTACAAACAATTTTCCCATACTCGCCTATCGATGAACAAACACCAGCCTTAATCCCGACACCCTAGACCAGCGCGATCATTTAAATTTGTCGAGAATTCAAAAATACTTCATTCCAGAAATACCCCACAAATACAAATGCAAAATTTATGTATTAAATATCCTCATTTTCTAATTCAAATCCGATTTAGAAATCCAAATTCAAATTCATAGGCATTGATTTTTGCCTCATCTTTGATTTCCTAATCTATTTTCCATTTTCAAAGTATTTACCCAACAATTTATCTTCAATTTTATTTTTAAAAATGAAGTCATTCACATACAAATATCTTTCATTCAGAGATCGACGTCAAATTTTGTTTTGGTGGGATGTTATAGATTTTTGATCAGGTTTTTAAAATCTGAAAAAAAATTGAACAGAGGCTTCTCTCCCCTGTTCCCAGTCATGCACACCTCTTTACATATATTTACAGAGATATTCATATCCATGCAAGCACTTATCACTTCTATATTATAAATATCCAGTTATATCACAGATTCAATGTTTTAAATAGGTTAGTTTTACTCACATTAGATTCAGTTTGAATAAAGGAACTGCTTTTGAACTGGAATTTGTTTTGATGATCTGTATTTGAATTTGATTTCCACTGCCCTGTCTAAGAACTTAAATTTGAATTTGATCTTGTTGAGATGATACGTGCTTCAAATTCAAGTTGTTGGATTAGGAACTGAAGCTTGCTTATCTTGCTTTAGGATAAAGCTTGAAGCAGTTTGATCTTCTCTATGGTTTCGATTTCCTAGATGACTTAAGGTAATAAATTGTTTGGTATATTTTTCTGGTTTGCAAAATTTGATTACAGGTTTTGATTTTTCTAGTTTGTATTTTGTTTTACAGATTTTGTTTCTCTTTGCTTTTAAAAATTTGAGGATAGAAAAAGCAATGAAGAGAAAATAAGGATGAACATATGGACTTAAATTATGATTTTCTTTCAAATGTAAAAGAAAATAAAATTACAAGTGACACTTGTTAAATTTGTTAACATTTGGCATTATACTTATTAATCTACCCACATTTGTTATGTAGATGTTTTATAAGCTAACGCTTGTCCTTATGCCTTTTTTTATTATTGTTAATAAAAAGCTTTTTTATTTATTTTACTAATTACTAAATACTTTTTCTAAATATATAAATAAAATTCTTTAAAGAAAATAAAAATAATTATATTCTAATTAAATCGTATATATAATATATTTTAAAATCCAAAATATATTTAAGATATATATCTTTTAAATTTCAAATTTAAATTTAGATTCAAATTTTAAAAAAATCAAATCTAAAATCAACTCATATATATATATATATATATATATATATAAACAAACACAAATTCAATTCGTAAATGATAATTCTATTTAAAATCTATTTATATCTACATATATATAAACAACACATCCTTATTATTGTTTTGAAAATATCAATTTTGCCAATTTATCCAAAAATAATTATACTAGGAGGATTATCAAACCAATACCTATTTATGTGTGTGTGTATGTATGTGTGTGTGTGTCTATATATATATATATATATATATATATATATATATATATATATATATATATATATATATATATATATTCTTATAACCAGAATTACTTATCTAACTTATAAATCAGTATTTTTACTAATTAAATCCAATTAATTTATCAATCATAGATATTCTAAAATCCGGGCTATCAAATAGAAGGTGTTGGAAATTAACTAATCATAAAACAAAAAAAATTAAAAATATAATTTATATAACAATTAGGCATTGTCTCACAATTTTTAAGATGGGCTAATTATTAAATAAAATGATATATGTTTATGTATAACTAGTATAGAAGCACACAAAATGCGTACTTATATGACCATAATATATCCTTACAGAAGTTGTTACAATTTCAAAAGAATGCTTTCAACTCTTGTTTTAGAATATACTTCTTTGTCATGCATACCATTTGTAAATTCTTACACAAAGCTATATCCAAATACGATTTTTTCTCACTTTAGAATACATCATTAAACATTCTTTGATATGAATTATTAATCGATAGACTCTTCATACTACAGGAAAAAATCCCCTCCTTAACAGATTTTTCATCATGTTCTTGTTCAACCATATAACTTTTGAAGTCTTTCCCATCTGTAACCAAATTTTCTATAAAGATCATCCTCTCCATTCTTTGCTTCAATACTTGTAGCATCAACCACCTTTTTTGACAGCAATAAATTTACCATCCCTCACAATATCTTTATTAAAAATAATAGAATTTCCTACAATCTGCCTGAGATGGCAAGAGAAAGGTTGTTTAAGGCCTTTCTCGCATGTATTTTTCCTTTCATACAACAGAGAATGGTAGCGATATCTAATATAAAGGAGTCACAATTTCATAAATTTCAAGGTATGTCATCTGTTTTCTCGAGTGTTACTTTTGATCCATTCAACGTACTTGAGATTAGTGCAAGTAATGGGTAATGAGATGATGGGAACCCAGCAAAAATATAATTGCATTATGTGCAAACATTATTCAAACCATTGTTCTACATGTTCACCTTCTCAATCACCATATAATGACATGTATGGACTCATCAATATAACTTAAGAAATTAAAAAGTTTTTAGTATTATGTAACAAAGACTTACCTGTATTCATGGTTGGACTTAACTATTGAATATGCACTTATATGTTTTTGTTTGATGATAATAAACATATATAAATTCATTTAAATGTATTTGGTAATGTACCATTCTGTTTTTCATAGATTAAATAAATATTTGTTGAACAAAATAAATTACACAGAATTTGAATTTAAATTCAAACAGAAATTTTATTCAAACAAATATTTATTAAAATCTTGATTAGTACAAATTCATGCTCTCACTATACATATACATTTTTGAATACATCATAATTTGATTTACATTAATAACCTCACTACATATCACTCACACTCGTATTTTTCTTCAACTGCATTCCAGTCAGATTCCAGCATCCGAGTAATCTGCAAAAATATTCTTAAACGCAGTAAAATTGAAAGAGAAATATTTTTAAAATTTGAAAGAAACGATGATTTTGAAAACATTGTTTGCCTCAGTTATTTGGGTTGTTCGTCATCATTTTTGACTGTGCAATATCTGTGCATATCAGTATTTTTTATCAGGGACAGGCAATTATAAGTGGTTGCAGTACACACGTGTACATTCATACACGTGTGCACTGCCCCGCCAACTCGTGTGCATAAATCAAACAAAAAGCACAGAAATCAAAAACAAGGTCAAACCCAAGATAGGTTCAACTCAAGGCCAATGAATAGACAAAGCGATTGACTACAAACTGTTCAGACAAAAAGCCAGAGGTGTAGACTACTAATTAAAGTTCATAAGACCAAGATACATCTAAAATGCAACAATACTTCTTAATGGAGGAAGAACAACAAGTCACAATGTCACAGCAAGATCAAGTGACAACATAGGACTGCAACAACCAACATGGATGTCATGACCAAATGTTCTCGTAAGACAGTACAGAGATAAACAACATGCAAACTGCAGACGCAAACAACAAATGTGATATATGAATAAGTCAGCAGATACAATGACTACAAAATCAAGTTCAGTAAGACAATGCACTAATGGCAAGTCATGGAGTCACAGTCTCAATGAAACTACAGTGGAATACTTGCAATAGAAAATCAAAGCATCATGAACATACACCAATGACCAAGCTACAAGTGTGGCAGTGAAACTCAAACAAGGCAGACCACAAAGAAAAGCCACCGAGACCACAAGTGTACAGTAAATGCACAAGCATGATACAAATACCAGAGATACCAAATGAAACAATGAACAGTGAATAGCATGGCAATGTTGAATGCATGAATAAGCGAATCAGTGCATAAGTGATTACAGAATATAAATTGTAGTTCATACTAAACCGACCAAAGAAAATGGCCAGAGACTAAAGCAAGCAGCATGTGGTAAACCAAAAATGCCATCATATGTACTCAATGCAAATTTCAAGCCAAGTCAAGATGATCATCGACTAGTTCAAAATCAGAAGACGCAGCCAAGTCAAAGCCGGTGGAAATAAAAATATCTTAAAAATTCAAAGACGAGAATTACAAATCAAGTTGACCGAGTATTTCAAGTATATACGATTGAAAACTAGTCAGAATAAATCACAATCATCCAACAATAATCGAACGGCCAAAGCAACTAATTTTGAAGCAATCAGACGAACGAAAAATAAGGGTAACGAACCCTATAAAATGCCCCAATCATCATCGGCATTAATACAAGAGAGTTCGAATACAAGCATCAGGGAAAAATTCTTACCGAAGCAATAATCGAACTCACCGAAGCAACCGAAGAAAGCAACACGAAATTGATCGAGCCAGGCTAAATCACGCACAATCAACAACGATCGAATTAGTATCGGAGCTTCGCAAAAGCCCTAATTTGGAACAAAGAGCGCAAGGACGAAAGCCCTAATTTTAATCAGGAGAAACGAGAAGAACAACGGCCGCCATTATCAAGAGAACAAGAAAAAGGAACGAGCCGAAGAGTTAAAAGAAAACGGGAATAAAAATATCATTTTTTTTACTTTGGGCCGGTCATTTTTTTAAGGGCTTTTAGTTTATTAATTAAATTAGGTTTTAGGGTTGTTTGTTTTGTTGTCTTTAAATTATTGTCTTTTATATTTTCTTTTGAAAATTGCGAATCAAATCTTGGTAAATCACCACCTAGGTTTTAGGTTGTGTCTGATTGTCTAGTTAGAATTAGTTCAGTAAGCAGGGGTTGCGAGTTTGCAAAACTCTATAGGCGGTAGCAGGGTTTGCGAGTCTGTTAGAGTGTTTGTAAGCGGGAGACTGTTTAATTCTAATAGAAATCTAGGAATGCAGCAGTAGGCAGGGTTTGCCGAAGCTGGGTAAATTTTGTATGTGATTTATTTTCAGCATATTTACTTCACTAATTCGAGAATATTTGCTATAACCCTATTCACCCCCCCTTTAGGGTTAATCTAGATCCTACAAGTGATATCAGAGCCTGGTATTTTTTATTTAACTCTAGAGTCATGAATCCACCAAATAATGCTTTTTCTGAGGGGCAATCTATTGCTTGGCCACCCATGTTTAATGGAAATGATTATGCTTATTGGGAAGTTAGGATGGGTATTTATCTTAGTTCTGCTGATTATGATGTTTGGGATATTATTGAAACTGGTTATAAACCTCCCACTATAACTGTTGGTGGTACTGAGATTCCTAAACCTAAGGATAGGTGGGATGCTAACGATAAGAAATTAAAAACTACTAATGCCAAAGCAATGAACGCTTTGATCTGTGCTCTTGATAAGACTGAATTTAATAGAATTTCTCATTGTGAAACAGCACAGAAAATTTGGCATACCTTGGAGGTGACACATGAAGGAACTTCTCAAGTCAAGGAGTCTTGTCTAGCCTTATTCAGCAATGAATACGAGAACTTTGTGATGGAAAAAGGCGAGAGCATAAAGGACATGTTTGGACGCTTTTCAACTTTGGTGTACAACGCTAGAGCACTTGGGAAGGTATTCACTGAGGTAGAGCTTGTGAGGAAGGTACTACGAGTTTTACCGATGAACTTTGAGGCAAAAGTCAAGGCAACACAAGAATCAAAAGATCTGAGTAAACTAAGCATGGAGGAGTTGATCGGCAACTTGATGACATATGAGCTTGAGCTAAAAGCAAAGGAGGAACGCAACAACTCCGAGTCAAAGAAGAAGACGATTGCCTTAAAGAGCAAAGAAGAGAGCGATGAAGAAGAAGAAGATCCAATTGAAGAGCTTGCAATGGCTGTCAGTAATCTTAAAAAATGGTCAAGATTCAAGCCACGAAAGAAGAAAATAAGTAGTAATAGGTCAAAAGATTCTGACGATTCCGATAATGAATTAACGTGCTATAACTGCAAGAAGCCTGGTCACTTTAAACAAAAATGTCCACTTCTCAAAAACAACAAAGGAAAGAAAAAGAAGAAGAAGGCCTTTGCAGCAACTTGGGATGATGAAGAAGGAGAGGAAGTTTCGAATAATAGCTCAGAGGAGGCTAACTTGTGTCTTATGTCAAAATCGGATTCAAAAGCAAGCTCAGAGGAATCTAGTGAGGTAAGTGACTATTCTTATAAAGAACTTGTTTTAATGTGTTGTGATCTTACTAAAACAATTGATACTCTTGAATCTAAAATTGAAAAACTAAAATCTGATAGGAGAGAACTTGTCCATGAAAACTCTAGGTTAGAAACTGAACTTGAAAATAGTCAAAACCTAGACTGTAAAAAATGTAAAACTTTAGATTCAAAATTATCAAGACTTAGGAATAGCTTTGTGAATCTTGAAAAAGAAAACTTAAGTCTTAAGGAAAACATTGACACTAGGAAAAAGGATTTTATAAATAGATGCACCTCACTTACAACTGAAAACACAACACTTAAAACCAAAGTCCAAAATCTTGAGAAATCTCTGAATAACTTTTCAAGAGGAGAAAAATCATTCAACATGTTATTGAGAAATCAAATTTTTGCTAACAACAGAAAAGGACTAGGTTTTGGGAAAACACAAGTTGATGATAATGCAAAATATAAGAATGTCTTTGCTAGATGTGAAATATTTAGACATCGTGTTGAAAATTGTAGTCATAGGAACAAGAACACAAAATTTATATAAGTTTGGGTTCCTAAGAATTCTACAAACAAATTTCATGTCTATTGGAATAAAAATAAAAGGACTAAACAAGTTTGGGTTCCAAAGGGATTGTTTATTCACAATGCTTCTATCACTAATAACATTGGACCTAAGAGTTTCTCTAGGTCATCCTCCTCTCTCTTTATGTAGGTCTGTTGGCGGGCTAAGGAACAACAAGAATGGTTTCTAGATCAGGTTGTTCTAGACATATGACAGGTGACAAATCGAAGTTCCTTAGCCTAGAGAATTTTAAAGGTGGAAATGTGATCATGGGAAACAATAGCAAGTGTAAGATTATTGGTAAAGGTGAAGTTGGTAACGGTATTTTTTTCCTTGACTAATGTTTTATACGTTGATAATTTGCATCACAATCTCATTTCTATTAGCCAACTATGTGACAAAGGTATGAATGTGATTTTTGATAGTGATACTTGCAAAATCATTGATAAATCTTCTAATAACATTGTTTTTATGGGCAAAAGAAAAGGGAATGTTTACTCGCTTTTATTTGATAATCTAAATCTTTCTAGATGTTTGGTAGCCACTGACGAAGAGGCATATTTATGGCATAGGAGACTTGGACATGCTAGCATGAGTCTCTTAGATAAACTTGAATCGAAAGAATTAGTTAGAGGGTTACCACATCAGAAATTTAAAATTAATAAAGTGTGTAAAGCATGTTCCTTGGGCAAGCTTAGTCGATCATCATTTCGCCCTAAAAACATTGTTAGCACATCAAGGGTCCTTGAATTAATTCACATGGACTTATTTGGACCAAATGAAATTTCAAGCTTGAATGGAAAACGTTATTGTTATGTATTGGTTGATGATTATTCTAGATTTACATGGGTTTATTTCTTAGCCAAAAAGTCTGAATCTTTTGACTATTTTTCAAAATTTGCAAAACTTGTTCAAAATGAAAAAGGAGTTACAATTAAAACCTTGAGAAGTGATCATGGAGGCGAATTTGAAAATTTGGAATTTGAAGTTTTTGTGAAGAAAATGGTTTAAAACATGAATTTTCTGCTCCACGAACACCTCAACAAAATGGGGTGGTTGAAAGGAAAAATCGTACATTACCGGAATTGGCTAGATCCATGTTGAGTGAGTATAAGCTACCTCTAACCTTTTGGGCAGAGGTAGTGAATACTTCGTGCTATGTAATGAATATAGTAATGATTAGACCAATACTTTGCAAAACGTCTTATGAATTGTGGCATGAAAGGAAACCTAAAATTTCTTATTTTCATATATTTGGATGTCCTTGTTTCATTCTTAACACAGGTGATCAACTTGGAAAATTTGAATCAAAGGCTGATGAGGGAATTTTCATGGGCTATTCAACAAGGAGTAAGGCTTACAGGATATACAACGAACGAAAAAAGACAATTGTTGAATCAATCAATGTGAAATTTGATGAATCTGACCAGGAAAGGACGTCTGAAAAAACGATTGACGATGGGATAGATCATGAAGGCATTGAAGAAGGGACATCTAGTGAGAAAGCTGAAAGTAGGACGGTTGATACTGATAGATTGAAGTTCAAATCCAATCATTCTCCTGAATTGGTTATAGGTGATCCGACGGAAGGTATACGCACTCGCTCTTCATTTGATAAAAACTTGTGTGCGTTTTGCTGTGACAGTGGTTTTATTTCTGAAATTGAACCTGATTCTGTTGAAATGGCTCTTAATGATGAAAGTTGGTTTTTAGCAATGCAAGATGAATTTAATCAATTTGAGAGAAATAAACTTTGGAAATTAGTTCCTAGGCCAAATGAATATCCAATTGTTGGAACTAAATGGGTGTTCAAAAATAAATTTGATGAATCAGGAAATGTAATTAGAAACAAAGCTAGGTTGGTCGCAAAAGGATATAACCAAATAGAAGGCATAGATTTTGATGAAACATTTGCTCCAGTTGCTAGGGTAGAAGCCATTAGGATATTGCTAAGTTTTGCATGTTATAAGGGTTTCAAACTTAAACAAATGGATGTAAAAAGTGCCTTTCTAAATGGTGCTTTGAAAGAAGAAGTTTTTGTTGAACAACCCCCCGGTTTTGAAAATCATGATTTTCCAAATCATGTGTATAAACTAGAAAAAGCATTATATGGTCTTAAGCAAGCTCCTAGAGCTTGGTATGACTGCCTTTGTACATATCTTTTGGAAAATGGTTTTAAAAAGGGGAGTGCTGATACGACACTGTTTCTACTACATAAAGGAAGTGATTTTTTGATTGTTCAAATTTATGTGGATGGTATCATTTATGGTGCTACTAATGAACTCTTGTGCGAGAAATTTGAACAAGTCAAGCAGGCTAAATTCGAGATATGCTTGGTTGGAGAATTGAAATATTTTCTTGGATTTCAAATCAAGCAAAGCAGTGATGGTATTTTCATTTCACAATCCAAGTATGTGTTGGAACTATTGAAGAAATTTGGAGTTGAGAACTCCAAACCATTGAGAACTCCTATGAGTCCATCAACAAAGTTGGACAAAGACGAGAAAGGAATTGCTGTTGATCAGAAGAAATATCGAGGGATAATCGGTTCACTTCTCTATCTTACTGCTTCTAGACCTGATATTATGTTTTCTGTGTGTTTGTGTGCACGTTTTCAATCTAATCCTAAAGAATCTCATTTGAAAGCCACTAAACGAATTTTAAGATATCTTTCACACACACACAAATATGGATTATGGTGCCCTTCTTGTGAAAATTTTGATTTAGTTGGTTATTCTGATGCTGATTATGCTGGTTCATTGGTTGACAGAAAAAGCACTAGTGGGACATGTTTCATGCTAGGACATTCATTAGTTTCATGGTCAAGTCGAAAACAGAATTGTGTTGCATTATCCACCACTGAAGTAGAATATATTGCTTTAGGAAGTTGTTGTGCTCAAATTTTATGGATGATGCAAACTCTTTCTGATTAGGCTTAGCTTATAAACAAGTTCCATTAAAATGTGATAGTAAAAGTGCAATAGACTTGTCAAATAATCATGTGCATTATTCACGTACAAAACATATTGATGTTAGACACCACTTTCTTAGAGATCACATTGCTAAGAAAGACATTTGCATTGAACATATTTCAACTGAGGCTCAACTTGCTGATATTTTCACAAAACCCCTCCCCGAAGACAGATTTTCCAGATTACGTTTGGATTTAGGGATTATAGAAATTGACTAATCTGACTCCCTGATGATTATCTGAAAAGATATATAGTGATTGAAAATAAGATGAGTGTTGATATTTATCATATATTATGACTCGAGACGGTATAATTAGTAAATTTCTTTAGAAGTTTAAACAAGAATTATAAAACTTTTTTGTTGGTAAAAATTCCATGATCATTTCTATTTCTATCATCTTTCTATCGACCATCACTCATCAAAATCATATATAGTATGTAAATTTGTGGTAGTTTACAAAGGAAATTATTCGTTCTTCAATTTATTATTATAAAGGAAATTATCTGTGCTTCAATTTATTATATTCTTCAATAAAAATAAATATCCAAAGTATTCACTCTCATTTAAAAGTCCTCACGGTTATGCATGGGTGAATTACTTAGATTTTTGATTATGTGCTTCCATGCTCATTTAAAAGTCCTCACGGTTATGCATGTATGGAACGCATATCAAAATTAATTGATTTAAATAGACAAGTTGATTCTAATCCCATTTAAAAGTCCTCACGGTCTTGCATGGTTAGAAGATACTTGATTACATTTTTTGAATTAAATTGGAATACTGCTAATCTCATTTAAAAGTCCTAACGGTTATGCATGATTAGTAGATATTCAAATTTCCTGAAATAAATATACCACAAATAGACAGAATTGTATTCTTTTGATGATTTTATCCCCATCACTTCTGAAAGTGGAATATGCGCCTGACAAGGGTAATTATGATTTTTGTTTGATTTTTATTGAAATTTGATATTTATATTCAATTGAGTTGAATGTTTGGTTCATGTCTGTCACTTCATCCCTATTTTTATAACACTATTATTCTTTTGCTGATAACAAAAGGGGGAGAGAAAAGTTAAGATTTTGTCAAATAGAATCAAGCAAAGGTCAAATAATTTTCCACTTGCATCTAGGCTCATTTATATATTTCTATTTGTATGCATATATGTAGGGGGAGCATCATGTAGAGAGGAAGCATTTAAATAGGGGGAGCAATTAGAGTATATAATTGGTCAAATACATTTAACATGGTCAAAATCTTAAATATATGTTTGTTATCATCAAAAGGGGGAGGATGTTGAATATGCGCTTATATGTTTTTGTTTGATGATAATAAACATATATATATATATATATATATATATATATATTCATTTAAATGTATTTGGGAATGTACTATTCTGTTTTTCATAGATCAAATAAATATTTGTTGAACAAAATAAATTACACAGAATTTGAAGTTAAATTTAAACAGAAATTTTATTCAAACAAATATTTATTACAATCTTGAATAGTACAAATTCATGCTCTCACTATACATATACATTTTTGAATACATCATAATTTGATTTACATTAATAACCTCACTACATATCACTCACACTCGTATTTTTCTTCAACTGCATTCCAATCAGATTCCAGCATCCGAGTAATCTGCAAAAATATTCTCAAACACCGTAAAATTGAAAGAGAAATATTTTTAAAATTTGAAAGAAACGATGATTTTGAAAACATTGTTTGCCTCAGTTATTTGGGTTGTTCGTCATCATTTTTGACTGTGCAATATCTGTGCATATCAGTATTTTTTATCAGGGACAGGCAATTATAAGTGGCTGCAGTACACACGTGTACATTCATACACGTGTGCACTGCCCCGCCAACTCGTGTGCACAAATCAAACAAAAAGAACAGAAATCAAAAACAAGGTCAAACCCAAGATAGGTTCAAATCAAGGCCAATGAATAGACAAAGCGATTGACTACAAACTGTTCAGACAAAAAGCCAGAGGTGTAAACTACTAATTAAAGTTCATAAGACCAAGATACATCTAAAATGCAACAATACTTCTTAATGGAGGAAGAACAACAAGTCACAATGTCACAGCAAGATCAAGTGACAGCATAGGACTGCAACAACCAACATGGATGTCATGACCAAATGTTCTCGTAAGACAGTACAGAGATAAACAACATGCAAACTGCAGACGCAAACTGCAAATGTGATATATGAATAAGTCAGCAGATACAATGACTACAAAATCAAGTTCAGTAAGACAATGCACTAATGGCAAGTCATGGAGTCACAGTCTCAATGAAACTGCAGTGGAATACTTGCAACAGAAAATCAAAGCATCATGAACATACACCAATGACCAAGCTACAAGTATGGCAGTGAAACTCAAACAAGGCAGACCACAAAGAAAAGCCACCGAGACCACAAGTGTACAGTAAATGCACAAGCATGATACGAATACCAGAGATACCAAATGAAACAATGAACAGTGAATAGCATGGCAATGTTGAATGCATGAATAAGCGAATCAGTGCATAAGTGACTACAGAATATAAATTGTAGTTCATAATAAACCGACCAAAGAAAATGGCCAGAGACTAAAGCAAGCAGCATGTGGTAAACCAAAAATGCCATCATATGTACTCAATGCAAAGTTCAAGCCAAGTCAAGATGATCATGGACCAGTTCAAAATTAGAAGCCGCAGCCAAGTCAAAGCCGGTGGAAATAAAAATATCTTAAAAATTCAAAGCCGAGAATTACAAATCAAGTTGACCGAGTATTTCAAGTATATACGATTGAAAACTAGTCAGAATAAATCACAACCATCCAACAAAAATCGAACGGCCAAAGCAACTAATTTTGAAGCAATTAGACGAACGAAAAATAAGGGTAACGAACCCTATAAAATGCCCCAATCATCATCGGCATTAATACAAGAGAATTCGAATACAAGCATCAGGGAAAAATTCTTACCGAAGCAATAATCGAACTCACCGAAGCAACCGAAGAAAGCAACACGAAATCGATCGAGCCAGGCTAAATCACACACAATCAACAACGATCGAATTAGTATCGGAGCTTCGCAAAAGCCCTAATTTGGAACAAAGAGCGCAAGGACGAAAGCCCTAATTTTAATCAGGAGAAACGAGAAGAACAACGGCCGCCATTATCAAGAGAACAAGAAAAAGGAACGAGCCGAAGAGTTAAAAGAAAAAGGGAATAAAAATATCCTTTTTTTACTTTGGGCCGGTCATTTTTTTAAGGGCTTTTAGTTTATTAATTAAATTAGGGTTTAGGGTTGTTTGTTTTGTTGTCTTTAAATTATTGTCTTTTATATTTTCTTTTGAAAATTGTGAATCAAATCTTGGTAAATCACCACCTAGGTTTTAGGTTGTGTCTGATTGTCTAGTTAGAATTAGTTCAGTAAGCAGGGGTTGCGAGTTTGCAAAACTCTATAGGCGGTAGCAGGGTTTGCGAGTCTGTTAGAGTGTTTGTAAGCGGGAGACTGTTTAATTCTAATAGAAATCTGGGAATGCAGCAGTAGGCAGGGTTTGCCGAAGCTGGGTAAATTTTGTGTGTGATTTATTTTCAGCATATTTACTTCACTAATTCGAGAAAATTTGCTATAACCCTATTCACCCCCCTCTAGGGTTAATCTAGATCCTACATTAACGTGCTCTGTCAGTGATTCAAGAAGAAACTCTATTATTGTGATTATCAGTTGTTCATCGGAATTAGTTTACACCTTTGATAGAGCAAACATGAATATGCAAAGTTCAACGCTAAACGAAATGCATATGGTAACAAAACTTTCAAGCTTGTGTAACTTCTGGTAGCAAAATTGTTTTATCACTTCATTTTTATTAGACAAATAATCCTTAATTTCAAATTATAAAAGTAATCTTCAATACGACACTATATGAGTTCACATCTGTTTTGCATTTCATAAGATGAATCCATGTATATCACAACATTATACTCCAACTTATATGTCAACATCACAACAAAGACCCTCATATGACACTTCCACTTGATTTACAATTATTTTTAACCTATACATTAAAAAATATATCTCCATGCACAAATGTTTCAAACAAATTTGCTATCATCATATAATATCCAATGCAACAATTTTACACACTACAAAAAACCAACTACCCCATTTGTAAAGAACTGATACTAAAACACAATACATTATAATCAAATATTTATAACTTAGCCCAAGTCATATCGTCCAAGCATTCCCGTGAGCAAAGTATAGGTTCTTACCATGTGAGCGAAGCATGCCCGTAACCAAAATGAGGAAATAGTTCTTCAAAAGCAGTTCTTCAGACCATGCATCCCTCGGAAGTCTCCTTCCAAATGTTACGTAAGTTCACAAGAGAAACAGTTTCATTGCTGAATGCAGTGCTTCCTGTCAGGGATTGGAATGCATTAAACAGATTAAGGGAGAATGGGTCAAATAGATCGAGGAAAAACGGGTTGAAAATGTTTCTCCTTTGTCAAACTAATATAAAAATAAGGAAAGCATTGTACAAAATACATTAAATTACTCTAATGTAACCGACTCATTTCTTTTAAACAAGTAAATGAAATTTTTAGTTTCAAAGGGAAATTTTAGCATAGAAGATTATATTTCATTTTTAATACATTCATATTCATTCACTCTTTGGACCGAAACCACTGGATTTTGTGATAGCGCATACAATATTAGCTTTATTGTTTTAAGATAAAAATAGCAGTTTTAGGTAATAGAAATAGATGGATCGAATAACCACTTTATTAACTGTAATTATCTAATTTATTGACTATAATAGCATACTTATAAATTACAGAAAAAATAAATAAGATCGCTAGAATTCTATAAATCACAAAGAAAAAAATGTGAAATCATGTTTCATTTAAGCCTAAGTCCATGAGGGCAGCCAAGTTTAAAATATATATATTTTGAAGCTAGGTATCTCCAGCCATTTAGATCTAGCTCTTAAGTGGTCTACATGCCTATATAGATTGTTCACATATTTCAGGTATAAAGTGTACTAGTGTGAACCCGTGCTTAGCATATTAACTGCGCTTAACTTCTTATCATAATTGCTTTTTTGCATGTTTTATATGCTATATTGATTAAGAATAAAAAATTTACAATGCTCGGGTTAATATTGCCCGATACAAATAATATTTAATGGGAGGTATAATTCTTGCTAGATCTCTGATTGTGTAATTTCTTTTGCACCAATCAATTATACCGTTAATTTCTTGTTGTAGATGATCAAATCTGGATATATACTGATATTATGGTCAAATCTAACTTAATAATCCCATAATATTCAATTTGTACTGTCATTCATGTTTGAAGCATCAGCATACATAATATAATAGTTGTGTATAAAACTGCACATATTTATATTAACATTTTAACAACCATATACATATGTATATGATATTGTATTTGTAAATATTTGAAAACACCCAAGAAATTTCATGTTTATAATCCAATAATGAACAAATAGTTTTCAAATGTTTGTACATATTTATATTAGTATTTCACGATGACGAATATGTGTTATTTGGTGAAGTTTGTTACCTTTTTGATGCAGTTCTGCATTTGATTATCGTGGTATGGAATATAGTTTTCGAGGTTTTCTAATTTTCTATTCCATCTCTATCTGTGTGCATGAGTATTCCCGAACCTGGCAGATAATTTCAGAACGTTAGTCTTGAGTTGATGTATGGTAAGGGCATAATGAGTTCCGGTGGTGTGTGCAGCGTACCTTTTAGGAGCATGTTCTCTTCTTAAGTTATGAAGAAATCTCTTTTTGTTCTGAGATCGTTGTAGCTAAACATTTAGATTTTGAAGTATCTGTAATTCAATTGACTTTACAAATCTACTGTAAATAGTTGACACATTATTTGTTGCGGTAAGGCATTCACATTATCTATCTGTGATTCAGTCCAGTCTCTAACTGATTTGTCAACCTTATTGTAAGCATCAGAATAAGCTGTGGGATCACCATCAAAGCCCACTACGACCAATTAATCATCATACCTGTTTACATAAAAAAATAGCTCAGGAAAAAAATCCAAAAGGCATTTCTTATTAAAAATAAATCAATTGTTCACCATACCTATTTAGCATAATGTATGTACGGAAGGTAAACAATGGTAAAGTTCGGACCAACAAATAAAAGTTTGAAATAGTCCATATGTACACATTTAAACTAAATAATATTCATGCAACATAACGTTATGTAAACATTTCTTATTAAAGTTTATATGATCACTGATAAAGATCTTGTAATAAAGGAAGTACTATATTGGGCTTCAATGACCGATTGGACTGATGCACATATGGTAATTTAGCAGCCCTGAAAGGTCCTGCAATGGCTTGAATTTCCTTCTCCCTTTGAATACATTTATGCATATTCATGTACCGTCAATGTATAACGAAAAACACTGTTAAACACGTAATTTTGCCGATTACAAAAGGGAAACAAAAATCTCAGCCTGCCCGCTATTAAAATTTTCCATGAAAATGTTCTTTTCTACCTTGGCTTCCCGTAATTTTTTCGCTTGTTTCTCTTTCTGTGACTGAAAAATAAAACAAACAGAAATGTGAAGAGAATATGTCACGGTTACCAATAATTTAGCAAGGAAAGGTCAGCACATAAAGTCATGCTGCGACGACCCGGGATTTTGGCAATATTATTTTAATAAGTATTTAATCTAATTTAAATAAAATACAAGCCTATCGTTTTAAAAAAAAGATAAGACTTTGGACATTTACCATTTATATATATATATGTATGTATGTATGTATGTATGTATGTATTTTGGAAGAAACTTTAATTTGAAAATTTAAATAAAATCTTTCAAAAATATTTAAATAAAATCTATCTTATTTACAGTAAATTAAAAATTAAAAAGCTCTACATTATCAACATTTAATCTAAATATATGTATATGAAAGTAATATAGATAATAATGTTTAAAATAGAACTAATCCTATCAATATTAAATATAAGAATAAAATATAGTTATAAAAATATATGAATATGAATTAAGTGTTTGATAGTTAAACTTAAATAGAAACAACAATAAGCATTTATGTTAGGAATAAAAAAATAGAAATAAATATATAAGTTATATTATATGGTAATATGGATACATGAGATAATCCTATAAATATATAACCTATGAAATACATATGGAAATTCATATGTATATGCAAGGCAAGAAAATATATATATATATATATATATATATATATATATATATATATATATATTTGTGTGTGTGTATGTATGTATGTATGTATGTATATACAAAATCAAAGGGGATAAGTATGTAACATGAAACAAGACAATTACATTTAATGTTATCAATTCAAGCACAAAACAAGTCATTTCATTTTACATAAAAATCATTTCAGTTTTTATAAAAATCTGCTTGCTCAAAGAAAAGAAAAAAATCTTGTACAACAAGCCTCCCCTGTAAAACTGTTTCTATATATACATCCTCTTGTTCTAGTTCGTTCATAACTTAGCAAGTCTGAAAGAAAGAAAAAAGTAAACATCACTATATTTACAAACTAAAATTTATTCAACTAAACAAAAACAGGAAGGTTTAAAGGAAGATCAAAAATGCAGCTTTTAAAAACAAAAGTTGTTCTCTGTTCAAACATATTTCAGGTGAGTAAACATATTTTTAGAAAGACTTAAGTATATTTAAATCTGTGCAGGATATTCATGAATAATATTGTGTTACATATGTAATTTTTTTTTAATATAACTCTGTATATATAGGATTTGTTCTGTGAAACTTTTATTTACCTGTTCTTCTCTGTTGTAGTTACAGAGTTAAATAGTTGATCAAAATTCAAAACTTCTTCATCACCATTCATTGTCCTACAGTTTAAAACAAAACAAGTTGCTTAAACACAAATCAAGATATACAAATTTGTTTTAGACATATTAGTGAAGTATATCATTTAGGAAACTTGTTTTACAGTACTACATAAAATTATATGTTGAATTCGAGTGTTTTAAAATGCTAATTCAATTTCATAACTTGAATCCACACTGCAAAATAATATTTTTAAAACAAAATGGAAATTTTTAGTTAAGTATTCTACGAGCAGTTCTTAGTTGATCAGAAAATACTTTTTAATCAATTTTTGGTGATCGAACAAATTTTGGAGGTTGAATTTTTGCTTGAAGCTAGCTTGGTCATCAATGAAGTTAGGAAAATTGTTAGATAATTTTTCTATTGTAAGAGATGATTGAACGAGGCCAGACTAGGGTTTATACTCGAGTTTTGACGTGGTCGAGATACAAGGTGATTTCGTCACCACGGGTTGATCGAGCTGCGAGGGGTTCAAGGGGATGGTAGAATGGGGTACCGGCAAGGTGAGGCCGGAGTTGTATCACCTCTGATGGTCGGCGTGAGTGGGACGAGGCGTTTTTATTTGGTGAGTTCGAGTTACAGTTTTCGAACGAAAGGCCAAATTTTGATCTCGAGTTTTTGGCATCGAATTGATCGTTGTTTTCAAGTGTAGGGGAGTTTTGCGACTCGTCGAAGGATGCGAAATTCGCCAGAGCGACGACGAGATGTCGTGCACGTGCACGACATCAATTTTGTGTCAGGGAGTTTTGGGTTTGGGAGTAACTCAAAGGAGTGTTCGAGTGGAAAGGAGGGGAACTCGGGTTGGGACTGGGTTTCGTGTGTGAGAAGCCATCTCTGTTTTGTTTTTAACTTAAACTTATAAAAAATATATAAACATAGGAAGGAGAGATAACTCAAAGCAGGGTCGAGTTATCATCGGATCTAACCCGAAGTCAGAGCAACCAAAATTTAAAACCTGTTTTAATAAGTTCTTTTGGAAAATGTAAAAATGAAATTGTTTTAATCCTTTATAAATTCTTTAAATTAAATGTCTTTCAAAACTTCAATTAAGAAATAGTTTGTTTGTTAAATTACGTATGTTAAATACTTAAAGATATTTTAAACTTAATTATTTTATAAATAAAGTTAAAGGTTAATTAAAGGTAAATGTTTTAGTAATGTGATTTAGTATTTAACAAAAAGGATGTTTATCTTAAGTATAATTAAGATTTTGATAATTTATGAAATAATTTAAAGATTTATTAACTAATTAATTTGTAATTAATAATTGATTAATTATGTAATTAGTGATAAATAAATGGGTAATTAAGTTTTATAAAATTAATAATTAAGATTATTAATTAATAATTAAGGAGTAATGAATTAAGTAATTAAGGTTTAATAAATTGATTTAGAAGTAATTAATTAATTAAATGATTTGAAATGGAATAATTACATAATTGATGATTGATTATACCATGGATTAATAATCTTTGTTTGGACGTTGTATAAGTAGAATATCTAGATTTGTGATATTTATTTGGTAATATTCTGTGATACTCTGTGTTATGCTTTGGATATATATGTGATATTTGAGTATGATTTATTTGTGATAAATGCTATGTGAATTCAAAGTGTTAAATTAAATTGTTTAAACTATTAAACAACTTGACCTTTAAAATGGTGTTTGGATTTCGATGAGCCCGGGATCGGGTGTCAGTTATGATTATCCGAAACCCACATCGATCCAAATTAAATGTTAGGTCGTGGCATCTTAAGTGAAGATCGAGATGGTGTTTCAATGCAAGGGTTATCGTCGTTAACTCTGAGGGTGATTCCAAAATGAGTGTAACGAGATAATGCCTTCGGTTTCGTTCGAACCCAGAACGAACTTGTATGGATTGAATGCTTTCAAAACATCGTCAGGCGGACGATGAGCATTCTAAGAGATGTGTTCTATGAAGGTAATCGCAGCCTCAAGCCTCATCAACCGGGAATGGCTAAAACAGGGGAGGTGCAGCAAGGTTAGGTGGGTAGCACCCAAGCAGGACGAGATATACCCCTGTCTAGATGTCCCTTTTATTTTGGATGTGTGGGCAGTTGTTAGCCACAACTGCGGGGCTAACTTGTCCGGAACTGTTCAGTAAGGAATGGTTCCGGCCTTTTGTTGTAGGGGGTCAGAAGTGATCCTCGGTACGGTGATCTAGGCCCCGTACTGTGACGGTTGGTACCTCGGTAGCCCTGCCATTGAGGAAACCCATATTCCCTATGAAACCCTACGGTGTTGATTTGTATTACCCACTTTTGTGGCTAGTAGCTGGAATTTAATCATGTAACAATTTTGGCTATTTTATATTTACTTGAAAACCTTAGACACTATTATAATATCACTGGATTTCTTGTAAAATGTTTTGGTTAGCGTAAGGTAAAAACTTACCCGTGTTTATGTGTGGGAAGTCTTACGTGATACCTTTATTTTCAAATAATTTTCAAAGTTAAGAAACTTTAACCCGTTTACTCACACCAAACCCATGTCTGACCCGGAGTTTATTTCTATTTTCCATAAACTCTTAGGTACTCAAATTTTTATGAGTAGCCAAGTGATAGGTTTTGAATTGTTGGAGTCTGGAGAAGCTTGAAGCAGGAGTCCAGACGTATATATCTATCTAGTTCTGCTGTGTTAGTTGATGTATGTTGTATTTTGAAAATGTATGTAATGGCAGATGTATATGTGATGTCTTGTTGTACAACTCTGATATATGTAAAACTATGTAATAGTTATGTGATGTATTATATTTTGTTCTGCTTCCATTGTGAGATTCTGATGGTTTTATTCTTTTTTTCTATCTTTTCTATTTCTATCCTTTTCTTTTCTTATTGATGATACGTCTTTCTGTGGTTAGAAAGGCGGGTTGTCACATGTTCTCGTACATGTTTAGTTGATTCCATGCTGAGACGAGATATATTATGTCTTGACCGACAATGAAACACCTTTATCAGTAGGTCGTACATTCGCTCTGATGCCATCAGGTTTTACTGAAGTGACTTTCTCAGTATCACGTAGTAGTTCTACATCTTCTAGATCAAGAGTTAGGCGAATAGCAGGTGGACTGGATCAATTGTAAAGTGAACGGATGAGTAAAAAGTGGAAGATGTAGCATAAAAAATTTGCAAAATAGTTTTTCCTATAGCTTACTTCTTGTCGAGAAGGTGAAGGGGTATTAAGATCTAGTTCAAGGTAATATTTAGATGCGTAATTTTTCTCAAAGGAAGTGATAGCATACTTTGTATATCCGAACCATGATAAATTATTGGAAATTCCATATGAAAATCTTTTTAAACCATGAAATAACATGTTGGTAATAAAATAAATGTGAAGAATGTAGTGTCAAAGCACCGACAATAATGGTCAAAATTTTAATTTGGGAAAGCATACCAATAGAGCATCTCTGACACAGAGGTTGGGAATTACAAGTCTTGAATTTTACATACTAAACCCCTTCTAACAGTAGATTGAAAAATGTAATATACCCTAAAATTCAGCTAAATGGCTACATAACTTGGTTCCATTTTAACAGGCGTTTACTGTATAGGTGTCTGTTAAATAGACATCCATTATAAAGCATTTGTCAAACATATGCATATATGTTGGGTTCCAGTTTAATAGCCATCCAATATGGATGTTTAGTAGGTACCCATAACAGGGTGCTAGCTAATTTTAAGTTGAACTATCTAGATGAAAAATGATCGAGATAAAGAAACCAAGTGTTACATAGAACAAATCTATTTTTGTTCAACCAAGTTTGCCTGACAGTGATCATGTACAGAATTTTTATTGGACTATATAATCAGGTCAATGTGCTATTGTGTCTAACTTATTTAGTTAGCAGTGAAAAAGTAAATATCACAAAAGTAAAAAATAAAGCAGCAAAATAAAATATACATCGAAGTACATGATATTTAATTTCTATTTTAATCAGAGTAAACGATATTTATACCCTAGTACGTAAATGTGCTGGTGTTATAATTAACCTGAAATTTAATGAAATATTGTTATATACATTTCATAAAATTAGTTTGTATTGTTCTCCCTCTAAATATAAGAAAACTTTTGTCAAACACAAAATCCATGGCTTTATTTTCAGGCATATGTGAGAAAGGAGACCACAAAAAAAAAAGCAATCAAATACTGACAAATCTAACAGCTGATATGATTGAATAAAAATTGCATACTGACATGAGAGAATGATGTTGGTAGGATCTATAACATGAAGTTAGTATAAGATGGTACCTGTCCATGGACGTAAATCTGATATAATTGTTCCGTTAAAATTGCACATGAGGAGCTAAAAAAGAGGAAAAATTATTTTATGAGAAACAGAGTTCACACAAATGTACGCATAAACCGCTATATATATAGGTGTGTGTGTGTATGTATGTATGTCTGTATCTACAAGGAGATACACACTTATGTATGTTTTGATAAGGTAAGCACTTGAACCATACCTTAGCATGTTGTCTGTAGCGTATATTGCCCCTATTAATTTGCATATTATAATTTGTGAGTCATTGAAGCCCGTTTGTCGCAATAAGCTCGTGCCCCAAGTATGTGTAAGTAAGGTGTAATCGAGGCTTGCTTTAACAAAATGGATCGTAGAACCATTGGCATAGTGGTGCGTGGTTAATAAGAGAGAGAAAGTTGAAAGTCAGGAAGTAATTGATTCATAAAATTGTTAAACGTTATTAAGACAAATATTGTTTGGCAGTTAAAGCTTCACACGAAATTGGAATGCTTTATTAGACACTTAAAGAAAACGCAAATAGAAAACCACATTTAGATGGATACGGTTCGACAAGGAATTGTAATGCATTATTAGACAAACAACATAAAACAGAAACACAACAGGTATTACAATAGTTGACGTAGTTTTAGACACTTAGGAAGAGCACATAATTTAGGCTGTAGACATATGATTTTTATTTCTCGCAGATCCCTTGATGTGAGAATCCTTGCCTTCATTGCCGGCAGAACCTGTAGTTTGTATCTTGTTATTATGTTAGATTCTGGGCCAGAAATTCATTTGACTAATAACTGTTAAAAAGAGTCCCATCTAAGTGCAATTTGTAGTTTGCTAAAAGGTGTGCGTATGAATTTTTCTAGCTAAATGCTGTAACGCCCCACCCCGAGACCCACCTTAGCAAAGAGAATTAACAAGTAATTCTATCTACTAAAGCCATCTATAATTTTGTCTTAAACATCTATTGAATACGTCGATAAATGCAATATAATTTATTTTTCAACTCAAGTGGATCGACATACCTAGTAAATGCTTAATCCAAAACTATATATGGCTAACGGATCTATAACTTTGCAATCTTTGGTTCAGGTGTCCAGGGTTAATGTCGTCAGCCGGTGTAGCAACCCTTGTTTCAGTAAAGCCTTTTCTTTCCATCGTAGCTAACAAATTTGTCAAGCTTATCATGAAATTTTTTAGTATGGCTCACCGCCTGCTTTAGAATGCTTCACCTCTAGCCTTCAAGTATTACAATGTTATGGCTTGTTTACAATTGTCGATCACGGTTTACGAATAAGGCGGAAAATGTAACATTTGTGTATTGAATAATAGTTATGTAAGAATGGGAGGATTTCTAGCACATACCTCATTTGTTTGTATACGGTACAATGGTTCGGCCTTTTATTTAAGTAAGAACTCTGCCACCTTGTCAAATAGTACGATCAGTACGCAAGCAGTACCATCCTCAACCATTAATTCTAAACTGAACCTGAAAGGTGTGTACATATCAGTGATAATGAGCATTGCATAGCTATATCTAAGATGCTGGAAATTAACGGTATAGTTACCTATGCAGTGGGAAAACAATTTCTTTATGGCATTTTATGCATCGATTAGATCCAGAGTTGCAAAAAATAGTTTTGCAAATGTTACATCATAAGTATACCCATATATTGTCTAAATTAACGGCTGTGATTTTTCCTTTAAATGCAATAGTTTTTCATTGCGTAATTGTAGTGGATGTAGTCGGTGAAGCAAATATGTAAGAGAGTTGTAATGTAATAGGTCATGAAGAATATGATTTTAACAATTCCAAAGAGAACAGAAAGCTCAACAATAATGCAATGTGCATGTAATTATAAAGTAATATAATTTTTCAACAAATAGATGGCAGAATAAAAATATATAATTTTAAAGTGTAGAAGCGAAATGAAATTCACATAAAATTTTCATTATAACAATTTTTGCAATAAACCAATAGCTAAATTGATTATAATAGCATTGCTTTTATATATAGCATAACAAAAGACTAAATATAAATACATATAAATGGAAATTAGCCACAAGGGCCTCTCTAGCAAGTGGAATTAGTTTCTAGGACACACAACTGAAATAATTACTTTTAAGGACAAAATACAAAATAATTAGTTTCTAAGGCCTAAAAACCTATGAAATTATGTCCTTGAAAGTAACTGGACTGCTGACTTTGTCCTTAAAAGTAATTATTCCGCTAAATTTGGCCCAGAAATTAATTTCTGTAGATGTGTGTCCTAGAAACTAATTGGACTGCAAAGTTTGCCCTTCTAGTGAAATGCCCCTATATATAATATAAGGGAAACTCCCAAAAATGAAATCTCTTTAAAAAAATCAGTAATTTTTATTAACACCATCCATTAAAATTATGTTTCCATATTACATACAAAAACAGTCTGACTTGTACTCAACCAAAAAAACCAAAAATATGATTTGCTATATGAATTAGCCATTTATTGGTAGTACTGTTTTAAATTCTGTTTAAAGTTCTGCTCATCCTTTTTTCTTTACTTAGGATTTCTGAAAGTAAAGAATGTGAATCTCATGTTAAAGTAGCAACCAATTAAATTTCTAGAGTACAAGTAAAGGATTGTTTGAAGTACGAGATATCATCTCCTAATTTTATTTTGGTTTACAGTATTCTGATGTATTAATCCTAAAACTATTGTAAGGTACCGAATAGGTTCTACTGATTTTGCAACTAAATTTGTATGTACTAATATTATTTGCAATTAAATTTGAAGCGCATCCCATTATTATGTAATAGTTTTTTAATAGTTTCATTAAAGTTTTAGTATTTACAAATTTGGATTTTTCAATTGTACTGATATTAATTGTTTCTGGGACATATTAACACGGTGCTAGTTTTAGCATCATTGGCGAAAATTTATCTTATTAATGATAGCTGGATAGAGTTCAGTTGCATATAGTAGAAATTGGTTTTTTTCCCCTTAAATGTGGATGTAATTGTACCACCAAAAGTCGTATTTACTCATGTCGTAGGGTTGTGAATATGTAAACATAAGACAATTCCGCTTAGAACCTTTACACGGTAAGTTTATTGCAAAAATGATATAGTCCTTGTACTTTCCTTACCCTAGCTCCCGAGATGGTTGCAACACTATAAAAAAGATGAACATCCAAAAAAAATCCAACATGTTTGGTTTGTCCATTTAGAAATTTAAAAAAAATTGTACAAAAAATGAGTAACAATACAGCAATAGAAAAAATTTATTCAAACTCAAACCAACTAACTCAATCAATGCAGGGTTTGAATTAATGGAAGAATATTACTTGAATTGGGGGTATGGAGGCTGAGGTTTTTTCTAGAATATGAATGTTCACAACTTTAAACAGTCAAAATCTTCTCTCTTCTCATTTTCATAACTCTGAAATATGTAAACTGTCAAGATCATATTTTCCTCGCTTCTCATTTTATATTAAATTTCCATTATTGTCAACGATACTTGTTAAAAAATAAATACTTCGTTTTACATTGCATATTATAAGGTCAAATATATGATAAAAATATATAATCAGGCAGGCTTGTGCTTAACACTTGATTCTTAGCCGCTAAGTAGATATGCAACATAATTATTAAAGATATACCAGGCAAGGATGATGGTACCTGAAATGTAGAGGTTGAAAAATGAACGAAGAAGTACCATTGATTTTGAAGATTAAGCAGTTGAAGCAAACAACGAATGCCTATGCAAATCTAACGTACAAATAGTAAATTAGTAATACTTTTGTAAATCGAAACTAACTGAGCGAAAAGAATAAAAATGACCTAAATTAAAAGGAGTGACAGGATGAGAAATACACATTAGGACAAATGATGGAGGAAGGCTTCATGTATACGAAGAAGGATGCGATCAGCTGTTGATTTCCGCATCGCCGGAGATACGCTGCCATGAATCTTTGACCTATGATTTATCGAACATCGATCGATATCCACTGCCATTAATTTCTGAGTATAACTTTGTGAGCTAGGGTTTTACAGATATGGGAAAGTAACGTATTAGTGTTTAGAGAGTGGTATGGTAGCCTGATTACACGTAAGAAATGTTGGTAGTCGGAATATTTTGATTTCATTTTTGCTGTGAAAGCTAAGAGGGAGGTGAGCAGGCCGAGGGTAGAAATTTGAGATGAGAAGATGAAGAGATGTACGACATCAATGGAAGGTGGGTGGGTATGTTTGCATCAGCAGAGACAAACGACTATAAACATCGCACAATTAAAACAAAATACTTCATTTATTTTAATGTTTTCTTCAAATGAAATAAACACATGAACAACCCAAAAAAATAGAGAAATAAAACAAACAAACTTCAAAACACGCTTCATTTTTCTCAGACATAACGTTTTTCCAAAATAACAATGCACTTTTCTTCTCCTATCTTATCAAAAATAGCATTTTCCTTCTCCTTCTTCTACTCCTCCTCCTCCTCCTCGCTTTCTTCATTTTCTTATACAGAATACCTTATTGCCATCTTCACTACCTTCTTCACTATCATTTTTACTATTGCCTTCACAGCCATTTTCCCTGCCGTAATCCCCACCTCTTTCACCGGGTTATAGTCTGGCTTTCTCATTTTTCTCATATGTATTCAAACATTTCAAACTATCACATGAAAGAAAAAAGAAAATAGTCCCTGAAAGAAAAAATTTAAACATTTTCTCATATGTACAGCGCCTATTATCCATAACATGAAAGGGGAAAAAAAATCAATCCATGAAAAAATTGAAAACAGCACGTAAATATGTTATAAATAAAATTTAAATATATTAAGCATGGTCTAATTTAGATTCTTAAGAAGTTACAATTATTTTTATAGAAAATGTTAGTTGTAGGGTAGATCAAATAGAAACACTTCATTTCTTTCTGAAATTCAATAATGTTATGTTTATAAACATGCATAAATAAAAGTATAGCGTTACAAAATGTAGAATCCAATTTTTAATGGAATATAAGATCAAAAAACTCCAGCAACGATATCTACCATATAAGTCAAAATAAAAAAAGGCAAAACACAAAAGTGCAAATTAAAACAATAGGTAAATATGATAAGAATAAGATAAAATAGTGGGAATAATACATATCGGGAATATGACAAATCCATGTATAGGTTTAGACAAAATATAAGATAAAATAAACTTGTTCATTGTGAGGTTGGCACGCTGGATGATCAAATCATTATGTTTAAACTAAAGTCTTATTGTAGAATTGGACCGAAATTATACAATTGGGTAGGAAAATAATAAACCGTTAATAGAAAATTTCATATAGGAATATTAAATAAAAATCTCTACATGGTTACCTCTGAGATTAATCACTTTACAAAACCTTTATAGAAAATCGCATATAGTAATATTGAATTAATAGCCAGTCTACATAGTTACATCTTAAATTAATATTTTACGGTTTAACTGATGGCTTTAGTAGTGCTATTTTTTTTACTCCATGTAGATAAAAGCTATAGTAATAGATCATAATATGCTTGTTCTACCATTATTTGTCAAGGTAAGTCTTTTAAAAATTTTTGATATCAATAAGCAAGTTGTAAGCTTTTAAGATAAAGTAAATTCTTTAAAATCAATTTCGTAATCACTTTTGGAACTTTAAGCATTTTTTAGATTTGGGAAATTTAAAACTGAATTTTAGATGCTTCTGAATGGCATAATTTAGGATTGAAGTCCAGTACCTTAGATTACCTATTTCAGATGTAAGAAAGCTGGTTTACAAAACGTGACAATAGTCCTTGCCTGAGTGGTTGTTGATGGATAGTGGTGTCGATTACCTCTGTTGATTCGAAACCACCAAGGTGATGGCTTCGATATCTCTTCTGCTTTAAAATCCAAAATCAATTGTTTGCGTTGCTGACAACTATTCCTGATGGTCATAGAAAACGAATACTTGTTGATAATGTGAGTAGGAAAAGCGACAGGGATGGTGCCACAAAGACGATTGTTGGCATATTGGCTGGAGAGTCGGATTCGAAGGGTTTGAGATTGAGAAGCGATTGTTGGCAGCAGTACTTGAGGCGATGCCGATAGCCACTACCGATAGCCGATCGAACTCCCATGGATAACAATATGAAGGAAGATTGACTTTTCACCTCTGGCAAAGAATAACGGGTCATCGATATTCGGGCATGGTTGTGGGTAGAAAACTGGGAATGACCCGATTTAAGTTGGCAAAAAGGGGAAGGGAAATCGATCTATCACACAAGATGGGAAGGGGAAAAAGTAGAATGGCGATGGGAGAACATAAGCTTGAGGGGGAAAAGGGGAAGGATAAAATAACAAATAGTGAAAAGTAAACAAACCTGGAGACAGTGAAAAAGAAATTTTCATTTGGATGTAAAGATGGAGTGCTCGGTACGAATAAAAAGAATGAAAAACGCGACCCTTGAATTCACAAATTACCGAGGAGACTGTGCGCTCTTAAAACCAAACTTACTAATAATATAATAGTATAGATGAGTTGTGTGAGTCCGTGCGTGTGAATGATTTATGACATCGTTTTTGTAACATCCTTTACAAAAAAACTTATATTCAAATACTTACGTGTATGTTGTTACACGAGAATATATTACTAACACTAGCAATGATAATTTTTATTATACCTAAGGAAGATCACGTAGCAAACTTACTGAATGAAGTATGCAAACTAATTACATATTGTATATCCAAGAAGAGGTCAGTCTTTTGAAAATCGAGTAGTCAGTAAACTTGTTATTGAACTTTGTCTGAAAAACACCTAAAATTCAAGAATAAAGTGAAAATTCTATAAGAGCGAGTGGTACTAATTATAATGTTAAAAAGCTTGCATATTATAAAATTGATAAGATATATGTTCATGTGTTTGCATAGGAATTATACGCAATGATAGTAGTGAGCAATCTCTTTTGATTGACCTAGTCGTGTGTCGTGGATGCTATGTCGATGGTGAGATCATATTCGGTGATTTGAAGGTAAGAGAGATCATGTTGATAGCGGTTGTTGTGGATGATACGATGCTGGGGAGATCGAATTCGATGTTCAATGGATTTGGAAATTCTATGGACAAATTTAGGGAGGAACACAATTAGGTTTATGGAGGAAAGTATGAAAATGGGAGCTATGAATGAAATGGGAGCTATGACAGTATGGACACAAATTAGAAAATGAAAGGGCATTTTTGGAAATTCTAAAAGACACCGTGGAAATTAGTGCAATGAATTTTCTTTATTAGTAGTAGAGACAAGATAGGCATAAAATATATAACATGATGGCAAAATATACATATAGTTATCCCACCTTTTATCAAGGTCATGATACCATGGATTTAGTTAAATGGATTTCGTGATCATCGAGGCAAGAAGCCCGAAGAGATGGTAATCAGGTTTAGAGATCATTTATAAGCAAGGTTATGGACAATAGTCAAGTGGGTTCTGGCGAATGGCATCTCGAATTGGCAAAGAATGGACAGATACTTCCCATAGGCAAGAAATCGGTACCTATCCTTTCTCTGGGTAAGGGATCAAATCATATCACTTTAGGGGATCAGATCGGATCATTTATGGATTACTCGGATTGGAAGTCTAACTCAACGATGATCGCTCAGTAACTCAACAAATACCAAGGGAATAAAGCAAACAACTATGGAAGCATGAAGAGGAAGTGGAGGGGGACTACCACAACTGATCACGTAATGCCATGTTCCCTCCACCATCGATTAATGCTGATCGATCATATAGCACAAGATGGGCCCCATCTTTTTTGGATCGGCCCGTCTCGGCTTCGGTCTTCTGCATGTGGATTTTTAGCTGGATATTTGCACATCCTCTCCTATAAATAAATGATCATTGGCTTATGGCAAAGGATCTTCCTTTTTAGCTAGACTGAACTTCTTTTGAATCATCTTCATGGTTTATCTTTCCTTCCACATTAATTTTCTAAAGCTAAAACAAACTGTATTTATAATCTTATGGTATAATAAAAAGATTATTGCAGTGGACGTAGGCTAGAGTTTGTCGAACCACTATAAAATTTATGTGTTTATTTACTTTTTGCTATTGAATTTATGATCAAGCACTTAATTCTCTGTCTGGAAATTATGAATAAATCTGTAGTGTTATCATAATAGTTGAGTGTTTATGGCCGATTTTGGTGCAAACATTTTGGTATCGGAGCCAGGTTATTTGCACTCGTAGATTTGGAAACAGTTTGGAGTTTGGATTAATGATGAGGCAATCTACAAGGAAAGTACCTACGGATGGGAGTCACCATGGGGGCAGTCGGGAGGCTTCCTCAGGAGCTGGAGCTAATCAGCCCTCCTTCTACATCACTAGGAATGAGATGGAAACTATGATGGATTCTATGCAGGAGCGGATGATGAGGAGGCAAGAGGAGATGATGCAGAATTTCCATAGGCAAATTAGACAGGCTGGAGCAGGAGCTAGTAGCAATTTAAACCAAGGATTTAGAGCAGTTGGCAATCTAAATCATGGGATTGGAGTAGCAGGAGCTATAGAAAATCAGGAACAAGAGCATGGAAATCGCTCAAATGGCCAGTCCATAGTCATTTTCCACTTTTGGTATTGACATCATCGGCTTCTTGCTGATTCTAAAGGTGATGTGAAATATGTCATTGTAGTAGTCGATTACTTCACCAAATAGGCTGAAGCAGAATTTTTAACCACGATCACGATGAAGAAAATAATCAACTTCGTTATACGAAATGTCATCTGTCGTAACCATTATAACTAATGGAACTCAATTCAATAGCGCTAGATTTAAAGACTTCTACCATCGGAATCATATTGAAAAAGAATTGCGGTAGTTGCTCGCCTTTAAGCAAATGGACAGGTTAAAGCTGTAAACAAAATCATAAAGTCCATTCTTGAGAAACGTTTGGTAAAGGCTAGAGGCATGTGGATGGATGAACTCTCAATAGCATTATGGGATTAGAGAACCACCTACAAGTCTGCGACTGACCATACTCTATTCTCCTTTACTTATGGCTCCGAGGCCGTCATCCCTGTAGAACTTGAAGTCCCCTCTCATCGAATAACTTATTACAACCCCTATTTCATTATAAAATAATATATAAACAAGGACTTGCAATCCAATTGTAATTAAACTAAAAGGAATTGGTGACAACTCATGAGCGTACAAATGCATCCGGGAGCGAATGACAAAAACGTGTACCTGAACGTGCATGTGTATATTCAAAAAATTCAATTTCTTGAAATCGAAAATTGAATTTTCTCCTGTGTTATCAAAGAAAAGACTGGATTAGATAGCCAAAGCTTACTAGCCCTATAGAACCGGACACAGATAGCTACTAATGGAATACAATTGTGAATTTATATTATTGAAAATCGACGAAGCCTCATAGCGATCAAAGAGGGATATAAAAGTTTGGAAAGATAACTCAATGGAAGGATAGCGACTACTCAGGAAACTGGATGGATTTCTTTTTGGTGACACTAACTTGCTTCAATTCAAAGCACTACATGTATGCAACAAGACGTACTTTGGGGGGAAAATGTTAACCGGCATTTTGACCCGGCTATATTCTAACTGACTGGACAAGTTAGACTCAACTGTCATCAAGGCCAATAGCCCAGAGCGATGATTATGGGGTCCAAAAATCAAGCATAGATGATAATATGAAATAAAAGCATAAAATCTCACTACTCTCTGAAGATGGATTAGGTACGATCCATATTCAGCACTTGAGATCGTATTGTATCGATTCCACAACTCAATTTTACAGCGATGATCGGTTAATAACTCAAAATCTACACATGCTATCAACATGAAACTTAAAGTACAAGTTACTACAACATGTTGAACAACCCCTAGGGATCTCATTCCAATTGGAGGAAATTGGAGTGGTCGGCATAACTCCCTTTGGAGGGATCGGTAGAAAATAGAATTCAAGCAATACTACTTTAAAGAAAATGCGATATCTCACAAACCATATGCTAGAATTGCACAAAATTTGAGGAGCAATAGCTAACGTCATGGGACTCCCCTTGTAGGGATTGTAAGCCATTTGGACACACTAATAGGGATTGGTATCGATCCCTATTGTAGGCCTCGATGGGCTTGGAAATTTTTAGGTGGTCTCGTCTTGGTATCCCGAACCTTCTGCTGAAATTTCAGTCCGATCTGCGCACCTATTCACCTATAAATACAACAGGCATAGCATCAGAAAAGGGATGACTCTTTCATTTTTATTCTTCATTCTTATACTAATGGATCCTAGCTGATCCAAACACATTTGTAATCATAATCAAGTGCAAGGTCAATAAAAATATGAAGTTGATGTAGGCCAAAATTGCCGAACAACTATAAAAATATGTGTGTTCATTTATGACATTTGCTTTTTTCAATTTCATTCTTCATTTAATCTCCACTAGATTCTATTGGGTGTTGATGCCCATTTTTGGCGTCTATATAATGAATAACCGTTTTCTGTTTATTACGAAAATACACAGTATAAACTACAATGAATTCATACTTTACACATCTCCTTCTCTTTATATTTGTATCTATTCCTTATTAGATCAAATGGTGCACTTTTCTAAAGAGAAAGAAATCGAACTAATTTACAAATATTAAGCGAATCTAAAATTGCAACAATTTCAAACATAGAAATGTTTACATTCCAATAAGATTAGGGTAACAATCCAAATTAATAACATTATTTTACAACCTATTTCAGATCTGCAATAAATTTCATTCAAATCAATATTATAGATTCATACATTTGGGACTTATTCCAGATCAGGTTATAAACAATGCTAAATAAATTCAAAGACAAAAATACATAAGCGATCTTTAATTATCCAGATCATATTCAATTCATTGCCTACAACTCATATACAATTATCCAATTATACATAAAATCAAATAAGCACCAATAGCATAATTGTCGTATTATAACAATCTATAAAATTTCCTCTTACCTTTTGAAAGCAATCCAAATCTCTAGATTTGAAGTACCTTTGATTCATCTCGGAATCCTTTTTTATCCAACAGATATGTATAAAAAAGTGTGTGTATATACATTAGAATTACAGATTTGAGAAGAGATGTGGGATGTGGAGAGAAAATAGATACAAAAATATATAAATATATTGATTGCCTCAAATATGCGTATGATTGATTATCTTCTCTTCTCCTTTTTACTAGATTTTTATTCTTCTTCGATTTGTATGAATATAGACAAAAATATCATATCTTTATAATTTAGAAAGAAAGTGGAGAATAAGAAATGGTAGAGCTTCACTACTACCTCTATAAAAATATGAAAAGAGAAGGGAGGGTTAGGTCTGAATTTATAGGTGCTAGAATCTACTAGAACCATTCAATTTAAAATATTAAATTTGATCCCTATATGACTTAGGTTTACCGGAGCCGCCTCGCACGAAGCGGTCGTCCGCCACCTTCTTAAGGGTCAACTGACCCTTATCGACCGCTCCAATACTAGGGTCGACCTATGGGCCCTAGCTAATTAATTAATAAATGTTAATTTTTCTTATTTAATTATTTTCGTTCTGAATTCGTTTTTCGTCCATAACATCTTCATTTAAACTCTAATCGCAAAACTCCAAATACGAAAGTTGCTTAGAATTTCGTTACGAGCGCAATGGCGTAAGTTTCATTGTAAAATTCTACTATTTATACAAATTCCATCTTCAAAGCCTAATTTATTAAATTACTACCTAATTAAATAATTAATGTCAAACTATGGGTTGTTACAAGAGTGTAGAAAGTAATGTCGCTGCGCCGATGAGTGATAGGATCGGCTAAGTTATCATTGTTTCCTCTTTCGCCAGGGAGTGATTGGATGGAATCCAGTAAGAGCTCGAAGAGGATATGAACGGTCTGACGAGAACTTGCAATTGGCGAACGATCCGGTTAGATCATGAATTCGGTTACTGGCTTTGGATAGATATGGATCAGCTAAGGATTTGGAATGGTTTCAGAATAGGCAATCAACCCGAAACAGTCATGGATTACAACGTTTTGGCATGACAAAGCATTGGAGTCTGGAATGGAATATTTGGCTATCGATGGGTTATGGACTTTAGACTTATGACAATTCAAAACACACCTTCCTATCATAAGGCATGTTTTGGGGGGCAGATGTTATCTCGCTTTTTACCAAGGTCATGACACCAATGATTTGGCTAAGTAGAATTTGTGATCATTGATGTAGGAAGCTCGAAGAAATGATTATCAAGTTCGAAGATCAACTATACGCAAGGCTATGGATGATAGTCAAGCGGGTTCAGGCGAACGACATCCTGGAATTAGCTAAATATGGATTGGTACTTCCCTTAGGCAGGGGATCATTACCTATCCCTTCCCCTGAGCAAGGGATCAAATTGTATCGCTTTAGAGGATCTGATCGGATCACTATGGCTATTTATCACTCGGATTGGCAGATCAACTCAACGATGATCTCTCAATAAATCAACAAATACCAAGGGAATAAAGCAAACAACTATGGAAATATGAAGTGGAAGTGGAGGGGGACCACCACAACCTATCGCATGGTACCACGCAGCCCCCACCACCGATCAGCGTTGGTTAGTTATATGGCCCCGAATGGGTCCCATTTTTTCTAGATCGGCCTGTGTTGGCTTTGGTCATCTGCAAATAGATTTTCAGTTGGATATTTGCACATCTTC